>JAQGDQ010000108.1:0-615738 GCA_030141605.1 Tubiluchus corallicola | reverse complement strand
GCATTGTTTTTTTTTAAATGGTAGTTTTTGTGGTGCTTTTTATGCAGCTTAGCGCTCTGCAAATGAGAGCTGAACATTTAATCAGGGCTTACTAAATGTACATGGACTGAAACATAGCTAAAACCATCGAGAATACTTCTCTAAGATTAGATGATGAACGAGGAGATTAGCCTTAGCAATGTTTGAAAGTGTACATGTTCTCCTTAAATGTTGTAAATAGTGGGGGCAGGTAGATAAAACTGCCATAATGACTTTTTCTGAACCAGTCACCTACCCATTTACTGAGCGAGCTTTGTGCTGCTCAACTTCAGTTACTAAGCAGGCACTGTGACTACTTTACTCAGTTATTCCATTTGCAAAATTTTGCAGTTTTAGCCAATAAATATCTTGTCCTTTAATGCTGGATTACCATGTGAGTGTTTTGTGTAATCAGCTGTGTTAAGCTAATACAAAATGACTGAACACTGCAGGATGTAGACAATTAGTTGTGAGGTTTTGAATTTTAATGAAAATAACATTTTCATTTGTTTATGTTATTGTTTATGGCGTGTGAATTTTTTAGATTGCAGTAGACAATGCAGCAGAAGAAGAAAATAGTCAGCTTTTGAAGTTGGCAAACAAGGTCCTCCTGAAAAGTAAAGGTACTAGAATAATAATAAAATTTATCATGGTCAATTAATAATTGTAAATTTTTGTTCATTTGTCATAAAGACCAGTGTGGACCTAGAAAGATTTACCCTTTAACATCCCACTGCTGTTCTGCCCATTGATGTGGAGTGGAAAGTTTTGTGGGAAGGAAACTACTTGTGAAAGAAACTTGCTGAAAAGAAATGCGTCAAGAGTTCTCAAACTGGAAGGGACAAGAGCAGCGAGTTATTGATTGCAAGCCGTATATCGTTATGCTTCCGAAACCATACATTTTCAGCCTGTGCTATTGACTTGCATGATTAATCATATTTTGTTGTGTACTTTCTGTCTGATGCCAGATTAATATTTATGGAGGTGCATAAGCAATCTAGACTTGAGTTAAATATATGAAATGGTAACATGTAGGCAAAATGAATATACACACTAAAAAGGATAGGGAAAAAAGAGAAGAGGAGAGGAGAAAGAGATAAAATTGAGAGAGAAAAAGAGTGATGGTGGAAGGAAAGTGCTCATGCACAGAAGACGTAAACGCTTGACTAAAATTTAGCATTCCAACAATACCAAGGATTACAACTCAAACTTGTTTATTTATTTGCTTGTACTTCGTACATTTAAATGGATTGGTAGAATCAAATAAAGTTTGCTAATTATACCTTTTATTAACTTGAGTGATTGTGGCTGCATGTTAGTTAGATAAACGTGAATATTTATTACTTATCACATGTTCTGCTTGTGCATTGTAATAAAGCATTGCTAACTTGTCCTTATAATGAATTGAGGAATTATGATCATTTGCACATTTAATATTTTTATGAAGTTGCATGCATATGTGAATTACAGTTTAGAAAGTTCTGCATTTGTAACTTGTCAGGTGTTGATGATGGGTAAAACAGTCATTAAAAGTAGTTTTTAACTAAGTTATTGTATCAGACATTTTTGTACTGGCCATAGGTACTGCACCAAGTATCTACTAGTATTGTTGTTGTTGTTGTTGTTTTTGTACTCACTTCATAAAATGTGCTAAGACTTTGTAATGAACGACCAGCCAGTACATGTGCCCAGAAGAGTACTGGAATAATTTGTGCACTTTTTCTTGAAAAGGCACATAGCAAATAACAATTTGCAACAGTTATGACAACCACATGTGCCTGTGCAGTAAATCTCTTTTTTTTACTACCAGGTATCTACAAATGGCGAAATATAGAAGTGTATCAATGTAGACAAAGTTAGACCAATTCATAACTCAAGTCAAATGCCCCTTAGAGCCGTAGCAAAAACATTTAATTTTAATTACCGTAATTTGGTTTTGCCATATGCAAAACGTGTCATTTCTTTAGTAATCTCTGCAAATGATTGATATTTTTGGTTTGCACTTCATGTGAAAATTTTTTACTATGGCTGTTGTCGTGCGTTGTTTTAGAGCGAAGTGTGTCGCAGAAACAAGCAGAAGCACCAAGTGATGAGAAGAAAAAAACATCAGCTACTCCAACTACTCCAAGCAAATTGTTTAGGTTAAATGTATGTACTGATGTTGTTTTTATTTTTTATTTAACCCATTCACTATGTAGTTACTTTTTAACAGGGCCTCTTTGGCTTTTGCACATTTGACAATAACTTCTTGTGGTGTGTTACTATAAAACAGAATCTTGTACATAAGCAAATAGCCATTTGTTATTAAGCACTAAAATTGAATATTAGTTTTATTTATACACATGCGCACACATCCGTGCACACATACATGCACTCCTGCATGCACACATGTGCACACCCACACAGATAAGCAAATACTTACATTTAGAAGCCAATTTTCACAAAAGTCATTACTAATCCATAATACGCAATTATTTTATAAGAATGCAGAACAAGCGACTAAACATACGTTTCACTAACTATCAACAAGAAATTTTGTATGAGGACATATAGTATTATGGAATGCACCTGGCTTCAGACGCTAATTGGCTGGTTATCGTTACTTGTGAAGCAACTCCAATCACACGGCTATTAAACTTTTCTACAATGTTTTTGCATGGCCGTAGCAGCGAAATAAACAGACCTGGGTAACTGCGCTTAGTACTGAACTTGGGTGGCAGTGTGTGCCACCTTCCGTAGTGAAAGGGTTAAACTTTCACTGGTCATATTGTTCAAATCCGAACACTTTATACTAAATTGTTATTTGCTTATGTTGTTTCTTAGTATAATGTGTTGCTGCAGCGTGAAATTATGTTCACTTAGGAGTGTTGTAATTACTACTGCTGTTTCTTTACTGTTAGAAGAAATTGTGAGTAGTTGACACTAATGATACCATAGTGCATGAAGTCACTTTTATGATAAAATCTTCAGCCCTTTGACAGTATGCTGTTTGCTTGTTACTGTAATATACAATCAGTTTGAAATAGATGTAAAGTAAGCAATTAAAGCAGTTAGCTCCTTTCAAAATTTATTGGTAGGTGAGACACGTAGTAGTAGTCAATTTGCCGATATGTGCTACTAAAGCACTTACTTATTTGTAGAATTACTTGTATTCATGCAGGTATATTGTGAGAAATACGAAATGGGAGAAATGAGAAGAGCTGTGTTTGTGACCGATTGATTCTTTGTGTTTGATTTCACTTCTTTTTGAGGTGTTATTTATTCTATTTTTAGTCATACAAGGGCTCGTTTCTATCTCGAGGAAAAGACGCCTTGGCGAAACTTGCTGTAATGTATTCAAAAGGGGAATCAAATTTAAATGGGCCAAAGAATTCTGGAAATTTCGTCTTTGCTGCTGTTTCTCCTGATACTAAAGTTACCAAAGCACAGGTAAATTTCTAATTACATGTTTTGGAACTACAAGGTCTGCTTAAGCTAATGCTGTGCATACAGTTTGATGCACTCTGCACATTCTCCTTTATTGCAATGCCACTGTTCATAGTTTGCAATCCTCTGCAGTCAGTGTAGTCTAATGCTGCATTAAACCTGTCTATATTGGCATTGTGAACACTTGGTGTATTTTATATTTAACAATGTTACATATACTTGCATAGTCATTCTGCATACTTTTTGTACTTGACATTATATGTGACAGAGATTGATCTCTCTTGTCCTCATGTCCTATCTTACTGCTGTGGTGCTGTGCATAGTTAGCTGTGCTCTGTACATCCTGTTTGACTGCAGTGGCACTTCCAGCTTGTTGTACTCTACACATCATGTTTGACTGCATTGTCACTTACAGCTTGCTGTACTTTACACATCATGTTTGATTGCAGTCATAAATTCAGGTCACCGTGCTCTAACTATTCTGTCTGGATGCAGTGGCACTTACTGCTTGCTGTACTCTACACATCATGTTTGTTTGTAGTCATACAATCAGGTCACTGTACTCTACACATCATGTTTGATTGCAGTGGCACTTACAGCTCGCTGTACTCTACACATCATGTTTGTTTGTAGTCATACAATCAGGTCACTGTACTCTACACATCATGTTTGACTGCAGCACCACTTACAGCTAGCTGTATTTTACCTATCCTGTCTGGCCGGAGTTGCACTTTATAGTACCTGCCTGTGCAGTGGCCCAGTGCACAGTTTGGTATTCCTAACTATAAAGTCATTGTACGCAGTTGCTAACTGTTTGACAGAAAGACAGACAAACCTTTATATTTTGAAAATAATATTGCGAAATATTTTTATATTTCTAGGTGCTTCGCAGGTCTGCCAGCGTGCCAGCCGCCTCACAGCCATCTACAAAGAAGCCACGGTTAGAGCCGCCTGAAGCTACCATGTCTCAAAGTTCTATATTTGACCTTATGTAGGACACTAATTGTAATTTAACCGCTTTTTTGCATTGTTGATTTATCGTCATGTTATTTGAACTGGTAAAACAATGTTTTCTGTCTCTTCTAAACATGTGCATTGCATGGGTTATTATATTTACTTAGCAAATGTTTTTCCACTATTTATTCAATATTCACCATTTAATGTCTAACATGTGGTATTTATGCACATCATGTTATTGTTGATTGTGTTATGCAATTTGTAGTCTGCAATTTTGCAAATGCTCAGCATCACAAATGTTGCTTTATAAATTATGTTTGAATTTGGGAAAATAGCTCACACTTTATTAAATAAATTTCAGTTTTTTTTAATTAAATATTGTTACATTTCACGTACGTAGTCTGTGAATATGATCAGTTTCGCTAGAATGCTGTTTTAATGAGAAATTCGGGGAAATGCTATTCTTATGCAATTAGTTTATGTAGTCAAGTAGTTTCATTGTTTAAATGTTTAATATTTGTGGCGGTAATTATTCTTGTATTCTTTAGAACCTTTACAAAGAGAAATTCGTTAGGGTAACCAGTAACGTGTTTCATAACCACAAATACATTTAATTTTGCTTGTGTGACAAATCCTTCTAATTTCTAGATACTTCTAAACATATTCTATTCCAGATGGATTAACATCTGCAGAAATTCTTGTTCATATTTAACTATTTCAAGGTATTTGCAGCTTGTTTCGTGCAGTCCTGTATATCTTACATACGCATGCTCCTTAAGTGTTTTATAATGAGAAAATAAAATTAATGGTGTGGTTTTTGTTCTTTACAGAAATTTTTGGCCAGTTTAGTACAGTTATATTTGCCTAACTGTAGAGTCCCCCAGGGGGAAGACAAAGCAATTATTCAGCTTGCGTGTTTATTACCATTTATTTAGACTCTCTACATCGCGAAATTGTGTGATGTCAACGTTTACATTAGCTAAGTGATGATAAACAATCGACTAACAAATGACATACTTTTATATGGACAGGTAGTAAACAACACAACATAGAAACCAACTGTGCTATAGTTTAATACAAACAATAGTATTTACATGCATGCATACATACGTTTTGTTTAATAAATAATTTCCAAGATGGTGCTAAACAATTGATAATACGTTTGCAGTACAAAATAATGTAAATAGAACAGTATTCACAAATTACCATTATTGGTAACTTGAACTCGAGCTGTGAAAAATTGAAATATTTTGGCTTGGAAATTTACAATGCAAATGACTAGATGTACTTATGGCAAGGAAACAAGGTTCAACTTCATGATGCAAAGACATTTAACGTGTTAAGCAAAAATAAACAAGAATTAGATATAAAATAACAAAATATTGAAGGTTTTTTGGGAATAATCACGGTTTGAATAGCGACCGAAGTTAAGCATGTGAAACGTGGTCAGTGAATGCTTGGATGACTGCCGTGTTCAATAATTCTGGGAATTTCAATAGCCATACGAGTTCTAGCTATACCTCCAGCGAGGGAGATTGTTTTGTAATCCGTACTTGGCTAAGATACTTCTACTGGTTCACCGTCTCATCTTATAGGATTAGCTTTGTCAATGACTTTGTTCCGGTCCTGCCGCAACCATACACTATAAGTAGCCACTGAGTGCTGAATTCGAGTAACATGCACGCTGTCTTTGGCCGTTAAATGCTCAAGTTTAAATAATTTAAAATAATGAAAATCTAACTCACTGGTTCTGACTGACCAAGCAATTGCCGTGCTGCCAATTAACTTATTGATTTTTGCTTAATTAAAAGCTGCCGTAGGTTTCTGCATAGTCTGGCTCTTCCATTGTTGGACTCTCGTTCGGTCATACCGCACATTCCGGTATGCACATCTAACTAATTAGATAATAAATTTTTTATTTTAATTAATTTTGAGCCAGAAATTCCATAGCTGATTAATTATTTATAATAATGTTAATATCAAGATTATATTAATAATGTCGCCGACCCAAAATTAATTAAATTTTGCTCCCAAACTTGAAAGACAAGAAAAAAGATGTAAATGTGGTCCAGGGTGTCTGCAATGTCCTTGGTTCAAATTGCATTTCTTCAAACATTTTCTCTTTTTTCAAATTTGGTATCAAAATGCAATTAATTTTGGGTTTGTAACATTACACTTACGAATATAATAGATTTTACGATGAATACATCCCTTCTCCGTGGGGATCCAATTATTTTTATCCTACCCCACACACATTTGCACGTCAACATTCCTGTGAGAATTTTCACAGAATACCTCGGCCTTAAACACTTATGGAGATACAACGTTTCCAAGCTGAAAGGTATCAACATGGGCCGACCAAAATTTAAAAAAAATGTTTTGTGATGATGCTATGGATAATATTTTGCATGTAACCTCAAAACTTTTCAATGCGCAGGTGCGCGTGCACAATGAAGCCACGTTATCTAGTCCATTCATTTTAACCAAATTCGGCCATTATAACATTATCGCGTATAAACGTGTGGTAATTTTATGTGAAAAACTTTTTATTTAGCACAATGCTGGAAGTCGGAATTTTGAAGATCGCACAACAAACGCTGATAATTAATCTTTGTTAAAGTGAACAAGTCGAATGTCGTGCTACTTGTTGATAAATTGTTTCTTTTTAGCATTTACTGGTAGGTTTTTCTAGATTATATTATTTAACATGTAATAAAAATTATGAAAAGTACACACGCAATTGACTACACATGCTTTTACTGTACATGTATTATAAATTTAAACCATTCGTTAAAGTAGAAAAATTCGTTATGTTTACTGTTTAATGATCACTATCATTTTACATGTTTCATTTTCAGTGATGATGAAAACGGCTTGTGTACTCGATTTAAAAAGCATTGCAAAGCCAGGCCACGTGCGATGCTTTCAACATTCGCGCTACTATGAGTTATACACATGTTGTCTTCATAGCATGGATAATCCTACAATGGAGTTTTACTTCAAAGAAACCAATGCCTGTGACCACAATAGCATGATGAGAAATGCAACAAAAAAGATGAAGATATATATAGGCGCCGTGCTGCCAATAGAAAAGCAAGCCAATAGGCCAGAACTATGGGTGTCTTCTGGACTTCTTTTTGGAGCTCTTTTAGCTTTACGAGACATCAACATGAACGACCAGCTTCTGAGGGACTATGAATTGGAAATCGTTTTCGGAAACTCTGCTGTATGTATATTTGAAGCTTAAAGTTGTAATTGTACTTTGCTATGTAGTATTTGTATACGTAGATTCTAGAATTTTAGATAATTGGTTTTAAAAGTTGAAAATTTTTTCCTGGCACAATAATCCTTATACACGGGCACACGCAAGACAGATATTGTCCGTCCGTTATTGCCCACTTTTCGTCTTCTCTTATACTGATACATAAATGGTCCATTCGCCTGCATGACCGCCTTTTTGTTGTATAATGAATACTAAAAGCTTTGCCCGCATTACTAAAAACTAAAGAGACTGCTAGCTTACATTATGAGTTGAATAATATTGATTTATATTGTGGATATACGTCTGTATGCAACCGCAGCAGCGTACTGTTCGTTAAAACATATTTCTGTATTGCTGCGTCATCTAGCGAACAAACAATGTTAAAAATGTAGCAGCGATCTTTTATATAATTGTCAGATCTACAAAACAAAGGAAAAACCAATTTAAAACTTTGTGTTTCTTTTAACACAATGAGGCCAAAAGGAACATTTTCAATTTTGTAGTTTACTGATCAGAGTAATATTTGGTACGATTTATTTAAAGCTATAATGAAAGGAAGCATTCATGAAAGTAAAACAAAAACTGTAGCTTCAGGTTTTGTTTTAGTGCGAAGTTGGGAGAGGTATGAAAGTTCTATTTCAATTGCTCGTGGATACATCAGCTACTAAAATTGCTATCTGGGAAGGAGGTTGCTCAAGTGTTGTCCTAGCTATAGGTGCTACACAGTATTTCAATTTAATTATGGTGAGTAGTACCAAACCGGTAGCAAGCGGTTTCAGCAACGATGAAGGTTCAGCCGTAAGTTTTGAGTTTACTCTGTTTGCGCAGATGTGTTTGTTTTTTAGCGCAATATATCTACATGATTTACAATGTAGATTTACAACATACCCGTACGTTTTACAATAAAGTCCCTACGCCTTGTTATCGCTTTTAAAATAACATTAGTATTAGTCAATAATTGCGTCTTAACCGAATTTAGATTAGATTATTTTATTTCGGCTTAAAAGGTCACATAAACACGTAAAAACATTACATCACGCTGCAATAAAATACTAAAATAAAAGCTGCACTAAAATACTACTATTTACAATACACACAGTTAATAAATACTCGTAGCTATGACGTTCGACGATTATTGTTCACAAACAGTCTACTGTCCAACATTTTAAAACAACGAGATTGTACAGTTCGTACAGAGTTGACAATAGCTACTAGACTTTGTTGTTTACAAGTTTTAGTTATCGTTTTCTAATACTGTGACAGGCTTTCCTAAAAAGGTGTGAAAAATGTGGCAATGATAAATTTACACTCATATGATACAGTCACTACAGTCATATGATAATCTACATAGCTTCATGATACTATTATTTTATGCAACCGGTGTTTTGTTAAAGACGATACTGTCAAATTTAGTCCATAATGACATCCAATAAAATTTACAACAATATTACAAAATTACAACGTTATAATTTAACGTAATTTAAAGTAATGGTAACAGTCGCCTGTTCATTACCACACTACATCTTTCATTCTTTCTCCACTCCTTATAGAGCATTTCCCAGCAGTACCCCATCCATTTACTAACCAGGCCTCATGTTGTTCAACTTTGGTCACTAATACACTCACACACAGGGGATTACTCCCTGCACCCCTAGCTAATTTTTAAGGATAATCGTCTAAAGCGGCGTTTACCAGACATCCGGAATGCATTATGAGTTATTGCCTATTCAGCGGCGTATAAATAATCCCATAAGAATAACTGCAGAAAAATGACGCAAAAACGCAGGGCTAATAAGCGAGTTCATTGGAAACAATATAAAGTGATTTTTATGCAGTAGCTACCAATGCATTCCGAATGCCTGGTAGACGTCGCTTAAGGCCCGTTTCACAGTGAGGACGCGCAGCAAAATGCCTTGAGGAGAAATTCCTTGCGGCTTTCCTCACGAAAATGGAACACATTATTTCTATGGCTCATTTCACAGTAAGGACGCGCTGCAAAATTCCTTGTGCAGTTCCTAGTGAGGAGTTTTGCCGTCAGATTAAGGCTATGCGTCCTCCTCGTGAGGAATTTTGCAGCATGGTAGAAATACTACATGTTCCATTTTCGTGAGTCTTCGCGGGATTTAGTCTTAAATTTAACTACCCTATTACCTCTTTCTTACTTAACGAACAACCATTAACGCATTTCAGCATAAAATAATAAGATTTTAGGGTTAATGGGCTAATGTGGGACAATGAGCTTTACGTTTTCCTAAAACCTATTAAATTACCTGGACGTTGATGTTTCATTTCATTGTTAATACTGCTACATCTTGTCTTTAGACTGGCATTTTCACCATGGCCTAGCACTTCATCTTTTAGCAGCCATGTGATCGTGAACTTACAAGCTCACTCAGTGAGTACGTTTATCATCAATTGTATTAACTTTTTTAAATATGCTGATAAATAGACCTAACGCCTTAATTAGTTACAGCAGCCTCTTCAGAAATGGTTTATTTTGTAAGCTATTTCTTCCCATATACTTTCATACCACACTTTACAAAGTAACATATTTGTTTGTTTATTGTACAACTCACTGAAGCAGTGTCCGACTTTACCCGAAGGCCTAAGCGAATGTCGGACAGTTGAATCTTTGTGAGCGACTTTTCGCCAGAATTAATTGTTTGTGTTTTTTTTGGCCTAATGACACTATTTTTTGGCCATTTGAGCCAATATGTAAAAAGAATATGGTTTAATAGTTCTAGAAACATGGGGAGAAAACCTTATAGAAACGGTTGGCAAAAGTGCTGCACATATAACAGACTTAAAGAATAAGAGAGGAAGGTTGTTGCAGTGGAGCTATGATTAAATGCAATCTGCCATAACAACACGGAGAAAATGTCTGTGAGGGCATTAGCACTTGCCTACTTTATTCTAAAGCATCTCTCATGTCGTCACTGATCAATCTCGATGTTACAAACCATTTAAAATAATTTAAATGCCATAACCACAAAGTTGTTAATTACGTGGCCAACGCTATCCTACCAACTGTCCGACATTACCCCATTTTTTGACATGGCGTAGGAAAACATTTTTAAAATTATCACAGCATTTTACATTTTCGCTTTTTCTGTACTTCCCGACTCCTTAGCAGCATAGCTTTAGTTTATCAGGCATTATTCAAAGAAAATTGTAAAAAATATAGATAGAAACCTAAAAAAGCCATTTTTGTGCGACATTAGCCCATTTTACCCCAATGTCTCTCATAACAGAATGACGATTTTATGTTTTTATTCATGCAACATCGATATTTGTATTTGTGAAAAAGAAAAATAACGCACGCATGTATTTATTTTATGTATGTACCTTTTCAGATTTTGGAGTGGTTAGTAGAACTTTACTAAAAAATAAACAGGCCTGACATTACATTGACGTTACATTTGTGTGTAAGAAATACGGCAAGTATTACTTAGACATGTTATACAGTATAAAACTCGCAAATAGCTGCAACTAACTGGACGCGCGGAAAAAACCAGCGCGTTTTCACTGTGAAATGAACTTTCTTTCTGCATTCGATCTCGAGAAAAAATCGAAAATGTTCTAAATATTTGTGATTTTCTAACTGCAATTCCATGAGTTATTTTCCTTGCATCTTCACTGTGAAATATGCCTAAGATAAGACACTGAATCGGTAGGCGTGTCCAATCCACGCTCAGTTGTACATCTTCTCTTAATATTGAACCCCTTTTTATGAATTGCAGATATCGTCATTAGCCCAGAGCCAAGACCTGTCAAACAGATTCGAGTTTCCATATTTATTTCGCTGTTCTGTTGGCTTGAAGGCAAGAATCACATCGATGATCCTGTTAACCAAAGCGTACAATTGGCAGAGGGTCGCCGTCATGCATGACAACACGCAAACTTACAATTCCGTAGGTATTATATTGTCACGGGCTTTAACAGAATGTTTAATAATATATACCCGAGTTTCGAATGTCGAGAGTAATTAAGCTCACAGATCATATGATGTGAAAATGACATTTGTTTCTGTCCAGACAGTGACAATTAAGCGCGGGGACACGTCCAGTTTGACACATTTATTGTTATTCACAACTGTGTTATATTAGTTAGGCGGTCATTTGCTGACAACTTAATACTGCTATTTGTTACTGATATCATTATCTAGTCGTCATCGTCGTTAGCGCTACAGTCATCACAAATAACTGTCAGATTATTTTCAGTAGTTAGAACATTATTGCTGTGCTCACTATTACACAACTTCTTGTTAACGTCGTCATTGTCGTCATCAACCTTACCGGTAAAATTTTCCTCTTCTTCCCCCTATTCGTACTCGATGCCACCGTGAAAGCGATCGTTTTTGGATTCTTAACAATTACAATTGTGATTACTGCTGTTCAATGGAACCATGATTTTCTTCTATATTTATTTCAGGCAAGTCAACTCTTAGCTAACATGCTATATGAAACTAACATAACTGTGGTGACTAAGGAACATCTTCGAAACAACTTAACAGAAATACTACTGAAGTTGAAGGTCAATGACGGTATCTTATACTACCAAAAGTTTAAAATACTTTAACCTTAATGAAGTGCCATTTTCTGAGCATTTTTGTATAAGCAAAAATTGGTAAAACATTGTCAGCGTCCTTCGTCGGCAGGACCAAAAGCACTTTTTGTTCTAGTAACTCTTTAACGTTTCGCTCTTTTTGAAAATTTTTTTAGCCGAAAGGTTGTGCAGTTGACAACAGACATAAATAGCATAGACGACTGGTCGAAAAACGACTAAAAGGTCGATACGTGATCAATTTTGGTCGATCTTTTTCGATACAGATAGGCTTGAATTTTGCATAGGAAACAGGACGGGTAACAAATTGTGGTTATGCTAAATAAATTTTAAACCTCAACGTTCAAAACTAAGCCGTGTTGTAGAGTGTACAGTAATTTAATGTGTATATTTGCTTCGTGTTTCGGCACGGTGGGAATGATTAAACTTTTTTATTTTTTGAAGAAGAGAGAGAGAGAGAGAGAGAGAGAGAGAGAGAGAGAGAGAGAGAGAGCGAGGAAACAGACGAAGAAAAGCTTTATTTGAAGGGATCACGTTTTCTATTAACCAAGTCAATACCTGGTTAGTCAATACCAAGTCAATAAAAATATAATAACTACATTTTTTATTACGGTTAAAAGAAGACATGGCTAAATGTGCGCACAATTTATTTACCTCGGTTTTCTTTTGTTAATAATAACAATCTATTTCATGTTACGATATTTATTTCTTATTAAGATAAATTATTATTTGCGGAATGTGAACAGTAGACTGTTGAACCCAAGTTGGGAATGTATTTTCTGAGAGTCGGCGACCAAATTATCAGTTTAGGTTTTCGTTGTAATTGCCAATGATTTTTAGCAAATTTGTAGAAAAAAGAGTGACTTTTGAAACATCCCATTTATTAACATGCTAGCCTTTCATGCCGCTTCCTGATTCTGTTGTCAAGGGGTATTTTTTATCGTCGTCATTTCTTAAGAACTAGTTTTAATGCTATGTCTATATGGCTTTTTACGTACGTAATTACCCTATTAAGACGTGAATGAATCTATCGGGTTTTCTTTTATATAAATACTTAGCTAGCAATAACACATCAGTAGTGTCGGTCAGTCTTAATGTCTTATATCAAATTGACGGTAACTTCTGATTCTAACGCAAATGTTTGGGTATCATTAGTAGAACAACCTTTTCTTTTCATTAGCGTTATATCGTTAAAATTAATTTGACAATAAAATAACTTGAACATCGTTCTAGGGGTTGGATGTACGGATTTTTCTTTGCCTAATTGTTGACGGCTCGTGGCTCCATCTACTATCAGCGGTGAGAAGTTTGTAGAAGTAGTCATAAGTTTTCGCATTATTGAATAATCTATTAATCAATTTTTTGTGTTTATAAATTGCGAAGTATACAAAAGCAGTAATAAAATTGCAAAAAGTAACAATAGAAATTAGTAAATATTTTCGCTTAAACTAAACACAAAAAAGTCGGTGACAGCGTTCATTTTCTTAGATGCACGAAGCAGGAATGTATGGACAGCGTTATGTATGGATGACAAGTGGAACCTCACGCAATTGGTTGGACCAATACAAATACGAGATTAATGGCAAGAATAAAATGGATCAAAACTTGATAACTATTGTGGCTGACAGCATCATTCATGTCACAGATAGCAAAGTCACTGCTAAGGATTATGATGTCAAAACAATTTCTGGAAAGGTAAAAAAATAAAACGTTTAGAGTAGAGATCAGTGTAACCTAATTACACTGAAAATACTCATTCATTTTGGCGATCTCACTGTGCAGCTCAATGCTGCAAACAACTTAGGAGGAAAGACTTGCAGCTTTTTCAACAAAACTAAAAGAGGAAATGCAATAGGCCTAATGACTGTATAGCTGAATGAATAGCTGACCTTTAACAAATGTTAAACCCTTCACTTACATAAAGCCTAAAAATTCATCTTGAAATTTCATACCACTTATATACTGCCTTTTTACATGCTGGGCTTGGGTCGGTAGTAACACTGTATAAAACTTGTACATTTAAATTCCCGCAATGACTGTTAGGGGCTACTATTTTAATAGTAGGTAGTTTGAAACAAGTTTGGATAACATTGTGTGAAGTTTGAAAAAATACTAGAGTATGCAAAGCACACATGTTACTAACTAAGTAAAACCTTGAGTTACTGCATCTTGTCAATAAGATTTAAAATATGTTTTTGGTTAGTGGGTGGCGCATCCTGGAAAGTGGGCCATTTTGCCAATTGGCACGATCAATCTAAATTATTGTTTTTAGTTAGATAAGTCTTTCCAGCAGGCTAGCCAAATGCTAAGTAATATAGATTTGCACGGAAAGTTTTTTTTACATAATTTAACATTACCTTTTCTTCGCCTGATTTACGTTTGCGTAGGTGACGTCATGTAATGACGACTTCGGAACAGTATTATGGGAGATTTAAAATGAAAGCAAACAAAAATTCCTTTTAACGTCAGTAAGATGTATGCATAAAAATGCTGTAAAGCAATATAACTGTTAAGGCGATTTTTCTGAAACCTACATCGGGTACCCCTTTTCTTGTTCTTTAAAGTGAAACCTAGGCAAAGAATAAATAGGGAAAATCAGTTGTACCATCATTGTGCTGACCTCTAGGAGCTTGAAATGGAATGTTTAAATTCTCCTCGGTATAGCTGTCTCAAAAAGTGCGTTTCTTTGTCTGAAATATTTAATTATTCTGAAATTGCGGAACTGACATTATTACATGGTGCGGTAGTGCTCACAAACTTTTTTCACGGTCCTGGAAACGATAGAAGTGCTACCTCTTCATTTATCCTACATAGCGCGCTTTAAACTTAAACAATACTGTTAGATAATACATTGGGTTCCTCACAGTAGGCATCGTCCCATCTTGATGCTCGACAGTATTACAAGCTACTCTCAAATTGAGCACAAGTACCATTGTTCTCTTTTGGTTTAGCACGGTTTAATTTTCTTACAGAAAATTGGTGAAATATACCGCGACTTGCATTTACTCGATCGTGGCTCTGACACGAGTGTCACTGGACCTTTTGCATACGATTCCATATTAGCACTAGCTATGGCGCTGAACAAAACCAATGCGCAGCTTCAAACAATGAATCCAACTAGACGTTTAGAAAACTTTTCGTATCGAAATAAAATTATGGGGCAGCTAATTTTTGACTCGATGAGTAACGTCAGTGGACAAGGAGTAACGGTAGGTGCATGAAATGATTATCATTAAGTAAATTGAATGACATCAATTAAAAATTCAAAAGTTATGTAAATTGTTTTAAAATTGATGTTGCCAACCGAATTACAGGCATGACTTTTGACCGTGCATATAGTAGGTGTTACTATAGGTGAGTGAATATAGAATGTAGGATATCATAAATGGCCAGTTACTGATGGCAAGCAAAATTTTTTGTGTAGTGCATTTTCATTTACTCCTTTCAATAACTACTTTTGTGGG
Organism: Tubiluchus corallicola; assembly: GCA_030141605.1. Lineage (NCBI taxonomy): Eukaryota > Metazoa > Priapulida > Priapulimorpha > Priapulimorphida > Tubiluchidae > Tubiluchus > Tubiluchus corallicola. The sequence goes on along the minus strand of JAQGDQ010000108.1, from coordinate 600,048 downwards.
TATTTAAATTATTCTTTATTAACCAGTTTACGTATACTGTTTGGATTGTATTCAATAAAAGCTTTGGATTCATCTCAAAAATGGTGATTTCTCGAAGCTGGACTCACTGTAAAAATCCATTACTCGATATTTATCTTTGTAGCGAGGTTTTGGTGGTGTATAACTGGGACGCGTCCCTTAAAAATCCCCGCTTTCGTTTTTAACCGGTCGTGACATGCCACGCTAATTTATACAGTATGTAGTACAAAACTCATATTGTTGATGAAATAGTTATCTGAGGTTTCCATATAATAAATTATTATAAGTCACTGGTAATTATTTGGTCTCATATTGACCTATATAAAGTTCATAACAAATGAAGAAAAGAAGACATCAATGTTTATAATGGATCCTATGTTGTGTGTTTCATAGGTTTCGCGCGAAAACTTAACACGTAATATCGCAGGTTGTTTGCGCACCTGCAGGATAGATTGTTATTCTTTGCAGTTTTCAACACTTACCGTGGAGATGAATAATATTTATTTGTTGTGCATCAAACTCACAAGTATTATAAGAAGGTCTCAGACGAACAAAAATAACCAGTCTAATTAGAGGCGGAAGTTGGGTCAATGGATCACGCAAGACATTATTTTCCAGTAGTTCATACAAGACCCAAATAACTCAGCTAAACACTATCTGCTTGTTTGCTGTCTTACTGAAAAAAATCTGAGAAAATGTGTATAATTTTGTATAATTGAAAAAATATGCCTTAATATCGCATTTATGTCCCTAGGAAAGGTCATTAGCAAGATTACTTTTTCCACAACGTTGACCAATCAATATAGGCGTGTCAACCTTTAAAATATGTAGTTTGTTAAAAGATATCGTGCTTGCTTTAATGCATTTTTCATAAAAAATAACGTTTCGTTATTTCTTTATACAGAGTGTTTAGGAAAAAACAGTACGTAGAAATATGTTGTTCAAATTACAATGAAACGTAATTGTGCATTAAGTTGTATAGTAAGAGATAGTGTTCAACACTAACTTGCACACACATACAGGAGCAATGTTGCATGCTAGTATCATGAAAAACACGCGGTTCATTCGGTTGGATGCTTTGAGCAACACTTGTTGTTTTGCCCAAAATCACTTCTGCGTTATGATATCGTAATAATGACGTAAAAATATAGCTAAAAATAGTGTATTTGCATAATTCAAATTTTCTTACCTTATAACTTGATTTTTGTACATTTCCAATATATCCATGTCAACATATTTCTACTGCCTTGTTTCTTGCGGAACACCCTGTAGAATAAGTAGATTTTTTGATACCGTCATCTGTGTTACGCTTGTCGTTATGAGTTGCCTTAGAACTTACATTGTCATATATTACGTTGTATTCACGTGTTCTTGTCAGACCAAAGCCTTAATTGCTTCTGTTTAGACATGTTTATAATCCTTATTATAATAAAAAGAGAAGTACACTTAGTATTATTGTTTTATTATTACTATACTACTACCATTTTGTTACTTTGGTAGTTAGGTTTCAATATTCATTTATCTAATTTTATCGTTGGCGACTGGGATTTCGACACAACATGGTACATAATATTATCTGTAGACATTAAAACCCTGTTGTCAGTTATGGTAATGAGTTCCAGAGAAGCTGCTGGTCTTGTTGGTTTTGTTTCTTGCATCAGCGTAGGCATATATAACTCTGATACATTATATCGCAAATTTTGGTTGCTAAATTTGAACCCTAAGGTTTTCTATATTTCAGGTCTCCAGACGAACTTCGAACGCAACTTTGAATCTAACTTTCTGTCACATTCGTGAAAAAGCTTCATTATCAAAAATGTTATCAGTAGCATGTTGTATTAAACTTTTGATTTATCAAATTTCATTCGCGCATGGCTTGATCAACCCGCGCGTACGTCACTGCACCGATTATTTGGCGTCATCAATACCATTTCGCAGCGAACGTTATGTTTCATCTTTGATGAAGCCGACAAAGTTTAAGTGTGGATGAGGAAATCCACTACTATATAACAATAATTCATATACCCTAACGTATCATGATTAGAATTTGCCTTAATAGTGGGCATGTCTACCGCTGCGTATTGCATTGTGTGAATTTAACACGAACAAGTGGCCCTTTGGGAAAGTGATTGTTATTGCAGAGCAAGATACCATTTTACCCGTTCTAACGATTATGATTATTGTGGAAACACCTGACGTATGATTTAGTGTATTATTAACTTGTTCTACACACCTGTAATCAGTTCCTGTGGTACGTCGTACAAAAACTCATTAGTGATTGTTTGTGCGTTGCAGAAACAGATCGAAGAGCAAATATATTTTCGTAATTAGAGAGGCTTCATTAACTTATTTACTTTTAATTAGCTATAGTGATTTTAATTGTACTGTTTGATCTGCTACTCAATTATTGTTGCTTAATTAACTGGAAAACTAAATTTGAGCGTTTGCACGGATACGGACGCACACGTGATTAATTCGAGAGTGTTTATTTACTCAATGTTAGGCATGCCGCATGTTGAAATGTTCTCATGCAAGATTGTTTTGTGCATTTGTACTTTGCTTCATTCCTGGGCGTGGCTTCAACCACAATACGCTGCTGTCTGCATATATTTCTCAATCTCATAAGAGAAAAGCTTGAAGGCGCTTGCTAAACCTATTATATCCTTCGCCATTGTGATTTTTGCGATTGCATAACTCATTTCTCATTCTTTTCCACCTTTCCTACACCTTTTCTGATTTTTCGCCCTTTTGTTTCCCTTTGGTTTTAGAAATAGGAAGTTGATTGTTTGGATGGATGCATTAACGAATATCACATGAACGTAAGCACGTGCGAGCATAGACAAATTGGCTACAAATTAAAGTCTAAATCACTATAATTGAGGTATTTTTCATTGCGTTTAAACGACCGCAGAACTTGATGAACACAGAATAAGTGACGATTGGTCCATTTGTTAAAGGTTCCAAACGCCTGCGTGAGCACAGCAGAGCTTGTTGTGTATGATTTACTTGCGTTATGCATGCATACCAATGCTATAAGACTTTTTATTACGTCACCGTCATGGACGTTGAATGGAACGAATTTTTTGACATAAATAAACATTAAATTTCACGTGCAATAATTTTCGTCTGCATGTTTTTATGCGTCGAAAATTGTAGTGTCACCCGAGCGCTTACAGAGAAACATGGAGACCAAATTAACATCCGTGTGTTTAGGACTTCACGCATTTGGTAAGCAAATATTTTAGTTCTATAATAAATGCGCATGAAATACTGTTTTTAATGATGTTACGTAAGATTGTATCCATTTTTATTTGTATTCTGCTGGCATTTAATTGTTTGTATTCAGATTCGTCTTTTTAGACTGAAATAAAAGTTCACTAAACAAGTGTGCACATTAAAAGTGAAAGCTGATAAATGTTTGCGTTTACTTAAGCTAGTCGACCTTGTCCAGAAGGTTTGCCACTAGACTTTGTAAAGTCTCTGTAAGGATGATATTTTTAAATTCCGATAACTGTCGAATCATTATTAACAGTTATGTACATTTCTTTATACACCTTTTTCTTTTTTCAAAATTATTAAACTCTGTTAACGAAAAACACTTTTCTAATTTGTCTTCCGGCTTCCCGTGGCCATATCAGCGAGCAATTTTATTTTATTCAGATCGCAACACTGTTGTTTTCCAGTTTTCCTGCTAATGAGAATGTGCCTTGGTGAAGAATGCATGTTCATCACGCCTATAGAGAATAGTACATTGGAACCGTGCGATAAAACTAAAGTACCCATCTACATTGCTGGCTTGCTATCTATCTCAGGAAAAGGTCTCTTGGCGGCTGGCATGGTACCAGCTGTGCAGGTAGCCCTCAGTGACATGAATAATCATTTGAGTCTCCTTACACGCCATGAAGTGCGTGTGATTTATGGAGACACACAGGTGAGTAAGGCGCATTTGTAATATTCGTTAAATAAATGTTGTGAGAGAGGGTGAGAGAGGGGGGAAGAGAGAGAGAGAGAGAGAGAGAGAGAGAGAGAGAGAGAGAGAGAGAGAGAGAAAGAGAGAGAGAGAGAGAGAGAGAGAGAAAGAGAGAGAGAGTGTGTGTGTGTGTGTGCGTGCGTGTGTGTGTGTGTGTGTGAGTCTGCTCCTAAAGCTCTGCAGCTTATATCGAAATGTAATTTATTATGCCAACATGGTTATTACATATAACGAACACAACTGTAAATGACAATTAAAGCTGTACTATGCTTTTTTACCTATTATTATAAAGCCTCATAATATTAAACTACAAGCATGTTAGGGCTGACTCTAATTGACTCATTAAGAACATTTAGCGTATTTATGTTGTGATAAAGGCCACTATAATTGTAGTTATATCAATTGCTTACTAATTGAACCCGCGACAGAGTGGGGTTTCTGTAATGCCGATTGTACATTATTATGAAAATTTGTAGTGTTCTGTATCTTTCATAGTCTTTCCATGTTTTAATGTTGGAGCTGAATGTTTAAGGGCTGTCATGTTATGCGCAACTCATGCACAGAAGAGAGTTAATCTGGTGAAATACCGCCAATCAGGGCGATTCCTTTGTCCCATCATATCAAAAAAAAAGAAAGTGAGCTCAGAGACGCAAAAACGCCCACAATTTGTTGCCTCACCCAAGAAACAAATGATCAAAACATTCAAAAGGTAGGGCGCCAGAAGGTCTTTTGCCTCCGGGCGACGTGCTACGCCCCGCCAGATGCCCGGTCGACCGTTGTTGAAGCCACTCACCTTTTTTGTTCAGCGTTTTAGGTTGACCTGGTCGTTGTCATTAAAATCTGACTTTACCACACCTTTGTTTATTAAAACTGCTCCAGCGTTCAGAATATTCTCTCGGACTCAGTAACAAGTTTGTCATTTTTGAATTTTTTTGGGTGATGAAAAAGCTACTTTGAAGCACGCTGAATAGGCGTACCATGTGAACAAGCAAAGCATTAGGGCCAAGCAAATAATCTGATACCCAGCGGGCCGAGATTACAATTTCTGTATGTTTGTTACAGTGTGATCAGGGCAAAGGGTCAAAAATTCTCTTTAAATTGTTGCAAGATCCACCCACCAAAGTTGCGGTGTGGGAGAGTGGCTGCTCCGATGTGAACAAAGCCACCGCCCCTGCTGCTGCAGAGTTCAACTTGTTACAGGTAATCATGTCATAATTAGCAGCTTCCTTGTTATAATGAACTTTTTGCACAAATGTTAATTGTTGATTGGGCGTTTGTTGAATTAATTTCGTCGCTGTATCACAATGAGTGTGAAATATTTTAATTGTCAGTTAATAATATCTTTAATAGTTCTGAAAAAGTTGCATGTAACTCGGTAATTTCGATATTTAAAACGGTAATAAATATTCCTAAAGCTGGCATTAAGCCTTGGGCACGGGCGCCTGGGAAATGAAAGTAGGCCCATTTTATATTCCTCATTAACTATGTTTTGCAAGCAGTGTGAAATACATATGGTTTATGTACGGGCGGCGTATGTATTCATGTAAATATAGGGTAAATGAATGTATTTATAAATAATAGTATATAATAGAACAGAGTAAAACGATTTATTTAAAACAATTTGTTGCAAAATGTATAAGACAGTAGAGGTCCTAAATCACAACTACATTTCTATCAACCTATTTGTCACAAGTAGGGATGTTTGTGCGTTTCAAATCGTAGGCTAGGGCTAAGTGACCCACTTGTCCCTTCTGCTGTGCTTGATTACGCTAAGCCTAAGGTTTCCTTTTAAGTTAGAGAAAAGGCGCCTTATAATTTGCGTAATGGTCATAGTGACGTTCTGCAATGTAATTTTTTTACAATCGTGTAAGATATTCGCTTGATACTAGATTATTGTTTGCAGTTACAATAATCAATAATTTTCTCCTTACGCGTTTCATGACATTAAAGTTTACGTTGGTAATTAAGGTTGATTTATAGTGACTGAAATTGTCGTTATGTCAAGCGTAATGCACTGTTTGTTTTCAATCATAATTCGTTGGCAAGATTTTTATGCACGTGTGAAACAAGACTCACTACAATGTTGTAATGAGTTATATTACGCGCGATATTTCGCCTTCTTACATGTAACCATTAAATGGCGAAACAGAAAGCTATCAGAATCGAATTGTCTGGAGTATATAACGCGCTCTTGTTGTCTAACCTAATTTGCTAACAGAAATTTCCTTTGATTGAAAATGGCCTTGAATTCTAGTCTGACGCAGCTCAGCATCATCTTGGGGGTTATTATTACTGTTATATTAAGACCAGTCTGCAGAATTGAGGCATATATTTCTGGTTTGATAATGAAGTTCTATCCTCCACAACAGTTACAATAAGCTTAAACTAATGGTTGTAATTAACAGGAGCAGTTATGTTTATCTGGCGCTTTTGGACATTGTTGAGGCTTGTTTAGTAATTCAGTAAGACCATCAGTCGCCTGTTTTTGATGAGTGATTCAAACATTAGTCCGAAAATCTGTTAGCGTTTGTGCGCATTTCTTTCCACAGCGAACTTCCCTGGAATCGTGTAAAGCACTTTTCACACGACGTCGTAATTATTAGCCAATCTATCTCAATCTGTTTCACATTTCTCCAAGCTTGGATGCTGGAGTTGTAACTTGTTTACAACTCAGTATATACGTCATCCAACTAATGACGATGACGTATAATGCGACTGTTTGACCATGCTGTAACCTTATGAGACTTTTTTAAAATGCTAACTGAACGAAAGTTTGCGTATACATGTAACACAGCGGCTCTGTTTCTCAGAGCCTATTAGATCCTCAGCTTAGGGTCTCATGCTGTCCAGAGAAGAGAAGCTACTTCCCATTTTTAGAGCTGAGAAGGGTAAACTGCCCTTAAAATTAACTGAGGATTGTTTGTTAGAATTAGGCGTTTTTGCACTAACCGCGACTTTTGTTTATTTTTTGTGATTATATGTGGCTATTCAACTAATGCTTTCATTAAACTGCGATATTTTCCTTAGTTAAATGCCTGTCAGTACAGGTATTCGAGTAAAGTTCTCTATTACAGTTATTGTTCACTTGTCTGTCTGTCTTTCTGCTTAACCTAACTGAGGTACCATTTGATTGCATCTCAGGCCTGTGTTATAAAATATCAAAGCTAGCCAAACAAAAGGCAAAGGCCGCAAAGCCATTACGACCTTGCAGAAATGTTTGCTTTTGTCTGCGTTTTGATTAAAATGTTTCGCCATATTGGTTAACAGTACTGTGTTCTCGACTTATGTCGTGTTATTGCATTTAACTCATCAGTGACTAGTGGTTTCATGAACAACGCTATTTCACGGGCAAAAGCTAAGCCATTTTTCATTCACCATTGTAGAGTTCCTGTCTTCCGGGAAAAGCCTGATGAGCGGTGATAATAGTCATTGATGTCTGAAATCAAGTTTATTGCTTTTGAAATTAGCCAAAAAGAAGACCGCCATAATCGCCATGATATAATGCTTTAAATACGTTTTATGTCCATATTTTAAATTTTTCCAAGTCATGAATTAGTTATCCGCAGACCTAATCGTAACAGGTCACCCGTCTGACCTGTCTGAGATAATATAGAGTGGAATTTATCCTTATCCTCAATTTGTCGGCAGTATATTAAAAACAACTATTATTTTTACTTCTGTGCAAAAATTGCCGCTATGTTAACAATATTCGTGTATTCTGCATTCCATCAGGTGTCGTCTCTTTCGGGAAACCCAGCTTTTTCTGACAGGAAGTCATATCCAAGCCTGTTTAGAATCCAGCCATCAACAACAGCAGTGTTACCAGCCATTCGAGATTTGTGTTTCTTGTATCAATGGACTCGTGTGTCTATTTTGCAGTACAAAGAAGAAGTGTTTAAATTAGTAAGTTTGTAGGATGTACTTTTTTACAATATTGCTTCTGAAATAGCTGAGGAAGAACAGGTTTTTCTTCTGCATTCTGAAACAAAGCAACAATTTTTTCAGTGCTACTATTGATTAAATTAGTTTTTACGCTTTTCCGGTTTCTTTCGTAACCCTGTATCCACATTCGCTCGAAAACAACCGATTATCAATAAATTACAGTTTTTTTGTAAAGTGGAATGAAATATTACATCATTTGTTTCTAAAATTTATTTAGCTTTTAATTTACCAACCCTGTATTTAGATTTAATCTTGTATTTTTTATTTCACTGTAGTACTGTATTTGTATTTTATATGGTCTTAGTTACCGGAATAAAAATTTGAATTGAATTGAATTACTTAGTTATTACTATCATATTTTTATAATGCTTAATGAGGTTTAATGTACAATATTTTTTGTTATCATTATAGGAACGTTTTATTTATTTAAGTAAACTCAGTTTTATAAGTCTGGTGACTTCATGGCTAACTGTAACTTTAAGTATTTTACTTGAATGATGGCACATGTTTATTGATCAGATTCACACCATTTTTGTAAAATTTTTATTGCTTACGGTTTTCATTTTTATTCATATTTTACTAATGTAAATACAGTATGTGTATGGATGTCTTTACGGTAATAAATTCAAGTTATCAGGTCATCAAATAATTTACGTTTTTTTAAAGTCTTGCTTTTTTTTGTTTTAGACAGCAGACAACATGACGGAATCGTTTCCTCCTCTAGGAATAGAGATAATCACATTAGAGCCGTTTAAGTACACAACCGAGCATGCGCTGGGGAATATTAAAGTAAGTTCAAATAAAGAGTGTCTAGTTAGCAACTCAGCACTCAAACCATCTACATGTAATTTAATTATTCTGCCACATGATGCTCGTTCAGCAGCATCGAATGTACGTCATGATTAAAGTATTGTTAGCGATGATGTTAGAAATCCACAGTTAATTAAATTTTGATACCAAACTCGAAAGTCAGGCAATGTGAAAAGTTGGAACACGGCCTGGATTTGAACCAGGAATCTCCGGCATGAACTTTGGAACTTTGTTATAATCAGTGGACTAGTGGCTGTGGGGTTGGCCTTGCACTCGAACTCGAATTTGGAAATCGAATTTGAATTGAAATTGTGCAAGTTGACGGGTAACCAGGTGTTATGTATAAGATGTTAATGAAAATTATTTGGTTTTCTTAAAACAGTTTAATCCTGATAGTTTATAAAAAACACTAACCTGGAGTCTCAACAAAACGTTTAGGAAAATATGCTTACATGCGAAGATGTATGGTATATGCAGTATGTAGATTATAGACAGATACTATGCAAAAGTTATGAGACTAAGAAGAAAAAATTAATTAAAAATTATATTTTTGACACACGCTATGTGCGACTAACATCCTTCAATGAATTTTGCATAATTACCTTTTTGCCTTGAAACTTCTCCCGACAGTGACAGAATTGGTTTGACATGTTTTTAATTGTGGAATTACGTTTAGAAGCTTACAATTTAATATGCAACAATTTTATCTACAGGAACTTGAAACTAGAATTGCTGTTGGACTTTTTGGAGATGCACAATGGAAGATGTTTCTTTGTGGAGTAGGTGTATTTTACGTTCAGGTTAACAGGTCAAGGTTTACCGTAGACCATGAGTATAGTAGTTTTTTATATACAGGACATTTAGCATGCATCCATATTGTAACTGTTACAGTAATGCTCATATACATGCGGAACAGCATAGTAATTTTTAGTAACCATATGTGGCCCATATTACAATAGTTTTTAAACTAATTAAAGCACATCTGTTTGTTATAGAAAGTTTGGCTTCCTTTCCAGATCTTTCATCAAAGCCTCTATGATGAAAAGCACCTATGGTTAGTATCAGGACCATTTGATACTTGGCAGCATGATCAGACATTTAGCAAGTGTAATAACCGTCAGCTCAAAGTTGCCTTTGAGAGTGTCATCTGGTTTACCTGGGACAATTTCAGTGATGATCAAGACCCTACTATCTCTGGACAGGTATTTGTCAATCATCTGTTGTTCTCTTGGCAAGGCTCATGCATGGAGTAAAGCAAGAGTATGATATGCAGAAGCATACTATTTTCATTCTGTTGATCATTATAATGTTCTGCTGGAGCCTGGTTGTATGGCTTGCAACAGTACGTTGCATGGTTAAAGTATTCCTAAAATATTAGCGAATTTTTTTTATTTGCCGTATAACTAAATATGGAAGCAATTATGTTTTTTATATATTTCTACACATATATTACTATAATTGTTTCTATTTTATGGTATTCTGTTCTGTCTCTTTTCTCTCAGTTCCATTCTATTCTACCCTAAGAATTTTATAATTATAAAGTGTTTAAGCATTGTTTCCATGGTTTATAATTTGTGTGCACAAAGTTATCTTTTCTTGTTTTCAGACGTCCCATCAAATTTATGATCTTTTCAAGAACCGTTCGACAACAGAGACAGAAGATATTTTAATCACGGGTCCATTTGCTTATGATACAGTTTGGTCCATGGCAGTGGCCCTCAATGATACCATCACCTACCTAGAATCGGACAACAGTACAAAGTTGATTCAGGATTTTTCATACGAAGATGATTACATTTATCAGTTGATCCTTAAGTTCATGCTAGCAGTGGACATATTTGGTGCCACGGTTCGATATTTTCACCCTTATACAATAACTACTAAAATTACATTTAAAAGTGCGTGTACTGCTATTATGGATATTATTGATTATGCCATTATTATGATTTGCACATACAGGTACATATGAATAATTGTCTGTAATCGATATTTTATATAAAATCAATTAGGTTCTGTACCATGCCTCGAATTGGATGTAACTTAAGTGTCTTTTCAGGTCTCTTGCAAATGTGTAATTTTGACAACCGTGACATGGTGCACGACCACATTTTGCTATTGGCATTGTTCTTTTTTTTATTCTTGTGGACATTTCTCAAGCAGTACCAAAGTCCTGTGGAAAACTAAGACTTTGATGCATTTACGACATTAATCTCAGTTGAATTTTCATGACATTTTAATCAATTTTGAAACTTTACGAGTTTTGGGTGAGGTGAGGGGTCGCGAACCTCTGTTAAAATCACATGAAAATTAGATACAAATGGCCCCAAAGGTGACTGCAATTGTTTTACTCGAATTCGGTTGGCAACATACTAATTACCGGTTTTTAATTAAATGCTTAGCTTAATAAAACTTATTGATTGCAGTTTAATTGATCAGAATCTGCAGCGGCACATGAAAGCGTTAAATGAATAAAGACATCCCGTTGAAGTTACAGTCTGATTCATTGCTGTGTTTTGACACTGTAGACATGCAAACACCTGCGACCAATAATAATAAACCTAATAAATAGACTATGTACCTTAACATTGTGCAATATATTTGTAAGAATAATAGAATGGTGCAGCTGACTCGCAGCTGTCAGCGCGTTATTTAAGTTATATGATTGAGAAATAATGAAGCTGAGAAGTTGCAAAAGTTGCATAGCTTTTGTAATTTGGACATGGTTATGATGTGGGACAAACTTGATTAGCACGTTTTAACATTGCGTAATGCTTCGACTTCGAGGCTAACCAAATCTGAGTAAACTGCGTTTCAAATCCTTGATGCTTTCTTAAAAGTGTGTCCATCGCATAATACACGTACTTCGTTTTGCGTGTAATGAGTTGCTTACGTTGCTTCATTTCCTTCACTGCCTAATTCTGTTCTGTTTTTCCTCCAGGGACCAATAGCATTTAATGCTAATGGCGATAGATACGGGATTAAACTGGAGATTGAACAGCAGCTGAGTAAGTTTTGACAAGTCTAAAAAATCCGGGATCTAAATATGTGTCATAGCAACACAATTGTAAAAACATTATTTGTGGCTTCACTGAATATTGTTGGCTAATTATGCCATTTTTGAACAATGATCCACATAAGGATTTTACCTTATTTATGACAATTTTTTATCATTTAACCCAAGCGAACAGGAGTCTCAGCCTGTGAAAGTCTTCACCAGCCTTACGACATTCATATTTGCCATAAGAGACAAATTTATTACTAAAAACCCCTTTTCACTAAAATAGATGAGCTGTTATGCATTGAACTGGAAAACTAAATTGAAATGGAAACTTAAATGTAATGAATTAGAGATTAAATGGAAAAGAGTATGATCTACCTCAAAGCTTATAGATGACATTGGTGTTTATTTCCGATTTATTCATATTACTTTTTTGGCCACATTTGATTTCAAAAATTTAATAATTATGGGTTAATTCCGTTGCTGAGTTGCCAATATTTTTGCCACAAAACTACAATACCTATAAGGTACATTATGTGCAATTAGAGAATATTTTAGATTTACGAAGTTAAATGTTATTAGTGCATTTTCTTTTATCTTTTCAAGGTGCAAATAATAACGCTTTGCAATTTAATATATTTTTAGATGGAAGTCTCCAAACTGTTGGTGCTTACGACACTTTGAATAATGAACTCATATGGCTGACACCTCGTCGAATTACATTTAGAGGTAACAATAGTTGTAACTTTTGACGAAAAGAAAAGACTAATAAAATAAATAACTAGTTTCGTTTCCTAGTTGCAGAAACGAGATTTTCTCTTATGAATCGATATTTTCTCTTAGACCACAGGAAAATTTTTTTATGAAAGTTTTTATCAAAAATTGCTTCCTTTTTAACTACGAAGTTAGATAACAGAACTCTATTTTTTGTCTATGTCTGCTGTGAACACTATGCCTGCTTACAAAATTACATTTAAATTGTTTTTATGTTTAATATCGGAAATAGCAACACAATTCGCGTTTCCTTACAGTATTTTTTAAGGTATCGTTTTACTTGCATTAGTACGTGATGATGCGTTTGCTTTTGCTAGTTTACTCGCATATGATAGACTCAAATTCCACATATTACTTGGTCAAAATTTAACAATGTTAAATTCACAGGTTGGGACCCAAGTGAACCACCACGCGATGCTGTGAAAGAAACGACCGAACTTCGGTCGGTCAGTTATGAGTTATTTGTAGCTTTGGTTTCCCTGGCAACTTGTGGCGTCTGCTATACTGTTGTTATGATAGCATTCAATATCAAAAACAGATCAGAAAGGTAGGATTATTCAATACTCATATATGTCTTACATGCTTGTTGGTTAATAATCTCGTTTTCCAAACAAACGTCATGAAACTTTGCCAGGTTTTGTGTTCAGCTCCTTCAGCTAAGTTTTAACATAATTATTACTATAATGTTAAGAAGTTAAAAGCGACGCAGGATATAGCTACTAAATGATTTTTAAACACTATAGGAGCAAAATAATATCTAATCGGCAAATTCGCAGAATATCAGCAAATTATGACGCTACTATGAGAATTTTCGCTACATCTTTCATACTGAAACTACGTAAACTAATCGCTGGTTAAATTAAAATAACTTACACTTCTGTAATTTATACAGATTAGAAATCATGCTTGCATGATATCTAATTACTTTTTCGCTTTGTTTATGATGATTTTCGTAGAAAGCCTTTGTTTTTTAACTAGAGGTGTTTTTGTGCAGCTTGTAAGGTCTTTTCATATATTTGTGTTTAAAAGTAAATGAATAAATCAAATAACCAAATTGGTGAATCAGTGAATAAAGGAATGAATGATTTAGTAAATGGGTGAATAGTCGAATAAATGACTGTATAAATGAATGATGAATGAATAAACATGTAAGTTTGTGAATGAGCGAATACATGTATGAATGATTGAATGAAAAAATGAAAAACTATTGAATTAATAAATTCCGGTAATGGTAATTACAATATATAACACTGTACAGAAGTTATGAACTGTATAGGTAGCCAAAGAGATAACAAAGAACAACATTATTTTTGACATTGTGTAAATTTGTAGGCTTAATTTATTTCAGAGTGATAAAGCTGTCCAGCCCTAGAGTGAACAACATTATCGCAATTGGTTGCATCTTGTGCTACGTTTCGATTATATTTTTTGGAATAGATCGCAATATCGTATCTTCTACTAGTAGACTAGGAACAGTTTGTGCGGTAAATTCTTACAATCACTTAATACGATTTAGTGCATTGTATAGGTCTTCTAAATACTACGATGCCACAAAGATTCAAGTTGAGCTGAAACGCCCTGAATTTAGTGTGAAACACACTTATGCGTAAATAAAGCACTAGAAAGGCTCAAATAAATGGCTAAGGATCGATGTATGTGAATACATGGATTATTGTATGTAAGTGTGTACATTCACAGTGTTACCTAGCTGTGTGCATGTTCTATTACGATAATGTTCATCACTATTATCCATTATAATCATTATAATTATTTCACTATTTTAGTGACATATCATGCTTAAAAACATTCTGCAAAACAACTGGGCCCAGTTAAATATTTTACGTATTTTGTTCGAATTTTCCATGTAATTTGTTCGTTAGTCTTATGAAATAAAACAAAGCTTGAACTAAAACCTAATACGGAAAACAACATATGAAACATTCCAAGCAAATAAGAATAAAAATCTAACCGAAAATTTTACCTACGACGTTGAGGCCCAATTAAGGTTGCGTATGATCTTCAGGACTTTAGATTGCTATCGCAATAATTGGCTTCATCGGCTAAGATACAGTACTGTTTAATCGCATGCTTAGGTAAAGTGTAAACAGTAGTTTGAGTTTCTTTAGTGTTACACGTAACCTATTTGATTGCTGCGTAAGCTGTTCACTGTATAGAAGCATAAATGATTATTTATAGCCTACACATTGAATTATTTTAGTGTCGAGCGTGGTTACTTTCTATTGGTTTCACACTTTCCTTCGGAGGCCTGTTCAGCAAAACCTGGAGAGTATACGCCATCTTTACTAGCAAGGACAAAACAAAAAGAATCGTAATTGTTTTAATATTACTTCTTTATAAATTTGCTTGAAAATAATATAAACTCTGTATATAGCTAGAGCTGTTTCGCCACCATACTGTTTTTCAGCACACAAAGTAATAAAATAGTTGTAGCCATTGAATTTTCATATACGTAGTGTCAGTGACTGTTAATAAATATTCATTAGTTCTGGTCTTTTATATACACGCTCGTAACATAGTGACCAAGCAATTATAGCCTACTTGTTGTTTCTTTTACTAATGATTGTCAAACTGCTGAAGTGCCGTACTAATAGCAACGTGGGCCCCAGTTTACAGACAAGGTTGCATACTATATATTTAATATAGACAATAAGAATATTTACTGCTCTTAAAACGTACGTATTACATAAATGTGTTTTAGATTATTAAAGATGGTCATCTATATGGAATCATGGCAGGATTCATGTTTGTTGACGTCATCATTTTGATTGCCTGGCAAGTTATTGATCCTCTTGTGCCCAGAGTGATGGAGTTAGCTAATGAGGTTTGACATTTATATGTAGTTATATCGCATTTCCATACTTAATGATATTCACGTACACCTGTATACTTAAATGCATTTCCCAGTGTTTTTACTTAAGAAAATTTAAGGTATTTTAACATATCTGCTGGCTGAGATAACTGCTTTAAACTTTTCTTTACATGAACACGTCTATTTTATATGAAATGTTTTAAACGATTGACCTCTACACACATACTGTACTGATGATCACTGATTCCTGAAATCCGTAATTTAGAGTGAGCTTTGATTATTGCAGAAAGTTCTGCGCCCTTTAGCGTTGTTTCTCACGATCCTGTTTTGATCTTATCAAAACAGTTGCAACTGATATTGGCATCAGATAACGTGTGATGTGACAGTGGCAAGTTTTATTGGAAATTGGACGTAATCTTTGCTTTTGTGTACACGTTTAGTATCACCCAGAAGAGGACTTGATCGTCAATCCTCGAATTGAAGGATGTCAAAGTGCAAATCAGTACAAATTTTTAGGAGTCATCTACGCTTACAAGGGCCTGCTTCTCCTAATTGGAGCGTTCTTGGCTGTGGAAACCAGGCAAGTGAATTAATGGTAATCGCTCTCTCTCCCTCTTTTTCGCTCTCTTTCTCTTGCTCTCTTTCTCACTTGGTCTCTCTTTTTCTCTCTCTCGCTTTCTTGCTCTTGCTCGCTTTCTCTCTCCCTCCCTCTCTCCCCTCTCTCTCTCTCCCTTTCTCTCTCTCTCTCTCTCTCTCTCTCTCTCTTTCTCTCTCTCTCTTACTATTTTTCTCTCTCTCTCTCTCTCTCTTTCTCTCTCTCTCTCTCCCTCTTTTTCTCTCCCTCGCTCTCTTTCTCTCTCTCTCTCTCCCTCTTTTTCGCTCTCTCTCTCACTCTCTCTCTTGCTCTCTCTGTCTCTCCCTCTCTCTTTCTCGCTTTCTTGCTCTTGCTCGCTTTCTCTCTCCCTCCCTCTCCCCCCTCTCTCTCTCTCCCTCTCTCTCTCTCTCTCTCTCTCTCTCTCTCTCTCTCTCTCTCTCTCTCTCTCTCTCTCTCTCTCTCTCGACGCAAAGCCTGTAGCAGCTGTTTGCTGAAATAAAGCTATAAGCAGAGTATAATGGATTACGTCACAACAATAGTTTGCGTCAGCAGTTTTCTAAGCGAAAATTGCCGAAAATAGAACTCCCAATTAACTCGTTGATACTCCTCTCGATGGACCTGCCCTAAAATATAGCCCACATCATCGTGTAGCCCCGTTCTTCCTCTTTCTGATGAGCTATATATCTCCTTCCCAGAGTCGCACCGGGCGCCGCTAGAACGTTTTTCCCGCAGGCTGTTTGGCCGAAATTTCGAAAAAATCGCGAGTTGGGTCCGGGAAAACGCCCGTTGCGGGGCGCCCTAGCCCTCTCGCGAATTCTAAATAGGCCTATGACACCCATCGCTGAACGGGCTATCTATCCATACCCAGTACCCCCCTCGGCCCATTCCCGTTCTCTACATCTCAGCCGTATAACTTTTGCAAAAAACGGCCGAAAAATGGCCATTTTTGGAGGTTTTTCGCCTCCCGTTCCTCGCGGTGGGCCCGATTCGAAAAATAAACCCCCAATGAGACGACACTAGATCGAGACCTTTCGTTTGATATATAGATCGCCGCAAATGGTGCCGTCGTCTGGGCTGTAGCCTCGAATCTTATATATAAATAAATATATTAAGATACCAAGAATATTAATATAAGAGATGTACCCACGTCAATAACAATAGAATAATATTAGTTGGCATATATATATTGGCTTCGAGTTGTCATTTATTGCTATCCTATGTATTAACACACCGGGAATATGCACGAACTACAGTTTTTATGATGTATTGGGTATATTTTAACTGATTTATAGTTAATGAGGAGAAAAGGGGATTTTAAAGTACAGTGTACATCCCCAAAGAACTTTCCAAACATAATTATATCACTTAGCATTACACTTACCTGTTTGAAATTTGTGTAACTGGAAAAAATTCTTAATAATTTAAAATGTTCGCGCCACTTGGTGAAACGGCATTGCATCGTTTTCCCAATGTGCGCCACTTACTGACAATATAAAGTAATCCAAACTTTTGCTTAGTTAGCAAAGAATGCGTCACGAATGTTTTAATTATTTTTTGAAACTTTGGAAAATGTTATCTGAACTTGTTTAAAACGGCTTAGCGTTGAAATGGCTGCGCCTAATAGTCATCGCTAGAGTTTAAATTTAGAAGTTTTATACAACGTTGCCGCCAATGCAAGCTCTGTGTGCCATAAGACAGCATGCAAGTTATATAAAAATTCATGACGATTTTTAAAAGCTTTATTTATGAAGAGTGTTTTCTTGTGCTTCAACGAAGCTAAGTGACGTCGATAATTACCGAATCACGATAATTTGATTTATGGAAACAGTAATTATTTGCCAATACACTGACCGGTGACCACACTGACCAGAGTTTCCAGACTAACTAGGCTGACCTGTATGGTTTCATATTTAATTGTTTTTAACTGTCGTGAGGTGTAAAATGGTAACAGGTCGTTGCATTGGTTGAAAAAGAAAGTGAGTTGTGGTACTATCCTTTATTAAATTCCTTGTTCACAGTGCAATTTTTGCATTTTTCGGACACTTTCTCAACTATACATAATATTTAATTTTTCATCACCAAAAACGACATTTCGTTCGTAGTAAACTTTTCAGGTTAATTCTTGAGAGTACAGAATTTAGAATTAAGTAAAACATGTAGACACCATGGCGAAAAGTTGCATGTACCTAGCAATAGTAAAAAAATACTATAATAAAACGTATATATAAATTTCTAAATACGGTTAATTAACGCATACTATGAATCACAAAGTATCAATGTCTGTGTGAACATTAAGAAAAGGTATTTTAGCTTTTATGGAAGGCCATAAAATTATGCGGTTTGCCGTTAATAAAAATGTCCAATCAAGTTAACCACATACTGATCGGTTTATTCTAGGACTTATTTTCTGTATTTTTTACATATAGGAATGTAAAAATACCTGAGCTGAACGATAGCAAGTATATTGGTATTGCCATTTACAACGTGGCTTTGCTGTGTGGTATAGGAGCTCCTGTGGTTGGTTTTTTGGAGGACCAGAAAAATCTTGCTTACGCCTTAGTATCAGTTTTTATACTACTAGCGACATCTGTGTCAGTTTCTATAGTATTTCTCCCTAAAGTAAGTATGACTAGTTAAAGTTATGCAAACTTTGTGATATTTTAGTTGTGGCAGTCAGTACTCAGTACTAACCGTGTATGTAACAAAAAAGAACTGTTCGCAGAATTGGACAAAGTCACAAAAATAATAACGATGGTTACCGACAAGATAGTTTGACAGATACAGATTTTTCTTAAATAATGAATAAGATTTTGTGGATTTTCAGAACAATAACAAGACACGATAGCAACACACCTACATTTAGCAAAATGTACGAAGACCAAAACAAAGAATTAAAGTTAGTACATTAAAATAACAGTCGATCCATTGAAGTAATTATTCTTTAAAAACATATGAAAATTTAAAGTGAATTGTGGCGACAATAATTTAAACCGCCTGCAAATAATTACTGATGTTGACAGATGTCAGATAGTTCACATTCTAAGGATACACGTGAATTCACACATCAAATTTTATCTAATATATAAGCTATGTACTCTAATATAAGTTTCTACTGGTAAATGCAAATACAAATTTACAAACGAAAGCTACAATTTTGGGAAGATTAGTTCCCAAAGAAACGTTAATTTGTTTTCATCAACTTTGAAGTACCGAATAGACGATCAGTTTTTTTCGTCAAATATATCATGTCATATATCTTCGTTTTCACGCGGGAGCCGTGAATTTTGTCGTTATTAAATCAGCAGGTGACATACATATCCGAGGATCAACATTGTTGGACGTTGGTGATACTGGAATCTGGTAGAAACAGTGGTAATACAAATGAGATTTTGATTTTGTTTACAAAAAGAAAATTCCAATTTTACTATACTGTTTTCTACCAATCAACTAAACAATTTGTAACAGTACTGCAGACGTGTTATGCAGGCATTGGTTAGTTAATCTGAATTACTTGCAATAAATAGTAAATATTGCGGTGTGACATATGCACATAATTGAAAAAGTCACGCGACACTTCAACATGTAAATCTTTGAAAATCAGGCTGTAACTTCCTCTTTCAATTCTTCGCTGCAGCTATTTTATCATTCAAACTTTTAACACTTTCTTTTCCAATTTCTCATTTTTTATTTGTTCAATTCGAAGCTAGGCCCATATTGGCACCATAATTTGACTGACACCCCTTGTTGATTAACTATAGTTATTGCCAGAGTTTGACGAATTAAAGATTGATGTCGTCGAAACACGCGTCAGTTTTTAGATTGAAATTTTTGTTTGCCAGTTTTAGTTTGAAAATTTAAAAACGGATGATGTAAACGGACAAAGCTGAGCAATTTTAGTTGCATATGTCCGCGCTCTCTCATAATGTTTAACCACGGGCGGACTGGATCGGAAAGGTCGGTGCCTTTGACTGTCGATTATGAAATTTGACGGCATAGTCCCATTTTAATAATACATCAGTAGCTTTACATTTGCACTTTGTGTATTTTCTAGCTGACTTATGATATTTAAGTCTGTATTGCTAATAGTACTAATTTCACAAGCATATAAGACAGGTAATCGATAGCAGCACTATAAGGTTTTTGCCTACTATTTCATTACAATGTTTACTCAAAGTCGATAGAAAGTTGTTAAAGGATTTTCGCCAAAGTCTAGGTATGTCAATATAAAATTATTCGGGTCAGCTTTAGCATACAGACGATTTTATCAAACATACAAATCGTACGCCTGTCTGGCTTGTTGTTTGCTAATAGGTAAAGGGTCAGCCACGTTTTATTTTCTTTTACAAGAATATTGCAACTCCGTGATATTGCACAGTACTAAAATGGCGACGTTTTCAAGCAAAAAACCCCACAAAGGGAAAGTTGCTGTTGTTACTGGATCAACTTATGGGATTGGATACAGTATCGCAAGACGTTTAGCTCAAGATGGAGCTAGTGTTATGATTTGTAGCAGATCAAAAGAGAATGTTGAAAAAGCTGTAGAAATGTTGAAAGCTGAAGGACTGATAGTGAATGGAACTGTGTGTGATGTTTTGAAAGAAAGTGACTGGAAATCACTAATTGATCAGACAATAGAAACTTTTGGTGGAGTGGACATTTTTGTCTCAAACACAGGAGGTGGACGTACTCTTGAAAAACTTGGTGGGATAGTAGGTCCTATGATGGACGTCACTGAGGAAGGCTGGGATGCCATGATGAAATTTAACTTGAAAGCGGGATTCTTCATAGCCAAATTAGCTGCTGCTAGTATGGAGAGCAGAGGTGGTGGTAACATAATCTTCAATTCATCAATTTGGGGATACAAAGCATGTGCTGGATGTGAACTGGTACCTGGATCTGGCTTGTACTCAGTGACGAAGACTGCCATTCTGGGTTTAGTTCAAGCCATGGCGCCACAGTGCGCAGAAAAAGGAATACGCGTAAATGCAGTGGCACCTGGATTGATCGAAACACCACTGGTCAGTTATCTTAAAAACATGCCTGAAGCTACAGCTGCCTACTTGAATCGCTGCCCTATGAGACGCTTTGGACAGCCTGAGGAAGTATCGGGAATGGTGTCATTTCTCTGTTCAAATGATGCTAGCTACATAACTGGTGAAACAATTTGTATTCATGGCGGTTTTCCTACTAGACTGTGATCAAGACTTTGAACCACGTGGACTTTCTTTTCTGTATTTCTGCCTTTCATTCATTTTATTTAAAATCTCCGTTTCTCTGCATATTGAATTCTATTAAGGCTTTCAGAAAATATTGTTTTAAATTAGAAGTTCTTTACTTGACACAGCAAATTTCCAAACAACCTGTCAGCTTGTGATCCGAAAGAATCTGCAATCCGAAAATTTTTTGTCAAAGGTTATTTGAATCAATTTGCCTTAGCTTTGTACGTACACTGCACTTTATGCTAAGACAGTACTAAACATAAATTGTTCAATTCAAATTTGTCAAATCCAAACTTGGCGTGTGCTCAGTTGAATGCAGATTGGACTGCGATTGATCATTTTATGAGCAACCGAGACATAGATACGGTTTAATTTGCAAGGATTTTTATCAAGTTTACACACAGTAGTCCTATCTGGCTCGTTATTTACTGATAGGTAAAAGTTCGATCGATCCAGAATAAGGTTGTGTTGTACTAAAATGGCAACGTTTTCAAGTGAAAAACCTCATGAAGGAAAAGTTGCTATTGTCACCGGATCAACCTATGGGATTGGATACAGCATTGCAAGGCGTTTGGGTCAAGACGGGGCTAGTGTTGTGATTTGTAGTAGATCTCAGGAAAATGTTGATAAAGCTGTAACAACGCTGAAAGCCGAAGGATTGACAGTGAGTGGAACTGTGTGTGATGTTTTGAATGAAAGTGATAGGAAATCACTAATCGATCACACGATAGCAACATACGGAGGAATTGACATTTTTATTTCGAATGCTGGAGGTCTTATTCTGGAAGGTGGATATGGCCCAATGATGGACGTGACAGAGGAAGGTTGGGATGTCATGATGACATTTAACTTGAAGTCTGGATTTTTCATTGCAAAAGCTGCTGCTGCTAGTATGGAAACTAGGGGAGGCGGTTCCATAATTTTCATTACGTCTATTGCTGGTTATCATGCATGCGGTGGTAACGAAATGGCGCCGGGAGTGGGCTTGTATTCGGTGACAAAGACGGCCATCTTGGGTTTGGTGCAAGCCATGGCGCCTCAATGTGCCGAAAAAGGTATACGAGTAAATGCAATTGCGCCAGGAATGATCGAAACTCCACTAGTGGCCGATTATCAAGGTAAAGCAAATGCTCCAGAAACAGGCGTTAATGTAGCAGCTAGGTACATCGATCGATGTCCAATGAGGAAGTGGCAGGAATGGCGTCTTTTCTTTGCACAAAGGATGCAAGTTATATAACTGGTGAGACTATCGCAATCTGCGGAGGATTTCCTACTAGGTTATAGCTCATAATAATCTAATATGATTTTTGGATTATCTGAATTTGTAGTAGAGTAGCTGCCGTGCTGTACTTGAGAAAAGTTTGTTAGTTGTTATTGGTAGAATAAAAAAGATATTCACTTACTCATGTTGTGCATTTTAATGATTTCATACATTAATCATGTTCTATGATATCGGTCCATCACATCTATATTCAGTTTAGTCTAGTGTTTTAACACAAGCGTGTCTTTTATTTAATTTTATTAAATTTATTTATATTTTTATGATTATATACTGATTATCACTTGATAATTAAAGTAATTAGATTATAATTAAAGTAAAGTAAAAGGACTAGAGTAATAATTAACAATGTAGAAATGCCTGCCAAAACGAAAGTGAAACTTAGGTTATTCTGCTTATACTCTACGCAAAGCATGCAACTTGTAGTGTTTTCGTATTTCCTCGCTTAAAATTTTCATTCAAATATATTAGTAGGTGTAATTGCTTTGACGAACACATTATCTAAAAACATATAGTTTTAAGAATTACAATAAATGACTGACCTGGAAAATAATTTTGAACTTTCCATACACAACTGATTTCATTGACATGGACAATGTCCACATTCATTTAAGCTGTGTATAATAATTACGCCGCTAAATACAAGTAATCAAAGAAATCAGATAGGGTGGGGCTATTTTGAGTCTATTATAATCGTATTGGATCTTCTAAAAAACGAAATTACATAGGCAGTATACATAAGTGCCGGGAGTGGGCTTATATTCGGTGACAAAGACGGCCATCTTGGGTTTGGTGCAAGCCATGGCGCCTCAATGTGCCGAAAAAGGTATACGTGTAAATGCAATTGCGCCAGGAATGATCGAAACTCCAGCAGTGGCCGATTATCAAGGTAAAGCAAATGCTCCAGAGACAGCCGTTAATGTAGCAGCTAGGTGCATCGATCGATGTCCAATGAGACGTTTGGGACAACCCGAGGAAGTGGCAGGAATGGCGTCTTTTCTTTGCACAAAGGATGCAAGTTATATAACTGGTGAGACTATCGCAATCGGCGGAGGATTTCCTACTAGGTTATAGCTCATAATAATCTAATATGATTTTTGGATTATCTGAAATTGTAGTAGAGTGACTGCAATGCTGTACTTGAGAAAAGTTTGTTAGTTGTTATTGGTAGAATAAAAAAAGATATTCACTTATTCATGTTGTGCATTTCAATGATTTCATACATTAATCATGTTCTATGATATCGGTCCATCACATCTATATTCAGTTTAGTCTAGTGTTTTAACACAAGCGTGTCTTTTCTTTAATTTTATTAAATTTATTTATGTTTTTATGATTATATACTGATTATTACTTGATAATTAAAGTAATTAGATTATAATTAAAGTAAAGTAAAAGGACTAGAGTAATAATTAACAATGTAGAAATGCCTGCCAAAACGAAAGTGAAACTTGGGTTATTCAGCTTATACTCTACGCAAAAAAGGAATCTACGCTAACATGCAACTGTTATAGGAGCTAAAACTTTTAGTGTTTTCGTATTTCCTCGCTTAAAGTTTTCATTCGAATATATTGGTAGGAGTAATTGCTTTGACGAACGCATTATCTAAAAACATATAGATTTTAAGCTAAGCTAAGCTAAGGCAAGGCAAGGCAAAATAATATAAGACGAATTTTATTCCGGGTAAAAAGCCCATTTCAACACACATATACAATAAAAACTGCTACATATTTACAATAGAAACCACTACGTCACACATACATAAAATACTACTACAACAAAAAGATTTACGGATTAAAGAATTCCGCAAATACGTGTACAAAGATACAAAATTAATTTATGCATGTGTACGGCTGATTTATCCAGTACTCAGACCAGTGATAAGAAGATAAAATCACTGTTAAAAATTTCATTTTTCAAACTGTTGTGGCTATGATAACGAGCCGCATCTTTAGACCCTAAATATTTTGATCTTGTTGATCTTATTGACTGCCACAGTAAAATGTTATCCATATTCATTTCTTTTTTTAATGATAGAAGCGGTACTGGTAAGCAGAAT
Organism: Tubiluchus corallicola; assembly: GCA_030141605.1. NCBI lineage: Eukaryota > Metazoa > Priapulida > Priapulimorpha > Priapulimorphida > Tubiluchidae > Tubiluchus > Tubiluchus corallicola. The sequence goes on along the minus strand of JAQGDQ010000108.1, from coordinate 575,554 downwards.
GTAAAAACCCTGTTAATATAACTGCATAGCAATGAATTATGGTTTTAGATGTATCAGCTGAGACATAACATCGTGGACATTCGCAGCTCTACCGCAGCCCCAAATACGCAGATTTCTTACGCTGGTGGCTCCATTTTGGCGCAGGGTGATCAACCATCAAATGCTGCTGAATACGAAGCTCAGCTCGCTAGACTTCAGAAAGTGATAGTAACTGTAAGAACGTTTTTTTACTTTGCATTTTTAGCATTTTACAACGATTAATAGGATTAGTGTGTAACTCAAAGGATGTTTTTTGTGTCCCAATGATTGTGACTAATTTTGAAGTGCATTAACGCTTTTAATGCTTGTGTGGGCTGCAGTTTATCTTCAGTAGGCTGTATTGTGCAGTCTCTTCAGTGTGAATTCTTTCCATTGGGATTCAAAGCTCTTTATTGGGATTATAGGCTCTTATTGTACAGACTGACGTAAGAGATGGTTTCTGAAGTTAAAAGTTTCACGAAGATTGCTACATATTTCAGCATTCGATTCCTGCCCTAAGAAAACATGTTGAAATTTTACTCTCTTATGGGCCTGTAATGCCTCTTTTTAATTTTAAGTCTAGTTATTCGGTTGTCAACCAGACTTTTTATGCTGTGACAAGCAGTTTGTATAAATAAACATACAAACTAAAAAGAATGATTAGTCTTCCACCGACAATTATTGTTGATCTGATAGTGAACCGATTACACATCCTGAACATAAAACTTGGTCTGTACAACCCGAAATTGATGATTATTACAGATTATTAATTAAGATTGTTCTGACAAAACAAGTTTTCTATGAAAAGGTGCTTCTACTGTTTGTGTTAGTTCATTTGTTTTTAGTTGTTTTGTTTATTTTTGTTTGTTTTTAGAAAGAATTAGAAATTATGAAGCTGAAGCAGCAGCTAAAAGAAGCAGAAGACGCGCGTCTGGCAGCGTCATCTGGCGGCCAAAAGGACAAGAAGTGATCGTTACGAAGTGACAGGCTTTTAATATCCTTGATATTGTTATACAACTTGAAAAGCAACGATGAACCAGATTACAACCAGTCTAATCATGCGAATGATGAAAGCAACTGCGGTAAAGAGATTTCTCGTCAATAAACAGTTTTGAAGAGACATTGAACTCACCAGAATAATAATAATAATAATAATAAAAGCTACAAGGACCAAGGAAAGACGTAGGAATATAAAGCTCATGAATCTTCATAAGCTAATTCAGAGGTACATACAAGCAGACGTAATTACTTTAGTATCTAGGTCGAATAAGGCAAAATGAATGAACGAGAAAATCAAGCATACCTTGCATCACAGGACTGCAGAAAAAAATGCGTTGTTGTTCATTTTGTTATATGATCTATGTAGTATGGTGGTTGCATGCATCCGCACACAGATTTAGTGGAGAAGTCTCGCGTCAGCCGATCTTGTGTCCTAAGCTACTTTTGTTGTGACTTGATTTAAATAAAATGTTGTAATATTAAAAAATGCATTTTGACTTTTCATATTTTTTTTCTTTTGCCAGTGCATCATTTACATCTATGGGCCTTTAACTGTAGGAAGACATAGGGCCGTAGTCAGTCCACATACTTTTTTTACTGAAAAGAAATGACTGCTACAAAATATTTTCACCTGAAGGTTAAATTAAAATGTTCATTTTTTGATAAGTAAACATTATCACATTGTTCACAAAGCGTAGCTTCACGATTAATAAATAAAATTTCTGGAAAAAGTTTGGAGTCGCCTTTGAGACCACAAGCTGAGCAACAAGCAGAAAAATTGCAGATTTCAGTGAAAGCACTTGTACAGGTCTGTAAATCCAAGTGCCTCAGTCTTCTGCTTTTCTTTCCATTTATGATTCATTAAGCTGCGGTTTAACCCCTTGAGAAACTTCATCTGGCTGTGAAAATGTAGATTATATACATATTATAATCTGTAAAATTCATAAGCACTGAATTTGAGAGCTGAGTGGTGACTGCTTGAACTAGAAGGTATTTTAAAAAATCATTTTAGTATGTATTTAATCAAGATAAAATAAGGTCAAAATTGCCGCCAATAATTTAATATTCCTAAACAAAATACACCTTGTACGAAGACTTTTAGCAGATTTTTTAGGTTCTACATAAGTACTGAGAGCAACGATAGGAAGCTTTTTTCATTCTACAAGTAGGGCTATATAGAAACGTCAGCTATTTATAGATTAGTAACTGATTATTTCAGAGGAAAAAACAATGCCGGCATTTTGTTCAAAATGATGTGACATTTAACTCAATCCAAATTGAGTTCTAACTGGCAAGGTCTTTCTTTCATTGAAACGAGATAAAAATGGTTTTTGCTTTTTATCTCAAAATTTGTATTTGCCATCTATTAAAATACATATGACTAGTCAGGTAAAACCACTCATGGTGCAAAATCTCTGACAGTATGTACCCTGGCGACAAAATGAAGTGTTACATGAAGAAGATGTTGCATAATAATTAAACTGAAAATTATAGCCGCACATTTTGTGTTTGGAAAACGAAAAACATAAATTAGGTTTTGTATTAAGTTAAGATACACAGTAGACTACTGGCGTTCTTTTGATGAAAGTATAAAGTTAGCCCTTTGGGAATGCATCCATTTCATAGGATTAAGTTGTAATTCCGAAAATGTACAATCTTGCAGAAAATTTTCGAGCTCTGTGAGTCACCTGCATTAGTGGTGTGGCTCCACATTTCCATCTTCCTCAGCATCCCAGCTTTCTACTTCTATTTACTCGAATACCCGAGAGATGGCGTGAAAGACGTTTCCGAAAAATCAAAGATGCAAGGGTGTCTGATATATATACACACCAAGACACATTAACACAGCAAATATGAACTGAAATCAAAGAGTCAACATGCGCCTTTGAAACGTACTGTTGCATAAGAGCTGTATAGATTTTCACCTCTGCCTCAAGGGAAATGCCATGCTTTCTTTGAAGTAAATTCTGTTTGTATATTCTAGATGTTCGTCTTTCGCCACTTAAGTGACGTGCATCCGGTGAAGAGGTTCGACCATTGCCCTGACTTTTTTCATCTACGTATGGTTTAGTAAGTTTTGTTTGATTCCATGTACTGCACAAACAGTCACTGTAAGTTTTAAATACTAAGAATTAGAGGGCTACAGCATAATAGGAATGACGCAAATAGGTTGGGCTGGAAAAGGGCTTCAGAGCACGTAACCCAACATCACATCGATTAAGATTGGTAACAAAATTAAGGCTACACTCATCATTCAAATACTGTTTTCACAAGCTTCTGAATGAATTCTGTTTGGGTCCATTGTAAAAACGAAAATTTCGTTTGGTTGTCAGGGAGCTTTGAAATGTAAACAAAAATATCCATTTCACATGCCCCAGAATGCATTTCAAGCATGTGTAGCAATAGAATATTGTCAAGCAGTAATGTTTTAGAAGTACAAAGCAATTATTAGCAGCTAAGTTTGGATAATTAGAATATTTATTTAACATTTTATGTCGTTTATCACGCGCCACTGTTTTATATCATTTTACACAAAAAAGTATCATTTTCACGTATCATCAGAGTAGTTTTAGTATGTATGCCATAACGAAATAAATTGAATAATGTATTACCGGTTTAAAAATTGTAAATAAATACGTAAATTACTGAACGAATGTGTAATGGTTTGATCTACTATTTCAATATTTTTTTAATTTAAAAACACTTCAAAAAGGTTAAGCTAGTAGATAAAGCTACACATTCATTATGTTACCTGGCCGCAACTCATGTATATTTGCTAAAATAAATTATTAATCCATTACCAGTAATAAATTATTGAGCAAACCATTTTTTTCAACTTGTCGACAATTCTTTAGTTAATAAAGCTTGAAAGTGTTCTAATTAAAATGATGTCTACGTAGTTTTATCCATTACTTCGAACACGTTTATGAGAGGGACAATATTCGGCATATTCCTCCCACGTACAGCCGTGAGACTTGTAACAACATTCGCTGAGAATGTTTGCCCTTCCACCTGATCTCCGAAAACCTCGTTTGAATCTGTTAGTCACTGATTCCGATAATGGTTTGAAGAAGCTGTTGGCTTTTTGCAGATCTATTTCTTCTATAATGTCTGCAAAGAAAACATTCGCTACTTCTGTGCTACTGTAATTATTGAAAACCATTTTAATAATTTTGTCGAAAGTGGAAAGTCCGCTATGAAAACTGCAGGTTTTTATTATCATGTTGGTACAGATATCAACCTCTTTCTCTTTTGTTTCTGTTCAGGCTTCATATTCTGTGACGTATTACTTGGCACGTGACTTAGGGTTGGCCTGTCCATTTTCGGAATGGTTTCTTTACGTGTGGTTATTTCCACTGAAAGTTTCAGTACAAAATAAGGTGTGTTATGGTACAATGTTTGCAAGGGTTACATGGTACAACGTTTGCAAGGGGTTACTTTGTCCCTGTTCTTTTGTTTAGTACAGCGTACGAGCTGCAAAATTAATTCACTAACTTTTGTTCTCTGACGTCGAAGTTACGAAACGAGGTATAGTAACACCTCTGTTTGTGCATCTGTCTGGTCATCCATAATTCCGTTATTTGTTTTGTGGACAAGTTTCAAGTCAAACTTTCGACGTAAGGTTTTTTCCTTTAACATATAGGTCACCCATCAAAATAGAGGAAAATTTCATCGAGTTTGGTGTCCCAAGTTGTCGCTGTTCGGGTCAGCGTCACTGGAGCCAATACTTGAATAATCTTGTGGAGGCATTTTTTGCCCAAATAATTGACAAAAAGCTTTCAATTTTTAACAATTTTGAATAGAGGAAGAACTTCATCGATTTTGGGGTCTCAAGATGAAAGGTCGATGTCGCGAGACCCAATACCCGAGAAAATTTGTGGGTGCGTTTTATTCTGGAATAATATTTATTACTTCAAACCTGTTAATACAGTACTCACACCTGTGTGTAACACGGGCAGTATAACACATACAAATAATTGAAAAACTTATGTGTAATCCAAAGCTACTACCCTCTGTTGCGAGTGGTGCCTTGTCTTGTCCTTTTTAAATGCATGATAATGTTAGTACAGGATGAGAAATGTCGTTTAATTTGATTAAATATTTTTGTGATAACATTTTAGCAACAACAATGTAGCAACATTGTCTTTTCGTGGAGACATTTTGTTTACACTGATGGAGACCAGCTCTAGCAAGCCCTTCGCCAGCGTTGGACTGACAAACTGACACCTTCATATGAATTTAAAGTTCTAATTTATTGTTGGCTGCTGCGGATATTACGGCTCATCATTAATAAAAGTCCATTATTCAGCTAATTTTAATTTCGATATAAATTTCTAAATTAATTTTAATTTGCAGGACAAATAGTCGTCACAGAAGACTTGCGGTTAGCTTGAAAAGCAAATGAGCATTACGGTAAACTTTTATAGGTTTCGCTAATAAAGCAAACCATACTGTGTCTGAAATTCTAAATGTTAGAATTTCGTAATTATTTACGAGTTGTGTTTCAATCTAGGAACGCTCTTGTGTGCGAAAGTTATGGAGCAATTTGACAAATTTACGTCACGATGATAAACGCTTGAAATTGTTAAAGGGACAAAAAACTGTTCATTATGGTGATTAATTATCTAATGAATTAAGAACAACGACGATGTTAACTATAATTTGTTTTCAGAGCTTTCTGGACCTTTCAGACCACTATATAGAGCAGAAAAATATCACGAATGATTAGTCGTTTTTAAATACGACGGAGCTTTTGGAGATACCTAAAGTTATACACCTGAACTCGCCCCTAAATGTGCCAATAGCCACCCGATGAGAAAGACATCCCATTCCAAGGAAAGTAGTCATTTCCGTCACGCGTTGTCGTCGTCGTCGTCGTTGTTGTTGTTGTGGTCATAATAAAAAATTGCTGGACGTTAATGCTGCTGACAATTTTGCAGGAATCTGTGTATGATAGGACTTTTAGGCACGCCATTTAACCACCCACAAAACGTTATACATTTCAAAGTGCACTGTTCCCATATATTACCAATTTGGGAGCAACTTCAGCAAAGTCACAAAAATTTTGTCAATAAAAACTCAAAGTTACTGCATAGGTTTGAGAAACTACATTTAAAACTATTTCTGTTTTTTGGACGTGATGTTCTTTTAAACTGAAACCGTCAGCTTACAACAGTTATTCAAAACATATGACCTGTAATACCTTTCTTGTCAATGTCTAACGTAATTTGTGCTAGTTGGACCTTATCCCGAGATTCGATATCATTCCTCTTGTGGTATGGATTTAACCGGTAGATGTCGTAGGTGCAGGCTGTCATTACATGAGATATAATGTTGCCATGACATTGTTGATGCCGCTCACTATGCCAGGCATTTCTCCACTCAAGTGCAGTCCTGGAAAATGACTGATGTTTTACGTATACAGTGTACATATATGAGATATTTTACACTCGCAAACCATTTGTGTTGCCAGAAGGAGTGATGTGTCCTACTACAAATAACTAAAGGATGGCATAAAGTTCAGCGCCCTTACTAACAAAGTGGGGTGCAAATATCGACTTTTTAGTTTTCCTCGCTGTGATCTTCAAATAACCCGTGGGCTTAATTTGAATAAAAAAGTTTAATTCATAAAATCACGAATCCATATACATGCTTATATGCTTAAAAGGAAAGAAAGGCAATTTTGCAGTATATTTCAAAAAACTTTTTATACAAAGTAATATTACTTAGCATTACACTTACCTGTTTAAAACTTATGGAAAAAATGATTAATGATTTAAAATCTTTAAAGTATGGTAAAACGGCATTGCTTCGCCATCCCAGTGTGACCAGTGATTCACCAAAAACCACATTATTGATCTTATTGTCAAGATAAGGTAATTTTTTCAAACTTTGCGCAATGTTATCTAAACTTGTTTTAAACTGCTCACATTTGGAATGGCTGCGCCTAACTGTCATCGCGGGAGTTTAAATTTACAAGGTTTTATACGGGGTTGCTGCTAATGCAATACGACAGCATGTAAGTGATAGAAAATTTCAAGAGGAATTTGTTTAACCTTGTTTGTGAAGAGTGTTTTCTTTTGCTTTAATTATCACACTTGCTTAATTTGGACTGCAGCTATTGCAGCTAGTCACCATCTAATAAGTTGGATTTCACAAGGTTTTTACGGATTCGAGAAGCCGTGATGGTGACTGTTGATTTGCAAAACTTTGCTTATCAGAGAGAAAGAACCAATTCCGAAAACTGCTGGCTCTTCGACAGCGTTAAAATTTTTCCTGTAATGCTGCGTTGGCCCTAAAGTGCTCAGATTTATGTACAAAATCAGCCGATGTTTTCTCACTCATTAAATTACACATTTTGCAGTAGGCTGCATGTTCTTTGTCGAGAACTGAAGATGAGGCATGCAGGCATGTAAGCCCTGGAACGTTTTGTTTGCTCTTATTTCAAAAAAGTTTTCAGTTTTCAGTTTTTTTATTGTGTTACTATTTGCGAATAAGTTTGTAATTTTACAGCGAGGTATCACAAACTGGGTTTAAATCTCGGTAATAAATTTAGCATTGATTATTTCTGCAACTTCAATTTGAATTATTCTAATTTAAATCTACTTCCATTGGTATTTGTAAAGACAAAGACCTGGTGTAATTTTCACTTTGTGATGTTAATTAACTTTTCAGGCTGTATATTTGGTTATATAGCTGAACTCATGAGAGCAGCGTCTGTTTTCTAATTTATATACAATTTCGATGAAAATGAGAGGATTTATAAAAACTTAAAGTCTCATTGAATTTATAATTTATTTTGATTATTGAATACGTCATGGCAACTAATCTGTAATAAGCAATAAATACCCGAAGAATCATCTGTGTCATATTTTAAGTTACTCGGTATGTGCAGTCTCTAAACACAGCAGACCAGATTTCACGGCGAACAAGAATCAGAAAAAGCGAGTACATTAGTCTGATGAACTACATTTGTTAACATTGGGTCTTTTGGGATAGTTGGTATAATGTCACATTTCCCGCGTCGATTATCACATTTGTTACTGGGGTTGTACTCTCGCAGAAAATGTGAGCAAATGATCTCCCTACTGAGAATCATCTAATTATTATGCTGTTTGAGATAAGCATATTCTTTTCGTTCTTTTAGTTATAATTACCGTTGAGCAGTACAAGTGATTATACATTACACTTAACAAATGTTGATTAGAATGATAGATAATTATCGGATGATACTGGAAAAAAAGCGGTAGAGATGGTGTGATGGTTGTCGGATAAGGATGATGATGGCGATGATAATGATGATGATGGTGGTGATGATGATGATGGAGATAGAGGTGGTGGTAATAGTGGCGTTGGTGCTGGTGATGTATGATGATAACGGTAACAGCAACGAAGTAAAAGTAAAAGCAAAAACAGTATTGACCATAACCTATAACATGGCATAACGATATTTCCTTTTAGAAAAAGAGAGAAGAGTTTATAATTGAGGAACACGTGTAAAGTAGCTTAATGTGTTTAAGATTGAAAGCAATAAATGGAAAGCAAGTTGCAGGACTATTAAATTTTATTCTTTTGAGACTTGTTTAAAATCAATTATTGTTTGCTTCAGAAACTGACGTAAAGCTCAACGCTTGATTTATCTGAAGCTGCACTCTTTAGGGCCATATGATTCTAGTAAGTGAAAATTGCTTGAAAAACCGACGAATCGTTGCAAATCCATTGACAAATAATATCTTAGGGATCAGTTTTAGCTCCTGCAGTCCTTCGGCCCGTTCAGGAATAGCTTATTTGTATGATAGCATTTGTTTACCCTGAACTATCAATCATTCATTGACCCGTCGTACCACTGTTTTACCTTGACTGTTTTTAAGGAAGTTTTGTGGTGCGTTCAGACGTAGAGACCTTCTCGCAACTTGTTGTGCAACTTCTCTCTGAGAGAAGTTGCCAAGCCGTTCACACGTTGCAACAAGTTGCGAAAGAAATCTTTATGTTTGTACGCGCCATTAGTCCGAAATAGAATTCTTCTTACTGACACACCCACTTAATTTACTTACTCATTTATATTAACGATAACACATACCTTATCGGCTACAAACAGTTATGCGATCTTACAAAGTTCTTGACTACTAATACCAAAGGTGCTATTAGATGGATTCCCAAAATAGCATTGTGGACGATCCATTAATGTTGATCGTACTTGCGAAGGGATCTTACTATTCTACACGCTGAGGCTGAGAAAACAGTGCGACGACAAATAAAGTTATAATGTTTTGACAGTGCAAAAACAGACTGACATCTAACCAGAGCTGAAGAATTAGACAGTGTAACTGCAACGTACGTGTTATGTGATTTTTATATTCTCACCATAACCAAAGTTTTCCATGTTTTGTACGTTATGTTTCCATGTTATGTGCATGCCATGTATTCACAGCGCGTTTTAGCAGTGAACCGCTAAAGCTCATAAGAGAAAAGAACGAGTAGTGGCAAGAATGAACAGAGCAATAGTACCAGCGCTTATTCTAAAACGGTCCAATTTCAATTTTTCAGTGCGACTGTAAGTTAAATATTCGTCTATTCTGTGTGGGAGTAAATTTTTGAATATGTAGATGATCATTAAAACTGAATGGGACCTGTACTTGCTAGTAAACTTTGAAATCACTAATAAATATAATGAATATATTTATTCATGCTGAGCCGTGTAGCAGACTTCCACCATTATAATATTTTTGCAATTAAAATTAAAAACAATTACAAGCGGATTAATTACACCATTACAGGACCGGCTTAATAAAAATTCGAGCTAATTAAGTTTGTTAATTACAAAATACCATGGTAATTAATAGTAGCATGAGCAAACTAACATTTGGATACATTGTCTATCGTTTAGGGTCTAGAAATGTTGAATTGGTTGATGAATTAGTAGAAATGAATTAACATTTGCTATGATTTCAAGGGACGGTGTGGTCAAGTTTAATGGCATTCACTTCGTAATTCTAAGGTTCGTGGATCAAATGAAGATTAAGTCCTTACTTTTTCACATTTTTACCTTGTTTAAAAATGCAAAAAATATGCTTTCAAAGCATAACTCAATAATTTTTTTGTAATTAAAATTATAAATTGTTAGACGCCTACCTGTGTCTAAAAGCATTCCGACTGTCACTTTGCCTTGAACTTCTTTGTTGACCTGATGACCAGCAGACTAAGAAACATAATACCACTAACTGGAAAACGTAAAAATATTTCTGCGAAACCATACTATCTACTCATGACTTCATACTGCCTCGGTGAAAAGTACAGGTGGTCATCTTCAGAAGATACACATGAGGTGACAGTCGTTTTTTTAATTGCAAGGTGCAAAGCTCGTCTTCAGCGTGTCTTCTGATGCCTCTGACTAACGCAAAAAGTGCTCGTAAAGCAACTGGTGTTCTGATGCGTCAAATGCACGACTCCCAAGTCGAACTTAAAAATTTTACTGGCTACTATCTAGCGGAGGAAGAAGCGTTAGTTGATGGAGAGGCGTAGTGACGGTCAGTGGTTATGAGTTTCTTCTTGCAATAAATAAAAATGTTGTCCTAATGCGCATTTTAGTGTCGACGGTGATAATGGCAACAGTAAGAAGCATAATGCGAGTTTTGAAGTGATCATCTCGCAAGAAATTATCAAAATTTTCTACTTTTTGGCAGGTGTATGCGAACTTATCTTAATTGCAGCGCATGCGTACAAATATAACGGCACATTCTGGGTGAAATGCTCACATGCATAAGTGACTGCTGCAATAGGCGGCTTCTTGATTTTGTATATATGTTGGTATTGACATAGTATTTTAGTTACCTTGGGCCTGTGTCTAGGAAAAAACAAATAAACAAACAAACAGAAAGACAAACAAGCAAATAAACAAACATCCCAACAAACAAAAGAATCAAAAAACAAACAATTAATAGCAGCAATAACAGCAACGACAGCGGTAATGACAACAACGACAACGACGGCGACGGCGACGGCGACGACGACGGCAACAACAACATCAACAACAACACTTAATTGAAATTGTTGCATTTACGTGCTTTTTGCGTCTTGTGTCGTGGCTGCCAACTCCAGTAATCACTCGATGTACAGCTCCATTAATTAGTTTTATCAGACCATTCTGTTACAGCACTTATTACATTTATATTGCTACTGTATTACTTTACAGATGGTTATAGGGTTTTGTTTTGTGGAGTTGTTATTATAGCGTTACAGCTTAACAAGTATGCTAAAATCATTTTTTGCAGGTCTTGAAGGAATAAAGAGCTGAGCGAGAGATGTTTTTACATGTCGCTCTTACACTGCACATTGTCTATTCTCTGCCCTATAATCTGGAGATTTCTAGAAGTTAAAGGAGAAAAAACCCACAAATTAAATTTAAAAATTCGTCTTGAAATTTCGTTTCATTTACATGCTGTCTTACTTCACACAGAGCTCGCGGTATCAGTAACGCTGCATAAATGTTGTAACTTACACTCCCGCGATGACCATTAGGTGCAACCATTTTCCATTGGGCTAAGGAGCTTGGGTTAAATGAGCTTAAATAACATTGCGTAAAGTAAAAACAACGATCAGAGCATTCGTGCCGCTTTCTTCCCTAATTAAGCAAAAGTATAAATACTTTATATTGTCATTAAGATCAATGGTGGGCTAGTGGTGCACACTGGGATGGTGATACTGTGACGTTTTAACTGTTACATTTTAAATTATTAAGATTTTTTCCAAGTATATTAGTTCTTCAAACAGGTACCCGTAATGCTAAGGACATATTTTAAAATTTCCTTTTTCCTCTTTAAAAAGGATGATAAAGCAGCTATTAAGAAAGATTAATCAGTCAATCAAACAATTAATCAATCAATCAATCAATCAGTAAGTCAGTCAGTCAGTCAATCAATCAATCAGTCAATCAATCGAGCGATCGATCATTCAATCACTCAATCATTCAATCAATCAATTTAAATTAGCAAAGCAAATGAACACATGGTCAAAACCAGGGATTTATAGCAAATTCACAGTTCAAATAATTAACTTTAATATTAAATTAATATTTAACAATTTTTAGCACCAAGAAGCATTTAGCTTGTTAAGGCCACCAGAAATGATCTATAGTAATAAGTTAATAAAACGTATTAATAAATATCCATAAACATTATGCAACAACAGACGAAAATTTTACATTAGTACATCATAAGAAAAGAAAAGAAATAGAAAGTAATCAGTTATTAGCAAAATTAACAATGAATAGGAATGACGTCGATGAAAGTTGTAAGATTGCTATGATGATATCGAATGAAATAGCTGAAACTTTGTGGAAAGCACGAGTCCTTTTTATCTCATCTTCAATCATCAAACAGGTTTAATCATTATAAAAGTCTGCCCATTTGTGTATCCGTTCAAAGATGCACGCGCGAGTTTATTTATGAAACACAATGAAATGGCTAAGATGAAAGTAGAAGCTGCTTTATTTTGAAAAAGAAGAACGAAAGGGATGAATTAAAAACCATAAACGCGAAATTTATGCACATTGAAATTTCTGGTACAGCCTTGATGTTTCTTTGCGAAAAGTATTTGTATGATGATGATGATGGTGGTGATGATGATTATGATGATGATGATGATGATGATGATGATGATGACGATAATAATAATAATAATAATAATAATAATAATAATAATAATAATAATAATAATAATAATAATAACAACAACAACAATAATAATAATAATAATAATAATAATAATAATAATAATAATAATAATAATAATAATGTTACATAATAAGAATAATCTTTTTTTAAAGTCGGCTTTTAGGTAAACAATTAACATAAGCTCAAAGAGCTTTTGCCGGCCGTAAGGAACAATTCTACAAGTACATTACAAAGAGTATTATTTTACTCCGCTTTTAACTTAAATACCATGCGTTAGGGCAACAGCAAGTACCACTTTTAATGACTTCTTTGTTAGTAATTGATTAGAAACCATTAAACGTTTTGTTGGTCATAGGTCATATAGGTCTTATAAGACCTATCTTGAATGGTGCGGTCCTGAAGGGGGTATTTTATCGATTCTGTATGGCATTTGTTTCTAAGTGTTACGTCCTACAATGTATGCGTGCGCGGAGCACGTACACTTTGAATTTATCAATGAAACTGGACTCATAACAAATAAAAAAATTAAAAGCATAAAATTGCTTTTCGCCAAATTCTAGGAAACCCTCTTCAATGTGAAACAAACTGCAAGATTCTGATTTATAAATCCTGGGTCCTGCCAAGCCATCCGCTGCTTCAGTTCAAAATTTACATGCGTAAAATGTATTTGAATTCACATCTCTCACAGGTCATATAATATATGTGTGTGTGTGTGTGTGTGTGTGTGTGTGTGTGTGTGTGTGTGTGTGTGTGTGTGTGTGTGTGTGTGTGCGTGCGTGCGTGTGTGTGAGCGGTGAGAGATGGTGAATTCTAATATATTTCACCCATGTAAGTTTGTAAGTTTATATATATAACAGACTATTAAGTTCTAATCACATGTTTAAAACCAATTTTGCGTGATTGGTTTTTTAACGTTTTTTAAACTTTTTTTGTGTTAATTACAATAAGATTCTCGTTCACTACGTGAGTAACAGCGCGTAAATTGCACAACCTTGACCACAAACAGCCCAGAGGCAAACGTAATTTTCTTTTGAAACAAGTTCTCTTTAAAGATTTTTTTACCACATTAAACACTAACACGTTATACGTGTTTATATACTCTTGTATAGAATTATGTACTTCAAAGTGTGTATGAAAAAGTCGTATACCGATTATGTTGAGTCTATTAACAGATGCACACTTGATCAGTGATAAATGTGTTTTGTCTGGATATTATGTTCGTTTCACGCTTGCGTTTTGGATAAAAGGATCATTTCACAAGTAACAGAAGTGACTAAAACGCATAGAAAAAAGAACTGATTGCAAAGACATATCTGGCCGAGACGAGCTACGCAATCCCTTGTTAACTGAAAACAATTTGCTGTATTTATTGTTTTTTGCTGTGTTTATTGTTACTACTATAAAGGATACTGCCAAGATCTCTCTGGTTTATAAACCCTGACAGCTTTATTGGAGTAGGGTCTTATTTCTGGGCAATATTTGACGAGAGATAGCTGTTTGGAGTTTTTTACTCTTGGGTCTTCCTGTTAAATATTTCTTCAAATGGTTCAAAAAGGACTGTAACAGCCAATTTGTCCTTTTATTCTCTTTCCCTCCCACTTTCTTTCTTTTTCTCTCTGTCTCTCTTTCTCTCTCATCTTGTTTGCTATCTCGCTTCTTCTCTCACTATATCGTTCTCTCTCCTTTTCATTGACATAGTATATATTTGGGAATCACACCACCTTTTTTAACTATGCAAAATGCTCACTGCAGATACAGCTTATCCTATAGAACTAACGACGTTTAAAACTTTGGCGTTTCTTTACTACGTATATATGGTTCTTTATTGGTGCATTTATTGTGAACATTTCCACAACGAGTTACACTGTAATTATTTTGTATTACGCTATTAAGTCTCAGTAAAATTTCTCCAAGTCTGCAAGACCTCACCAAACATGCACATGTAAAGCAGAACATAATGCAAAAGTTATTGCCACTTGGCAAGAGTAACTTCAGCCAAGTGCTACCAAAATATAGCTTATGTCAGCAGTTGTGCGGAATACTAATTAAAATCAGTGTTATATAAAATCTGGCAGCTATACACTGACAACCAGAACAGTAAACCGGTTTCACAGTTTAACAGTGTTTCCGGAATGGAAAAATTTTAAATGTAACATTCATATAGTGCCTAAAGTGATTTCAACGTGTCATGTAAAACATTTTCTAGTATTTGTCTTGCAGTGGTTGCAATAATAAGTCTTACATCTTGCACTGTTATTGTGTCTGCATTGCTATTTGGAAGATTAAAACACAAACAATAATTCTCATTCGTAAATTAAGGGTCCGATTTCTTTCGTGAAATTTAACAATCTGGTTTTTTAGAGAGTCAAAGCTTTTCATTGAAGTACATGTACAATTGGACAAGATATCTGCTGTAGTTAGTATTTTCAGCTTTGCACAGTACTACACGAGATTTTAGGTACGTTGTGTTTTTGGTAGACAGATATACTGGTTGACAATTTTGGTTGGAACAAATAATCCTGAGGCCTACTAAACTGAGTAGTCTAAAATTTTACATCAGACCTCTGTTTTTTTCTGGCTTTGGAAGTGTCACTAATACATAATCCTGAATGACAATAAGCAATGACAATAAATGACAACTACTTCAGCATTTGCTATGTTGCTAAAGCTTTTAGCTAATATCCATAAATAACAACTTTTCAACACTTAGGCTAATTACTAGCTATTGATTGTAAATTTCACTTTTTGTTATATTCAGAATTAAGAGAATTAAGAGCTTGACATGCTAAAAGATATCAGCATTTACATTCATATACGTTTGTTTAGCATCATTACTAGATGAGGACCAAATTCGGATGTTTTGCATGTCGTCGCGCTGGTGGCACAGGGGTACTATCTTCTATTGTTGGCGTAGAGTTTTTATCCGAAAGAGGTGTAAAACCCACAGTGTCCTGTCTGCTATTTAATTTTGATTGCTCTTGTACGCTAGTTTCGTGAGAGGATGAGTTGACGGGTGTTAACTGCAGAATTTGACCGGGTGTTTGGAAAGAGTGTTTCTCGTTAGCAAATTTCGTAAAACCATTTTGTTGATATTGTTGTGTTTCATGTGGGATAGTTATGTCTGATTCGTCCAAGTTTGAGCTTAGTGTTTCTTGTTCAAATGGATGAGCCTTTTTTGAGGATGAAGACGAAAGAGAAGAACTGAATGAAGAACCCGGAAAGGGATTTTTCGTCTCCGTCCTATCTATCCAGCCAGGAGAAACTTTTGATGGGGATGTTGGCGTCACATTTAGCAAGCTTGTGTCACTGTTGGCTTCTTTGCAATGGCATGAGTATAACCCCACTCCGTTCAATAACTTTCGTTTTCTCATTCTTTGCATCAGAGACTGAATGTGGTTTTTGCTCATTCGCCGAAGAAACACATTTATGGAACTCAAAGTCTGTGCACTCAGTTTGGACTTGTTGAAGATCTGCATCAGCTGTGAAAGGCTCATCCGGTACATGTCCATCTCATCTCCAGTGGGAACGAAGCAACTTTCATTGCCACAATCTGGTACCTCTTCTTCGTCGTTGTCATCCCTTCTATTTTTTTCTAATTCTGTGAGAGCAGTCTCTACGCATTCTGGAAAAACAACGTCCACTTCCACAAGGGATACACTTCTGGGAAACACTGAATCATCCCCGTCGTCTAAATCTACCAAAGCGAATCCACCTACGTCATCAAACGGCAAGGAAGACCTTTGTAGACTTGTGTGACTTAAATTTTCCACACCATTTGTCATTGCAAAATTACACTTCTTAACAGGTGCTGATGAAGTTTCATTTTGTTCCGTATTGCAGCAGACTTTTTTCACCTCCTGCGAGTTCTCATCAACGGTGAACGCCAGGTTATCATACGTTTCGTTTAGTTTGCTACTATTAGTGACACTGTGAGATTTATCACAGACTTTTGCATTAAGAGATAACTTGTTTGATATTTCTTTTACAAGAATGGCTTTATGGGCGACCAAAAGAGCAACAGCTGTACTTGTCAGAAAACACACTATCTGAACGATGAGAATAAATACATCCAGTGCTAAAATTTGGAATTTGTTTACATTCTGCAGGCCTATTGTAACAGCAAGGTAAATGAGAGCACTAAGTGACACCACCACGCTAACAAGCGACAAGAATAGGGTAATATTTATAGCATATTTATCACTGTTTTTAAAGAACGTAGCTGTTTTCATGTCTTGCAATCCAGATATGAGTATGATCAGTCCGATGACGCTTAGTACTGGACTTGATGGTCGGAAATGACCAAGTGCAATGACAATGGCTACGATTACAATCACGTGTAAGAGAGCGACGACGAAGCCCGTACCAGCAACAATGTACCCAAATTTTCTAATCTGATTCAGCAGCATGTCGATTTTAACAGTAGCTATTGCTATCTCTTGATCGGAAGCCATTGTGAGAGTCATTGCAGGTCCCTCAGAATTATACCTGAAATTGTTTACATGATGCATTAGTTCGTTGACACATCTGTGATTACTTTCTAGTGGCGGTGGTATTGATAGCATGTCGTTTAACTTATATTATTAATCTAGTAAAGTTTTATATTTTCAGGAGTCCATTCTCTAGGCAAAGCGCAAAAGGAAGCTGTTATTCCAATCATTTTTGTTGTTACAGTTTCTTTCTGACCGTAACCGTTGTTGACTTAAAAATGTATAGTTAGATGTCACTAGCTGGCACCTCGTAGTTTACCCATATTGATCGTAAAGCTCTGAATACCCAGTTGCCGCAACCCAAATTAAACAACGTGAACTAACAAATTATTAGGAATGAATTATGAGCTGCCAATGAATGATTTGTGCTGTTAATATGTATGCAGAATTTTTGAAATTTGTTGTAAAATGGCAATTGCTCGTAAAATAACATTAACAATAACAGCAATGAAGTAAAAAAGTGCCAGAAATAAAAAAAAACAAGGGAGAAAGCAAGAAGAACACCACGTTTTGAAAGTACTCTTGTAGTTTGTATTCAGGTGAAAGAAAAAGGACTAAAACACATGGAATTATTAATACTAATTTTTGGGTGGAATTATTTGTTTATATTATTAACACATAAAGATATCGCACTAAAAGGGATACAATCGCGTTAAAAACAGAGAAGTACAGCAAATAAAAAGCATAACGGACAAACACAGAAGTATAAAATCACTGATCGCGGTCACAGAAAAGGTGGGAAACAAAGAGAAAGAATAGCAGCAATAACAAAAGGTAAATTCTTGCAAATGCATCCAACACACAGTTGTCAGCAATTTGATCAGATTATTATATTAGATTCCTTACTTCGACAGCTAAGTAATAAATTACGCAAAAAATACACACAGAATTACAAAAATATTTATAATAATAGTTACAAAGAACATCTAAAACTACAAAGATTAAAAGCAATAAAAATACTACAATTGCAAGCATAAAATAATTTGTTCACTAGACGGGTGTCATTTTAACCATCTTTTCAACCCTGCGGTCTATTTTCACTTGACTATTGTTATACGTCTAAACGGACGTCAAATATATAGTTCTTTTCGAATGCGTTTAAATATTTCGTATTGAAAATATTTCAGATTTGGTCCTCCTGCACGCGTATACGTGTAAATGATCAGGTGAAAATTCCGATTTATTGCATTTTGACCGAGTCACTTATTCAATGCCATTTTGCCGTTTAACCAACGGCAACGACTATCATTATGCAGGACGTGACCCAAGCCACGGTTATTTTTCTTGGCTACTAATATATAGCCTACAGCCATGATTTTTTATGCGAGTATAATGTCATTTAGACGATGGCTAAGTTAGTAGTGAAAGAAAAATTTAGGCAGAAAAAGCGATGAAAAAATTAGTGAAAGCGAATTACGAACGACTTCATAGAAAAAAAGATATTTCTTTCTCGTAAAATCGTCTAAAGATCAAATTTTACACAGTTGCTATTCGGTCCTCATAAACCACTTTAAAGAAAAAGGTCATTGCTTCTTTTTTGTAACGACTAAAAAGATCGATTGTGGAAAACTCAATCTCTGAACACAGTAACTCTTGCAAAAAAAGAACTTGAACATAAAATAAATATACCCATATTTTGGAATTTTTGAAGCCTAGGAAAAACTTTGTATTTTGATGCCTATATCAATGTCACAATATCAATTCAGTCTGTGTTGAGAAAAGAAAAAACAAGTTCAAGAAAAAACAAGTTCAATATGGCGATTTTGCCTATTTTCTGGTTGTTTTTTGTGTAGCGTGTTACATAACTGTATTAGTGTAGTTAACGTTGTATGTTTTCGAATGTGTTATTTGTTAATAAACTATATATCACAAAACTTACTTCAGTTCAAGCTAATTATCACTAGGAGAGATTAAGGCATCTGTGAAATTTATCGCCGGCAACAGCTCGCAAACGACCAAATTATTGCAAAATGCAGAAGTATATAAATTCAAAACCGGCATAGATAATTTTCTGTATCTTTTTTATAACAAGTATGCTAGTGAGTTGTACACTAAAGTCTCACTTGAATTAGCCCATATTTTTACAATCACAGCTTTGCGCGTTTTAAACTACATACACGAGTTAGCTATAAATTGTTGCGTATTATTTGTATGATCATGCACGGGTAAGATTAACTGAAGCGTAATTTATTAAATTCCTTAACCCTGGAGGTGAGTGCATAAATTCTTAAACAGGTTTTGATATCAAACATAATTTTCACAATAAAATCCGGTTTTGTATAGTTCTGCAGCTAAGTGATATGACTTAATGCAAGGTAGCGTCCAGAACGTGAGCTTATTAGTTTATTAAGTTGTTGTACCATAAAGTTATAAATTGCGACATGTTTAACTAACAAATAAACAAATAAACAAACGAACAATTGAATAAATGTACAGTCGAGCAAACTACTTTAACTAAGTAATCAAGTAACAAGCAAACAAGCAACAACCAACAAGCCAACCAACCAACCAGCCAGCTAGCCAGCAAGCGTGCATACCACTTAATTAACCAATCAAGTAACCAACCAACCAACCAACCAACCAACCAACCAACCAACCAACCAACCAACCAACCAACCAACCAACCAACAAACCAACCAACCAACCAACCAACCAACCAACCAACAAACAAACAAACAAACCAACTAACCAACCAACAAACCAACCAACCAACCAACCAAGCCAATCAGTCAACCAAGGAAGTAATCATCAAACTAAACACGCAGTTAACTAATTAAACGAACAAACAGCCAGCCAGCCAACAAACCAAGCAACCAGGCAGCCGTAAACCCCAAAAAAACTATTTAACTAAATATCTGCCATTTTAAATCGCATTAACATACAAAAATAAATTGCCGAAAAAATGACTACTATTTCCCAATTGAGCAGCAATCCATTGATGACTATTACGATTTTATGATCATAGAATACACGTTTCATTTTTAAACTTGTTTTTGAAAGTAAATTTTAAATGTTTCGTATCGTAGGTGCGTCAAAACAAGTACAGAGGTATGATTTATAGTCAAAATTGAACAAGTGACTGATCAACGTTGGATAACATTAAAACATAGAAAAAACGATCCACTACCACTAACTTTTAATAACAAGTTAATACAAGTAAATAAACATAATTATGAAAAACAATTAATCTAATCTTATCCAAAGTTTAGATTATCAAAGCCTTGATTATAAAGAGTTTACTACATTTCACTCGCGTAAGCAACAACAAGCAACACCTACGATGCAATGATGACATGATGCAACGATGGCAAACGTTTGTTTGCAACAGCAACAGCAACAGCAACAACAGCAACTACGACGACAACGACCTTGGCTATTACCATGACTATTGCTGTCATTACCACCATCATCACCATCACTACTATACATATTTTCACTCATTTACAGATGGTTGAAACCTTGTACTACGGGGACCGATAAACATTACATACAAGCCGGAAAATGACAAGCTAATTAAATAATTAAGACCAATGACCTAAACTTTTATTAAGATTTAAGAGTGGTGGACAGTGGTCATAATGCCCTGCAGAAATTCTGTTACTAAATGACCATAATTGACTTCGTGACATACATACATTACTGTGCAGACAGATACTGGAAGGGTGACTTTTAATGCGTTATCACTAAACACACAGCATTTCCCGTTCAAAATGATTTTGGGTTTTGTAGAGAGTTCCTTTGTTAATCTGGTTTGGATATAAATTAGCACAGTTGTTGACAATCACATGTGCAAGAGTGTGCAAACTTCTGAAAACAAGGCATATGTAAAGACAGACCTCTGTAAAGAGGATACGAGTGAATACTTTGTGAAGGAAGGTAAGCAGCAAGTTTGAAATCGAAAAAAACTAAATAACTCGTGATGCAGAGACGACGTACTGTAAAAATTATTCTTGTCTCTTTGTTAGTACTCGTTCAAGCCTTTTTTCTCTTATACACATTAAGCATCAATAAATATGCAGGCAGAAATAGACTTTCAAAGAAAGTTTATTGTTTTCCAAAGAAGGCCAACCACACAAAAGTTGAGCTGCGTAATCACAGCAAATGCAACGATTCTGGATTTCTTGGGCTGAAAAGACTTGTTACGGAGTCCGAACTTTATTCTGTATCAAAGCAGTTACTTCCAGGAATGAACAGAACAACAAGATGTTCCAATGTGAGTGAATATAACAGTTTGGTCACAAATTTATCACTCTTTAGTAATACAGTATATTAAATAAAACCCATGTTTTGAAGTGTGTGATAGATACTGGTTTATTAATAGTTATAAATACAATTTTATAAAAAAATTTTCTAGAATGCTTACAGCTAAAATCAAGTTTATGTCATTAATTTACCAAACAGTCAGCATATTTATATCATTAGGCCTAAATGTATTCATAATAATAATAATAATAATAATAATAATAATAATAATAATAATAATAATAATAATAATAATAATAATAATAATAATAATAATAATAATAATAATAATAATAATAATAATAATAATAATAATAATAAGTAATTACTTTATACCTATAAAATGAACTGGAGATGGGTCAGTAAATTACCAATCACACGAGTCACTTCCTTATGTGTGGTCCTATGCAGGGCATATATACCTCAGGCAGACACTACAGATGGTTTTTTCAATGAAATAATTGATAAAAAAGCTGTTGTTTGCTTTTTGAAGAACAAATAATAAACTCAAAATTAATTGTGCATAAAAGTAAACCACTCATTCATACTACGACGTTTTATTATTTATAGGTACTTTCTGTTAAAGTGATGCTAATTAGTTTATTTTTAGGCTGGAATTCGGTACGTGGACAATTACAAAAATCCATGTTTTTATGTTACAAACGCAAGTATGTCAAGCAGACCTGGAGGTAGGGAAATAATGTTTTAGCACTAAAAATACTTTCATGTAAAATGATTAAAATAATTGGTAGTTAATTAATAAAAAAATATCAGCTAGTTGTAAAGATACGACGTTTAAGTACGCCACTGTTCCAAATGAATGAAAAAGCACCAAAAATTATTAATATATTTTTTGGATATTGTAATTTCTAAAATAATCATTGAGCAATAACCTAAATTACTGTAATGTTTTAGAATTTACATTAAGTCTAACTTACTGTATATGCTGATAACTCTGAAATGTGCGTAGGCACCCAGAGATTACACAAATAACTAAATCGGACAAAGGCGAAATGATGGAAAAAATAAAATAATATTTTTCAAAAAAGGAAAGCTTGAAACCTGAACAAAACTTCGTCGTGTATAAAGACAGACAGACGTACACACATACACGCATTCACACAGAGACTTTGTATTTTTTTTAGAAAAGTTTGGGTATGATGATGCAAATTATACTGTAGGTTGCATTCAGGTGAAGAGAAAGAATGAACAAAGATGGACAAAGATACTAAAACTGTTTTTTAGACTTTATAATGGTAACATATTCATTGCACACATATTGTGTTTAGTTAGTGATGGTGTGTTGTGATTCTAAAATAAAAAATAGTTTCTTTTGCATAGTTTTGTTTTCATTAATTTTTTACTTTTTATCTGAAGCCAATCCACAGTAGTGAACTGAAATGTTGTGTTTTTCACTTCTCTATCGCGGAATTGCTGATTTATGATTCGGTATTATTTAGAAGTCTTGAAGTGCTTGCCCTATGTTTACCTGATTGGTTTCATAAAAGCAGGATCATCTACCATTTGTAAGATATTGACAAGTCATCCTGATTTCGTTGCGAGTCGCTTACACAAGGAGATACACTGGTGGGAGTTCTACAGATTCAAAAAACGTATTAAATTTTATTATTTTTAACAAGCGAGGTTATAACACTCATTTGGTGCATTGCGTACTACTAAAAAATGGTTTGCACAGCAGCAGAATATATTCGAGCTGTAGTTAAGAAAGGGGCTACTACATCTTGTCAAACTTGGAGCAAATAATTTAAATTTTTTCCTGTCTGATTGACATCTATTTTATTTTTTTACATTAATTGATTGCCACAGTTTGCTAGCAGCTTTAAGGAAATTTCAAATACTGGTAAAGTTAAACTCTACACAAGCACACTGAACACTGCTGTTTTTTAAGCCCATTTTAAACGTTATAGCTTTAAATATGATTTTCAAACGTTATAGCTTTAAACATGATTTTTAAACGTTATAGCTTTAAATATGATTTTTAAACGTTATAGCTTTAAACATGATTTTTAAACGTTATAGCTTTAAATATGATATTTCTGTAACTTGAAAGAGACGGGAGATCTACTGATTTTGAACTTAAAACTTATTTTTGTCTTCCTATTGCTAGAAAATGAGATAAAGAAATTAAACAAAACAGGATACCACGGTGCACCATCTACAGTGAGGATAGCTGATTATTTTTCAGGTAAACAACTTTGCGAAGCAGTAATAGAGCAACACTATATATACCAAAATCGCTTGTAGCGATGGTGATTTAGTTGATATAAGGCTGTTGTTCCGAAGTAAGACTGCTGTAGGCCAGTTACAATTGATAATGTAATAAGCGCCCGATAATGTAATAACATAAAATTAACGTATAATGTAATAAAAATCAACGCATAATGTAATAAAATTAATCGATAATGTAATAAAAAAATTTACGCATAACATAAGACCCAAAAACGTATAATGTAATAACATGAAGTTTAACGCATATTGTAACACCACAGCAACAGATAATGTAAAAACCGATAAGGAGAATTAATGTTACTTGGTGCAAATTTCTTATATATATAGTAAAGTAATTTTTATTTTTTGGAATATGAAGGAGGTTTCAAATGTATGTCACCAGTGCATCATTTCGCCAGTCTATCGTTTCGCTAATCTGTAATTTCGCCAGTCTACCTTTTCGCCAGTTTATTATTTCACCAGTTTATCTTTTCGCCAGTCCATGGTTTTGCCAGTCTACCTTTTCGCCAATGTGTCGTTTCGCCAGTTCATAATAGAATGAGTGCAAAAGGGATTTGCCAGTGAATCACTTCGCCAGTCTAATTTTACGCCAGTTGATACTAGAAATAGTGCAAATAATGTTTAAATAGTAGTACACTTCGTCAGTGCATCATTTCGCCAGTCTGCCCTTTCGCCAGTGCATCATTTCCCCCATCAGGTCGAATAGGTTTACATTATTACGCTAAAGAAGAGGTTTTACATTTGGTCAAAAAAGTTTCTTTCGGATCTAACAATTTTGTACTTCAAATGGTTTTGAAGAAATTCAGATATGCGGTAGGTGGCGTCACTACAAACCAGGTTACCAAAGTCGCTTGAATTGAAGATGACGGAGATATGACGATTTCAAAACGAGTAAAGCGCTATGCATTGGCTATCCACAGTCGGCTCCGTTTTGTCGAACCCTGAAACGTTGCCGTTTTATAGGGTCTCAAATGCCGGTTTAGCATATAGTTTATATATGTCCGTTTAGCATAAAACATAACATATTTTCTCTTAAAATATATTCATCTATACCAGGTATCGACACGACCAAACTTGGGAAGTTATATCTCCTGAAACAAGCCTTTTACAATCGAGAAACTAACACTCGGTAATGACACGACCTTGACCTACTAGGCCTAAACATGATTTTGGACCCCGAGATCCTAAATTTTGTGTACTTAACACAACATTTTACCAATAAGTTACTCGATGTTGAAGTGTCACTTACCAAGAAGGGGCACAGTCATGATAGTCCGATCAATTTTCTTTCCAACCGCGTGTGACACAGCCGCCACCGCCACGAGGTTGTCACGCCACAGCCATTTTTCTAGGCACATTTCGGTACCATACTTAAAATGTATGAGGAAATTTTCAAATTTTGGAATCCATCATCCTTTAAGGAACCCTTTCGGAATCGCGTGACTGACAACTCATAATGACCCGCCCCCGCCCTGTAGGCCTACGAAAGCAAAAGTTTGTTGTTTAATATCGTTGTTTAATTTTACCCTCATATTACTCAAGGAAAAGCACCAGGTACCAAGTGACAGTCAGTGGTGATAGTACTGTCGATTGTCTATCTAACGAGGTGTCCTGCAGATGCCACCTATCAAAGGTTGCAGCGCTACGGCCGATTATTCCTACCGTTGTTGGTGCCATTTATTAACATGTACAAGAGGGCGGGGAGCTGACGCGTGAAGGTTGTAGCCCACTGTGACACGTTCTGTATGTGGTCGTACAGTACTGGAAATTTGCTATCATTCAAGTTTTGATGACAAAAGAGATGACAAAAAATCGTCATATCTAAGAGTCAAGCCACAAAAAAGTTAATTCTGGGGAACCATACCACTGGTGAACTGTACCACTGAGGAACCGTGCCGTTGGCGAGTAAAAACAATGTGTTTACAGATAAGGTATTAACGGAGTAGAGTAATTTGATTGGCGAACTGTTCTAGTGGCGATGTGAAACACTTTAGTTAAAAGGATAAAGTAATAACATAGTAGACAAATTTTACTGGCGAACTGTACTAGTGGCGAACCGTAGTAGTGACGAATCGTATTAGTGCCGAACCCTACCCCTGGTGAACCATCGAAATACCATTTCCACAGTCATACGCCACTTGTACAAAGCAATACTACTTCAGCTGGTTATTGCATAATCAGTTAATTTTTTATTACATTATGTGTTTTTATAATGTTACAATACGCGTTAACTTTGGGTTATTACATTATGCGTCAGCTTTTTATTATATTATAGCTAGTTCTTAGTAGTAGTATTAAATTTATTGACTGTTTCCATTCAAAAAAGTTACAAATAATTTCAAAAATTGCAAGTTATCTTAGTTATAACAAAAATATGATCCTTTGAAAACATTAAAACACTCATAAACAAAATGTATCAGATTCTGTTGCTCCAAACCGTCATATAATGACTGCATACTAGTGAAGTCCAAATTGCTATAAAATTCTCTAAAATGTTCACTTTTCACACAGTGGCACAGTATGTGTTCTTCATCCTGAACGTCCGCTCTGCAAACCCAATAACGCTCTTCCCAATTTCTTCTTCCTCTTTCTATCACGAGAAAATTAGCGGACAAGCGAGATCTTGTAAACGCAAGTCTTTTTTACTTCAGGTACATTAACACTGAATTCCCGGTTTACGTAGACTTCATGTACTTCTAATCGAGGATTGATTGTTCTGTAAATTACATTATGCGTTAATTTTTCATTATTACACTATCGGATGTTTATTACATTCGTCAGTTGTAACAAGGCCCTACGTCATAAACCAGCTGTTTGCCCTTTTCGGACTTTACTTAAGCAGTAGACGGAGTATACAGATGCCGTATATGGATCAATATAAGGGAAATTTGACACCTGTCCGTTTTATATCTTTTCTGGAATTTTCGGGACCCTCTTGAATTTTGGCTTAAAACGAAGTAAGGCACTATCGGTTTTACGCAGCACTCATACATGTATTATAAATGTGTAATTGTATTGTTTCTAATTGCATTTTCATTAATTTTAGTTAAGTTTCCTGTGTCATTTTTACCTGCGCCACTTTTTGCCTTACATCCGAGTAGCGACTTCTACGACACGTATGTTTCACTCTAGCAGCTGTAACAATTGAAGTGCTTGCAAAAATTTACCGAGAGAATTCTCGTCTATAATTCTCAAATTCACATTTTTACAGATTCGAGTAACGGGAAGACAAGCTTCGATAAATATTTAAATGTTTTTGAAAAGGCAAGCAAAAACCATAATGGTCCTATAAGTACTTCATTTCATGACAAAATTACAGGTAAGCGTACTAAGCAACTGGCAAAAAACAAAGGTCAGCTATGATGAAATTAGTTTATGATTATGTTGAAACACCATGTTGAATACATAATTATTCAGTTATCTCAGTTTTGAAAGCAAACTTAGCCAGAAAGAAGGAAAACCAGTATTCTTGAAATTAAATAATAGCTCACCCCTTAATTACCAAGAGGTCATTACAGGATCTAATTTAATTACAAAAAACATAGGTATAGTAATGTATATGCTGCACCACAACTAGCAATTAGTAGTAGAATGTAAGTAAACTAATTCTTGAATATGTATGGTGAAGAACTATTAGGAATGAATTCAGACCTGAATGGAAATACAAGTTTTTGCAAATGTCAGACCTATTGCTAATTGATTATGTAAGTGCCAAATTAATGTACTGATTTGATTTGTAGTGTGATTTATTTACTGTGTGTATTTTTAGTGCTGTATGTGGTTTTAATATCGTGGGTATAATTTTTGTTACAACACTCGACCAAGATGTATAGGAGTCGAATGACTAATCTTATTATCGAGCTAAAATAAAGATTTTACTTACTTACTTTACTTATTTGTTTGTTTGCTTGCTTACTTACTTTCTTGCTTACAAACGGATGCTCGGCTTACTGGGCATGGCGTTGGACTGCAATTGAAAGGTTCCTAATTCAAATCCGTATACTGGCTTTTTCAAATGTCTTTCAGTCTTTCATATCGGTCAAGTTTGGTTTCAAAAATTTAGGTACTATAGGTTAGTTGTATGATTAACGAATAATAATAATGCTCAATACTAGCTGTAATAATTATGCGACAGAAATTATGTGTTGGTGATCTTCAATATAGCAACTTCATTAATACATTCATTAGCGGCACATTATCTCCACATTCTCTAACAGTAACATAGAATAGCTAACTTTGTTATCTTGATTTTTAACTATAGGAGATTTTACACCTTCCTACATCAGTGGCCAAGTAATTGCACTTAACGAGGCTCATTACATAGCAGACGACATCCACTGGTTAACCCCTTCAGCAAAACTTATCGTCACGATGCGAAATCCAACAGACAGGTATAAATAAAACACATTTAACCCAAAATAGTTGCAGGTAAGTTACTGAGAACTAAACGCCATCTTTAGAGCCGCAACAAGTGGCCACTTTCACTTTCTAACCTCGTCTTTACTCACTATGGATTTTGCCGCTACTGCTTATGTCGCCTCGAATTGTTGATAAACTAAGAATTACGAATCGAATGTCGTTTAGCGACCTAATGCAGGGCCGCTGTTAATAGATGGCACCATTTCCCTGAGTTGGGTTTCCGGATCTAGACATTGTTCGAAAACTTTCTGGTTTTGTGTGAAACTGTTTTAGTATTTTTAAAGTTGTAGGCCTAAAACATTGTAGTAATGAAACCACAAATAAGTGGCGCTTACACTAGGTGAAAATTGCGCACACAATTGACTATAGTTTGGTGGGTATCATTAGTGGCTGAAAGCAAGCAATGCCATAATTTTATAACTATGGTTCTACCTATAGTTTTCTCTTTTGTGTTTGGCTAAACAACCTCTTCCATAAAAATATAAACTAGAACGGGTGTGATAAACAAGTTATGATGCTTTCAACACCAATGTTACCTACTCAAAAACAGTCAATGGCGCGTGCACTTTCTACGTATATAATTCCAGCGTTTATTTGTTTTAGACTCATTTCGTGGTTTAACTCCATAGCTTGGTTTAGGCTTCCCGTTGACAGCGATGGTCTCTCGCCTCAAGAAATGCACGAAAATGTCGTAGCCAAAATAGCTATTTATCAAAATTGTTCTGTCACAGCAAGGCCGGACAGTTTCGAGAAATACCCTTGTGCTTTTGATGAGAAATTTAGAAAAATCAATGCAAAGGTACGATTCACTGATCACAACCAGATAACAATCTCCTTCTGTTTTTGCTAAAAGCGTTTCCGACTTGCTAGAATAAAATTATTTTCTTAAGTCAGTTGTTAATTTGGTTGATATGCTTTAATTACTTCGTCTATATGTTTAAAAGTGGGATATATGTCTGTCCGTCTGTCAGTCATAAGGATTATCTGTCTATAATGAATGCAGTTTACTACCCAACTGCCCGGTTACTTCTGTTATGACTTCTCCAATAGAAACTGAAAATTGATGTCCGTGATTTAGCGACATTAATTGATTATACTTCTAGAGTCAACATGTTCGGTTGTTGTACATAAGGATACGTACATTACAGATAGTACTCCGAAACTACGACCGAAAAAGCTGGGTCTGAGCCTGGATTTACAGGAAGAGAAGGGGAAGAGAGCGAGAGATGAACGAAAGGCAAAAGACAAAGCGAGAGAGAGACATTAAAAGAGAGAGAAAGAGAGAGACAGAGGAAGAAAGAGAGAAAAACGAGTAGCGGTGTACGGAGTGATCAGTGAGTTTGGTCTGATATATAAACCGTGACGGTAAAACTTGATTTGTCTCACATTTTGAAATATTCATTGTAGGATGCTGCTGTTTACGCCGGCCTGTATGTGGCATATCTTCGACATTTTCTACGAGTTTTCCCTCGGGATCAAATTTTGCTAATTAAGTTTGAAGACATGATTAAAGACGTGAACTCCACAGCCCAACAAATGTACAAGTTTCTAGGATTAAGAAGTGAGTTGTGAACTTGATTCTTTGGTGTTAGTTTCAATTGGTCAGTCCTAGTCCAGTTGCTATAGACTATAGCTACTATAGGCACAACTATGATTATCTTCTTGCTTGTGTTGTGAACTTGATTCTTTGGTGTTAGTTTCAATTGTTAAGTCCTAGTCCAGTTACTATAGACTATAGTTACTATATGATTATCTTCAGCATATTTTCGTTGCTCAGTTTTACATACAGAGAAATCACGCGCTTTCTCACGTTTTCTCACGCGC
This sequence comes from Tubiluchus corallicola, assembly GCA_030141605.1. Classification (NCBI taxonomy): domain Eukaryota; kingdom Metazoa; phylum Priapulida; class Priapulimorpha; order Priapulimorphida; family Tubiluchidae; genus Tubiluchus; species Tubiluchus corallicola. The sequence goes on along the minus strand of JAQGDQ010000108.1, from coordinate 545,643 downwards.
TTCTTCAAACATTTTTGTTTTTTTCAGATTACCCTGTGAGCGAAACAAGAGAAAATAAATCTACGAAAAACATGACAATGCTGGCTTCTACCAAAAAGTTACTTAACGAATTTTATTCTCCATTTAATAGGGATTTAGCTGAGCTGTTGGGTGATGAAAAATGGCTTTGGCATTAATCAAACTATTCATCGTTTTAATATTTGACCAACTTAACAATCATTATGTGAATAATCCTGGAATTACATTACAAAAATAAACAGATTCTAATGGGTTAAAACATTCTATTTTAATACTTTTTTAAATTTACCTCACCTCACTTCCGACACCTCGGCTTCTTGTTTAATTATGACGGTTGCTAAAAATTTATATTTATTCTGAATATTTTGTTTAATATAACTCAAGCTTTTGGTATCATTCTAATATAGGTCATTGTATATTGGATGTTTATTCAATAACTACTGTGTGTATATAGTTAACGTAGTTCCAAAAGGTTCTGAAAAGCCGTGGGTTTTTGCTATTATATCTGTACAGTTATTCTGTACAGTCATACAAATATTTCTGTAGAAAAACATTATTATAAATTATTTGTCAGCATAGTATGTCACAATGCTGATTATAAGTGTATATTGATTACTATATTACTGTGTGATATACAATAACATGATATGTGAATCTGTAAATAGATAGACAAAGCATAAGTATACAATGCCAAAAAGGTTTTGGAAAGTGAATAGTACCCGGACTTCAAGCGCAAAATAAAATTAGGAATTTCTTGCAATAAATAACTTCATTTTAGATGCCTTTGTGCGTAAACATCTTTAATAAATGAGTGTCTGGGGTAATACCTATATTCAATTACTGTACTTTCTTTAAATTTTTAAAATGTCTAATTTACTTGGTTAATGTCTCTTGCATTTGCTGAAGACTCTGCAGAACTACTCGACACGATTTCAATTGTGCACAAAGTTATGCTGTGTCTTTGCTAATGCTATTAATAAAGCTCATTCCATGTGTTTACTGTAATATATTTTGTATAAAGGCAAACTAGTATTCATGCTTTGTAATATTTCTTAGTTTTATTGCTTTATGTAGTCTAGTAAAAATTAATGATAAACAATCATTTCCTGTTGAATATTACTTATTAATATTTGGCAGCTTGGTATATTTACTAGCTTCATTGTTAGATGGCACTAGAATGCAGTGTCTGGTCCAATCATATAATATTATACAGGAACTCGAACAGAACATAACTGCTACTAATGTTATTTTCTCAATAAAACAAAGAGCATGTAACGTCCAGAAGGACATTCACATAATTCTTATACACTTGTTTTTGACTAGTACCGTACAATATATTGACAAGTAAGAGGTATTTTACATGATACTGTAATGAAAACGACAATAATACTAAAAATAGTCTACTATCAACACCCGACCTCTTATTATAAACAAAATAACAGGACGTTTTTGATCACGATGAAAATAGTGAAGATATTCATAGTGGTGAAAACTAGATAATTTGAGTAGCAGTACCAATTGCTAATGGTGAAACATTGCTAATAGTGACAAACCAAAAACATTTTTGAAATAAACGTCTTTGGAGCGAGGAATAGCAGAGTGGTCAAAGCTAGTGCATAGCAAGTTCGAAGTACAACAAATCCTCGGATTGTCAGTAAATAGATAATAATGACCATCAGACGTTTCATTCATTACACCGTACGCTGTACGCCGTACTGATTCAGCTTGTTGACCTCATTGAGGAAAGATGTGTTCAAGGTCCTACCATTGAGGATCGTTTTCATAATGAGCTAGCTTCCGAGGTTGCTACAATCGGAAACAGACATTAGGCAGCCATTGAGCGCTGTATCCTATTCTATTCTACCTTAAAAGTGCCGTACTGTAAAAGCTGTAGCGGCTTACTAAATCACTAATTAACTAACTATCCTATTAATTACACTGTACTTATGCCGTTGTAATTAACAAATTGTTAAGCGAAGATTCGTTTACGGCCGCATAAATATTTTGCAAAACACCAACGGAACAGATACAGTGCATGGAATTGAGCACGGATTTCAACCAGGGATGTTGGAATACAGACTCTGTAGGGCTTTTAGGAAAAAAGGATGAGAGACAGATGCCAAGAGAGAAAGACAGAAGCAAAGAGAGAGAAACAGGAGCGACTGAGAGAGAGAGTGAGAGAGAGAGAGAAAGAGAAAGCGAGAACAAAGTGAGAAAAAACAGCAGTGGAGTAAGAAATGACCAGTGAGTTGACGAAACGGTAAAGTTTATTTATCTCATAATTTGTAAAATTGATTTTTAATGCAGATTCTGCTGTTTACGCAGGCCTGTACGTGGCATACTTTCGACATTATCTACGATTAAATTTCGGGATTAAATTGTTAACATTAAGTTTGATCTTATATCGGCAAGTTTTTAGTATGGAAAGGTGAGTTGTGAATTTGAGTCTTTGGTAGCTGTTAGTTCAAATTTTCGAGTTCTGGTCTAATATTGTTACTATGCATCACAATAAAAAACGTTGCATTCAAAAGTTATAGAATTTTCTGTTTCATAATATGCTTCTGCGACGGTTCATTCCAAATCACAGTTCTGACATTGTGTTTGTTTTTCAAAAGGGTTAGCTATTTATTATTTAAATTTGATTGGCGAAGAAAGTAAAATAAAGCTGTTTAATGTTATCGATGACAACACACTATTAATTATTTAGGCTGCTCCGTGTAAGTATAACAGTAAATATTTATTTACAGATGTCAGTTTCTATAAAAATCATCACACTAGTGACCACATTTATTATGGTTGCCTTGCCCAGAAAGAACAACGCAGCTAAGTTGTGTGGAGGTGACTTGCCGAGAGCCATCTACAAAGTTTGTTCACTGACATCAAGAAACGAACGTTCCTTAGAAATCGATGGCGACGACTTGGAAGCATTATCAGGTAAGCCTTTCGAAACTGTTAGCAAGTACAATCTGCGTCCGCATATCCATAAGCCTGCACGTATTTTGACGTTACTCATTTCTTCAACAAATTATTCAGCTAAAGCGGCTAGTACTATTGCTATTAACTTTGGTTATATATGTGACTTTGAATGTTTGTAAGGCTTATTGCGGTTTGGAGTTTTGCAGTTTTGCAGTTTTGCGAATGACACGATTACTAAAAGAGTTAGTTTTCTGAATATCAGATGCATTTAGGGCTAGAGGATTGCAATGGCAATCGACACCTTAGGTCAAAGCTGAAGATGCATCAAGGACTGCCTATGAAACATCAAGAGAAACTGTCACAAAATACCACATGGTGTAAAAGATATAAAGAAAAAGTAGAAAAGATAAAAACGAACAAAAATCACTGTTTCGACTCATCAAAATAATGTCGTTCTCGTGAGAACCGTGTCAAAACCGAAAATTCAGCCACGCGTGCCTGACTTCATGGTTCTTTTCGAAGCCTCTTGCAGCTTTGCCACTTATTTTAGACAAATTTATTGAGCGTCGTTTCCAGTTAATTTACACTATTCAACTACTTCTGCTTTATTTACCCTTTGTATTTGTCGTGTAATTCTGCTAATAAAGAATCACATCATTTTTTTCGTTTGATGCTAATTTGTAGGCGTTTACGTTGAGATGGTTTGAAATGGTTTTATTTTGAATTTTTTAAATGCGTTTCAGAGCCTGGGCTCAGAGGGCTGTCCGGCAGAAGTTGGAGACGCACACGAAGCAATTCCCGCCTAATCAAGAAATGCTGCCACATTGGCTGTTCACTATATGAACTTATGGGGTTCTGCTATTGAATAGAAACCTAATTCGTCGCTCGTAATTGCAAATCCTAGTTATTATTAAAAAGGAAGCCCGAGAACGAGATTACTAATTAGTGATCTTGAAAAAATGTTGTAAATGTAAAAATTAGCTTAGCTTGGTTACTCAGATGGTATGATCCGAATAGCGTGGGCATTGTCGTGCTGACTCGCGCAGCCCTCATTACAATGCCTATTACGCTATGGCTAATTACAGGTGAACTGGTAATAGATCCACACCCGTTCTATGTTAGATGGATGGACGCTGATTGGTTGGATGGAGAATCGTTAAAATATTCTCATAGTTACAGCAGTCTGTCAGCTACTAAAGAAACGCCATTCTTCTGCAATTTGGTAAAGTGATAAACGTCCTCGTCTGATGAAATCTTACTTAAAGTGGCAATCATCATACTTACTTTCTTCATTGCTAGACGGCGGTTGAATGCAATGTCTGGTCTTATCACTAGTATTAGGCAGTAACTCGAATATTACATTATATTTCCAGTAACCATTATTAAGAGATTGTAGTATTCAATTCGACTTTCATATAATTTTTATACACTTGTCTTTTACTGCACAATCCTCGAACATGAGAAATATATTTTAAACGTAATCACAGCGGCAAAAGTGCTGAAAAATTAGACGTATATGATACCCTCCACGCCTATTTGTATTATAAATAATTCTAACTAGAAAATAATAGCAAGTTTTTATCTGGTTTTAGTGTTTGGCAACATAAGATGACGTTGATAATAATAAAATAAGATATGAACAAAACATATTTTATAAAGCGCACGTTTAAGCAAAACGCTTTCCATGGCGCTGTACAGTAAAATATTATGGTTACAATTGCATAATTAAGAAAATGTAACACTAATAACATTATTAGAAATTTTGCACAAAACACACAAATTGCTTGTAAAACAAAATTATGGTAAAAAAGAGGTTATTACTGAAATTCACAACAGTTGGAATTGATTATAACAATTTTTAAAGAGATGAGTCTGCAATGGTTTTTTAAATAGTTGCACAGTAAAAACAGTTCTGAGGTATTGAGGCAAAGAATTCCAGTATTTTGATACGATACAGAAATTCGAAGGTTGCCAAACGTCTTTTTTTATTAAAAGGTACCAAAAGTTCATTATGGGGAGATCTAATCACGCGTGTATGTCTACAGTATTTGCTTCTCTATGTATCCTGTTGGACAAGTAGACAGGAGACAGTCCGGGTAAAGCTTTGTTTGTGAGAACAAACAGCTTATATATAAACCTAATTCTAATCGGTAACCAGTGTAAGTAAAACATAAAAGCAGCAGCACTATTATAGCAACCTTTGGTGCAAAATTCTGAAGGCGCTGCACAGGCTGGATGGCAGCCCAGTGAATAAAAAACTGGTACATGTATAATCAAAATGAGATAACACAAGTCCATACATTGAACATTTCATAGAATCACTAAACAAAAAAAATTGAGATTGGTAATACGATGTAGATTAAATACTGCTTCTTTGCGTTTAGATTTGACATGGTTCTTATGATCAAGAAATACTCCTAGGTATGTAATTGAATCACTTGCATGCACAAGATAATAATGAGCGATAATGATAATGACGTTCAGGATGAAAATTATGATGACGTTAATAATAATGTGAAAAACAACAATTAATAATTGCACAGAAAGGTTTATAGCTGAAAAACCAAAAAATGGTTTTAAATGAACAATTCTGGAATGAAGAAAAAAGCCAAATGTCATGGTCAGTGCTTCGTGACTGAAGTTAAGCAACGCCGAAGCTATTCAGTGAATGGATGGGTGACTGCCGGTTCAGTACTTTGTCTTGGAGGTTTCATTCACCATTCTGGCTGTTTGTTCGTCGATGGGTGGTGGTTTTCTTATTTGAACATGACTTATCTTAGAAGGTCGCCCCTGGATCGCCACAGCTATCCATAGACTTTGTTACTGAGTCACGTTGAGTGTTGCCTCTAGTTTGCAAGGCTTATGGTGGGCTTAAATTGAAACTCTATTGCAAGTCACTAATCAATACTGTAAGTGGAATCCGTTGTTGGGCGGTTGCATAATTTGGGCTGCTTGAAACATTTATGCATTTCTAGCTAAGCTAGAAACTTGATTAGATACGTATTTAGCTTATAAGCGACTTCGGCACTGCTTAATGTGTGAGCTCGTACTACCTAGCTTTCAGCCTTCAGTGGTACCACCTTGTTTATAATAAGCTAGGGACCTGCACTTTATAGCTATTATTATAAATGTTTTTGAAAATAATGTAAATTCATAAAAAATTTTTGGTGAAGCTGAATAACGGCTCGACTATTAGTGCACGGCTTTCTTCCTATTTATTCGTGTCTATGGCTAGTATTTACATATATGCTTTTACATATAATGTTTCTCCTTAACCGGGACAGAACGTCCATAAACCGGGACAACTTTCGTACGAGTACTAAATTTGCTACAGTACCTTTAAAGCAAACAACTCCTATTTACTACTAAATTTTACTACTAAGTCGGCAAGTCCTAACAACTACTTGTAAACATCACATAAACTAAGATGCTAATGGTGCTGTTTACAAATTATGCATTTCCTGGTAACAAAAACCTAATAGATGTACACAAATATTGTTATATTTCATTTCCTGCAAAAATAAAATAGCTAAAGGCAGTAACCAAAATTCGTCTGCACACTGGTTAGCCAGGATGTGATTGTCAGACATATGCTGGTGCATTATGGTGTTCATTTTCAGAGACCTCCAGTACCAATAAAAGTTTTAATCAAATTCCCAGTTGTGGACAATTTTTCTATAGACATTAGTATACATTTGCTGATTGTTCTATAAAAAGTTGCCTACTTGAAGTAGCGTATGAATGTCAGCTATGCCCTAAATGTAGGCTAATCACAAACACAAAAATGTTGAAAGTTTATTACTTTTTCCGTTACAAGATCAGTTTGACAAGTTGGTGGTGCAATAGACAGTCCCGGTCATGGAAATTTTCAAGGAATTTCTGCTTTCATATTTCAAGTCCAACTAATGCGAACATGCTGTAGTTGTAATTCCTCAAATTTGTTTATTCTGCTAACAGGTAACACAAATCAAGAGTAAAGACAGATGATACGTGTAATTTGATGGTGCAAAGTTTCATAAAATTGCCGAAGACATCATTTTGTAACATTTTGCGTGAATGGCTCAATTATATTCTTTCGTGTTTTGAATGCTATTTACAGTTTTCTGCTGTCCCAATGTAGTTCTGCCACAACCAGGACCTGAGTAAAAGAATTCGGCAAATTTGCTTCACATTTGAGGACGAAATTTATGCAAAGCTTCGTGCACTCGCGCCAATGCCGGGAAACATTATGGCCTTTACGTCAATGTACGCGTTCTAAATAGGAAATAACATCGTTAATTATTTAATCTGTAAAATCGGTTTACAGCAAAATAACTATAATTTTAATAACGTGTTAAAAGACCCCCATTGTCATTTGAGTTGTATAGGCTGTTAAGATGGTGGGCACATAAAGCACTTGCTACATACTTTAATAACAGTAACATGTGAAATTTTTTCCGACATTTATTTTATGACTTATTAACATAAAACTTCAGTATCTGTGGAAAAATGTAAGGGTATGACCTAAAATTTTTTATGTTTATGCGTAAGCATATGTAACTGTAAAATCAATGTGACAATTCTCGAGTGATTCCGTTATTTTCTTTTTATATTATCATGATGAAAACTTAGGCAGATTTTTTGCGCCACCTGATGTATGTAACTGTATGATAATATATTCCTCACGTAAGAAAAAATTAGTTGTAAGTTTTATGCTTTATTTTTGTTCAAATTTTTAAAAACATGGTATTTATTTTGTACTTTCATAACAAATGTACTTAATAAAAATGTAAAAAAATGTACTTCCATAACAAAGAAAAGGAATTTTTTGCACAAGCTTTTGATATTTTGTTTATCTACATAACTTGTTCTATGTGCTTTCCTACCATTTCGACCACTATGCGAAGCCTAGGTAGGGGTCTGAACTCTAGGTGGGCAGTAAAAAATTTGCTTCCCATAGTGATAACAGTTGCCGCGCATTAGCCGAAAAAACTTTTTCCGTTGTAATTTAAACATTTCCCCCTCCTAAACTTGGTCACCTTGTGAAAATTTGACGGCAAGGGTAAATTCTGTTTGTACAATGCACATAGTAATTAGATGGTTTTCCATCAATTAAACTTGGGTAGAGATACTATTCAACCTTTCTTGGCAAATTATCTTTGTATAGATAAATAAGTTAACTACTTGTACTTATCTTTTTCCTTGCAACTACTTACTGTTTTCATTTTTATGCGAGTTTACTACTAGAACGAAAGTAAAAGTAAATATTTAAATGTGTTAAAATGAGAATGTGCTAAGTAATAAAACCGTAGTTGTGTTAAAACAACACAATTACAGTTTTTTAAAAATTAAAATTTCGTAACGTATTCTCATTGTGTAACATGTTTTAAATTTACTTTCCCATTTTTATATTTCCACTTTTACTTATTTTCATTTCATAGACAGTCTTACTCAGTGGTGTATTGATTTCACTTTTAAACTTCTTTGCTTTATTTATGTATTTATGCTCACTTTATTTAATTTGTCTACGTTTAAGTAATTGTTGTGTCCGCTGAGAATAAATCCCGTCTTTTAGTATGATATTAATTTGTAGGCAGTTACAACCAGTTTAGGATCGTGCGAGGTGGTTTTATTTTAAACTTTTCCATTACATTTCAGATCCGAGACTGTCTCGCAGACTTAGAACACGAGAAACGATGGTACAGCAACTGGAAAGATGTTTTAGAGACAGCTGCTATATTTCCGAACTAGCGTTTCTTTGTGACTACACACGTCATATTTGCTACTTAAATCATACTTTGTAAAAAAACATTTTTAACTCATCTGCAAATCCCAGTCACACAAAATTAATGCCTCGAAATAGAGGTTGTTGATCACTAAGATTGTTTAAATCTTATTACACGTATTACTCAACGTAATTTGGGCAACAAAAGAAAGCTCATTGCTATATGGCCCGCATTACACCACTTTTATCAGGTCGAACCAAGTGCAGAAATTTTACAAAAACGAATTACGTAGAGAATTGCTCTCCCTAAAAAGTCTTAAAAATCGAAACAATTGGCAAATAAAAATGAACATTTTGTATTACATTCCTGTTAGCTTAGATTACTACTAGTACTAGCACAGAGGACGTTATCCCCTCATAATTAAACGTAAAATATTAGCAATTCAGTTTGGTAGCGAAAATTCTATTTTCCTGACATTTTTTGCCAGAAAATTTACTGTTTTGAAGGTATTGTGGAAATTGATATGAGTTCATATACAGCTAACATTGCTAGAACACACACTCATGTAAAATAACATTGTGCCACGTTTTTTAAAGTTAATTATGTAACAAAAGCCACATTATGTAACAATGGAGCATTGTAACTACTTTTTAGTAGTCTTATCGTTTAATCGCAAATTAAGTGAAGCACACATAGAATTTAGTCAAAATAAGTTGAAACAAAAATGTGACGTGGCACACAAAGCTCAAATGCAAAATACGTGGCTAATTAAACAGTAAAAATTTTAGCCTAAAGTTTTGTAGTACCTTTTCTGTCATGCTTTACAAACTCAGGAGTGGTTAAATTTTTCTTAATTATTTACTTCATATTGGCATTGGTTGGCTCTATGACGAAACATATATAACTTTTTTATTTTTTATTTAACTCACATCACAAGTTCACAATTTGGAAACGTTATATATGGCTTGTGTACAGATGTGGGTTGGGAGACCCATACATGGCAAAGCGCCGCAAACGCTACCGGCCAGCCAGTATAGCACTATGACAAGTAAAATATAGTAACGAATATTTGCAAACACGCACACGCACGCACGCACACACACACGCCGATTCATTAATTATACAGTGTCATATCTACGAACAGCTAATACGAATTGCTAAGATTGTCAAAAATTACAACCAGAAAAATACATTATTACGCAACGTGTCAAATCTGTAAGTTTCAGGTACAAACTGTCTTTTGTAGTATTTGCTGTGGTTAGAGGTGGTAGGATTCACTGCCACATAGTGTACAAATTTTAAGCCTTGTGTGGTTCTTAATCGATCACGTATTTTGTTCTGAGGTGTCTCTCTTGAAGAATATTTTATTATTATCTAAATTTTTCCAAGAAACCCGTCGTTCTCTGGTTTTCGCGCCAGAGATTTAATATAAATACAGAAGTATCGTCTGGGAAACTTTGACCTCTTTATATCATTTTTCAGAAACTTTTGCTGTTTTTCTCTTACGTAATTTTGATTCTCAGCAGACCTATCTCTAACAGGCACAAAATATTTGCCGTTGTTTCTCTTACTGATAGTACAGACTTAATGACAATCATGTATAACGAATTTACAACCTTTAACCTACAGTTATACAAACTTTTACAACCGTGCTACAGTTGTACAGCTTTCACAACCGTACTGTAGTTGTACCAGCCTTTACAACCGTACTGTAGTTGCTCCAATTTTCACAACCGTGCTACAGTTGTACGAACTTTTACAACCATGCTACAGTTGTACCAGCTTTCACCTACCGTACTACAGTAGTACCAGCTTTCTCAACCGTACTACAGTTGTACTAGCTTTCACAACGGTACGAAATTATTGAGAAGAATGCTGCATTTAGCGCCTTAATCTTTACATACACTGGCATATCTTTATTTGTTATAACGAATAAGCAATTCCTTCAAATGTGTTGGTCTGGTGTCTGAGGGCTAACCTGTCAGAGGCCTGATCTGGCCAAGTTTTGTCTAAATGAACTCAAATTAAAAAATTAGGGTCCTTTATGGCCTTCAAATTAGTCCATAGTATGTTGTATGTCTGTGCGAAATTTCAGCTTCTTGTGATGAGACTTGCTGCTTTATGATAGTTTTCAAAGACAAATGTGTACAAGAATTTTCCCAACAAGGTGTCCAAGGACTAGGGATCCGTATGTGGTCCAAAAAATAAAACATTTTCGTTTTGGACCAGTTTCCAGTTTTTCGAAGTAACAAACACAGTCAAGCCAGTCCTCTGAGAGGTCAGGCTCAGACAGACCAGAGATCTGATAAATCTGACCCTAGACAGACTAGACACCCAACTGGAAGACCCCTGATATACCAGACCTCAGACGTGAGACCAGAAGGAGTTGGAGCCACTTCTAGAACAGAAAGAAACTGGCCCAGTCGAATAATTAGACCACATCCAGATCGGACAAGATTAGTCTTACATTTTCGACTGAAATTTACATCAAACTATTACATATTCACATGTTACTCATTTTTACTACATAATGATCGTTACATAGTGACACAAATGTTGTTACATGTTACGTAACGATGGAAAATTTGCTGACGAATTTCGTGTTTTGTTGCATAATGTAGCATTTTTTGCTACATATGCCGCATCGTTAAATTCTTTTGTTACATAATGGACCGTAATACATGTTAGAATTTGCCAACGATTCCGCTCTCAGGTTATGCGCTCGGACGTGTTAGATCGTAGTACTTAGCATGATAATCTTATATTTTGTCATTATAGCAAGCAATTTGCACTATCTTTGCTGCTACCTTGCTTTGTATGAAGATCCTCGTGCAAGGTATGCTACATTATGTAATATTTGTAATTTTTAATCGTATTATGTAAGTATGCACTTCCACAAAACACTATTGTACTCACAAATCGTTTACATCTTACTGAAAACCGTTAACAAACGGTTACTGAAACTGGTTCAAACCAAACTGCCTTGGAACTGCGGCAGTAGCAGCATAGGTAGCGATAATGTTAATGACGACACTTTTTCTTAGATGTTGTCTTTCACTAGTTTAAATGTGTTTGAATTGGTTTGTAACGGTATTTTTGTAATATTCGGTGTTTAATGTTTTTATTGCCAAACAAATACATGAATAAAATAATTACATAATACAGTACAATTTATAAATAAACACGGCTTACTTATATACTGTAAGAGTCTGTAAGTGCTTAGTCATTATTGGATGACTGGGGATTGTTTCTGGCCTAATAGTTGATAATAGGCGATGGTTTCCTTTACAAGCACGTGGTTTCTTGTGCGCGCATCCGCCTGGCTACAGGATATAAACGCGGGCAGATAACGTCATTATGCGCTCATTATCACAGTTTGATGCCACTCTTATACACTAACGTGAGTAGACTTTTTCCTAGGACCACCCTCCGATTCGGACCACTCTAACAGCTTATATACCTGCATGTAAAATTAATAATTCTACGAGGATCACGCGATTCGATTTTGATCAAGCCGTGAGGAAAGGTCTATAATACGTAGGAAACCGTAATAATATCTTTTCAGTGTTCCGCTCATATAAAAGGACATTCTCAGCACGTAATTGGTTACTTTGGCAAAGTTTTATCATTTTATACTGTAAACTAAGGTAAGGTTTACTACTCTGTTATTTTACGTGTTTGTATTTATATCCTTTTGTGACCTATTTTATTTTATTTCATTATCGTTTTCGTGTAAACAAATTTGCATGTATACAGATCGTAAATTAATGGGCTACTTTTTGATGTTTGATGAAACAGACTTATTTTCTAAGCTATACAAGGACTGGACCTGCAGGAATAAAAGAAAAGTGTAACTAGCAAACGTTGACTTATAATCTGTGAACACATATATTTGTCACAACAATATGTTATAAAAGCACAATTCTTTACTCGTTTTGTTAAAAATGCACACCAAATGAGTAATTTTATGCGTTTCTTGGAATGTACTCTCAAGTGAAACTGTTAATTGCTCACTCGTACGTAATGCGGTAAATGTTAATTTACAGATGCGAACCTGTGTACAGATCACTGTTGTCGTAGTTGCCATTGCTTTGATATGTTTACCAGAAGAAAATGGTGCAGTACAGGTGTGTGGACGTGACTTACCCAGAGCCATCTACCGTGTTTGTTCGCTAACGTCAAGAAACAAGCGTTCTTTAGAGTTCGACGACGGAACACCGTTAGAAGGTATAGCGTGCATAAGTGTCGGATACGTATATCTGTTCTGTTCTACTGTATTTTAGCGTTATTCATTTCTTAACTTAGACATAAAATTTCTAATTGGCTTAATATTAAACAAACACGTAAACGTTGCTACATATATTTTCTGGATGAGTTCCATGATTATAACCATACAAGTGATTCAAGTAGATTTTGACTAATCAATAACTTATAAAAAAGTGTACAACATTTCTTAACAGCACTCAAAATGTCTGCAAGAGGCAATTTTATAGATTTAAACTGTCAACAATAAAGACAAAATTTAATATTTCCACATTGATTTAGCCCACATTCCAAATACGTCAGTATGGCTTTGAAGCAAGTTTTCTCAAGTGACAGGCCTAAGACATCCTTTATAACGGAATGTCTCTAAATCGAAACGCCATGAACTAGGTGCATACTTCTGAAAATCAAGAAATCTCAATGAGGATAAAAAAGATACTTGGCCCACTATACCGGATTATAGTAATTGACCATTTTTATCATATAAGCTTACTAAAAGTTTAGGAAACATCTTGCAAATGGATCTAAATAAGAGTTTGGGAGAAGCTTGGAAAAAGTTCATAAAACAAATGAAAATAACAGCCAGCACCCACTTAAGCAAAAATACATTTTCTTAGGATTAAGATTAAGATCAAGCTTAAGATTTTTAATCAAGCATAAACTTGGGCTCCTCTGCAACGTTTCGACCATAACGTGGTCATGATAACGCATCATGTTTCAGGCTGTTATTTTCATTTTAAGAACTCGTTTTCTCCATCACCAATCAGTTCATAAACCACATTTTATCAGAATAGATGTCACCTGTTTGTTCTAGTGATAACAGTTAAGTGAAAACGTACATTGAATTGGGAGTCCGCTGTTATATTTTTTTATTCTTAGCTGAGAATAATCACTCCTTTCGTTTATTCGCTATCAGGTCTAAAAAAATGCATGGCTATTATTCCACATAAGTTGTAAAGCAGTTCCATTTCTGATACCTTTTTTCTCTCCATCGTAAGACTAATTTGCATGATAAAGTACTTAGACTCTATTAGAAATCCCTGGGCATTTTAGATATTGCATTTCATTGTTCTAAATGTTATATAATGCAATTTGTTACATGTTACACGTTACAAATTACAAAATGTAATGTTATATAATTACTATTTTGATATATCTGTGTTAGTAATTATACTGTACGACGAATAAATAACTTTGAGCACACTTTATGTTACAAAAAAATCAATAAACACACATGACATTTGGCTTACTTGTGATATTTCCAGCGATTTGAAAAGCTTTATTGAAGTTAAATAGGCTTATGTATATGATCTCTGTCCCATATTTCAGACAAGTGATTCATTCGCAAATTTGAATTTAATTTCACTAGATGTGTTTAGTATAAACTATCGGGACAGTTTATCAATACATATAGTGTGACGTTGAGGTAATTTTATTGTAACCATCTTATAGCTTTATTTGCCCTTCAGTGCTCTTTTAGCAAAAAAGGTGCCCTTATTTTCTTTGTAATAGGAGTTTCTGTTCTCTGTCTGAAATTACACATCTTTGCTAATGCATGTTCAAAAGCTCTGGTAGATTAGTGTGCTCGTCAGGTGTACGATTATCCTCTTAGCTATTATTGTTACAATGACTAGAACTGAGGCTATGACTATGACGTTAATTATGACTTTAGCTATGACTATTACCATAACTATGACTCTGATTACGACTATGATTCTAACTATAATTATCACGATCACTATCGCAATCTCTGTCACTGCCATGATCATGATATCATTATTAGCGTGTCATTGTCAGGATTAATGGTCATCGTCTCCACCAGTGTCATCGTTGTCCTCATAGTCATCATCATCATCATCTTGAGAATTTTTGCATACTTATGTTCAGCAAGTTATAGCGATTTCGTATATGAGAGGTTACTATTATGCAAAACTGTTCTAAGTCATTTGATTGCTGGAAGATCACAGATCACATGCTTAGGATATCGTAATTATCCAAACAACCCTCCTGCGTTTTTATACCCTGCAGATGTTATATGCGTGTTTTCATCCGTATGTAGATACGTCGTTAATTCAACTTCAAAGACAGCAAAACTAATAATTGACGTCATTGAGATCAAGCAGCTTGCCTTCAGCTTGTCACGGCACCGTTCTACTCCTGGCCTTCTGCATGATTTGTTGAAGCAATGCAATTTAGTATTTTGCAGTACTGTAGTCACACGTTAAGTGATAAGCAAGTGAAATTAAGCAAATGGAGCCCAGTTGGTTAATGAATTTGTACTACTCGGAAAAGCAGGATTGTGCTACTACGTTGTCATAACTATTACGATAACCAGTGACCCAAACGATAACCATTTCCATTACTAGCGCCAGTCCACACTACTGCATGTTTTTCTACTGTTGACCATATCTTGCCATACAACATCATCTCCGTAGCAGTAACCAAAGCCAGTCTTTTGCGGATCAACTAACCCGTGCAAATGCTAAGGTGTCAGCACAACTGTGCTTTCACAGTGCCACTAATTCGTCTGCCAAATCAGAGTTTGTCTAAAACGTCTATAGTATAGAAGTAAAACGTTTACAAACAAGCTTAGTGAGCGCTTTCGTAATTGAACTCCAGGCTAATAAGCTTTGGCCCCGGGAACTCCGAGTCCTGGTGAGCTCTGATCTTAGTGAACTCCGATCCAGTGGCCTCTGGCCAGGTGAGCCCAAGTTATCTAGTAATTTCCTACCTGCAGAGTTTTTGCGGGTGAACACTGTTAGCCGGCCTCAGAGCGGCAAAGGGTATGTAATACATATTTGCAAAGTATGTGCTTACGTCTAAATTTAAAAGGGCTATTTCGCTAATCAAATTGAAAGTGTCTAGAGAAATGTGGAACAAAACGAGTTAGCATCGATAACAAAACACTTGATACACCGTTATAGTATTACAAAAACTAGAGCAAAATGTCTTGAACAACAGAACACGCTAAACATTTTATTGAAATATTAAAACGAGACAATTTTCTTGTCACACGATTATTTTACAGACTATATAGCTTTCACAAACTTTCTTCTATACTATTTCCAAGAACTTAGTAAAACAGTGCAATTTTGTGGCCACTGCAACAAGATATACATTACATGTATTACACATGCTGAGGGTGGTACATAAATTTTGCTAGGGGTACAAAGCAATGATCAATTGTACAGAACAAGTTATTACAGCAAAGCATTGTTGAAACAATAGCGAATATATCCGGTCCTTCAAAATTTAGTGTGGAAGCCTCCTGCGTCTCACACAACTTGCAATCTTGAGGAGTGTGATTGAAACAGCGACTGAAGAACTCGAGATCCTCCAACACGTCTTGAAGATGTCACACAAACTTCCCTGCTGCATACCAATAAGTTGGCATGTCTTTGGATCATATTACATATAGCATTCATTCTGTCTTTCAGGGTAGTTCCTATGCGTTGGGTAGGGTTGAAATCTGGTGAATTTCCAGGCATTCGGTGCGACAAAAATTAATCTAAAGTTTTCAAATGGCTACTCCGATTTAGAATATGATGTAATTTGGTTTTAGTTTCTACAATTTCTTTGGCTCTCTTTACAATATCAGCCCCTTTTGGCAAACGCCATTCCTTTGTGCCTCTATCAGAAAAAGTAGACCGCCTTGAAATTGTAGGCCTGGGCTAAATGGAGTACCTGGCCTACCTTCTGTACTAGATTGCTTGCAGTCACACGCATTTTGTTTACTTTTTAAAGGCGGTTTGTATTTGAAAGACAGTGTCGATTGACAACGACCAGTGCATTGTAGGATTCATGATCATGGGCATGATCTAAGACGCTATCCCGATTTTTATTAAAAATTTCGTCGCGTAGCGGGTACGCATTTTAATTTTATACTGTAATAGATCTACAGATTTATAGGTAACGCCTACGCGCATATTAATCATTTATTAAAAATTTGTACCTACTGTATCTAATCATTTTTACTGAATGTTATAGTGCCAACGCTCTAGTTTCGTGAGCAATATTTACACATTAAGCAACTATAAAGATGAAAACGATAAGCTTTATATTCTTTGATATTATGCTAATTGCTTAGTTTTGCAAAATTTATCCTCACGATAATCGATGTTCAGTTACAGGGAAACAAAACTAAGCAAAACACCTTCGGATTTTGTCAGTGACACTGAAGCTTCACCAAAAGTGTAAATTTTTGGACTCATAAAAAATTAACGTTGAATATATCACAAGAATGATGCAAATTAAAGAGTTATAGTTTCATTAAAATTAAAAAAAACAAAAAGAACTTTAGGAATTATCTGTTTAAAATCGTCATTAATTGTAAAATTTCATAATTATTCTAGAAAACCGTATAGTATCTAGAAAAACGTACAACACTTAAAAACCTATAACCTACAACATAACCTATAGCATTATGCATAGAAAGGTTTATAAAATATTGTTCAATCTGTTGTTAATTAGAAGGGTAGTTCCTAATAATGGGGTGCCTAGAACAAATTGCAATAGAATTTTTCTCTTCAGATTCTGTTAGAACATGGTTTTAGGTACCGTCAAGAAAAAATGGGCCAAAATTGGCTTTGGTACTTTTGAGATATACGCACAAATCCAAGATGGCGCTTACTGGGGCAACAAATAAGTTATATCTCCTAAACCATAGAGCCTAGGTGAAAAACATGTATTATTGACTGATAGGAAAATGTACCAGAGGATTCCAAAAATGGTGCCGTTTTTCATTTGTGATTTTTCATGATGATGTCACAATACTATTATGACGTAGTTAAGACCATCACTGCTTCATTGCTATTGAGAATGGATCATTGGAATTGACCGTTCAATATCAGTAGTTGCAATTGGTTTCAAAATCAGTTACAGATTGACCTAGCATGTCATCAGTGCCCATTCACATTGTTTCCTTGGCATCTAGACGGTACCTAGGGGGTTCAAAAGTTGACTGCTTTTCCTAAACAATCAATCCTAGCCGAAAATGATGTATTAACGAGTGATCGGAAAATGTACCATATGAATTCAAAAATGTTACCATTTTTCATTTATGACGTTTCTAGAATCCTCAGATGCACTTTCCTATCAGTCAATAATACATATTTTTCACCTAGGCTCAATGGTTTAGGAGATATAACTGATTTTTGACTCCAGGAAGCGCCCTCTTGGATTTATGCGTATATCTCAAAAGTACCAAAGCCCAATTTAGCCGATTTTTTGTTGAAGGTACCTGAAACCATATTCTAACAAAATCTGAAGAGAAAAGTTCTATTGCAATTCGTTCTAGATTAGCTGTAATCTTTACTCGTCTAAATGTTAAATGATTTCGAGCCAGCAGCTGTAGTAGTTAATTAAATTATGAGAATCACACAGAAACCATATAATTGAATATTTTAATTCGCGCATGTCGAAAGTCTTGTATAGTACTCTAATATTAGCCCAGGTGTTACATAAAATTGATCTCATGTTTTAATTAGCTACGGAGCAAGCGATATCAACAGGTAAGAGATACACTAATATGTGAATTTCTGCCCTAATAGAAAATTATTGTGCTGATTAATGCTGAGATTACGCTTAGATTAAGGATTGAATGACTTTAAAACTCAACAGGTATTTCCAGCTTATTATTATTATTATTGTTGTTGTTGTTGTTGTTGTTGTTGTAGTTATTATTATTATTATTATTATTATTATTATTATTATTATTATTATTATTATTATTATTATTTATTATTATTATTTATAGCACTCTAATATTATCAATATTACAAAAGTAAATTGAATTTGCTTTGACTAATTCGGTAATAGAGATTAAACAAGTGAATACCTTAATCATGCGCCTTTTCACAGTTTACGATTATTGTACAGTTTTACTGCATAACCATGCAGTATTACAGACTGGTATTTTGTTGCATTGCAGTACCCGCACAGGCCTTGCAATTCTGTTTTGCACGACGAATTTGTCCAACATTTGTTTTCTCACTGATAAATATAATTCCCGAAAAGGTTGTGGAAGAAAAGAGTTTCAATTTTACAATGGAAATCAGTAAAAAAAATATTTTTATTCAGTGTAGTGTCTCGCTCATTAGCTTTCGGCTTGACCCAAGTCATCCGTCAAAGCACAAATTGCTGAAAATAGATTTTCTACAAACAATCTGGCTTTTAGTGGATCATTGCTCCTGTTTTTTTATTATAAAAATAAATCAGCAGCAGATTAATTAAGAAGAAACACGGGGGCGTCTCTTTTATGCCTTATAAAAAGGCGATATGTTAACAGTACTATCGTAATGTGTCCATAATTAATTCCGTCCTACCAACAATAGCTGGCACTTCTTATAGCAATAAACTGTAATAATCACTGTTGTGAAACCAGCACGTTTTTCTAATCACTTAAGTCTGTTTCAAACGAATTTAGCAATTCTGCAATCTTTAATAAAGGGAAACAGGACCCAATTTTAAACAATAGCTCAAAATAACTTGATGTATAAAGTACTGAAACAGAACATAATTGTTTTTAAGAATGACTTATGTGAAAGAATTAGTACCACGGAAGTTTAGTTTCACGTTCGCACCCAGTTACATGCATTTCGCCATTCGTTACTTAGATGGACACAACGCCTGCATCTCGAAACCGCTTTGCGCAAAACAGGTGCTGCACTTCTCTCAGTTTGTTTCTGACGTAGCGCACGTTTGAAATCATGACAACACAGCGGTAAAGTTAGAATTCAAATTTTTAAACATGAATTTGCCTAAATTTTGTGCACCACAGTCAATGCTGTACAGTAGTTTTGTATTCCAATTTTCACTTTTACAAACTCGTGCAACACGCTAGCAGTTAATTATTTTCTTAAGCTATTAATTAATTATCAGGGACACTTTGGCTTATAGGTATTAAAATGTATACTCTTGACATACGTACTTCAAAATAGAGCAAGATATCAAAATTCAACCTGTTTCCCTTAAGTTAACTTGAACCGGCAATAAATGAAATTACAAATCTAATTGTTGTAGCAAACAAGCGGAGCTATAAAATACTGATTTGGCGACCTGTTAGTAATTTTGTGATGATTTGTGACGATTTTTTTCATATTTCTGTTTGTGTTTCAAGTGTTCGTATCAAGTCTTCTTCATTGTTTTTTTTATTTAAAGTTTATTTCAGCGCATAAAAATGTCATGTAAAAGTTAAAATTTACACTAAAGACTAAGAAATACTACTTGGCACTACTAAAAGAGCAACAGTACTTTAAAATGCTAAATTATGTTCTGCACATATTTTAGACGATTCGTAAGCATAACATGTGAAAAACTTGTTAAGAATAATGTTGTAAGTAGAGCTGATTTTGGTTAAACTACATACTTTGAAACTAACCCGTAAGTTATTACAGTTGTTAGAGAACGAACGAAATATCATTTCACATTTTTTGAACGAGAGTTAAATTTAGTTAATAACATACTAGATCTAGCGATTAGCAAACGATTCTGGTTATCTATGTCTAAATCATCAGAAAGATCATTAGAAAGTACACGACCAGAATACTAATGGTTATTTTTAACACAGGTTTCAACACCGTCAAGAGTCAATCACCCTGAGCGATATGTCGCATATTATTCAGAATAAACTACATATAATACGTTTTAGTCTGATTAAAAATAAGTGTTATCTTTGTATGAAATGTACTACATATGTACGAAATAAATATTATATAGACATATGACTTTAGATCAGTATTTAGAGTGACATAAAGCGTCAGCACACTATTTCATTGAATCAAAAGATAACAATAATTAAATTAATAGTAAACAACCAATGTTATAATTTGAAGAAAACGGCATTTACACCGAAAAAAAGTAGTAAAGCTTATTAAAAATCTCCATCCTCGTGGAGAAACAAGTCAAAGTTTAAATACGGATAGTAAGCGACGATGGCAATTCTGGAGAGAATTATAAGTAGACCGAGTTCGTGAGGTGCGACAAGGGACGGGATATATTGAGAAACGTAATGAGGTCATGCGATGCGACAAAGTCGCTTTTCCACTTGACGATTATCTGTGTTTCTGGATGCAATGTACAGTGCAAGTATATCATTGTTTGTAACTTCCCACTCACGGTCAGGATAATGTTTCTAACGAATATTAAATTGAAAAAAAATTAAGTAAATTTTAATTACTCATTGTACGGCAGCTCACAAAACAGAAGCTCACTGCAGAAGAAGCTCACTATCGCAGAAACTCTTTTGGTCGAAGCCCAACACTATGGCTGAAGATCACTAGATCAAAGTTTAGCAACCAGTCAAACCTGAAAAATCCTGGCACAGCAAAATCATGGGGTTGTGTCCGTCTAAGGATTTTGGGTCCTGCCCCTGTATTAAAGATTGCAGATTTGCTAAATATGTCGAGACGGAATCCATATAAAATGTATTAAGTAATTATAAAAACGTGCCCTTGTTGCGCCCGCGAAACGAAGAGATTATTTTCGTCATAAGCTATTGTCACTAACCAAGCTGTAGTCAAGCCACTCTTAGGAAGCCAGGGGAAACAATTAACAGAATTATGCACGCGAGCTTCTGATTTTAACGCAGACACAATTTTCGCAAACATACTACTGTGCTAAGGAAAAAAACTAAAACAGTTGCCGACACTTTTACAACCTTCGCAGGCAGTAGTCGTAAAATTTTACAAATTACACTATTTCAGGATGTTGTGAAAATAATGAATACTTTATATGGAAAATTTTAGGATAACAGGTACAGACATGAGTTTCCACAAATGGAGAAAGTCGACAAAGTGTACTTACAGTGGTTTAACTTTCAGCTGGATGATATAAGAACTAAAAAAATTTTTGGTAAGAATTGTATTAAAAATTCGTTAGGAAAAAATGCGAAAAGTATTTTTTTCTACAATTGCTTAAAAGGGAACTATGAAAATGACTAGATCCTGAACAAACACTCAAAGAAAAGGAAAAGAATGTTATAGAGGAATTTAGTGATTTTGTAAAAAGAATTAAGCTTTACGTTAACAGGGAAAATGATTTGGTTTTGCGGTGGAGATTCTAGTAACGCTAAAAATATTATGTGCGAGCTTATTAAAATAGTAATAGCGATCGACGTACACCCCCTGAAACCATAGAGTATTCGTATAACAGGAAGCCCAATGACTGTCGTTACATCCGGTTCGGCACCTGTGTAATACTTGTAAATTCTTATTATTATTAAGTATTAGATTCATGGACTGTCCTTAGATTATCGTGAAATTCTGGTAGGGTAAAGAAGAGGAAGAAAAAATGAAATTCATCAAAGAAGAAAGAGTTTCTTTTCTGGGCAATTGAGCTTCAAATGTCTGCTTTAAACTTGATTGGTATATGACTTGATTTTATGGCATGGATGATTTTACCTCGTACAAACGCAAAACGCATGTTTTTTAATAATCAGTCATTTATCAACCAATTTGTCCGTCTATTTGTGTGTTTAACTGTCCAAAGAAAGCCCATCTACCTATCTAGTCGTTGGTCAGTATAGACGTCTGTCTGTTTTTTAAACATGGCTGAACAAAAAAACAATTGGTGTTTATTGGTCGGTTAGTAAGTCAGTCATTCACTCAGCCTGCTTGTTAGCTAATCAGTCATCAACAATATCACATTTTACCTACAGCGAAGACTATGCTTGTCGCTCGTTGTCATCTTATTTGACAGCCCAAAATTTGAACTGTGATCATTCACAATTCACAGGTCTCATTCACATCACTCCTAGGGAGATTGCCGTATCCCCGTAAAAATAGAGCATTTTTGAATATTTGAAATAAAAGTACCCACCAGTCATAAAAACAAGGACTTTTAATGAAATATCCTTTACTGTGTCGCCCGTCCGCTTTTCTACTTAAACTCATTTAGCAAAACACACTTTTAACAGACGTGGATAATAAATTACTGTTCGATTTTTCAGTTCTTATAATCTACCAAAAAGTGAAAGTTCTCTGCTACGACAGGCTTCAGACGCACTTAATACAACACCGTATTAACAGCCCACCGAAAATAATGATTATATTAAAATTTTCTGTCATTGATTATAGCTGATTGCCAAAGCTTCAGAAGTAGGCGGTCCAGCCCTTCATTTGTCTTTTGTTGGTAACTTCGTTTCTAGACGTAATGGATAGTAAATCTTATAGTAGTTTAATAGGTTATACTTGCAAATTAGTTTAACTAAGTTAAACTAGATAAGTTAAATTTTACAGATATTTCTGTAAATATTAACACTGTTGCTATGCTCGGATCTTTTATACAATTACAAGAATAAATTATAAACTAGTTATGTTTATTATTTTGTAAAAGTTGTTTGTTATGTAGAAAAGTTGTGTAGAAATCTGAAAGGGAATGTAAATTCAACTAAATTTAGTCGGTCAGTAAGTTAACATTCAGTTAAGCCTTGACCGATCATCCAGATTTGACTAGCCATCAATCGACGGATCAACTTTCCAGTCATCCAAGTGTTCATTCAACAAACTAATTCTACCTCGTAGAACACAAAAATATGGTAAACAAAAACAGTTAATACCTTATATCGTCCCCGCCATAAGTACATGTGTATAGTCATGCACATTGCTATGTGTGACCTTGAAACCTATCAAGGCCATGCTAATGATTTCCCACAAAAGCTTGACTGCTTTAACGAGTTTTTTCTTCAAACATCAGAAATGTGTGGAAACTGTCGCGAGGCTTTGTTTTGTAGAAAAACTCACAAAATCATCTAAGGAAAGAAATTCATTCAAATGATTTGTGGGATTACGACAAGAAGATTATCATCAGTATGGTAGAATATTAAATGAAGCTAGTAAAGCCTTCTGTTTCAGCACATCTGTGTGGCTTCAGTATTGTTTGTGTGTGTACTGTAAGCGTCCTAAACTTTGCAATGAAGTCTCTTAACTGATAATTGCCTTTAAATAAAACCATATTTCAAATGCTAAAGTGTCATTTACAAACACAGAATACAATTTACAGAAGGGAAAAATCGTACGAATTTAAATATATATCCATAGTTGTGAATGCACAAATAACTGCGCGTTCAGGCAGAAAGAAATTAATGATGACAATAGGAGCATTTACAAGAGAGCATTTAACTGCACTGAATGTTTTGGTTTAGTGAAAGCAATTTATTATGTAGTTTGACAAATTTCATGCAGGAATCCAGCGCACAGAGCTGACTATTAATGTTGAATGGTTGTGGCGCGACCGTAATCTAACATTTATAAAACGAAATTCCCGCAACGAAGGAAATAGCAGTTTAGCAGATGGATTGCACAAAAATAGATCGTAGCCAAGCACACACCTTGACCACTCAACAATTCCAGTCTTCCAGAAGTGTTTTTCAGCTGACGAAAAATCAGCTATCTGATAACAAATTACAAAATGTATTGGCAAAGCTGTTTTATGATAATGTGTGATCGATATTTTATTAGAATGCTGACATAATTAGTACAAAGCACCTGTTAAAAACGCAGAAGCTGCAACACTTTTTGCTGCAATTACAATTTAAAAAAAGACGATCTTAAGCTTCGATATGCAATGCCTTCCGTAGTTTGTGTTATACAATGTAATATGTAATATATTATATTATGTATATATTTCTTAATATTAAAAAGTATGGTTGGTGCAAAATGTAATGCGTCTTTTAATATTATTAAATAACATACAGTCTACAAAGAAGCTGAGATATTGTGAAGGACGGATTGTTTATGTGCAACAAAATCTTCTCTTGTGTTTTGCCCGTAAGTCACACTGTTTGACAACGTTCAATTTCTAAACGCTTTTTGTCAATAACTTTCAAAAACTTTCCAAAGTTCACTTTTCAGTGGAGAGGGAACTGATAATAGATTGACAATCAATAACCGACAATTGGTAAAAAAACCGGCTAAAACACCAATAGTTGCCAGGTTTGCAAATTTTACCAGTGAAAAAATCGCAGTCACTCAGTTTCTGATAAAACCGGTAGCAGCAGTAGACGACAAAAGTCAAAGCTATTACCAGGCAAAAACAGCTCATCAACACACGATCAGTGATCGATCGTTGATGAAAACCTTCAAGAAGACCGCATTTTTTCTTTTCGCCATGCCGTTGAAGAAACATATCAGCATTTTTTGAAGGGTCGATTCATGTTCAATAATCGGTCGATATTCAATGACTATTAACTTTCTTTATCTCAGGGAAATGACAGTACAGGCAAAAATCTTCTGTTTTGTTTCTTAAATTTTGAATTTACCATTAATCTGAGCAGCACCAACACAAGATTTTCTTACTGGTGTTGTCCAGAGGCATACCAGTAGTCTCAATAAAAATTATATATTAATGTTTTTTCTTTGTAAAGTTTGTGTTAATTTAATGTTTCTGTAAAAATATCATTGTATGCTCATGGTAAATGTAGCAATAAATTCTAAATTCTAATCTACTATTCAGCAAAGATGATCAGAGATTAATTTAGTTGATAAACGTTCAGTAATTGGTGATGAAAAAAGGTTGGCCTGTGTCTCCAAAAAGAATCCTTATTGTCCTGAGTGGTTTGCGATTATTTTAGTAGTTAAATAAACCTTTCCAACAGTATGAAATTCAGGTACATGGCTAAACGTTTCCTTTTCATGTCGGCTGCTAATATTTCGCTAATAATGCAGCATGGGCACGTATATCAAGAAGTATTTTTGCATCTTTCATCTAGTGTTAAATTTATTCTAAATTAAAAAATATTTTATGCTAGGTCAACAATTGAAAAAACGAAATCTATAGAAAAGTTGTAATTTTGAAAAGCGCTTCAAGCTATAGGTAGTCTAATGTGGCTGGTGTTTGGACTATTTACGTATTTTTTTAAAAACTATTACGTAATTTTGCAGTTTAAATATGAACAGCATTGCTTCTATTTCACTACATTAACTTAGCTTTGACTCGCTGCAAAGCAGAACATATTGTCTACAGAATTGCATTATTGCTGTATGAAACCCGCGTATGTGTTAACTGGTTTCATGCACTGAAACGCTTATGTTGACATTATGATTTATGTTTAGATTGCACTTTCGACAATAAATACGGAATAAAATAAAACGTTTAAATGTCTGGGACAATGGGGCAGCGCTAACATTTGACAAAACTGTTAAATTTTACACCTTTTTCTTGTAATTTCAATTAACCATTATTTTTTACATGTAACCATATAGGCCTATCCATTGGAATGATAAAAAGCCAGTTCAAACTTAATTTCCAGTACCTAGAAGAACGACTAAATTTCAAGGTCACCAGAGTTAGAAACTATGGCACCTGAAGAAAACCTCGTAAGAACACTTAAAGAAAAGCAGGACAATGGTGATTTGTCTGACTTACGGTCTAAAATATACCATTTATTGCCTATAATAATAACAACGAAAATGTTTCTGGTAATTTAATATTATCTTAGAAACTTAATTAGCGGCCTCGAGGGCAGCTAGCGATGACGACATTGTCTGGCACAATGGCAGACGTATTCCACATGTATCAGCGCATCTTTGTATAATATTGGACTGAATTCGACTCAGGGGGTCGAACTCCAAGATGGTATGGCGGTCTTGATATTGCGCATCATGAAGATGTAACATGTAACTGATTACTCAACTATAAATGTTAATTTTAATTACAAATGTTATGCTAATTAACTAAGTTAATGTCTGTATCTAATACCATATACGTGTTATAGCATGTCATTTGTCTTTCATAAAATAAAACACAAAAATTACCCTGTACGGAGTTTATTATCAGCACTAATAAAAATAGGGAATAAAATACACACGCACAAAAAGAAATAAGTAACTGACGCAGCAACAACACTACGTCCGAGGAGCATCTGTGTCAGAAATCATGGCTGTAGTGACCTCTACACGCTTTTATACTGGCATTCCAGGTCAGCTGGCTCTTCACACCACGTGTAGGCCCAAACAAGACGTCTGGACCTACAAGAAAAGGGTGAGTCGCTGCTGAAGCAGGGCGTGTAGAGGGCCCTACATCTGACCCGACACAGGTGCCTCCGTAACATTATCAAAAATGAGATAAAGCGAAAGTATACTGTCAAAGATGCTCTGAGATCGAGTGTAAACAACATCAGCTCTTTTTTATATCATTTTGTGCCTGTCATTCACATCTCACAGCATGTATCCTGTCTCATATGCGGATCGGTTTTCAGAAAACAATTGGTTAAAAATGCCAAACAGTATCCAGTATAATTATTTCTTAATCATTTTTCCACAGTTAGCTTTATTTACTATGCACTCGTGTTAGTAGATGGATCTGATGGATCTCCAGTTTGGTGCATAAAATGCCTGGAATCCCATCAGGTATATGCGTACTTTTGTCGTTTAAATGTTTCATTACAGGCACTATCTTGAAATTATTGCTAATGAGTTTATTGTCTTGCATAAAACTTTTTAAATAGGTCTACTAGTGATTCGTCAATGGTCACATAAATCAATTTTGTAAAAATCTAGCAACACCGGACTTTAAAAGAAAACCCGACTCAATATTAAAATACAGTTCTAAACAATCTACCAAATAGAATATTGAAAGGGAACATACTATTTTTTCAAGAATGAGGTACGTGAAAGAATTATTTCCACAGAAACGGCTAGTTCAGTTATTATTAGCTGTTACATACATTTCGCCATTCGCTAGTTAGACGGGCACGAGCGCGTACATCTCGGACTCGCGTTACACAATAAACATGAAATGTTCGTTTGTGACGTAGTGCACATGTTCGAGAGCTTATGTATGAGCACAGTGGTAAACTTGAATTTTAAACCTAAAACTTGACGAGGTTTTGTGTATCACATTGAATGTTGTACAGTAGCGTGTACTTCAATTTTCGCTTTCCCAAGCACGTGAAACCCGCTGTTAATTAAGGTTTTAACTTATTATTTAATTATCAGAACCGTTTCGCATTATTATAAGTGTTGAAATGCATACTTTTTAACGTACTTCAAAGTGAGATACGTTATGAAAAATCATCCTGTTTTCCTAAATAGAGTTGTGACTGTCCTTCTTCACACCCTTCTGTCCTCTGTGGACTTTAAATTTACATTTCATAAATTAAAGTACGATTTCCCTGCTTGACGGGCACGTCTATATAATTTTTACTTTTAATGGACCCAACTTTGACACTTTTATAATAATTGTAATATAATAATTCTCTGAAACCCTCAGGTGCATAAGCTTGCGCTTCCAAAATAATTTATTTTTTCTTTGAAGTGTTTTACAGCATAAGGTTTCAGTTTCTTGTTACTACTGGCTTTTTATTGCTCCTGAAACCAAAAAGCTGTAAGTACTCGTATAATATCATTAAAAACCCAACCTTAATCATGTACAGTAACGCTTGTCTAGTTATCACTGAAGTCATAAAACTATTTCTTCTGCAGTGTTTACATAAAAATCTCCTGAATAAGGTTTATATTTACATTCAGTTATTTTCGTACTCAGGTTCCTATTATTTACCTACATGCATATCATGCGTATTTTGTGCGTTTCAAACAAAATTTATGCATTGAAACGACAGATCACTAGATACCCTAGTGCAAGAATGGTTTTATCGCATTAATTATCAATAGATGTAAATCGCCCACAGTGGTATTAGAAGGATATTTGAAAGACAGAGGCATATTACTATAGGTGACTTTACTGTCTAAGCAGAATTGTTAACTGTGTCATGGTTTTCTGTATCACTTTGTCGTTTCTGTGAAGAATTCAGCTAGAATGAATACATGATGTCGATATACTCGTTCGCATCTTTATATATGCTCATCTTTATAATGTTACGTAAATTTGAATTGAATGTTAAATGTGTGAGAGTACAAAAATATTTTAAAATACATATCTCATGTACATTTTAAAATACGTATCTTATGTATTTTAAAATGTATGTATTATTTGTTGTGAATAGTGCACACTGCACACCAAAAGCTGCCTTTTTCTGACAGTTTTTTTTCAGTTTTTTACTCACATGTAACCCTTTAGAACATCGTTTCACTCAATGCGCCGTATATTATTATATATAACCCTAGAGACAAAGTTAATGGTGGCCGTCTTCAGCACTCATGTGACTGCAGTGTATTGAAATTTCATTATATATTCCAGTATGAAATCTTTTTTTAATTTTCGAGTCCAATTTGCTGTCATAAGCTATTATAATATGATGGCTCAATTCTCAGTTTTTTTGTATAAAGTCTTTCATTACTGTATAAGTCCTTTTGTTTTCTTTACGTTTTAACTATAACTTGTTACTGTACTTACGTTTCATGCGTTGTTTTACTAATTATATGTTGATATGTATGTACGAACATAGAGTTTGCAACTAAGAACTGAATCAAATTAAATCAATCAAATCTCGCACTTCACTTTCTACAAACGTATTCAAACGCCTTAAAACGTTGTTACTTTTAATAGTTTTTGTGAATTACCAGTGTTTAAAAAATACTCTTAAAATGGAAATGTTTTGTGGCAGAAAAGTGCTTTTCCGAAAGTTTCAATAACGTCAGTTCCGGGCATGAGTACAATTGTGTTGGCGATTGTTTGCAGAGAACTGACTGGCGCTTCGTTATTATTTTAAATAGTTATAGCTGATAATAATGTAGTTTCAGTCGATCTTTTAACGCAAGCCTGATTTTCATAATGTTCACACTGAGGTTCTAATTTTTGTGAAGCGCCTTGAATTTTTACCATTTTTTGTGGTTCACCAACCCACGGTTAAATTACATAGCACGTGCTTCATCAACACAAATTATTAACGTCAGAATCATTTCACCCATCGATACGTTCATTTTCAATGTTTGACATTAAGACGACTTTTGCTTTCCTGCTGTCTTGTAAAATATCATATGTTTTCATTTGACATTAACTGTCCTTTTACGTCACGTCCATTTGTAGGCATTTAGTTGGTTTTTGGCTTGTCTAGGTAGTTTTAACTTTTTATTACTTTAATGCATTTCAGATTTATGGCCATTTACTGACCTCACAGATATAGAGAGTCTACGGGAAAGGAGAAGTCACAAAAACAACAAGAGGATACCCATGTCAAAGTTAGCAAACCGATGTTGTCAAATCGGCTGCTCCCTTTACGAACTCATGGGCGCCTGCTGACGTAATCACCGGTGACGTCACTGGTCTGGAGCAAGATCTCGTTTTGTAAAAAATGAAAAATTAAAGGCCTATTTTCAAACCAAAGTTGAACGTAGAGTGCACTGTAGGTCCTATAGACCTGCTTACTCAAAATAAGAATCTCGAGAGCGATTGGGCATTTAAATTTGTAATTAACATTAACTTGTAAGTGTTTGTAACACTTAGCATGGTCATGGCATTCAAATATTTGCCTAATTCCAATTTTGAATATGGAGATGTTCATTTAGAGTATTGCTGGACAACCACTTTTCAGCATAACCCTTGCGAAATCAATTGAAATTACTGAATCTAACATTGTAACTTGCTCAAGTAATATGTTGAGTAACTAGCTGCAGACTCGTTTTGAGT
Source organism: Tubiluchus corallicola (assembly GCA_030141605.1). Lineage (NCBI taxonomy): Eukaryota > Metazoa > Priapulida > Priapulimorpha > Priapulimorphida > Tubiluchidae > Tubiluchus > Tubiluchus corallicola. The sequence continues at coordinate 515,218 of JAQGDQ010000108.1, read as the reverse complement.
AACTTAGTTTTTCACTGCACAGCTCACAACAGACCGTTCTTATATTGAGCTTCCTAAACTGATAAACACGTTAAACGATAATTTCTCGGTTCTTCATTCCCAGGACAAAGCTGTGTGCATTGAGTTATCGTTATGGCGTTTGTTAATTGCTTTCTGGTTTTTAGTTTATCAGTTGTATTATTCGCAAAAAGGTACACAAGAATGCTTCATGCTGGTCAAATGGTAACATGGCCAATCTGTTTCATATAAGCTATTGTTAGCCACATGGATATCTTACATCAGTACTACGGCGCGAGCCGGCATTCAGGCATCAGAAGTTAAAAATAATAATGATGGCGAGAATGAGAATCATTATATTAAATTTAGAGGACAAATAACAACAGCTTGGAACGTGAAAAATTTGCAACTGAGGCAGGATTTTAATTGGTACACTTATATATACAAGTTCTTGGTTCAAACCTGACTAGGTTACTCCATTATAGAGTTTCATACGGATATAATTAGTTACCTGCGAGATTTTTTAAAACAAGTTTTTGAACCAAATTTCCCCACTTTTCATTTTTTTACCCCATCTTTTATTAAATGCCCTGATTGAAATAGTTCACATTTAAGCGTGTAACGCACAAACGCAGCATAAGTTTTTTGCTTGAAATTTCACTGTAATTTATAAGCAACAATGTTTCTGAACGTTTTTCTGCTTGCTGATTTATTAACGAAGCAATCAACAAAATGTGACAAAATTACTGTTAGCCACAGGAAGTATTAGGCAAAATTATAAGGTTGAAATTGAGACTTGGTTAAACATATACATTGGTTGGGCAATTTCACTTTTTAAGAAGTTGTAACTCGGGTTCATTAGAACATTGTACCGAAATACTTAATGACCAGCTCCGAATTTCTCGAAAGTTATCTAAACGAAACTGAAATGAGTTTAGTTTTTTAACAGTCGCGACTCGTTAGAAATTTCCTCAATTCTTGGCCGTATAAACCTTTCTTGAGGATCGTTTGATAAATAATTGGGAAATTTTGAAAACATCCTTCAGGTTTGTAGTTAGCTTATTTGACAAACTAACAACACCATAATGAACAAAATCGAAATAAATACACTTGAAAAGATTTTCAACAGTAAACATTTGGTCGGATTTGTTTTTCGCGTGCATATGATGCTTGTTTTAGCAAAGAACAAGAATGAAGAAGTCACTTAGTCACTCAAGAAGTAACAAGCCAGTTTACCGGTTTCGTAGGTTAGTCCACTTTCGCACAAAAGATGAATAATTATTAAAGCTTTTGTTACCCCACAAAAATGAAACATCGCAGCTTCAATGCACACTAACAAACATGAATCGTTTAATAATTTTGATTCACCTTTCTCCAAAGATTCTATTCTAAAACTAGAACTTAAATGTAGTTGTACTAAAACTCTCTGAGTGTATAATACCATACACATGTGTCAGCGTTTTGATTCTACATATTTTCGTGATTCTACGTATTTCTTTAAAAAACTTCATGAAGTATTTGAATGGTAGAGGGTAAACAAAGGGGTAAATAATATAGCATCTGCTGCTATCTTAGCCTAAACTGTCAGGCATATCGCTTTATAGTCAACTTTCGTTTTAAAGCTAATTTTCCGAGTGTCTTTAAAAAAGTATTGCTTCTGCCAAGAGTAGAACATTAAAGATTATTAAATTATTATTGTTCGTTGTGAAATGACAAATAGTGACTGAATAAACTGGAAACTTGATACGGTATTATTTTGTTTTATTTTCAAAAATTAACGGCTCTCTCTTTCTCGTCTGTCTGTCCCTTTCTCTCTCTCTCTCTCTCTCTCTGTGTGTGTGTGCGCGCGCGTGTGTGTGCGTGTGTGTGTGTGTGTGCGTGTGCGCGCGCGTGTGTGTGCGTGTGCGTGTGCGTGTGTGTGCGCGTGCGCGTGTCTTCATTCAAGTATTCTACAAGTTTTCATTATTAGTCTTGCTTATCCTGGCGCCCTGTGTGACATGCTGTTCAATTACGTCATTTTCAAGGTAACTTCCTGCCACCTAGACGCCAAATTCGAAAATATGTGCGTAATTGAATTCACTAATGCCAATTTTCTTTCGAATTTTATTCAATTTCCAAAAAGTTAGGGGTTACTTCATAAACAAGCTGACGATCAATTAAGATTTATCGGGAGTGCATCAGTGAAACAAACGAGCACTCTCAGATGTCACATTACAAATATAACGAGTAATGTGTAACAATGTAATTTCTCAAAAGTCAGGCTTCTCAAAACTGAATGGCCATTTGTCGGAGCCTTCAGTCGTCAGAGCCTACACGCAGTACGAAAGCTATTTCCTTACTATTCCGTGAAATTCTACAGTTATGTATAATCACCTAAATTTTTAGTTTATTCTCTGCGTCTGTGCTATATTACTTGTTTGTGTAAAGCCGGCCACCAGTCGCATAGTAATAAATACCAGTGGTAATAATGGAGCGTAACGTATGACTTATGATGGAATTTAGTAATTACCATACTCATTTTCTAAAACACTAAGTTTGGTCACCACTTTTCTCTATTTTTATATACATTAATTCATTTACATTGTTGTAGTATTGTAAGATTGCATATAAACCTGCTCAAATTATTCATTAGAGGAGTTTCTCTTAATTTACTCAATACTCACTTGCTCCTGCTGTGAGCAACATCACAATTTCACAACATCATAATAATTATTGCACGTATGCATTACTACGGATTGCAGCATTTCCACCTGTTCGAGCTACTTGTAACCACCAGGTACACGCGTGGGCCGCTTATAGCTTTGACAGCCAACTATTTAGTGAGCAAACACTCAGCGACTGGAGATGCAATTAATGTTGAATGGTTGTAGCCCTGCAAGAATGGCAGCTAAACAGTCTAATACCAATTTCCCCAGCGGAAGAGGCACCCATCTATTTACTAAGCAGGCCATTTATTACTAAAGTGGTGTAGACAAGCCCTTACTATGACCAATTGGTTATTTCATGGCAAAGGGTAGTTAAAAGAGACATAGAAACAAAATAAGAAATTAGCCGTCTAAAGTTTACCACTGTGCAACCGTGAATGACAGAGGGAGAGGAGAAAGAGAGAGAGAGAGAGAGAGAGAGAGAGAGAGAGAGAGAGAGAGAGAGAGAGAGAGAGAGAGAGAGAGAGAGAGAGAGAGAGCGAGTGAGAGAGAGAGAGAGAGAGAGAGAGAGAGGAGAGAGACCACGGGAGAAGAGGAGAGGATTGGCGTAGACTGTAACAATTTATAGCCCATTTTTGGGTATCTTTTCTAAATTTCCTGATGTACGTGTATTAAGCTTTTACCGGCTTTTCAATAAAACCATACCCCGACTCGTACATGCGTCACGAAAATTTGAGCAGTTCTGCATGTTCACTCTATGTCCGCTTTCTTTGAAGGAGAGGAGTAGGATATGGGTCTGCCTAGTACATGATGCAGTTGTTTTAAGAGGTTGTTGGGAACCGTTGTGGAAGAGCCCATCAAATGAACACACGTAAAAATCAACAGTAGGTATAATAATAATAATTATCATAAACTTTTTTATTCAGAAAAGCTAAACAACAAACCGATTATTATTTAAAATATTTGATACAAAAAATAATCTCATTGCATTGATATTCTGGAAGGTTTCTAATTTTTTAGTTTGCATACTTGAGCGAGTACTTTCACATCTACATAAAATAGAAAACAATTGTATTGCCACGTCTATACTTGCTAACAACATAATAAGCTCGAGAATTCACTTCTCCGCCAAGTTTCCGATTTTCCATAATAGATGGCGCGTTTTACAAATTGACATCGCTGTCTTGATCTTGTAGAACTTGTTAATTCAAGTTCATGCGCTGAGAAGCAGGATATATATTTTTAATTGGCAGCAAGTACACCTAAGAAAATTTTTTGACTTTGAATGGGTTAAAATGTTTTGTCAAAACTTCAAGTTTCCCGATTTAGTTCTTAGTAAATATAAACGTGGTACCATGCAACAAAACAAGGTAAACATCAACGATATATATATGTATAAGCACTCGCACAGGTATACAAAACAAATATCTTAGTGTTACAATAACAATAATATCGGGTGTTTAAGTCACTCATTATTTTAAAAATTTATTAAAAATTGATAGCAATGACAACATTAACCAAATGGCGATTTGGTGGCTGAGTCGCCGATTCACGAAAATTTTACCTACACCAAACTCGGCTGTGATTTTAATGCAGCAGTTTTACACCTTAAAGTTTGCCCTAGAGTCAGCGTGGTACCAGAAGAAAACTGAAAATCAAATCAGAGCAGTGAGGGACTTATGAAACAGCCTGTATTATTATAGTTACACAACAACAATCAAAAATCAGTAAAAGAAGAATTTTAACAATTAAGAAAGAAATCATTTTATGGATTTTTAATTAGCAATATATATATAAGGAAGAAAACAGCAGCAGTCACTACAGCAAACAAAAAGTTAATCTTGCTTGTAATCGACTTTGTGTTGTGATAGCAAGGCAGCAGTAAGCTATAAAAGCTCAAACACACTATTATTGAAAATCTCTAATTGTGCTACGTATAACTCACAAGAGTCGTTGTCTTCTTCACTCTTTGCTTATCACACATCGCAAAACAAAAATTACATTCGAGCAAAAATTTGCTAAGCAAAAATGAATTTTGCCTCACATTGCATTGTTGATTTTTATGCATTTTCTTCGTTGTTGAAACAAGAGAGAATTGATGACCCGTCTCTTATCATGCTACCATGTCAGGCGGTTTGGCGTTTCGGTTTCCCCTGCAAAATGATAAATTTATAAATCTTTTTTCAATATTTGATGCACACCAAACTTCAAATTCATTAAAAACAAATGTAAAATGTTAAATTGCGTTACCGCTGAAATACATGCAATATATGCTATATATGCTTAACCATATAATATTTTTTAAAGTTTGACTCAAAAGTGAATTTTCAGTCGATCATTTGCCAAAAGATATCGCTTGCCTTTCAAGTTTCAATAGATATACAATGAGTTTAAATTAATAGAGGATACATCCGCAGTCTCCAAAAACACATAATACGAACTGAAAGTAATGTGACGTTCCCATCTATAAATTAATGAAGTAGTACCTCATGTAGGCTCTAATGCAACATCTTCTGTATCTGCGTCTACAGCTGATAGAGACGGCTTCGTTGAGCATATTGTAGTAGAAATTATTACTGATCTTCCAGCACCTTGTAATGGGAGCTCCAGTTAATTGGTATCCTTCCTTCTTACCATATTTACAACATTGTGATGCTAGCGCTTCTGAATTCAGTTGTCCTAAAATTCAGAAAGCAAACATTGTAAGACAAATATCGACCGTTGAGTTCAATATGTTACCTTTATAGAGAGTGGCAATCTTGTGACAATAGCTTAGTGCCACTTTTAAGTAAAAGGAGCAAGACCTGGCATGCTAAGTACAGAGCCTCAGAAGGAAGATGTAGAAAGACGAGTGCAAAAACTTTAATTTACAATTGCTATAGGGCGTAACAACAAACAGGAGCCTCGAAGGGCAACGTTACAAAAATTACTAATTCGTGCGCACGGTATATTAGATCGTGCGCAGGAAATTACATAATATAGCTACTGAAACAGCCTTTCAACAAACATTAACTGTCCAGAGTAAATAACAAGAATGGATTTAATAGCAAAAATCACGTATAGAATACGGTAATTTGGAGACCATTCTTGTCAGCCACTTTTTACTCACGATTGCAGTAGAGAAGGAAAGTTATGAGTTAGATAGTTGAACTGAAACTGATATAAAACTAAAATATAATTTAGGCTAAAAACAAAAAATATGCTGTTATGAGAAGCAAAAATTAAAATTAATAAATAGAATTCGTTCGGTTTTTGTCCATCGATGCAGAGCACCTTTCATAGTTGATTAGAATAGAACAGAACAGCATATGATTCATGAAAGAAGCCAGAGCTTACAGACTTATGTCATTGCTTGTATATACTGTTTTTGTGATGTCTTATGATTTCCATGAAACACATACACGGCTGAGGCCCCAGGCCCTAAGATTAGATATAGAAATAAGGATGAGACCTCAGGCAATAAGTCCGACAAACATATACAAAGGTTACATTGCCAACTAAGAAGCACTGTGACTACTTTCATTTTGTAAATCATTGACGTATTTTTATCTCAACTTTTCACAAAACTGAACACCTGAGGTGGAATTGCTTGCACAAGTAACCTGCTTATTCATAGCCACGATTTATTAATCCATGTACATGACATAGTTATTCGTGGTCACAATTTAGCCAATTTTTTTCAACGTACCCTGTACCTGCGCTGAAGTGCCTAAACAAGGTTTATAGACGAATCTACCACAATTTGTTTCAGTTTTCGCTTAGCATACCTTTTGGCATAGTTTTACAAGTGTTCTCATTCACAATGTTTTTTTAAAGATACCATAGACAGTTCTTGAAGTGGTTTACCAGTTTTTCCAAGATAGCTTTACACCTAAAGACCTCACGTCTCACGTCTCTCGTCCTCTGTCTGTTTCCCGTTCTCTCTCATTTCCCTCTTTCCCTCCTTAACTCCCTCTCTTCGTGCCTCCTACCGCTCCCTTTATTCTTTTTGATAGTCAGGAGGAAATCTATTTTGAAATGTCCTTACCCAGATATGTTGCATAGTCAAATTCTGCTTCAACAATTTCCTCGGCTGTGTCATCATCAAGTTCATCGTAATCGCTGACATCATTTTCAAGTGCTGTGTGATCGATTATGATCTGTTCACCTTCCATTTCTTGAATCGCATTTTCATTCGGATTCTCAAATCTTTCGAAATCCACGTTTTCTTCAAACCCAATAACATTACTGCTGTAATCAATGTCCGTGACGTTGATGGATGGTAAAGTAGTATTAGTTTGTTTATCCAAAACAACCTCCACAATAATTTCTGGATTATCCTGTGCGTAATGACGACTAATTACTGGATCACCTACAAAAAACATTTAAATTTAGGTGTTATCCACAGTCTCCTGCTGGTTACATTTTACTATTATTTATGAATAATTTGTTTATACTAACTTGCTAATTGTCTGAGTTACAATTGTAGGGTTTCAATTCTTTCTTGTTTAACGGAAATTTATCAACAAATGTTCCAAAATATTTTTGTAGATGAACGAATCAGGTTAAAGTTCTGTTTCTATACTGGACACTGGTGAAATATCAATCTATAAAGTTTCAGATTGTATATCACTTTGCCAAGGTGCATTTCGCTAGACTATAATTTCGCCAGTCTACCATTTTGTCAGTGCATTATTTCGCCAAAGCACATTTAGACAGTGGTACATTATACAAGTTTATCACTTGCCAGTGCATCGTTCGCCAGTATATCATTTCGCGGGTTTTATTGGAAATAATGCAATAAGCGTTTAAATAGTACGACACTTCGCCAGTGCATCATTTCGCCACTTGTAGTCAGAAGTAGTGCAATTCACTTTAAATAGTGGCAAACTTCGCCAGCGCATCATTTCGCTAGTGTATTACTTTCGCCAGTCTGACATTTTGTTAGCGCATTAGACATGGAATGGTGGAATGCGTACTTATGAGTAAAGAACTAAAATTGTACCTTCATAATGATCTGGCAAAAATTTTGCTTTAATTTGAACTTGTTTGTGCGCAAAAATTGTTACTATTAACACAACCTTGTGATATTAGAGACTAGCGAAAAGATACAACTGACTAAAAGATACACTGTCAAAATGAGGCACTGACGAAGTGTTGCACTATTTACATATGTACTGCACCATTTCTAATATCTACCAGCGAAATGATAGATGGCGAAATGATACACTGACGAAGTGTACTTCTAGATAATGGTGTAATGTACCATTTCTAAAAACAGCTGGCGAAATGAATTTAGGATCCTGTACTTGATATGTAAATTTCCTAATCAACCGTTTTTCTTATTCGTATTTATATTTTTCGCTTATTTGTTCATTCTGTGCATCCTCAGTGCAATAATCTCGTGACAAATATGAACTGTTTTGGTGCAGATCCTTCCATTTCTGTCAGAATGCCAGGTAATTTTTCCCATTTACATTTTGTTTTGTAGGTCCCGAAGGAATCCGGCTGATTGAATTTCCTTGTGTTAAATCCATGGTGTGTTCAAGTTGTAAAAACTAGCCCCAGTTTTCAAAATTACAACCTTGTTAATTTCTAGAAAGTACGACCCTTGCGAAGGTTAAGAGCATGCTGTGCTAAGAACGCAGTGTTTTCGAAACACTAGAAAACTGTAGTGTATGAACTAAGACAGAAACTAATACCACGCAAGCTGGGAAGAAACGCACTTTGCAAGCATGGGAAGGATTGCACTGGACTGGGAAGGATTGTACTAGACTGAAAAAGGAAGCCGGGGAAAATTCCTGAACGGGTCCATGTTACTAAACTTTACTCTCCGAGCACGTATCAGTTACGCCGCGGTTGCCTCGCCCTCACAGAGCATGCGCAGACCAATATATAACTACTAGTATTTAAAAACTACGTGCTATGGTAAATATCCTTAGGCGAGGCTGAATAAGGTTCATTTTTTGACCACAACTCAATAAAACTTGTTCCTTAAGTTATGCATCTCAAATATCACCTTTTATACTCGAGCTTAATTATTTTCAGATGAAAGTTAATTGCATCTCAGTTTTATGCACAAATTACTAATTACTATAAATTTACTACTATTGTCCAAAAGGCTTCTCATTATTTGAATGAAATTTTATCTTTTTTATTTTGCAACAACTCTTTGATTAAAATGAATTTCTTCATTTACAAAATTTATTGATATGTAACCATAACCGGCAAATTAGTATCACAGAATCAACAGACAGAATTCAACAGCTTGAATGACTCGTTCATTTTTCGAATGAGTTCAAGGTTTACTTAGTAAAATAAAAAATAGTAAAAATTCAATGACTCACTGTCAAGAACAATGTAGACACAACCAGATACAACGGATACAAGAACAGCAGATACAACGAAGAAATTTTATAGTGACGCTATATTTGATGTTTTATACACACTACAACTGGTTTTTCTACTGAATGACTGATTGACAGATTGGCTAATCAATTGGTTGAACGACTATAGGTTTCACGAGGCACTCTAAAAATCAGTTCTGATGTCGGGTGCTTTAGCAGTCTAAAAATTGGTGCTTCAACAAGAATATTTTTTACAGTTTGAAAAAGGAATAGTTTTGAAGATAAAAACGATTTTTAACTACTCAACATATTTAGATTGTACGTAAATAATGTAGTAACATATTAATATATGTATATTGGAATTCAATTTATCTGTAATTGGTTCATGAATACATTATTAAAGCGACTTACCACACGTAAAAATGCCATGTCCAACAACACAGGCAAACCACACTAACAACACACTTTTATTAAACATTATCAGCACCATAATGTCAGACTAGCAGATTATGTTAATTACAAAAAGTAAACTAAAATAACGCAACTTTTTTGTTTATAGTATCACCACTGTTTACCAGCGTTACAATTAAAAATTGGATAGCTGGAACGATAACACTGAAGCACTTGGTTCGTTTATCTAACAAATAAACAGTCCAATTCGCCCCCTGGCTGTTACCACAAGAAGTTGTACGCCGAGTTCACACTTCAGTAGAGAGCAGACCTCCTATAAGAAAGTTGAAACGATGCCAAATTCAGGTAGTTAATGTAGTCAGACATTGCCTAGTTACACACTCAAAGAATTTTTCGAATTGAGTATTCTCATCGTTTTTTACTTTCATCTAAAAATTGCTGCAGTTATTTAACATTTAGAATGTCTTTCAATTGTTGTGTCTAGGTCTCGTTACAGTATATTATAGAAACACTTCTATCCTCTAACTTATCTAATGGTATTATTGTGAAGTCGCAAGAACATTATTGAAGCGAAATTTGTCCAACTCATTTGACAGTTACTCTGGAAGTTGACCTTCATTCCACATATCTTTTGGCTGTGTCGGTGATTAAAAAATAAAATATAACACGAACAATAACATTCCGTTGGCAAGATACACACAGAAAACCTTGTACGTGATACTTGGCACAGATTTTCAATGTAACAATTAACGCCGTGACAAATACAAGTGTTATTCAGCAAACGATACCAGTTTTAGATCGCATCGACGCACACTCCAGGTTGCTAGACTGGATCCATTTCTGTAGCCAGTTCTTAGATTTGCTGAAAACTAACCGCCCTTTCCCCCCACAGCAGCAGCGATGAATGATTTAATGTTAGCACGTAATCAGATTTACATAATTAATGCAAATTCCTTTGTTGTACGCAGTTTTGAATCGAATTTTTATTAAAAACTTCAAGGATTAAAAAGAACTCTCTTGAAATAATACCAAATTTAAGGCTATACTGGGCGAGTCCAGTTTGTACCGAGTCTGGTTTAGACATGATTTATTCTGAACATAGACCCTGTACAGAGATTGAGGCACTAGAATTCATTTTGGCCTGTGTAACGTAAACATTGTCGCAGGTTTCTATTCCAATTGTCAAACAAGAAATTTGTACCAAAGAACAATGAAAAACAATGACTTTAGCGACCCGATATTTTTATTGACAAAAAGGTAAAAATTAGAACACCGCACAATTATTCATAAAAGGAAATAGGCCCATGCGATGCTAAAAGTTTTGTCTTTTTTGGAATTTTATTATCACTTTGCATGTAATATGTGCTTTATAACTTGTTGTTTGAAAATAAATTGACTTAGTTAACTGTTTCCTATAGAATGAGCAGTCCACTGACTATTATAGATATAGATTGACGGTTTACTGATGGAAGAAATTCTATGCGACGTCAGAGTGAGTAGTAAATTCGAATCATAACACAGACGTAAGCGATTTTTCGCCTAAACGACAAGCTATAAATGATACAGGTAAAGTGTGAAACCAGGTATTTTATAAAATGACTAGGCATTTTATAGAGTGCCAGACAAATCAGCTAAAGTATCTTAAATAGGTTTTCTACACTTTTTAGGCATTAGGTATGTTGCAGACGTTTGATTAAGCAAAGTAGATGATATTTAGGTTTTGTGATAATTTTCCTAAGCAAAATAAATAATACCCATTTTGTTTTAGGGAATGTATGAGATAAGCCATGTTTAGATATTTAATGGATTGAAACAAAGAATGAAGGTGCTTGTATTTGAGTGGTAGAAAGAATTTCAAGTAAACGTGCAGGTTGCATGAGGTCTGCTGTTAGAAGTGCTATGTTTTTGTGTTTTGTGCAGAAATACCTAACGATTCTTGGCTTTAAAGGAAAAAATGATTTTGCACTGGTTTAGAAAAAAGGCAGGCAAATGCAGCAAGGCCTCCTTTTCTGTGTGATAAAAATACCAGCAATTTATAATGATGTAAATAACTCAATGACCCGGGTCAAAAACAGCCCGTTATTGATAGTTAGCTATTGCAGTACATTATATCCTAGCTGAATATCCGCAGAAAAACAAGCTGACAGCACCTGGTCCTGTACGAGAAGGAAATGTTGTAGGCGTACTACAGTTTCGTGTGCCAAAAACTGGACTGCTTGACATACTTTATTATGTACACGTCAGTAATGCAGGCCAGCATTCTATATTATTTATATTGTATAGAATTGTATTATTTACTTCATACTATTCACCTAGGCCTTTCTTTTCACTAACAGATTTTATGGCGCTATTAAAACAAATAACCCAGAGGCTCACTTGATTCGCTTAGTTAATATATAGCAGCGAGTAAGTCATCTCACGCATTCTATGCGATGCCTGGGTGTTTGATAAAATATCTAGCACTGCAAAAGTTGAATTCAACACGAATTACGTTCATTTTGCGTTTTGCCAAAGTCACTTTATGCATTTTACACAGATTTCACCTGTTAAAGGAAATGTCTCGGAAACGTCAGAGCAAAAAAATTGCTTAACACTTTTCCCGAAATGCACAGGTATTATATAATGTGGCTATATATTTTGTAAAAGGTCTTGATTTTGTACAAATAAAATAATATAAATAATAAAATTAACTATTTTATTACAATGATTCAGGGTCAATTACAACAGTATTTTTGACATAACATAGACTATATAATATCTTTGCAGTAATATACAGAACAGTAATGACATATGTGTGTTTTCAGCGCTTTGCATAAATCAGTCAAATCTAAAATAGAGATTGCACAATAATGAGAAACAATAGACAGTGTAGATTTACAGAGGAGTTGACGATTGCCGATTTATAAGCTACTGACTTGTGCCTATTTTCCAAATACCTGACCTATATATCGAAAAACTTTAGTAGGGAATTCGTTTTAAGGTTTGTGGGATAAAAAGTTGATTTGTCCGTGCCCATCTATAGTGCTGTATTTTTCATTAAATATTATATCGTAAGTAATTACATATGTATACATGAATAATTATTCATATAGAAATTATTCCATCACTGCAATGGCAGCGGCTGTTACCTGCTTGTATTCCGATATCAAGACGTGTACTCGATGAAATTGATCTTTAACGAACCGAAGAAAATACTGTAGATTATCTTTTGTTTGAATTAATAAGACGAAACGTGTTGTGCATCGGTATCACTGAGCTATAATAAGGAGGTGCTCGTATGGCCAAAATAAAGCTCAAAATTAGACATTTACTACTATATCGTACATTTGGAATGAAGAAAAACGGTAAAATGCACCAATGTTGCAAAATTAACATATTGCACGTAGGCCTAGTTGAATAAGTTCTTTGTAAACGTTTAACCATGCAATGTAAACGCTTTCTGCCATTACGAAACAGCATTTACAAACGTACATCTTCAACGCAACTATTATAAAGCTTGCCATTTTCTAAAGGTGACGCATTCTTTTTCATATTAGGTAAAGAAAAAATACGTCGAACAGAAAATCCTAACGTCTTTGGTTTACATGGTTTGCATTTAGTTTCCACCGAAGAAATTGGAGAAATTTTTTTGTTACCGCTAAACGGTTTTTTCTCAACTTTAGGTCTATTTATGAGAGACTTTCCATTTTTCGAAAATGTATCTTCCTTTGCTGCAAGATGGCGCAGCGAACTGCTATCGTCATCTTGATAAAGCGCGTTATCACAGCTAAAAATATCGTTTGAACAAGTACTGATAGGCATTGACGAAGTAGCATAACGCTGAATATTATTATTTAGAAAGTTGTCGCCTGCAGCGGCAGAGTTATCTTGTCCCACAGAAGTATCTGTTACTGCCGTTTCAAACGGCTTGCCTGTCATTGAGAATGTAGCTGTTTCTTTGGTACATACTTCAAAATATCCAGGTTTGTTGTAATTCAGACGTTTCTTTTCTGGCATAGCTTCTGTTGGTGACATTTTGTTCAATAAGCAGGATTTCTTTGCGGGCATTTGTAAGCTAGGTAATGAGGCAGTTTTTCTTGGAACAGAAACTCCTTTTTCGTCATCCGGGTTTGTTAAATTGTCAGAGGATAAACTGCTTGTTAAGTGGCTGTATTTCACCTTGTCATCAGTCAAGTTACTGTTAGTAATGTGGGGATGAATAATGGCGTCATGAATAACTGCGCCTGGGGACTTTTCATGAGTTAGGTCAGTATCACGTCTGCCCTCTGTTGGAGAAGTATTGTGATAACTGCTTCCCATTGTTTCATGCAGCTCTATCTGCTCCGTGGTGCTTGTCCTGCCGAATAAAGTATTGACTAAGCAATATATAGTGGCATAGCGAGCTTTTTGCCATTCCTTATATGCCATTTTCTTATCGTGACCGGAATCAGTGTGGCTCTTCCTGTCACGACTTTGCCGAATTTTTACCGATCCAGACGATGTCCTCACTGTTGCTGTTGACACGTAGGAGCAATTATTGTCGCTTGAAGATGCCTTGTAGCTGAGTGAGACTTCGGAGTATCTCAATGTCCCACAGGTGACGATACGGTAGAAACCATTTCTAAACTTCCTGCTCATGATCACGTAGATGATGGGGTTAACGCAGGAGTTGATGAAGGCAAACAAGCTGATGGTCATCATGGTGAAGAAGAATTGCCCTTTATCAAAGAACGAGTTGACCTGATAAGTAGTAACCATGGTGATGATGAAGTATGGAGACCAGGCAATGATAAAGGCAACACAAATCACTACAACCATTTTAGCAACCTGCAACAACAAGTGGAAGAATTTACAATACTACGACGTATTAGTGACGGTAATTAAAAATTTACGCCTGATTAATAGTTGGGGTATCATTTTTTAGTTGCAGGTTTATTTAACGACGCAGTTATTGGATGTTTTGAAATCACTAAATTTACATTATCTTCTGAGTGGTTTTTCGTTCTTGGCAGCAATAAAACGCAAGAATCTGGGCATTGACTTTAAACAAGTTTGAATTGGGATGCAGGTTAATACGTCCAATTACAAGCAAATATTTGGACTGTAGGTGTAATCAGTTTTGTTGGATTGGTCTATTAATCCAGAGAATATTTATTAAGGTGGCGTTGTTTACTCATCCTAACTATTCAGCTCGCTTACTGAAGTTTGTCTCACTAGTCTCAACACACATTCTGCTATCAGAAACGTTTTTGAAAAGTGTCTATACGTAATGAACAATGTTATTAACAAGTTCGACTCGATTGGTTGAGGGTCTCACTGAACTCGAGACTATTGATCAAAAATCAGACTATGTCAACAGCTGCGAAATTTGTGTATTCCGATAAAGTTTCGTGACGATCCGTTAAAAATTATGTTATCGCCACCACTTTGAATTCAAAATGGCGGATCGAAAATCTGATTCTGTCAGTTGAGGCTGAATTCATTCTACCTATAATATTTGGTGACAGCCCACTGTAAATTGGTGGAGCCTAAGTTTTTTTCGAAAATGATGTTAACGCTGCCACCTTGAATTCAAGACGGCCGATGAAAAACCAGCACTGTTAGTCGATGCGGATTTCGTTCTAGTATATTCCATACTAATAATTTACATGGCTATTTGTCGCAAACTGTTTTTTCCTTTAGAAATGACATTACTGCCGCCATCTTTAATGCAAAATGGTTGATCAAAAAATCGACTCTGCCAATCAATGCAAAATTTAATCTTTCTCGTAATTTCCTGTGAAATTTCACGACAATACATTGCCAGTTCATAAAGCCTTGCGCTTTTTTCAAAACGTTGTCCCTCAACAACATTGGAATATTAGTGACTTGGTTCGAAGACTTGATCAAAAATAATTAAGTAAACATCTTCTGTACACGGGCGAATTTTCATATTTACCTATCCCTTCTTTTCTAACCGCCTCAGTGAAAATTTGCCATCTCTATTGTATAGCCGCATACACTGCTTCGATATGACTAAATGATCTTGATATGAGTAAACCATTTCAATGTAAGCACATCGCACCAGAGTGTATAATGTACCTTAGTGTGATTATACAATCTGAGTAAGTTGTCTTCATTATTAGTAAGCCATGATATTACAGTGAATAAATTTGTCTCAGTGTCTCAGTGAATAAACCGACTCAGCATGAGCAAACTGTTTCAATGTGAATGTGTGAGCAAATTCATTTAGAGTAGATAAACTGTCTCAGTGTACAGAATGAGTGCAACGCCTCATTTCGAGTAAACTGCCTCGGGAAGTTACTTAACTGTTTACCTTCTTTCTGCTTTCGTCTTGTCGATTGACTGGCCCGCGGTGTGGGCATCGAAAACTTTCGCTTAGACTTCCGCTTTCGTTGCCGTTTTCTGATTGACTCAGTAAAACCCTGGCAATACCTGTATCAACAGAAATTGATGTCTCTGTAGTATCCAGTGTTGCTGTACTTGTAAGTACGCATCTGTTATCAGATCAAATAGTTACCGACGGTTATTAAACATTAAAGGACAAGAAAACCCTTTATTTACGGAAAGCTAAAAATCGTCTTCAAATTTTATATCGGTAAATAGAGCTTGTATCAGTAGTAAAGCTGCATTAAACTTGTATATTAAAACTCCCGCGCTGGGAGTTAGGCTTTTAGCGGCCGGTATTTAAGTAAGAAACTTATGGAAGTTTTTATCGTCACGTAAAGTTTGAAAACATAATCACATCATTCGTAACACACACTTCGCTAAACCATATATTACTTTATGTTGTCAATAATGTCAATAATGTTTTTTGTGAGTTAGTGCCGTCTTTAGTGCACTGGGTTAGTGAGCTGGCGACGTATTTAGTGCATACTGGGACAGTGAGCTGGTGACCTCTTTAGTACACACTGGGATAGTGAGCTAGTGACGTCTTAGCAGCTGGTCCGAACTTTTTAAATCATAAGGAATTTTTTTCAGTTACATATGTTTTTCAAAAAAGTAAACGTAAGCTAAGTAACTTATTATGGAAAGCTTTTTGCCACGTACTTTCCTCTTCTTCCCTTTTCTTTCCATTTAATCAAACTTCATTCGTTTCGTCGTTGTTATTTTTCAGTCTTTCTTATGTTAAAAAGAAAGCGGCATATGTAACTTTAGCTTAGTCGTCATTACTCGCGGCGGAATTCGTTTTGCTATGACTCTAGTATGACTCCACCATGGCTATACTAACATCGCCATCTGTGATCACTGTCATCTTCGTCGTTTTATTCCTAATTTTCCTTCTACTGCTCCTCTTCATCATCGTCACCTTCATCGTTAACGTCGTCATCGTCACTATCATCATCATCATCATCATCATCATCATCATCATCATCATCATCATCATCATCATCATCATCATCATCATCATCACATCATCTTCATCATCATCACCATCATCATCATCACCATCATTGTCGTCATCGTCGTCGCCGTCGTCCTCGTCATCATCATTATCATTATTATCATCATCATCATCATTCGCCACATCATCAGCATCAACATCCTTGTCATAACCCTGCTAACCTCTGGACCTCCGTTTTCTGATCCCGGAATCAGAAGCAGCATAACCATGAACATGTCAGGAACCAGCTTTTTTGCTCTGCAGTTTTCAATATTTACCAACGTCATGTTAATGTAGACGATGTAAGCGTTATACACAGTTATTGCTTTAACTACTGTCTTCATCGTAACCAAGAACATTAAGCGCAGTATCATTAAATTACAATCAGTAGTGCATAGGCCTTATTGTCGTTTGCAGCCATTATTGTAACTGTCATCGTTGGCATCGTCGTTTTCACCTCAAAGCATTTTCATTGTGATTATATTGCTTACTATCTGTGAACTTCATTAAAACAAATGATAGTAATTGGAATCATGATAAATACCTAAACAAGTGACAGAAATAAAAATTAGCGGCATGACGTAGATAAAAAAGAAAAGAAAAGTGTAGAAGGCCTTCGTCATCTTGGCGTCCATTTCGTCTTGGCAAAGTTTTCTTCTGATGGTTCCCAGATCGCTGTAAAATGTTGCTTCTTTGACCTTAAAAATGGAAATGAATAAAAATCAAAAGAAAACATAACATCAACTTACGTCATTGTCCGGCGTTTATGCGCTTTACGCTGGCATCATTTGCCCAGTTTTAAATTCCTCTCTTTAATGGAAAAATGATTTCTGCTAAACAATTGCAAAATAACTAGAGAAATTGGCCGAAGATATATGCTTGTTATTACTTATTTGATGTTAATAAATTTAATTAAGTTTAATTGATTTTAATTGCGTAAATCTTTGATAACCTACTTGTTCATTTCTAATGAGTGGTCAAGAAACAGTATGAGCTCTCGTTCATTGTGAAATTTGGTTAAACTTACAATCAAATCAATCTAAATTTACTTCCATTGTCAAACAGCTCCAGAAAATGACAAAGAGTAATTTGCAAAAACAAAAGGCCTTTTTGAAATAAGGCTATGTATGCATGTCTTAATTACTTCCTTGAAAACTAATGCAAAGCTTAGCTGGACTGAGAAGATAGTGTCATATATGTCTTACCGTTGATTTCTGCAGGTAAGGTGTTGCGACAATTGCCGGCGTTATCCACACTAAAGCTAAGATTTTCCTAGCTCTTGATTTGCTGTTGAATTTTCTAGCTTCCAGTGGATGGACTATGGCAACGTATCTATGAAGAAAAAATAGAATGAACACTTCTCAAAACCAGCCAACTGTGAACGCTTTCTTTGTTACGTTCTTAAATGATCTTAATTAAAATAATTTATGAAATTTAACTTTGATTTAACTTTAGGGTGATTTTTGCGCTAGGTTATTTATAAAATTTGCTTATATATATCCGTAAATCGTTACAGCTTATTATACAGCAGGGTGTGTCAGAAACAAGTATATACTTTACATTTTCTGCATTTTTAACAAAGAAAGCAAAATGTTTGAAAATTGGTAAAGATGAATTAAAACCTTGGACAAAGGTTGTCCAACGCAAACCTTGAACTAAAACAATTTTTTTATATGATTAGACGAAAATCTGTAAAGAACTACTGCACAAGTAGGCTTTATTATTTCCGCTACCGTCGTCGGGGACCTTATGAGCCTCAGAGATTAATCTAACGGCAAGTCGGTGTTATCTTGCGTTGAGAAAGTCTGTTACAGCCCATGGATTTATGAGGAAAGGTTGCACCTTGTTAAAAATTACATTGTTAATAATGAGACAATAATGTGGTCCATCTAATGCTTTGAATTTCTGCTGCGCTTCAGTTGATGGTCGAGGGACTCATCATGCCTAGCTGATTTTATACTTCATTTCTAACGTTGCTGTCACCACCAAAGCAGCGGGGTTGCAATAAAAAACAAAGAGCATTGCTAGAGGCTACTTTTCATTTACGATTGTAGAAAATTTTAAAAAGAAAATGAGAAATCAAAGTGTATAGTGACTTTTGAGATACCCTATATACAGGATTACGTACAACAAAAAGTATAAAAAAATAATCTTTGAACAAAATTCACTCAAGCTGTACAGTTATGCAAGGGTCTGATGCTGAACATTCCGATGCCATCTAGTATAAAATAACGATTTAACAGACGCCGATCTACTTTCATGTCTGGCATTTCAGGAATACTAGGAGCTGTGGAATTTCTTATTAGTTGTTTCATAATATATTCATCTTTTCTGAAAGTTTAAATCGTTTACGCTAAAAAATGTTAACGTTTGTTTTAGTAATAGTACACGCTGCGTAAATCAAATTGAAAATTAACCTTTTTTCAGCCTCAGCAAATATGACAGTCACTTTGAATGTTTTCCAGTTGCACTTTAAAGAAACTTTTTTTAGCTGTTTGCTGTCAAATTAATCGCCGTCGAGCTTTTTCATAATTAAGGAAAAAGAATTTTCCCGTCTCAGATCGGAATCAGAAAGGCCAGTATGCGATGGAAATGGATTGCCTTCGACTTCCTTAGTGCGTGTTCCGCTTCTCTGAGAAAAACATCTTATTTCTGTGGCTTCTGCCATATTTACACATTTGTGATTTGGTCGCAAATACTTTCATTCACGTACGAGTTTGTTTTGCCTTGTCCACCTTGTCATTCCGCTAGTGTTATTAGTGTTCATGATCCGCCCGCAGAGGCCAGACGCCAAGAAAAAATAATTACTGTCCAAGAACTCCATGAATTGTTGCCGCATTGAAAGCAGAATAGTAATGAATATTAGGTACAGGAACAAACATGGTCTGTGGGAGCTTGTTGAAGGAATTATTAGACACACTTATTTTAACTTGTGTGACCCACATATTGAAGACATGTGAGTACAGAATTTGTACATAAATTCTCCGAAGCTGTGCACTGCAGAACATGCACCAGTCGGTGAATTTACTTCGTTAGTGGCAACACATGCATTATAGGAATTTTGGTAAGAAAAATTATAAAGACAGGTAAAAATGTCAAACAAGAAAAGACAACGGTAACATAAGGCAAAAGCAATAAGCACAACAGCAAAATATGTAAAAGTAAAAAAATAAACAGTAGATAGTAACAACATTAGATAAAAAATACAACGTCAGAAGAAAAAAGTGAAAGGCAATAGGTAAAAAGACAATGGTAAAAAGTAACAGGAAAAAACAATGGCAACGTGAAGGTAAAAAGTATAATTGTCAGTAAACAATGGTAAAGTAGGCAAAGGTCAACAAAGGCAACAAGGAAGGCAATGATAGAGTGATAAAACGGCAAAGTAAAAAGAAAACAATCGGTAAAAAAGATAATATAAAATTCATGAAAACATTTGGCCAACTTGCCATTATTTTTTATCTTTGACTTATTTGTTTTTGTTTTTTTACCTCCAATCTTTGCTTTTTTGCTACTGGTTTGCTTATGCACCATTGTCTTTATTACCTTTGCCCTTTTCCGTTTCATTTTAAATTACTGTTGCCTTTATACGTCTTTTTTGCGTTCTCAAGCACTTTTTTGCATACAAGTTGAAGTTAATAGTCTTTGAAGTTAACTCATTTCCAAATTCTGCTTTTTCCCTAAGTTTCGAAGATGTTATGACAGCTAAATAACCGGAAATAATGCACGAAAATTGTTCGCTCAGTTCCGTTTTGCCAACATTACAGAATAACCGAAAAATGACGACATTAGTAAAAACTGATAAGGTCAAGACATGCATGCCGATAAGTACAGAATATGTCAATCTATCATCGAGATTTTTCTGTGATTTTTGAGTACTTTGATCGAAGTTGAAAAAATAATTACTTGGAAAATAACTCGCCTATACCCAAAAGCTATATTACAAGACAGTTTGCATTACGGAAAAAAGCTTCGAATGCATATGGAAGCCTATTTGAGAAGATTGCTTTCAAACTTCAAAGGTTTCTAAATTTCAAGATGGTTGATTCTGCGCAAAAATTAGAAAGACAAAAGCACAATAACAAGGTTTTTTCAGTAGCTAAAATGGCGTCTCGCAAACATTGTGGCTATTGCAGTTAATCCAACACGGCAGATTCACGACAGCTTATAAGGGACAATGTAGCCAGTTCTATTACGTTAGATTAAGAGCCTCTTTGCTTGGTTTCCTTTTTCGGATTATCACTACAAAAGAAGTTGCATGTGATAGCTTGTTTGGATTAAGTTTAATCGTGCTTGGATAGAATTTCCGGCAGCATAGTAAGAGTTTTTAACTGCAATAGTTCTGACACGCAAGCGCGATTTTTGGTCGAGGGACAACAGATCGCTAGTCTTCTGGATGGTGTTGTTGTTGTTCTTGCTGTTGTGGATGACCTTTTTCAAAAAAGCCTAAGGCTCCTCGAATTTGTAATGGATCGTCATCGGATGTTAAATTTAGCGCCTTAAGTTAAAGGTGGCGACACTCATGTCGTTTGTAATCAAGATCTTCAGTTCAGTGAGCACATCGACCAAAAGTTCGAATCGAACTTGTTATAACTCACTTCAAAGAAGTGTAAAAGCTGAGTATCACCTCAAAGTTCATGTAATAACTACATGTAAAAATATTCAGTTTGCAAGCCATATATAAATTATGTAGCTACATTCAGACTGTCACTATGAACTTTTTACTGTTGTTTGCACGAATTACATGGATACGGCTGCTTTTACACTAAGTTAACAGATAGTAAACGTATGTCTTTGAAATATGATCAAGCAAATTCATTTTTTTCGTAACTTTACGTAAGTTGACAAGGGTGTTGACATCCTAGCCTTTTCACTTAATTTCTGTTAACGTTATACTTTTCTGCTGTTTGCCACCTTGACATGTTCAGACATTGCTTACTTGGCTTCAACCATCAACAACCTTTGTGAGGATCACACGCCTACATTCCGCGCACGTCTAAACGAAATTTTAGTCGTGTTGTCGTCTCTCGAAACAACCAAATATTTAGTAAGTCCTGACGAAAGCTGTGGCAAACTTGCATCTAATTACTGGATGGCTTTTTAAAACCTAAACACTGAAAAAATACAACCAAACACCCTGAGACGTATTACAGGTGAAGAATGCTTCCATGTTATGTAAGTTTCAATAAATGGGTAGATAAAGGTGGACAGACAACAAGCACTCATTAGATCTTTTATTACCCGAGGACTGCATGCGCCCTATGTCTGGGCTTCGGTGATTTCTCTATTATGCTGGTTAAGCGGAGAAGCTCATGGAAAGCATAGGGCTACATTAATTTTAGGGAAAGCCAGCAACCCTAAACAGAAGCATTGTGCTAATATGCAAGTAACAACATGAAGAATTTAGCCTTGTTAGTATTCTAGTGTTTATTTAAATCTCATCAACTTTCGTGATAAAAACGAACACCCCATAAATTGTATTCAAAAATATGCAAAAAGCCGGATTATCAAATGTAAAATCAGGAGATAGTTTCCAGCGGTATAATCATCATATTCATGCCATTGGAGACGTTCAAAATAGTATAGTAAGATTAATATGGAAGCAGAGTTGTTGTCACTGAAGGAAAAAACAAGTTTTTAATACTGATCGGTGATTTTAATACTAATATTTTTTGAATAACAGTTCTACAAGTAATTGGACAGCATAATGCTGCAGCATTATTATTTCAGTGGCTCAGTGCTCAGTTCACTGACTCATACTAGATTTAGAGCATTGCTTCCCAACCTTTTTTGTACTTTGCACTCATAGAAAACGTTAAATCTGTCGGAAGTAAAATTATTGGTGAGATCAAGACAATAACAGCTAGGGGGTATGGGGGAGCGTTGCAAGTTCCTTCATCAGGGCCCGGGCATTAACAACGCACTTTTTGCATTTTAGAGGATTTTGAACCTTCTACCAACTGAAATTAAAAATTTTATGCACGAGATGTGCACTGAAGTTTCTGCAAATCGTCATTTCGTTTGTGATATGATGAGGGATTAATAATTTGAGAAAGAAATAGAAAATATGAATAATGGTTGATGAGAAGAAAAAACGCGAAACCTATTTTGCTGATACTTTAGAAATTACCAAATCCAAGTTTCCGCACACCCTTGATTGTTGCGAGCTCCCTGGTTGACAATATCCCTGACTGTCGTTATATGCTTGTATTTTGTGAATCTGTGTATTTTTTATGTATTTACTTACTGTAATTTTATGAAATTTAATAGGATTGCTGTTTAATCTTGTAAACCTTTTTTAAGTGCTTCATGATGATTTTAAGTATATTTATGAAGCGTCTTTGAATATTGTCAGTTGTGCTGTTTATAGATTTAAACACTATACAAAATAAATATTATTATTATTAAATAGAGGGCTATACTTGATAATGAGTTAGGTTCCGGTAACGCCACATCGCACTAAGCAGGCCCTGGTGTTTAATTTTGATTTCTGCATGCAGTACGTGTGCCCAAGTGTATAAGAAATTAGACTACAAAAGTTTTAGTTGATAAATCATAATGCTCTAGTGAATCAAATTAGAATAAATTGTTAAGCTGTGACGACATTGCAGTCGACTAATTTAGCAACAGCAAGTTCTGTCGAGTGAAACAGGTTAAGTAATAAAAATCAAAAGCCATAACTTTTCTGTCTGCATATTCTTATGGACAACCCATGGGAGTCATGGCCAAGGCTTACACTTTTTCACAGGAACGTCTGGATATAAAACCATTGTACATAGTAATCGTATGAGTAAAACAAAACTGATGGTCGTTGTCGTCGGGGGGGGGGCAGATTTACTAAATCATAAGGTACAAAATCATAATTTAGGAGTGATTTAAGTTAAGAGTCCTCAAAACTGAAAAAGCGAAGCTTGATTACTGAAATGATTTGGCGAAAAAGTAAAATATTATGAGGGAAACCTATCACTTAAAATTAACAGATTTATTAGAAAATGTTTCAATAAAATAGTTGTTTGAAAATAAAATTATTTTAGCATCAATAAAAGTAAAAATATAACCAATTGACTGGTTTTGTTTGCACAGTTAGCAGTTGTGCTGTCTGTTTTTTAAATTTTGATACCAACAATGTGATCTACGTGTAATATTTCTAAATAAATGTGATGGCCACTAAGTGACTTCAAAGTAGCTAGTGGAAAGTCTACAATCCACATTACACAAATCAGATGTAAAAAAACTAAGCGTCTAAATGCGATGAATACTGATGATGAATACTTCTAAATACAAATAATCCATCTATGAAAAATGCTGTTTTCGATCTTTAAATAAACCCTCTCCAATGCGCGCAATGAGCCGGTTTATCTCCTTTCGGCAGCCAAGCTATGTAACAGGTAAGAACAGTACTAGGTTGCTACTAGTACTGCCATTACCAGGGCCGGATTATGACCTTTTTGGACCCTTTGGCTAGGTAAATTATGGGCCTCCTTCAGACGCAGCTACCCTCTAACTCGTATGCACCCGTCTTGAATATTTTTTGTTCGCATATTTTAGCGACATTTACATAAGTCGTGAGTAAACTTAGTGCAAATTCTTTAAATAAACTACAATAGCTATATCCTGTTTGTCAACAAA
Organism: Tubiluchus corallicola; assembly: GCA_030141605.1. NCBI lineage: Eukaryota > Metazoa > Priapulida > Priapulimorpha > Priapulimorphida > Tubiluchidae > Tubiluchus > Tubiluchus corallicola. The sequence goes on along the minus strand of JAQGDQ010000108.1, from coordinate 490,850 downwards.
AATATTTTTTGAGAAATAACACTATTTTACTATTTATTCCAAATCAAATTAGCACGTATTTCAACACAACCGTAGTGAAAACAGATTTTGTACCAAATGTTACCAAGGCTTGAGGGTCGCCAAGCTTGAGGAACCCTAGGCTGCAGCCTATATTAGCCTTTAGCAGATAATCCGGCTCTGTCCATACAAGTCTTTCTAACGTCGCATTGAATCATTGACTTGAATCTTGCAGCTAGTCTGGGAATATGCAGTATCGGGTTTGCGTGATTTAAGGTTGCTCATGTCTCTTACATAATATTCACATCAGCGCAGTTCAAACAGAGCAACTTCTGATAGCTGAACCTTAATAAAACACGGATATGTCATTTCTACCGGTTAGGTTGACAAGCTGATCAACACGTTGGTAGGTTGCTGCTGTCGATCGCGGGTCGATGATGGAGTTTACTTTTACTCAACGTGAAGTTTTTCGTGTAGAATTAAATGGAGAAAAACTGTCAACGATTATTAGACTTGGTTTCATTGAAGTGGGCAATCACGAGAAATGTTATTGTCGCAATCTGCTGGTAATATAACCGGGGAAAGGGCAGATAATTGCCAAGATTGTTTATTTCATGCTTTACAATCGCTATATAGTTGAAACTCTTAGCGACATTGTGTTTCAGGGAGGAACGATTATTATTGATTCTTAAAAATGCATTTTTCCATGTTTCACCGAATTACTCGTAGTTGATTTCACACAACTGAAAATGTACACCATTTTTTGCACAACATTTTGGGTCATAATTTTGTTGGCGGTGTGGGTATTGGTGGTATTGTGGAGGAAGTGGTGTTAACGGCCCTGTCGTAGCGGTGACAGTGATGGCATCAGTTGCATTAGAGCTAATAATGATAACAACAGTGGCAAGGTGTTGGCACTGGTGCGGTGATGCCAACAGTGTTAACCAGTACCATCAGTCACTTAGCCAGCTAGTTACTCAATTACACTGTGAGTGAGTGAGTGAGTGAGCGAGCGACTCAGTCAGTCTTACGTCATGTTAGTTTGAGGCGGAGTGAGTATAATAATAAAGGAAATAAGTGATGAAGGACGAAGGCGGTGATTTTAACTTTATGTCATTTAGTTTAATTAAATTTTGTGTTAGTAAACCAGCAATCTTGTATTTATGTTCTATGTGTGACGAAACAGTCAGTCACCAGTCAGTCAGCCACACTGTCAGTCATTCAATCAGGCAGTCAATCAATCAGTCAGTAAGTCAGCCAGTCAGTCAGTTAGTCATTCATTCATTCAGTCAGTCAGTCGGTCAGTCGGCCAGTCGGTCGGTCGGTCAGTCAGTCAGTCAGTCAGTCAGTCAGTCAGTCAGTCAGTCAGTCAGTCAGTCAGTCGGTCAGTCGGTCAGTCGGTCAGTCGGTCAGTCGGTCAGTCAGTCAGTCAGTCAGTCAGTCAGTCAGTCAGTCAGTCAGTCAGTCAGTCAGTCAGTCAGTCAGTCGGTTAGTCAGTCAGTCAATTATATCATTGATATTATTAGTCAACGAAGTGTTTACTATGCTACAGCAAACAGCATCTTGAAATTTTTTTTCTTTGAACTAATTATTAAAACCCGCTCGTTCAATTACAATTCGTTCTATGGTATGGTAACATGGCGGCATTTTTACAATTATAGTTTAGCTAACTTCAAATAGGTAATAATATCTCTAAGCGGCAAGTATTCATTTATTCATTATGATGACACTGCTAGAACTGTTTCTGTAAATCATATTGTTACATACTTTGATGTTATGCATGGAAAATGGTATACAGTTTGTATATAAGAGTAATTGTTTGTTTATTCAGCTTATTAGTATGAACAACATACATTTATAGTTGACATTAGGCACTGCTAGTTCTGTACTAAACGAAAGTTCACGAAAAATCGCAAATCATTCATTAATCCTATATGTAGGAATGAAAGGGCTGGAACGAAGAAACACAAATAAAAAAGAAAAAACAACGGCACCAAAAACAAATTTTCTAGATTGTAAGCACTGCTGTAACTAAGGTAAAATCGCATACATCGACAAAAGGTGGCACCACTCATAGTAGTTGTCAACTCTGTAACACATTGTTTACAATACAACACATCTTAGCACAAGAATAATTAACACAGTATGTGGTAAACATAGTATAACTGTGTACGTTCAGGTTGTTTGCTATCCTATTTCTCTTCTCTTTTTTTGCTGATGTCGTATGTAAAATTTATCACTAAAGTCCTCAGTTTCATATCACTTAGCCCGTTAATAAAGACAATCTGTTCATTTCCAGGCATATTTGCAACAGAAGGAAATATTTTTACAATATTTTCAAATTAAGCTGTTCTCTCATTTTGATAGTTAGGACATGTCATACTAAAATGCATTTTATCCTTCACTTCATTCATCCTGCACCATTTTACATGTTCTTTGTTGAACGGGTATTTTTGGTTTCGATACTTACCCACGTCGATAACGAATTTGTGAGCACTAATTCTGGATCTAGTCTATGTAGTTACGTGTTCGCCTGGAATTGGCTTATTACGCATAAGCAAATATTCTTCCAGACAACATTCAGTTTTAAAAAGCCTGTAAGTTCGGAGTTTTTTTTACCTCACTTAATACTGTTATCATTATGAATCTTTTTCAAAAAATAGTCATTATATCTAACCTGTAGTTTCTTATTAATGGAGTGAAGCAATCTATTAGCATTGAGTGTACCTGCATTTGTTCAAATATGTTCAAACCCAAGTTTAAACAGAATCTTCCTAATAAATGAGACCCAGTTGTACACATTATTGTTATACTTTTGTTTACAATCTACATATACGTTGTAAATTAAACTGTCGCTGTGGGTTCCCAGTATATGTGGCCACGATTGTTTACAATTAAATGCACAATACAGATAAATGTAGGGTGCATACAATTTCTGCTCTGACAGCTAATTTGTCTTTTTTTAATTTGTGTGTAACTATGGACTTGATTCGAAATAAATCGCTAAATCAAAATAAATCCATGATTCCGCCAGTCAGTCAGTATGCGTCTCTGTGTGTCATCATTCAGTCAGACAAACTTCCAACCAGTCTCTCTGTCTATCAATCAGTCAACCTATTTCGACTTCACGTGTATAAATATTCGTGAACGCTTAACAGGTAATCAGCACTTTAACCACTCATACTGTTGGTTATGCAAGTACCTTGTGTGGGGAGAAAGTGTCATTGGAGTTTATTTTCTAGCAATGGCCATAGTTCTTCATAAACATGCGTGATCCACTCTCATAAACATGAGACCAACTCTCGAATGGCGTTGTACTTGTACGCATTTTTTTTCAAAATTAACAAAGGTTCGAAGGTTCGATAGCGAACTAAAATACTCCAACGTCGTAGTTTGTCTAGCTTATCATTCTGTTAATCTAACAGTGGACTCAGCCTAATGCTGAACGGCGACTATATTATTATTGTTGTCAGTGAGTGTGAAATGTCTAGATACATTAACTTGAGTTTACATACATACGTTTATTTGGAGCTAATGGTGTGCAGGCATGACGTATCCATTAGCAGTTGCAAGATGATTCTTTTGCTGCTGTTAGTTCTGTTTGCTCGTCGTCATTATTTGCTGCATTGCAATCATAATAATTGTTACACCATCGAGTATGGTCATTTGTCCTACTGGACTCGTCAAATACGTATAGGCTCTAACAAGTAATGATATTAACAGTCTTTATTGGTTACGGCTCAGGGGATTAATATGATATGCTGCCGTTGCTGTTGTTGTTAGTATTATTATTGCTAAGTACGATGTTGTTGTCGTGGTTATTGTAGTTGTTTGCCGTCATTGCCGTCGTTGTTTTTATTGTTGCCGTTCCTGTTGTTTGTATTTCTGTGCATTTCTTTTGTGGTTGTCATTGTTGTTTATATTTACGCTATTAAGTTTCATTCCAAAGACCTCTTGAACTGTGTGTGCACTGTCCTAGTTTCTCTTACTAGAGTACTGCCTCTGTAGCTTTCAGAAACACATGCAGTTAATATAAATGAACCATCAGAATAACTCTAGCTAGGAGTTCATCTAGATCCCTAATACCTTTACTAACTGGTCGAGCGAAAAATCTACAAGTTTCACCAATTCCAACATTTTAAAATGGAAAAAAGTTTCGAACAAATATTATATGAAAATGGTTTCGATCGCACGTAAGCTATAAAGTCGATATCGCCGGTAATGAATGAATCGAGGAAATTTTAACATGGATAAATCACAGAAATTTGATTGCCATTTCTTTCGAAGCCTCTTGGAACATGAATCTCAGAATTCCGTTTTCCAGTTATTAGAGAAACAAGTTCCGGTCTGTTAAATTTTAACTGCGTGATTTTGTCTTAATAAGCCCTATAGTTGCTTATTTTAGTTTACAGATTTAACAATTATCGTGCAAATGCAAACATTTTAGTATTGAATTTAAAATGCTTGTAGTAACGCCTAAATAGTATTGGGTTGAGTTGAGATGTATAATGCATAAAATTAGAATTGCAAAAATGAGGTCACAGTTTTCTAGCTTTTTGTTTTAAGAGTTTACAGCTGTAAATGTGCAAATTTTGTGTTTTTTCATCGTTGCAAGGTTACCATAATAAACATGCTAAAATGCGATGAAAGAACAATTTTATTTTAACGTTTTTAATCCAAGAAGCTTGTCAACTGAGCGCTTTATAAAGTCGAATTAAAATGTCAAATTTCTGAGTTATTTCCATGGGGAATAAAAGAAAATGTAGATTTATTTGCGAAATAAAGCAAAATTGCAGCGTGTTTTTGATTTTGACATGATTTCACGTTTTGTCTGGGAGAAGATAGTCCGATTAAAGACACGTTATTACACTGTATGCAAATTTTACAGTTAATAATTTAATATGCAACAATTTTCTTTGAAACAGATCATACAACCCAAAATGCGTTTTCAATTTTGACTTCAGAAGACAGTGAGAAACTTGAGACTAATTATAGACCCTAAAAATCACCATATAACGTCTTAAAATACAAGCGACAATATTTATGCGTCTATAAAAAAGGAAAGACAGAGAGCATTTGTAATTGTCAGCTTACACAATATGTTCTGTTAGTGTAGATTAAAGTCATGTCGTGTCGAAAAGTCTGATACTGTGCAGACGATTTTAAAAGCTGTGTTAAATAAATTTAAGCACATCATCAGTAAAAGCTTTGCTGGTGTCTATGTTGCCTGCCTGGTAAGCTTGCTGTCTTGCAGCGCTTGCTTGCGCACACGGGGCCTGTTCATGTTAATTGTCTGGAGTGCCGGATTATCTTATAGGTTAGTATAAGCTGCAGCCAAGGGTCCCTCAAGCTTGGGTGGGGGGGGGTGGTGTGGGGTGTGGTGGTGTGAGTGCTCAAGCTTTGGTAAGAAATGGCAAAACATCTCTTTTTTCGCTACGGTTGAGTTGAAATATGTGTTATTGTCTTTGTAATAAATGGTAAAATAGTGGTATTTCTGGAAGAATATTTTTATTGAGAAACAAAAAATAGCTATTCTACTTTATTTAGGGAATTTTCAACAAGAATTTAATTCAAACCATGTACATGCCAGGAAAATATGTTGCGAGTAAAAGATATTCAAGACGGGAGTTAGACGGTGGCTCCGTCCAAGGTTCCCAGGTTATTTCATAAGCCTAGCTGCTCCAAAAGGTCATAATTCGACCCTGATTGTGTGCCAAGATGTCCATTTTCCTCAGCTTTGCCGCTAACGTTATAATTTGTTTAGCCACGGCTTGAAGCCGTCGCCTAAGCTAATTCAAACAGATTGTCACTGCTTGGTGAACATTCACTGCAGCCAATTTTTATGTGAAATAAGTGCATTCCAGTTTTTAGAAATAGTGACCCGATTCCTTTTTGAAGATCCAAAAAAACTAAATGTTAGACAAAAATACATTACTCATTGAGTTCAAGAAAGAAGTTCAACTTGTGAGGTTTACGGTAGAGCGGCTAGTTGGTGAACAGGCTGGCAAGCAAGCAGGTAGGCAGAAAGGTGCCAGACAGCCAGATAGGGAGGCAAGCAAGTAGACACGTTGGTAGGCAGGCAGGCGGACAGGCATGTAGACAGTTTTTCGTACCTTTCAATGCACGTAGCCATTAGTGTCAGCACGCTGGCAAAAACAAACAGTGGTTGGAAGTAGCGTAGAGCGGTACACAGCGGTCCATTGAGGAAATTCCATTCGGGTGGAGTGGCAAACTCCATCAGCGAGAACGGCAGAACAAATCCAGTGACAAGTATGTCACTCACGGCTAAGTTAGCAATGTAATAATTGATCACAGTGTGCATATTCTTGTGATGCCACACTGTGTAACATACCATAGCATTGCCCGCAAGTGATAGCAACATTATGGCCAGGTATAGAATGATATACGTTACAGTAACGCTGGGTATCTGTGTGTAATCTGCATACAACAGAATGTCTATATTGCTGTCATTAATACTATGTTCATCTCCTTCATCCTTAGAGCAAAATATGAAAAAATTTGAACAGTTCAGTGAACGAATTTGGTCTAAGATGGCGGATACGTCCTCCGCGAAATGTTTGTTTTCAACACTTTCGTTGCCGTGCACATCCACGTTCGTGTTGATGAATGCGTATTGGTCTAGCAAGTCACAGCAATCTCTAATTCTTTCCATCTTTTAATTTATAGTGAACTAAGGCTGCGGTCTAGAATTCAAACAACTGCACTGCAAAACGTCAAGGAAACGCGTAAAATTGACGCGTGCCATAAATCTTAACTATTCTCACAATAAGAACGAAATCTTTAGTAAATATTGGTTTTGTTATTTACTGACAGTAAAAAATACCATTTCACGTTTTTTCCTTCTGACGAGATGATATTAATCAACGGTACTTATCAATACTTATACTTTCGCGCATTGTTATACTGCATTTAGTCCAGCGATAAATCCAGATGATGTCTCGATGGGAGGTTTTTAATCCTGTTTCAATAACTATTAGTAAAACCAATCATTTAAGCAGTCATCGATACGCTGTGCACAACACTTGACGATTTTTTTATTTGGTTTCTAAAACATTATCGGATTTAGCACAAGAATTCCTAAAAAAATCGAAGAAAATCTCCCGTCATGGAATGGAATGTAGTAAGAAAGTTTGTGAAGCCGCATATAGTTCGATCGACGACGTGCGCACGCATCACGTCTCCGCCGTTACTTATCATTTCGAAAACTGATCAAACAGAAAGAAAATTATAGCAGTCTATGAAATAAATGCGCCTTTGCAGTGTAGTAATTTAACTTCGGCTATATGCACGATGCAATACACTTGAAAAATACTCAATCTCCTAGAATCGTAATTTTGCATTATTCAGGTTAAACTTACATTACTTGTTTTTTACTTATTTAAAATATTGATTATCACCACCATCGATGTTGTCATCATTAGGTGTCATCATCAATGTCACTGGCATTGTTACTCTCACTATTGCTACAACCACAACTATATATATATCCATAACCAGCGCCATCATCATCATCACCATCGTTGTCGTCATCATCGTCGTCGTCATCCTCCTCATCATCATAATCATCATTATTATCATCATCACTACTACCACCACCATCATTATCGTCATCATCATCATCATCATCATCATCATCATCATCATCATCATCATCATCATCATCATCATTATCGCTACCACAATCTTTTTCAATATACATGTAATTCCACCACTGCCATCATCAACAATGTAATTGTCATCGTCAGCATCTTCGGCAGTTATGAGAGTGACGCAAATACATGTTGTGGCAATTACAGCGGAACTAGTAATAACAATATTACCTTCAACACCTAGAGCAAGAGCGTCTTTGTCATGACTATTATGCTAGAAGGGGAGCTGGTTTGAAACACACTTTGCAGTCAATATCAGAAGCGGTTAGTAAAAGTGATCGTTTCTTCCGTGGTTCCAGCTTTGTTAAGAAAAGAAACTCTAAATATTGTGTTAACATATATGACTAGACTTTATTACACCGCGAATAAAACTTTATGCACTGAATAAAATTTTCTGTGTTTATGAATCAATCAAAAAGAAAATGTCTTATATGTTAATGCAAAGAGTGCCCATCGGAAAGTGAAAGTTCCCTTCTTCTCATCAAGGTGCAGACACACAATTCGTATTCCCTTCGTTAAAAGCGCTAGAATTATTGCCTTTAGCAACATGGTTATATGTGCGGAAACATGGTTTATTTTAATTAGCCACGAAAGATGTGTAGAAGGGTAACTCTCGGGTTTCTTAGCCTTGGGGCAGGATGTCAGGATTAAAACCCCTACCACAGTGTATTTCCTTTTGCTTCAACATAATATTTACAATTGTCTCTATTTTTGCAATTATCATCCACTCTTTTATTATTTAACATTTCTCCTTTCACTCTCTCTCTCTCTTTCCCTATCTTATTCTCTCTTTCTTTATTTCCCCTTTTCACCCTCTTTATTCTTTTTCTCTCTACCAATTTCGTTTTCTCTCTTCACCTCTCTTTTTCGATTCCCTTTCTCCTCGCCTTTCTATTTTCTTTTTTCGTCATTTTTGATATTTTATCCTGTTACATTAAAGCAATCCAGTTACGCTTCCCATATCCTTTTGCTTATACGCACAGCTGGCATCCGTTCTGCACGCACACACATGCACCCATATCCTCTCACCCATTCTCTCTCTCTCTCTCTCTTTCTCGCTCTCTTTACCTCACACACCCTCTCTATTATTGCTTTTTCTTGTTACATTACCCTAGCAATGATAACGATCTTCACACCATTCTGTTTATTTATGGGCTTCAGTACTCTGGGTTGACCTGTAAAGTCCTGCGAAGAAAAGAAGATGCGGTTTTTATAAAACACTTCTCGGCATGCTTCGGTAGGTGTAAGAAGATGAAGGGTAAGCTAGGGATACAGCTAAACAAAATAGGCAGGACACCGTTTCATTTCATGAAAAACACCTCTTTTCATTTGATGCAGCATGTGAACTAAAGTGGGTTTATATGTTTAGATTTTTTAAAATATTTTCTTCTGATAATACGCTGATTAAAAGCATACCAAAGTGAAAACAAATCTGCTTTGTCCAAACTCGAAAAGTAATGGATGTTAATAATGATTAATTGCAGCTTGTTTTTCAAAAAAATGACGTACGCGCTTATTAAATTATCAACATTAAGTCGATTTCGTCTTTTTTGTTTACTCGTGATAAATTACGAATGCTATTGAATGAATAACTTTGAACTGCAGAAAACATCCCTAATTTTATCTCACCAGCTGCTTTGATCAAATAGCTTAGGTAATTTTTAATGAATAAATTACAACTCCATGAATAGGCCTCCTGATGCCATTGTAAGTGTGCAGATACATCACTGAAAAATGTCAGTGTAAACAGTACTACTAAAAGCAGAAAATAGGTTGAGTTAGTATTGCTATTATGTAAAGTACGAAGGCTATAAACCTTAAGTATTTTGACAAAAAATTAGTGTCTTTCTGACAGCTGCTGCCTCTTTGTAGCGCCTGGAAAATTTGTGCCTTTCTGAGTCAATTGTGGATTTCTTCAGTCAGTCGTCTTCTTTATGCAGACGACATTATCTGCTTATTTCCGCAATATATTTAGCTTTAGCAACGGCTGCTTAGTGTGTGAAAACGTGAAGAATATTGAGGCTTGTTGTTTTCATTTCTTTAGAATCTGAGCTGTATAATTCCTGTGAAAACTTGAAAAGCCTGACTGATTTTGCATTTGCAATTTTGTCCGTCATTATTGGCAAATTAAAATTTTATAGTTGTGACAGATGTTCTCTGCTATTTTCCCTACATATAGCATCGCGTGGGCATACGTGTGATGACTTGACTGTTTTTTCGTCAGAAAACATTATTTTTTTGAATTTAGCAGATAGCTGTTGCTGATTAAAAATTCAATGAAAGTCATTCTTCTAAATATTAAGTTGTATTAAGAGTTTTAACAAACGCTAATAGATTGCTTTCCGTCTAAGTCACGGTTCGATTCCTGTTTATCTGTATCCCTCATCTTCTTACATCTACCGAAGCACACTTACATTTTCTGTGACCAAAGACTTTAAAAACGGCACGTGGTGAGGCCCTGCCTGGCGCAGAGTAATAATAATAAAAATAAAATAATAATAATAATAATCTATATTATTTACGTACTCGTCATTTACACTTGGTGATACAAATCACAGGCACTGTGTTGTCTATTGAATTTAAAGTTGGTGTTACATAAATGTTGTAAACAGATTTATTATTATCCATTAAATCTGTTTTAATACGGATTATATTGCAAAACACGTCAGTTTTATTATTTTTAAATATCTGTGCAATAAAATTTGACACAGTCACACATTTTAGCCGTTGCGCAAGCTTTTCTCCTTATTGTTGTAACGCTTTAAATAATGTAGCCTAACGCCTCCTCATACTTCATTTTCTCCCATCAATAATAATTGCCATAACTGCGACACATTATTAGAAGCAGCAGCTGAGTAATTAATAATTCCGTGCTTTATTTGTTAGTTTAATCATCGCCTCGTGTCCATCACGAGTCTGTTGTTATTAACATAAGCAAAGAAAAACGCGTTCGCTGAAAATTACATAACAGCCTAGTCTGAAGCACGCCGTGAAAAATCAGGAAACCTCAAGGATTAATTTTTTACATCATCACAAGGTTTATTTATCTTGCAGACTGCCTGGAAATCATAGTTTTTTTGGGTTTGGTAAATAAAACAGTTCCTGATTCACTTCACGGCTAGTGACTCCTTCATTCAGTTTTCTAGTTTTTTTAAGTAGAGTTATTTTTAAAATGTAGTTTTTTTAGACTGCCGTACCAATAGTTTTTATATGTATATTTACGACATTAAAATTAAGAATGGAAAAGTGCGCGTTCCAACGTGTAGCGAGGACTGTCATTGACTCGACAAGTATTGTCACAGGTTTGTAACATGGCGCAATGGGTCGTTACGGTGCGCGGTAAAATGGCACAAATGAAAAAGTAGGTAAAATGGCACATATGTTGTTTTGATGCAATCGATTTCTATAATAAAACTAGAAATGCGTTAAGTAGAAAGTACATCTCTGCCAAAGCGGAACAATCCTAAACTTATTCGTCTGATTCTTTTGACTAAAAAAATAACACAAAGATAAAGAAGTAAACATACAAAAATGTACATGTACTGGCATTATATAGACTTGCTAGACTCACAAAATAGATTTATAATCAATAATGCGCGAATACTCCACATAGTGTTTATATATCTTTTACCATTAATTTTGGCGACGATGATATGATATAAGTACCAATTCACCTTATAAAGCTATACACATTAAAAGGTTATGGACAGCGTTACACAGTTTTACAAACGAGAGCTTCTTAAAAATGGAACTGGAACTAACTCGTAGCTGTTTGTCCAGGTGGAGATGACAAAAAAGAAGCACCTCTGAGACCTCCACGAAATGCTTCACGAACGGTTTTTTTGTACGTGGTGTTCGTTCAAGTTTTGCGAAAAAAGGACCGTCGAAAAGATTCCTGGCACCCTATACCCGGTTTTATTCGCAAAGTTTCTTGGAAATGTGTTAGATAGTTTTTATGTTATAGGCTTACTGTCATAACAGACAAAAAACCAAACAAACAGACAATTTGAGATAAACAAACTGTGTTGAAGCATAACTTACTTGGCAACGGTAAAAATAACCAAAATAATTATCTTCCTCTATAACCCTAACCCTAAACACATATTTTACTAAGTGTGCCATTTTTATTGTGTCATTTTTTCCTGTGCAATTTTCAGCTACATTTGTTTTGACAGTCGAATACAACTATAGTGAGTACAGCTATAAAATAAAATAGATAAATAATAAAATACAGAAATTCTTCATAGCTGTAACATAGCTAACACCATCATTATCACCATCAATATCCTCATCAATATTATCATCACATAAGTCATTATTAGTATTTTCTGTTTTCACAGCCACCACCATCACAATCGTCATCATTACCATCTTAATCGTCATCTTCACGGCTTCCGTCATCTTTGCTATCAGCAACCTCGCCGCCGCCGCCGCCACCATCACCACCACCACCACCACCATCATTATACTCATTAACGTCACCATCATCATGATAGTCATAGCCATGTCCCCTTACTCCTCATCAGCGTTCTTCGTTAAAATGACGAAATATAGCAACTACATTGTTGTTCTAAGTTGACTAAAACATGTAAGTATAAATTGTTTATTTCTATATGATCGTCATTACAGTTTCTCACCATGTTAAGACAGTTTTTCAATGTCATTGTCAAAGTGTCACGGTGTGTGTAAAAAGTTGGTTATAATTGGTTTAAAACGTTGGCTTCCTTAGATGAGTTCTGAGGCTTTCATCTGAAAGCTCATATCGTATTGTAAAATGTAGATTGCGACTATACAGAACTTTCCCCATGTTATGTAACTACAAAGTAATTATCATCGTAGCTCTAATATACAAAGAAATGATCAGTGCGGCCTTTCCTTTCAATTTCGACTGCACAAAAGCGATTAGTTCTATATCGTCTAGTTTTTACTGCTTTCATCCGGTGTTGTGCAAATAAAAGAGCAGAGTTAATTTGATTTCTTCCTTTTTATGAGTTTTAGGAGCCATATTTTATCAACGAGTGATATCAATATAATGGAGAGCGTTTGTATTAAAATGTCCATATTGTAAATCATTTATCAAGTAATTAAATCAAAACAAACCATCGTATGCAAAGTTACGTTACGGTCCTTAGCGATTATTATTACTTAAATTATTTTACTTCCTATTTTTTCTCGTCATTCTACACAATACTTTATTCTTTTTCACTGTCTTATAACTGTACTTGGTATTCACAACTCGTAATTAAATCACAACATAGAGGAGTATTTCTACTGTTTCCCTCTCAATTATTTCCTCGTATGATTTCATCAGCAATGCAACATGCAATGTTTGAACAGCAATCGCTACACCAACATCTCACACCGAGATCTGTCAAAACTGTCCTACCTAATGCTCCAAATATTTGCTGGGAAATCGTGTAAAAAGACAACAAAACTAGATTTATGCTTCACTGTGTTCTTTAAAATTAAACAGCAATTTCGTTGAAGAAATTTGGCACTTTTCATTCCTGCAAAAGTCTAAACTTGCGATTTTCGTGGTCAACCTCGTGATTCGCAAAACTCGTTGCCCTACCTCTCCTGCAAACATATTTTATCCAAAATATTCTAAGACTCTGTGACAACCTGTAATCTCTAGAGCGTAAAAAAGAAACTTTTTCTAGTTTTATCATCGCGACGCGAATGCAAAGATATACTAAATCAAATCTGTCCAAGAAAAAAAGAACGTACAGTTGCGAATCATCAAGAGGCTTCAGAACTCATCATATTGGCCAAATCACTGCCAGACGGACATTTATTAATTCAAGAACTAACTCGGCATTACAGCTCACATTATATGATAAATCAAACTATTTGTGACGTATCGAACCCACGCCAAGCACGATCATTAAAATTCCAGATATCCATCGCTTATGTGAAATGCTGTAAATTCTGTTTAGCATATTCATTATCTCCCTCAAATTTCTACAACGTGTTTATGATATCGACCACTAGAGCAATCTGTCAATAAAACGCCATTTAATTTCTTCTGGAACGCAGTTTCATTGTGCAAACGACAGATCAAAAGCAAATGAAAGACTTAATGCATAATATATTAGACGATCAAAAACATTCACTGTTATGAGTTAAAGAATTTTTATTCGCTACTAACAAGTCAAACAGCGTTTGAGATAAGACAACTACTTTCTGTGTTAAATGCGATTACGTAGAGTTAAACACTACAGAAAACCTGGGCTTGGAGGCGTCTGAGGAAGCCAGTTGTTACTGATACTGCAGATTTTAATAAAAGAGACAGACTATTTACGCTATATTTTGCTACAATGTTAGAAAGGTTATCAAAGCACCATACTTGTAAATAATCCTCTGTATATTTGCTACAAGCATCTGTTCTTTTAGGGTCTATAAAATAAATTAATTGATCGTCAATTGCGTATAAAACGGATTTTTTGTGACATTTGGTAAGTTAAGTATTGTCTTCGTTGCTTGTTGTAGTTTTCCTTACTTAGCATTTGTGCTTGATCTTTTGTCAGTCTCAGGAGAGTTGAGCTAGCTACATCTTGCTCACTTTGCCTGCATCCTGTTCGAAAGTCGTTTAGGAGATAAAACAGCTAAAACATGAAATACCCAACTGCATTTCTCCCCGATTACTCAATTTATAAATATTCTTAATTTTGCTTGTGCAGTTATTTTTATTCTAATTAGTTCCTAAAGAATTGAAGAGCTCTAAAAGAATTTAGTGGGCTAATTACCAGACAGCTATTCTTGGTTCTGAGAATATTCTACCGTAGTGGTTAAGTAAAAAACTTGCAAAAGGAAAAACATGAATTATGCTCCTCAACAAAAGGCTACAAAATTGTAAAAAAAGGTGAATAAAGAAACTATTAGGCTTTACAAAAAACACGACGGGCATTATCTTACGCATTGGAGGAAGAAGTGGCTACGGCTACATATATAAAAACAACAAAAGCAACTGTTCCACAGAAGACACGGCGGTCCTACAGGTCCTACATGTGGTTTTATGTAAACATTCATTTTCATTGCACAGTAGAGTAAAGTATCTACGACCAATGTTTAAACCATCAAAAGTAATTTTATACAATCTAAAGTCCAATGTTTTTAATTTCTTCAGCATGATTATTTAAGTAAAGAGTGATGCGTAACGGCAAAATGAGTACAGTACATGTCTGATTAATTTAAACTATACAGTTTGCTACTTTGCTACTCCTAGCAGCTACAAAACATCAACAAATTGACGAAAATATTAAATTTCACAAATTTAACAATGACTTAGCTATCTCAGGTCGTCGTGAGAAACCCGGTTGTCCAGTATCACAAGCAGGCAATTAAAAAAATTTTGAAACCTAGCACTATAAAAAATGGTTTCGGCAAGTGGTTGGAAACATGCTAACTTCGTTAACACAAAAAAGTGTACCAAATATTAATCATGGTCTGTAAGGATGAGAGCCAGACTGTAAAGCTCAGTGTGATGCTAAACAGTGCAAAGCACGAGCACTTTTTACAGGTTGGGTTAAAGATTAAGCATTCTTTTTTCAACAGATGTAGAACACTTTACTGAAGACTACAATATAGCCTAGTTTAACAGTGAATATTACTCACTTAATGCATTATTAGCATATCAAAAACTCAGAGATGTAGTCTAGATGTTAAACATTAGCATAATCTTTAAAACTACTGCACTAAAAGATATACAGGCCCTGAGGTAGTCGAATCTCTGGTAACTTATTTATTTGAACAAAAGGCAAAAGAAAACCACATTTTTTGCTTCTCTAAAGTCATATGCTAAGACTCAGTAGCACCACTTGTTTCATCACACAGGGTCGAGACATTTTGGGCAGCTTTTGACCGTGTGTCAGCAATCTCGGCAATTCGATGTAACAACCGCTTGTGTTCACCAATCATTCGCAGCGACAAATGAGACCTCTCCGATAATGACTCGTCCGCAAGCTTCTCCTCATCTTCCTGAAAAAAGGAAATTAATGTAAACATACAACTCACACTTAGCCCGCCAAGTTTGTTTGAAAAATTTTATCTGTCAAACTCACAAACTCAATGTAAGCAATAATGGTTAAATTTTCATTAAACACGAATCAGCTTAAAATAAGCACATGGTGTAATTGTAACGCAGTTAATATAAGCTTAATTTGGATACCATGTGATGAAGCAACAATTACTATGGAATACCTCGTGAATGCACTCTACTAGTATATATTATAAATTTCTTCTTATAATCACGGGACAGTGAGGAGGCAAACATGCAAACCTGCACAGTTTATTGCACTGGTCAAGCTATTCATCTTGTAGCTAGCTTATGTTCTGCATCTTCATACAAATTAGCTTCAGCTCTCTCTACATATACAGTAAGTCCTTGCTTAAGTGCAATGGTGAGAAATTATATCCCTTGAATTATTGACCTATCTGCCGGCTACTAATCATCTGCAGACTCTGAAATCATACTAAATGAGCATTTACTATGTTTCTGGAACAATAATAATCTTGTGCAGTATGGTTTCCCGTTCTTCTCACTCAACTGGTAATCTGCTCTTGTTGATAAGAGGGCAGATTAAAAACCTACTCTTACAAATTTCAGTCAGAATGACGTAAGGAAAAACTGAGTTGTTATGCTGTAGGTTTAGTAATGTTGAGCCTGGTTAATGAATGGATAGTTTGTGGCCAGGAATGCTGATTTTGGATAGTTTCTGTCATACTGCTCGCTGGAATTACGAAGAAAACCAACAAATACATCTCTAGCAAAACAGTTAACCCCAGCGATGCCACTTTTCTGGACTTGAGTTCACGTTCTCGCTTTTTAATTGTAACCACTTATCTTCAAGTGTCACTGACCTTGTTTGGGCCAAATTGCATAGAGAGCTCTGCCACACTGAGCACTGTCTTAACAGTGGGCCAACAGGAATGTGAGCACTTCCAACTCTAGTCATAACCGCCATTTAAAAAGCTCAAAATTTGATATACTCCAAGTGTGCCACCTAAATATTAGATTATCCCTTGTTTTTATTAAAAGAAAAATTTATGGCCACGTAATATTTGCCCATTTTAGGTGGCCTCACCTTTCTTTTATATGTAGCAGTACATACTGTAATAAATGTAAGCCATTTTCCCTTTCAATGCAAATCGCTTGTGCATTAATGGCTATCGCGTTCCGGGTACCGATGTTTAATTAAACAGCTTTAGAAATTTCACAATAGTAAACATGCAATTGAGAAGGGATTATGTCAGCGATACTATTCAAATAGGCATAATGGACAACAGCATACAGAAAATGCCAGTCTTGGCAGACACTTGCACCAGACAAATACAGCTACAGGGAGATTAACAGTTGAAATTTCTAATCCTACAAAAAAGGAAAAAAGCCATATATAGTAGAAAAACTTAGTTGGACATTACAGTTTACAAAACAAAAGACCTAAAGCTGAGTCAGGGTTGTAAAATTCTTCACTTTTAGGGATTAGTTCCAGTTCAAAGTCCTCTGGCAGGAATAGCAACTAGTTCCTTTACACCTAAAGGTACTTAGTTCAGTTCTCACTCGCTGCATTGTTTTCTGTCCATTGTGCGTAGAATAATCCACTGTAAATGAACTATGGTAGCTGGAAGCTTTTAATATTACTGACAACAATAAATTTTACTTTAATAACAATAAACTACACTCTGAGGATTAACAGTATAAGTTTATTCAGCTTCTGAAAAAAATAATCTGTTTGCAATTAATAAAGGACATTTAACTTTTTATTCAGGTTACTAAAGATGACGAGTCTCAAAAGAGCACACTCATATTTTAAATTTTGTTTTTTTGCAAAGTGTATAACCAAAGTAATGGATAAAATGTAAAAATTAGCACGTTAAATTTAGGTGAAAGGGAATACTGTAACTGTAGTTCCAATTCCTCTGTGAAAAAGGTCTAATTCACGTTTCTAGTTCTATTAACTTTATATAAAAAATACGTTCCAGTTTCAAGTTCTATTTTGTTATAATGAACTCGTTCCAGTTACAAGCCCTTGAAAAAGAACTAGCTCCATTACAACTTTGGAAATCTCAGCATTTAGGTTGTACAATAACAACTTTCTTTCAATACTGATATTGCTTCAGAGTGTTTGCTTTGTCAATGTTTACTTTGTTTCTTTTCCTGAGTTTGATGAAATACTGTTTTTTTAACTATTCATTTGGCAATTACGTAAATAATGTACACCCAACTAGAGAAACCATAAGAGGTAATAACTGCTTGGTCTTATTAATTAGCTATTGATTTGGTAGCCTCCTAAATTAAAAACATTCACATCCTAATACATGCAATCAGAACTAAATGGGTCAGCAAGAAGGTTTTCTGATATTTACAGATCAATGTCAATATGTCCATCGAATGTCTCTGATGAAAAACATTATTCTAATTTTAGCTCTATTTGTACGTTTTAAGTAGTCACACTGTTATTTATTACAAATTGCATGATGCATATAAATTAAATAGAAAGCTGCAGCCAACAGTATCCATATTGGCCAAGATGCTTTAGGCCAAGAAGCTTTAGGCAAATCTTTTTCTTTGATAATTTCAAAAAGCAGATGCAACTACACAATGAAAACAGATCTTACAACCACTTCTAAACTTTTTGCTACTTTATGGTACAAATGTGCCATATGACTGGATGACTAGTAGGCAATTACATTATCATTAATTACTCACTGCTAGAGTCGTGGGATAAGTACGAAGTATTAACTGTAGTCTCGTTGCGAGAAATGACCACATTCGACTTTCAGTCTCTAAAGGTAATGAATCAGAATGATTTAGAAGTGACAAAACGTCTTCTCTGTCACAATACTCTTTGACCAATTCTAGAGGAAAATAAATAGAAAATGCTCAACCAATTGATTTCAAACGAGACAAGCACTGTAGATTTTGCAACTTATAACGATAAACTAATTAGTTATACATTTGGAGTGACCATCAAATTATTATGCTCAAAATTACTTTTTATTTCTGCGTTATTATAAACAGTGCTATGGAAGTACAATTTTTATTGAGTCTGGGACAAAAAAGTACTTGCGATGATTTTAAGAGTTCAGATATAACAAAAAAGTTTTGTGAATTTTATGCAATAAAATAAGTAAACATCTTTGAGTTAAATAAAACTGTGGCAAATTTTCTCAGTATTGCATCAAAATGAAGCGTACCAATATTTTATAAATACCACAAACTTGTACAAAAATCCATGAAATTGAGCAAGGAAGAAATTAAGTGAAATGAAATCGTAGTGTGATTGTTGGGTCAATTTGATAGTAGTAAATGAAAGAACAGACAATTTTCTATATATGTCATGGTCACACGTTTAATTAGCAGATGTCACTCTATTTACCTGAATCCATGACAAACACGCGGAGGAAACCCAATAATTTAGGTGTAACGGGTTCCTCAGCATTCTCCAAGTAGAAAGTTCCTTGCCTGAAATGTAGAAATTCTGTAGCATGAAAGAGTCGTTCAAGTTCCAAAAATTGGAAAAATGCCATAATAATGCCATAACAATGTAATGTAAAGCAATGTTTACTTTATGTATCATATAGTAAAGTTTCCACTGATTTAGAAACAATAAACTGTTAAATGACTGGGGCTGAAATCACAGGTATTTTAAATGCACTTACATGTTTCAAATATCCTAAGAATTGCTCTTACTTTCAGACATACATATATTAAATAACAAAAGTTCAACATAATTTTTCAGCTTTTTATTTCTAATATGATTGTATTTATATAATACACCTGAGTAAATCACATCTGGCACTACATAAGATATTTAATGGACCACCCATTTATAGAGAAATCTCCAAGTGCAGATAAAGAAATGAAAGGAATATAGGCATTTAGAAATACCAACATTTACTGTAAGGTATTAAAGTGCTTAATTAAAAACATGTAGTGATCAAATAAAAGTAAATGCAGCTTAAATTTTGAGCCTAGAGTTGCTGCTCGGTGATTCCTCTTGCTCTTTGCTGCTTTTTCCTCCTGGTTTTAACAACACCAAAGTTGCATAACCAAGACGAACGGTCGGATTTCATCCACCATTTATTATTTCATCGGCTTTTCTGTTAAACTTTGGCGCTTTTTTCGAAGCCGCAAATGACGGTGCGAAGCCGCTAAATGAATCCCAAATTAAACATGTTCTAATCAGACCAAATAAAAGAAGATTGGAAAGATACGACGAAAGTTTTACAGGCTAGACTGAACATGGCAGATGTTTTCAAGGCGATCATAAATCTTCAAGTTCCTTTAATCTTACAACAATATTTGCCATTAAAGCCAATGTGAGATACCATGTGCCTGTATGTTCAACAGGCTCCACATCAGATATTCTCTTTTCCGTACCAATAATGAAGACAGTAAAACATGTAAAGGGGCAGGCTGCCTAAACATAAAGCTCGCATTTGCTTCAACAAAAAGCTTGCAATTTAGATGTATTACACTGAAATAATTTGAAACACAGCACAGCCATAAACCACTATAGGTTTCCGTAGTTGAGTAATGACAACCTTGACGAGTTTGAGAAGTAACCAACAGATAAAATAATACAAGTTTCTTGACAAGTAATACAAGCATTTGTTTTTCTTTTTACCTCTTACTGCAGATGCTTACTAAAGTGTATAGATTGTGTCTAACGGCACATATTTTGTTCATCCAGTCTATTCTGTATAAATTGTGGTATTTAAATTGTTTCTAAACTGTGTAATTTTTAAAATGGATTTATGACTCCGCATTTTTAATTGTTTTCTTAAACTATGTAATTTATCAAAAAGACATTTTAAGATTTAGCATTTTTAATGCTTGCAGTGTACAATGTTTCTGTAATGTTGTTTGCTTTTATTTTTTGTGGGTCATTTCGGAAAAAACTAATAGTTTATATTTTTGGTTAAAGTGTTATCAATGTTAAATAAAGAACTAATAATAATAATAATAATAATAATAATAATAATAATAATAATAATAATAATAATAATAATAATAATAATAATAATAATAATAATAATAATAATAATAATAACAATAATAATAATAATAATAATAATAATATATGAAAGTTTGCTTACTACTGATAAAACAAAAAAGCTAAGAAGCACTTAAAACTAATAATATTTTTATTGGTGTATCATAAAGAAAATTACTAGATTCATTTGAATCAGCGCTAAATGGAAATGGTCCAGCTGAGTAATAAGAAGTCTTTTGGGTCTTCCAAGCCATTTAAAGCATGGTGCACACTGCTTTGGCATGCTGCATTGTGCCTGCCATAAGTGCACTTTAAGAATTTTTGCTAGGAAAATTTCCAAGCATTAATACCAGTTTGTAGGGCACAGAATGTAAGCTGAAGTTTTTCAGCAACAGTGCACTATGTTTTGTCAGATTGGTCAAGAAAATTGCTCTCTGAAGGCAGATATGAATACTTGTTACAGTGTCAGCGAAAGTTCTTGGTTTGACATGATCTGACCTGGAATGAAATCTTGGTCTTGTACTTGTAAAACTGATGCCATTTATCAGCCACCAGGGCCAGTACTAGCTTTATCAAACTCTGGCCACACGAAAAGATGTCTAATTTGAAAATCTCATCAAATTAACATCTTTGCAAACGTTTTAAAAATTGTATTCATGCCAAACTTTCACTATTACTCTAGCTTAGTTTATGTGTTTTTACAGTCAAAAGCTTTTGCAAAAAGTGTTCTGCTGTAAATGCATGATAGGAAAAGACAGATGGTGTTTACATTCCAAAAACCTTCAGCTTTTGACTCGGCTCAGTACTATGAGTTGTATAAAACTTTCCGCATTCCAAAGTAAAAGTTCAAATAGATAGGATGTCAAAAACTTAAACACACATAAGCCGTATAAAAGTTTAAAAAGCTTGTAATTGAAACTTAATTTAATTAATTGTCACAAAGTTCATGTAAATATTATCCAGGTTTTCATTCAAATGTTAAAATAATTTTGGATTGTTCCAACTTACATGGGAATTCCCAGTTTTGAAAGGATCTGCCCTCTTGCATTAAACAGTGGATCACTCTTGCTTATACCTACACAGAAGACAAATGTTCAATAACTAGCAGTTGCACCATCTGCGCCATCTATTAGCAACGTTGGAAAACTCATCAAATATAATGTAAATAAACAAAGGATATACATGACTGTTGTAACAATAATGCCAAGATGTGAAAGTATCAAACCTAGTTTGATGGAGACTGTGTCGTGCATATTGCACGGATAAACGAATCCACTGTGTATAAAAAACTCGGCGTTTGTCCGCATTCCATAAAATATGAAAACCTAAGTTAAAAACAAACACACACAGTTGCTTTAATTTTGTGCATTAAATAGCTTCCATGTAAGCAATATTCAAAAAAAATAATAATAGTAAACAATAAAAAAATAAAAAAGCTAATTAATTTTTGCCTTAAGAAGTGTAAACCTTACTATTCTTAAGAGGTTACAAACTATTTTTAATTTTTAGTCTTTAGTTTGCATCTCCTAGAGTGTAATTAAAAAAACAGGCGTTCAACACTTTGTTAAACATGAATACGAATTATAAAAACGCCTTTTATTTTAAAGTACCTTGCCCTAGTAACTTAATGCAGGAAAGTTTTTCGAAAGATTCCCCATCCACATGAAGATGGTAGGCTAATAGTGCGCAGAAAACATTTTTTCAGAAATATGAGTGCCATAGAAAAAATAGATATACTTTTACACATACAAGTATAAGATCCTAATTAGCAAAATTTCTCATATTTTAATGACCTACCAGCTTGCAATTGTTACTATTAAATGTTACTATAGTTACTATTGTTTTAGATAAGTACCTGCTCCCCAGCTTTAAACTCTCTCAGTGCATAACATTCACTTCTGTTCAGTTCCACATTGAAATCTGTAGAAATCTAAGCATACAAATAGCATGTGGAATACCAATTTCAGTCAGAGATTGCTTAGAATGGAAACTACTAAACCAAATTGTAACTAGTTTATTTTTATAACCTTATAAATGCAACTAAAAATACAATACCCATATTTTACAACTCACGAAATCACACAAAAGCTAGTCAAATGATTTACACCATTTATATTATATTTATATCAAATGATTTATTTTATGCTCTATGATTACATCTGGTAAAACTTTTGCAAACAATTACAAAAAACAATGTTTTTAGGAAGTCACTATCAAAAAAAGTCCTAAATAAGACGCCCAACGTGCCATTCAATTAATATTAATAATACTAGAAAAATTTACATAAATATTCTATACAGAAGACAATCATTTAAGATTACGTACCTAAATATGTTGGATATAATAACACAATGATGTAGACCTATGTGTCATCTTGACTTATTGTCAAAGGAGGCAGGAAACACAATATTTGCTCACTTAATATTCTGGTATGAAACCACTTGTCACAATTTGTATGAAACCACTACTACAATGCTCAAAAACATATTCAGAGAATGCCATAAATACTTTTTGAGGTGTGTCCTCTAGCACAGATTAACTCTAACTTTACCTTGCCATTTTCGTGGTTGCACATGTCCCAAAATGGTATAAGCGCAGAGATCAGACGTGACTCATCTTCCGATGGAATCATGTTTTGCCTTGACATAACAGCAGATGCTGCCCATCTAAAGAAAAATTAATTTTTTTATGTTTAAGACAAAAACCCAACTTGCAAATTCACAGTAGGAAGATGCTTTGAGCAAGCAAATGTGAACCTATACAGTTCATAGAAGTTCTTGAGGAATTTCAAATACATGCTATGAATGATTAACCAGTTGTGCAAAAGATGGCATCGCTCTCTTACAGTTATATAGGTAAAACTTAAGACAATTTAGTTGATATTAACATGCTTTTAGCATGCCAGAAGAAAATTATCATGAAGAGGAACTCATTACATTATACTAACTACAACTTGACACATAATGTGTAATCACAGAAATGCTTTTCTTGTTTGAAAAACAATGTAGAATTGCAAAAATGACACAGCTTTTTATTTACGCAGATTAGAGCATGTGACTGACTTTGAAGTGCAAATGTCATTTTTTATTCAAAGAAGTTTAATGTAAGCAATAATTTCCTAGTTTAAATCTTTATGTAGATGTGGAGTTATTTTACATACTGATCACTGCATCACATGAAAAATAAATGTGAAACATGGAGGCCATATTAGTGAAAAGTTCTGCTTTTTTATTATATGCAATTTAATCAATTAGATCAAAAATAACCGTTCCAATCAATAGCTTCATAACAGTAGGGAAACGGCAGTACTTTACTATAAACAGCTATAAATTAATATATACAATATATATAGTAATTTAAGTTTGTTTTCTTTTGTTTGCTGTCAAATGTTAATATTTCTTGTGTGTATTTTTGAACAATTTCATGCTTTTCTTAAATTCTAAATAAATGACAAATGCCCTTCTATTCTGGAAATAGCAACAATTAATAAACAACTGTGACTTTCTACAAGATACTGATATTACAATGCTGTAAATAATACAGGTCAGAAAAACAATAGAAGACACCAAAGCCACTGGTTAATTACCTCATAGGCATAACTTCCTGGCTAATGAGCCAATTAACCTGATGAAAGACTAGGAGAGGCAAAGACATTAGGTAACAAGAACAACAGGTACTGAAGGGTGTGATTTGGCTGCATGCCAGAGCAGGTAAGTTAGGTAACTGATAGTCTTAACTACCAGTTAGCACTATACAGATGCCATATACTACTTTATATAGCAAATAAATTTTGAAAATAATGGTATACTCGCTTGAAGGACATCCGTTCTTTTAATATTTAACACTCAGAAAGCTATAAAACTACAAAGTATTCACAAACTACAAAACACTAAGTTATAATTATTTTGAACGTTAAATATTATTATGATGTACGATGTCAAAGAGTTACGCAGTTTATGTTAAGTAAACTTGCTTCAGCTGCAGCATATTTTACATATGAATGGCTATGGTACGTGGGTCAGTTAAACTTGATCGTAGAAGAAAAGCGAATAATTAATTCCTGAATATTCATTGGGCAGTGAGTATTGTGGTTTAACTGCAAACAGCTTTACGTTTAACTACAAGTGAAAGGCATTGTCATTCTGGGATTCACTAGCGACCAGGTATTGTGGGAAGATACGTTATTAAGCTAAACATTAGTGCAGGGCCACACGGCGCACCTGAGCATACTACAAAGACAAACACGCTTACAAAAGACATGGCTCTTCACAAACAAATCCACAAGTCTCTGGTTCAGTCTCACACGACCTCCACAAACACGCTCAACACAATAGAAGAGGAAAACGGTCGTATGCCATTGTTCAGCAGGTTATTGTTCGCGCACGCATGGTGCATTATACACGCCCGCGAGCCACGCATGCCTGCAGGTTTGGAGGGCATGACTGGTGTTTCCGAAAGAGGAAGGGGATCAGAAAAGGTGAATTTTAGCAGAAGGAAGTAAAGTTACACTTGAATGTCAAGTGCAAAAATGAAAACATGTTACTGAGGCAAGGCGATCGCCTAAATTAAATAGATTTAGTAAATAGGTTTCTGGCTTTAATTAGAAACATTAACTGCTAATCAACATACAAAGTAACATGGCCATACTCATAGTTAACAACTTGGTGTTAATGACTCGTGAAATCCTCATTCAAGAAGAAATTTGTCACGTGAGTAGAGTAAGTTCTAAAATATTTTACAAGTGACTTGTAATATTATGATTAAATTCAAAACAATAAAAAACCTTTGACTGTTTTGATGCGAAATGACATTGCCATTTTGCAAAAAATAAAATATCAGAAATCAGAATCGCATATCAATAATTATATGCAATACTGCAGTAAAACTAAAACTCAGTGAGGCTGTGTAAAGCATAATTTCTCAATTCCTCGCATTTTACTAAATGTTCTCAGCGGAAGTATTTCCACAGTCCAAAGCAACGAGAAATAACCGAAAAGACTAAAACTTGAATGAAATACCTGCAGATTAATTAAGTTTAGCCAGAAAAAAGTTGAGCTCAAATTAACAATCTGTTTTGTTTCGAGGCCATTTACTGCAATTGTTTGTAAAATTAAATTTAGCACGACTGATTCTTTTGTAACAGCAAAAAGTTTTCTCTTTTTTATGGAACTAATAGTGGTAATTCTTTTCTCGACTTACGACTCCTTTTTCCACGGATTTTCCCGTGAACCAAATACCAGTAGATTTGCATGGGAAAATCTCACTCCAAACAACCATTTTTTCATGCAAGCGATGCATTAAGTGAAAGCATGACAAAGCTATAAGTAAAATGACACAGACTGAAACCACTAGCCCTCGCGCGATTTATAAACTGCGCATGCTCACTCTGGATATAATACGTTTGGTACCTCTACTCCCGACGGATTTACCTGCAGATTTTGATTTTACATCTCACCAACACAACAACATTATGGATTTAGACTTACTTTATAAAAAACTATTATTCATCTTAAAGTTTGTTTAATTTTCGGATTGAATACGCATTGTTGAGAGATTATTTTGTGTTAATAAGAGTGTGTTTCCTGCCTGCAGCAAAGTTATTGGAGCTATTATATAGAGCTTTGAAAGGGTTATTCTTATAGAAAAAGAGACAAAGCACCTAGGTGACAGATCCGGTTTCTCCGAAACAAATTTTTCGGCGTGTTCCGAAATTCATGACAGCGTGTGTTCCACCGACTCTCTATAAGTTTGAAAATATTATCCATCTGTACATTCTTCGAATGTCAAGATGCAAGGGTTAAACATGCGTGTTCAGTGAAGAAGAGCCACAAATCCCGTCGCGCGGCACTAAAGTCAGAGTTCAAAACGAAAAGGCTCTATCAGAAATGTGACATGATTTGAAATGTCACTGTTTACTGCGTGGTTTCCAACGGCAATTTGTCTATGTGCAGTTTGTGTGAGTGCATATAATTTTTGTGATATAAACTGTGAGTGCACTTTGGAATTTTTTCATATATGACATGGCAAAACGACAATGTGGTAACACTGAGTTTGCTTTTTACACAAATGACGCAGAGGAAAAGGTTAGAAATCTAAATAGTACATGCTTTTCATTTTTTGAATTTTATTGCTTTATTAAAGCTTCAGTGTGTAAGGTGAATATCATATGTATATCCAAGGAATTACACTCAAGGTAACTTCCATGCGCTGGACCAGAAGATGACAAAAACAGTGATGTTACCGTGTTCGCTTGTAAGTTTTTTTTATACACATCCCTCAAATAAAGACAACAACCGCTCAAAGTAAAAATGTATACCAGCTGTGATTTACAAAATGAATGGCAGGACTAACTGCGCAATGACAGATAGTATGTAAGCAAGAACACAAACAAGTAAACAAGAAGCAAGCAAATAGGCAAGCCAACTTGCCTTAAGCACCGCATTACAGTATTCAGCATGTGCAGCTTTTCAGCACCGCACATCTAATATCTGTCAGGCAGCTATCACATAATATATTATAACTAAAGATTTTGTATCTTAAGAAAGCCTTGAGAAAGAACAGGTTGTGGACTATAAGTTGAAATCATTTGACTGTCGATTAGTTTGCACTACATACCCTAATCACTTAAAATTTAAGCAGGTATTACAAGGTGTAAAACTGGGTACTAATTGTTGTATAGCTTATATTTAGATGGTACTACTACTATTCCTATATGTATTGCACTGGAAGCTTTAGCATAAGATTTTGGGAAATACAGAAATAAATTTACGCATAATTTTTATCGTAATCTTTAAGTACCGTTTTTGTTTATGGAGAAAGTTCTTTCAAAAGTGCAAGTAATTTTCACTTAGGAGTCGCAAGGCGAATGTTTAACAGAGTTTCTAATTGAAGAGTCAGGTGGATGATTTGTGGCAGCAAAGACAATTGTTATAAGTCTTCGTTTGAAAATAGCAATAATGGCTGACCTCAGGATTAGGACCAAAAGTCAAATTTCAGATAAAACATGATGTGGGTGATCAGTTATCGACTACATTCTGCATACGTTCCTTCTGCGCCATTCGTTACTTTGAATCAACCAATATTCCTCCTGTGCCCAAAAGCCATTTGTTTTAGTTTCCAGAGCAGTTAATTCATGAAAAATCCACCAATTGAAAAACAAGAGAAAAATCCTTTGTTTCTGTTGTATATGGTTCTAATATTTTGTGATTGTTGCCTGTGATTTTATACTTCCATATTTTTCCATTGTGCTTTTGTGTTGCTTCTATGTGACTGTATACTGTGTTAATGTGATACCTTTATGTGTTAATAATTCAGAAATCTCCAAAAACTTAATAACAATAATTTTTTCATTTTTTCCTTTTTCTTTCACTTGAAGAAAAGTTGAAATGTCGTATTTTTCTCTGTTTTTTTTTAATTGTGAGCTTTTTTATTAATTAAAAGATGCATGCAGCATAACCTGATCTTCTGAGTAATTTTTATCCCCTTAAACGAATCCATACAACCACACAAGCCAGGGGATAACCAAAAACCATTTCTGGCTGAGAAGTCAAAATATGGCAGTGCAAATTACCTTCTAATTGCTCCCTGAATTCTATTATTCTTGGTGCGAGATTGTCATTGTTGAAGCTGCTAACAAAATGTGGCTGCTTTTGTTGTCGCGACAATCGTCATTGTGAAAAGAGTTCATTAAAAACATGTCTGCTTTTGTTCGCGAAAACGTGGCGGCGTTTTCAGGTTTAATAATAAGGATTAGAAGCATGGTATTTACTCAAACAATACAGCAACCATATACAGACCAGAGCTAGGAAAATTGCAGCTTCATGCATTTTATTAGCAAAACAAATTTCACCTTGGGGAGATTGGTGATAGGGGCAACTCTTGAAGCTTTTTTACCTTATCGTCCCCAACCAACGATAACATACATGAACTGAAACAAGTTTAAGGAGGAATTCCCACACTAATCATAACGGAAGTCTCCAACAGAGCTTGACAAGATGCAAAATTTTCATTTAATGTTTCTGCAACAGATTGATTCCAGCATTAGCAGTGACCAAACGTAGACTTAAGCTACTATATTACTCATCAAAAAATTGAGACACAATACAAGCAAGTTCTGAGCTAGGATTAAAATAAATGGCAGGAAGTCAGCTGAATGAGCTTTATAACACTTTTTTTATAAAATGTAGTCACCTTTTATAAAAATAGTGTTTCTACAAGAAACTATAATTATGAAATTCTACCCATAACGCACACAGCATTACCAAAGCAATGATACTATACTTTAAAAATCTTTTCAAAATAAAAACTGGACTATATTCTAGGTGCAGCAGAACACATTATTAAAATAAAGGAACTTTTATATAAATAAAAACTCAAGAAATCCCGGTAACTACATTTTGGCAAATTTACTTTTTCAGTACAAGAAAACCTAATGACTTTTAAAACCTGCGGCTGTCAGCAGCTTAAAAGGAAATAAAAATGATTTTCTTAAGACCCATATTATTATTATTATTATTACTTAATTATTCAAATTATTATTGTTATTAAAATGATCTAAAAATTAAAACTACTGGCACTACGGTTTAAAGCATCTTAATATCCAATGATGACGATAATTAATAGAAAAACTAAAATTTTGTGCATTACAGCTTCACTAAGGTAATATCATTTCATAATGACACGCATGAACTAAAAACTACCACTGCCTCTCTAATAAGAACTGAAAGAACATCATTACAGTTTACAAACTGTAAATATTGCTGTCTAAACAGATTAGCATCAAAACAATCCTTCAGATTAACCACTTAGTGATCCGTAAACTTGGCTACATTCTAATGTTATCTCATCGATTAAATTTTTATCATTCTGAAACACGTGTTACAAAAGATCATTTTCTAATTCAAGATGTGGAAAGCGTATTGTGAATTGAACATGGATTGAGAACAGACGTGAATACAAATATTTAATCACTTTGTTCACTCTGTAATTTATGTAATTTCTCAGTTGACTTGTAGAAACTAAAATCATTAGTAACACATGAATTCCTTTTCAATTTTTTGTGCATACCACTCAAAGTGACAATCACATTTTGTCAGAATATTTTTGCTATTAAAATTAATTGGTCAGTGGACAGTTCAAGTAATTTGACAGTGGAGAAAGGCTTTCAGGATGTAGAAAAACTTTGCAACTCACTATGTGAAACAGCGATAACAGATTTACAATACTTGTATTACTAAAACGGATGAGTATTTTTTAAGCAATGAATGAAACTTTGATGCACACTAGTATATTTACACTACACACTTGCACCCTTTCCTATAAGCCACTCAAGTGACATCACAGGCAATTCACTGCTCTGTACCTGTATAACAACTCTTGCCCCATATCATATTATACCTATTGTTCACATAGACAATGCAAGAATAATATCTTAGACAAAGGAGCTTTAGAGATCACAACTAATCTTGTTGACTAAGTGAAAAGAGTAGAGAGTGGAAGGTTCCCTGGCTAAAGTGTCAAGATCATGCTTGGAAGCAGTGCAAAGTTTAGAAAAGCAAGTGGTTGATCTAAATGAAAGAGTACAATGAAAATAGACTGTGTACAGAGAACAACAAGAAATTCACTTTTGAATATGACATTGTTGTTTATAGTATTTGTGGAGAAAATTCTATTGTATAATGTAAACTGAAGACAGGTAGGTCTTGCACAGTTGGTTTGTAAGTTTAAGTTTATAGTCACATAAAATATACAAAAGAAAAAAATTATTATTATTTACAAGCACAATAAAAATGTTATTATAAAAACAAGCACGTGAAGCAAAATGTCAAAAAATCGGGTCTATAGCTTAGATATTTTTATGACGTGATGGGTGTCGAAGTCCACTGATTTATTCAGTTGTTTATGTTGCAATGAGTTATGCCTATAAAAGTTCTTTGTTAAATCACTTTTAATTTTAAAACTGTATTGGAAATAATTCTTTATACTACATAAGTAAAATTAATATTGACACTGCATAATTTTCTTTTCTGTCAGTATACACTGATAAAAGTTACTATATCAGTGCATTTATAGATCAGATATGTATGAATTCATTTAAAGTTTTTGAATCTTAGTTGAAAATAAGAGTTCTGCCCAATTAAATTAAAACATTGTATGTTCTGTCAAAGCAAAACATGGAGCAATATACAAAAAGCTGAATAAAGCAGAAAATGTTATTATGCACAATTGATGTAGAAGTTGTGAGGCTGAGAATTTTGACTTGTTGTGCTTGTACGTTTATAAGGTGCCTAGCAACATTGAAGTCATGTAACTGGTAATTTGTCATACTACCTTGAGAAATGTCAAAGTGCATTATAATTTTGTTTTAAATAACCTTTGTAGCGTACTCATAAATCTGAATATATCTAATCACATGTTACTTGGTCATGCGGGGGAGCTGAAAGGGTGTGGTGTGTCAGCACACAGACTGTTGGTTTTGAGCATGTGTATTTATCAGAACTTATTGTTCAGAGGAATGTAAATCTTCAAACATCGACCAGTCTAGTGTTTTGCAACTACTTGGTGAATTTCTGCGATAAAATCCCTATTGTTTTGTCAGCTGCAGGCGTATTCAGCAAGGATTTGGAGACTTTTGCACGACAAGCTTAGAAAACAGATATGTCAAGTTGAAGAATGGGGATCAAGCTTTAAAATATAGCCAGCGGGCGTACGTAACTTAACACTGCAAAAGAATAAGAGAAGAAATCTTATGGCATACATAGCAGTAAGCATCCAGAAATAAAAAAAAACACAGAAATAGTAAGAAATTCAACAGGCGAGGGATCGGCACAGCAGGAGGACTATTTTATGTTTAAATAAATACAATGAAGAATGAAATGAAATTTTTCACATAAAACTCAATGTCAGATAATCCAACCAGGATTTCTTTAAAGCAGAACAGCTTGTTAAATAACAACCAGCAACATTTGATGAAACAGACTGTTCATTTACTAATTGTGCTGTACAATACAGAAATTTACCAATCTGAAAAATTTGAAGATATATTTTAG
The DNA here is from genome assembly GCA_030141605.1 of Tubiluchus corallicola. Lineage (NCBI taxonomy): Eukaryota > Metazoa > Priapulida > Priapulimorpha > Priapulimorphida > Tubiluchidae > Tubiluchus > Tubiluchus corallicola. The sequence goes on along the minus strand of JAQGDQ010000108.1, from coordinate 459,137 downwards.
TGAGTTAAAGATATGCTATAAACTTGCTATTAATTACAACAGCACAAGGACACTATAGTCTCTTTTTCAGCCAATCTTTCACACATCGAACAATTTCTTAAATCATGGTATGTCTAGAAACTGGCATTTTCAGAAGATGGTTCCAAAAGTTTCGATGAACTAAGTAAAAGTTTGCACTAAAACGTAAACAAACATTGTCTCCTCAGAATTTCAGCAAATTTCACAATTATTCTTCTCAAGAAAACATTGAAAATAACAATATCCCTGAAAGAACATTCAATAATATCACTTAAATTGAAATGAATATCTGAAGACCAAAGAAAAACTGAAATCAGATGCAGTCAAGGCCAATGTCTGGCACTTGTGCATAACAGCAACTGCAGACTTGACAAGAAATCTTGTGCCTCCACTGATTTGCTGATAGAGTGAAGAAGAAAATGGATTAGTCTGATCACATCTAGCCAAGCATTAAATAAACTTATTGCTAAACTCTGATGCAAATGCTGATAAAACTACAAAAATTACACATTTTTTTTGAAGAAGCTAACATTAGCTTGGTTAATGCAATGTGGCAGCCAAATAATTGTATTTTGTAAATCGCCAAGTCTTCAAGGATTATATCCAAAAGCCTCTTATATCCAAAACCCACTGGCACCATGCTTGAAGGAGAATGTCTAATGACAAAATAAGGGTGACATCATCATGGAAATAAACTGATATGAACTCAAATGCAATGCTATGACTTAAAACTATTTTAACAAATGCAAAAGCTCATTATTTATATTTACTTATCACTGTGTACTTCAAAGTTCTTCATAGTTTACTTCATACTTCAAAAGTAAAAACGTTTCAGACATTGCACAATTTGGTGCAGCTTTAAACTGATTTTAGATGTGTACTTACTATGATAACAGATACACAGCAATTTTCTGTTGGACTTGTTAAACTCCTGAACACTTATTTTGTATTAATTCCTGTATTCGTGATTTTTTCGTTATAGTATATACTTGTATTTTGTTTACTATGTATCACTGTTAAACGTAACATCTAACAAGTAATAAGAAATCAAAATTTGTGTTTAAAAATGCATATTTTGTAGAACGACAGTTATAAATTTGCCTTTCGCTACGTTTAGTAATGCATGTATATGTATTATAATTTTGTCTCCAAAGTGATAATATAACTGTCTTTTACTCAGTGACTGTGTGGATAAAATATTAAAGACAACTAGACGATTTTAGCTCAAACTAAAGCATATAAAATAAGCATAAATCACACTTTCACAATTACAATTCTCCAGTTAAAAATTCCCTGACCTCGCAATTCCCATCGTACCATTCCTTTGTGAAGTGAATGCCGTTCGGTATTTGCACTAAAGAAAGCGCACAAAGACTGAAGTGGAGACGTACACAAAACACATGAATGCCCGTAAATAGGCTTTCACAAGTGATAATATTCAAACACGAAGTCACTATTCTAATGGCGTCATCGTAAAGCCTCAGTCACTACAGCATAAAAATGCCTTCAGTTGTCTGATAAAAGTAGATTGTACCAACATAGGAAGTCATTATTGTGCAGATATACTTTGCTGTGAATAAAACACAAACTTACTTGTGTAGGCACAAATTCAAGCTAATCATAACGACACTGCATCAGCACTGATCAGTTACAAATTATACTGCTAACTGCATTTTGCGATCGTTTCATTGTTTGATGTAATTACGTTTTCACTAGTGTTAAGTATACTAAGGGACCTGTTATTGGAGCTAGTAACCTTATTGCACCTGAGGAGAAATTCAAGATTACCATGACAAATAAGTTGGTAGCAAAAGAGGCCATCGATATATTATTGATTTTAAGTTGAGAGTTAAGAACAATACGAACTTTTCAAAAGAATTTTGTGATGCAGTGTTTACTAAAAAATAAAACAATTTTCAATCAGTTCACATTTGTCAGCCAGCATACAATCCTTATAATTCAGTAATCGAGTGTGGGAACAATCAATTCAACATAATCATAAACATGTCACAAAATTCCTATTATAGACATCATACACGCAATAAAACCAGTCCCTGTGGGATAGAAGTTTTTAAATAAAAGTTTACGACTGATATAAAATAGCTAAGTTTACTGCAGCTGTTTATTTGTTTCTCACGATAAATGTTTCCTTCATTGTTAGTTGCATGTCATTTATGGTCATACTTCGTGATCACATTTGTAATCAACCAATTCACTAACCTTACATGTCTTTATGTCATTATGTCAAAAATTAAGTATGCTGGTATGTTGAGTGTCAACTCACTTTTTATGTAAGAATAATAAATTTTTGTAGTTAATTTACTTCAAAAGTTTGTTTAAAAAATAATTTACATTTTCCATAATTAATTACAATGCTTGGTGAGTCTCACGTATTATGACTCGTGTATTATTTTTATATGTTATCATAGTTTAAAGTTGCACAACGATTTTTTAGTTCAAAATTAAAAAAAAATACAGAGAGAATGTGTTTGATTTCTTGAACAAGACCACAAAGAAGTATGATGATTAGGTCATAGAAAATTGCACTGATAAAAATTAGGGCAGCGAAATGAAAATATGGGTTTCTGACAAGGCAAACTTGCAGTTTTTCCAGAAACAGCTTTCTGGTGCACTTCCGTGCCAGAAAATTCTTTCCCTGGAAACTACACTTTCACCTGATTGAAGCTGATCCAAGAAGAACATCAGCAGGTGCCTCATGATAAATTAATTATACGATTTCTATTGGTCATGTATTCCATATTTTCACCTTTTTGTTGTAGCACCTTTCCTGGTGTGGCCACTGGCCTTTCTGGGGCAATTTGTATAAAAAACTTAATCAAATTTACTTGACAAATATTAATGCATGTATTTTGTTTTGTTTCAGCAGCAATCATGACCGCTTATCATAGAAGACGTGAAGCAATATGAAAACAATTGTTGGACTAGCTGCACTAGCTGTATCAGTTTTTATTTCCATGCCAGACATGGTCAATGGGGGACTCATTGTGGCAGCCATACATGAGGACATAAATTTCGTTACCACCACTATTGACTTGTGGCAATTTGTGGTGAATTCAAGTGTGTGTGATAACAACGTAACAAGTGATAGTGAAATTTACAACATCACATATTTACTGTGCAATACGAAAGAGGATGGCAATGATTCAGACTTAGAAAAAAATTCAACACTCGACAATGAAAGTGAAATTTTAGTCTCAACATCGGGTGACAATAATTCAACAAGTGAAATGCTAGATGTGACAGTTAGTTTAATCTATAGCGATGTAACCACATCATCACAATGGGCAATAGATGTGGAAACTGATGAAGAGTCAGAAGCATCTGTTTTCTCAGATGATTTTGCCACCATGGCAGCAACTTTACCAACCATTATAGTTACAATGCCATCAACTAACAAGTTTACAAACAGCATAGGGACATTAACTGAACTGTATCATAATACAACAGTCGATATTAGAAAAGAAAATGGAACAGCTGGTACAAACATACACAGCTCTAGTTTAGAAAATCCCATACAAATGGATAGCAATGAAACAGTTACACCAAAGGTGCCTCCAAAGTTGAGTACACAAACCAAAATACCAACCAGTGTGATAACTAATAGTGATACAGCCAATGAGCCAAATGGTGATTTAACTACTTTGAATAAGCCAGCTATTTTAACAAGAAATTACGCGTCTAAAACAGACACATCACAAAGTAGTGACGTCAATGATGTATCAACTGAACAATCAACAGGCTCAAAGGACACCCTTGAAGAATTTCAACACAGTGTTGAAATCAAACAAGTCGGTAGTGACAGCAATATTAAAACTTCGCAGACGAACTACGTCAGTGCAGTTGTCTTACCTAATCAAACCGCAGTTCATAAACAGTCATTTTCAGTTCATGCAGTAGCAATAGGAGCAGCCACCGCTGTGATAGCTCTGTTCGCAAGTATTGCAATACTAGCATCCTTGTTGTGGTACAGGAGAAAGCATTCTATACACTCTAACTCACATGTTTTTACGAATAATTTCAAGTTGATAGAAATGGCAAATGGTAGTACAGTTTCTACAGCAACATCGAAATATCAATGTAGTTGCCATAGTAGCAGTCCCACTAGATTATAGCAGTATAACTATAACAACGCTACCAATGGAAAATTAGTATCATATTTGGAATAGCACTTTAGGAAACGTGCATCAGCATACTTTAAAAATCTGACACACAAGCTATGCACTTAATAAGCAGTGACACAAAATAATTGACTTTGCACTTAAGAAACAATGAATATCCTCAACTTTACCTCAAAGGAGAATCTTGCAAATACATGATCTATAGTTGAAAAGTAATCAAGTGTAATGTGACTTCTACTTTGAACATTTAGTGCATTTTACATGTTTATTTTGTAACTTTTATTTATCTTGAAATAAATTGAAATAAATTTGAAGTGTTCAAACAACATCAAATTTTTTGTGGTACGCTATGAATTCAATGGTTGCAGAAAAACACAAAAAAGTTAAATACAAAAAAATTCATAAAGTATGTGCAAGAGTTAGTAACAGATCATGATGAAACTATCTGAATCTTTTGTCATCGTATGTGATGAAAAGATTAAAAGTATTTTATGTGACTTGTAAAGTTAATATAATGGGTGGACACAAAAAAAGTAAGCCTTTTTAAGAAATTCATTAAAAATTAATTTTTCTATGGATCGGAAAAAACTTTTTGCTATGAAAAAAATGCATCATGCATATGGTAAGAATAATACCAAGTTTTTAACAAAAAATGCAATATGTGAGAACTTTAATGCAGTTTAAATAAAAAAGCTTAAATGTCCCAAGGAAGGAAAAAATATTGTTTATCCTTTTGTTTTGTTTTTACTTACATTAAAAACGGTTCAATTTTCCCCTGACATTTCAATTACTTCAAGGCCTGATTTGATCAATACCCTTAATGACAATATAATTATACTAATATCTACTTTTTTTATGGGTTTGATGACAGTATCAAACACAAAACATTTATTTTCTGGACATTCTTAACAAAAATTAGAGGGAAGTGCTAAAATGTTTCTACTTTATTCTGTTAAAATTTGTATAGAAATTGAACAAAAATTCTCAGCTATATGGTACTTCATAAGGGTTTTCTTTTTTTATATCAAACCTGTATATAATAATAGTGCAATAATAATAAACACAAAAAAATATTGAATTGGCTATTAGACTTTAAAATTGTTTATCTAATGTTGTCTGAGTTAGCAAAGGACTGCAAATCAGGAAAAACGTAATAAAGTGATTGTATATTTGCTGTAGTATAATAGAGAGTATATTTGCTGAATGCATAATTCGTGTTTAAGTCCAAGACAACCATGGTTGCTGAACCAAATTTGTTGCTTCAAAATCATCCTCAAAACTTACATCAACAATTTTTGTCTACAAATGGTTTTTTTGACCATTTATTCAGTTTTAGTTAGAAAATCATTGGGTGTCACATAGTAGCAAACATTGAACGTACGTCACTAAATATCACTTGTTCAGCCAAACCATAAGCATCTACAAATTTAAATTAATCCATAATGAATTATTTAATTAGCATCAAACTAGCAAAATTTTATATTTAAATTCGATATGCAAAAGGAAATTTGCCAACTAGTTAAAAATGCCTTTATTGATTTTTATTTAGCATACTAGTTATGACTAACCTGTAGGCATCATAGCTGAAATTCTCCTTCAGGAATACAATGCCTTTCACATCATTAGCCGTATGAAAAAGCTTGTAGAAGTATGCGTACTGTCGTGCTATATGACGGTACTGTCTAATTGCCTCATCTACAAAAGAAATGATGAAATTACTGGTCAACATATTCATTGCAATTAAAGGTAATATTTATTCAGCTCACTGGGAAGACAACATCATACATTTTACTGTTGATAAACTTAAACTTTTTAATTTCTGCTTTACGAATTTATATTATAAGTCTAGACCACTAGTTCTGTGGAAAGGTAACGAGACCACCCACTTAGCTAGAGTGTTTTGATTGTTATGTAAAAGCTAACAATGCCAGCAAGAGGCAACTGGCAATTAGAAAAACCAAATGATTGGACAGACATGATCTTTAAACAAAGTTCAATACAAACTTTAAAAAAAGAAGCCAGAATTCACACAGACTGCAATTCACAACTAGCTTGTAAATACTTAAGGGCTAAAATTAGGGAGGAAGAGACTCAAAGACAAACATTGAAACATACTGGATTGTAGGCTAAAACAGTATTATGTTCAAGCTTAAAGGAGATTCAAAGCATAGAAGAGTAAGAACGTTTGCAATTTTATACAGAACATAAAGATTGTTGGAACTGTTGTTTGTCAAACAGCTTTAACATTGAAACGTTGTAGTAGTACAAAGTTAGAAATCAAGTTAATAACATGGATAACGTGTCAGAATTTGTTAAGATTAAAATATCTAAAAATTGACGAACTTTGACGATTCTCAATGTTTTTGCATTCTAATTAAAAGGCCAGAATTATTCATATGTTTAGCAATTCACGACAGATTACATTGTATGAGTTCATATCCCCATCTAGTGGCAGATTTAACAGTTAAAATAATTTAACTCAAATTCTTTGGTACTTTTATGTTGCAGTAACAATGCCAAATTTAATAATAACGCTAGATTACACTTTTAAAATTTGAATTGTGCAAGCCAAGTAATATTTCAAGAAGCTGAAAGCACTGTAACTCTCATCAATGCATTTATATTATTTTCCATGATAAACAAAGTTTCTTTTCAGGATTTCATATACCAGTTTTTGCTAAAAATTATTACCGTTGTTACACGAAAGCTTATTATAAATAACTAAGGTACTGGGCCCCAAAAATCTAAATGCAAGGAAAGTTTAATGGGCATACTGACAGAACTTGTCTAATAATTATATCATGAGAAGAAAAGTTACCTTGAGTTTCATCTCCTTTCAACAATGCAAGCTCATCAGGAGTGAAGTAAGGTGGTGTGTCGAATTCTGCTGGCAAGATGTCTAAATTCTGCTAAGAACTTGTAATTAATTATATAAAAATTTTCTTGCCAAGATTCCAGGACTTATACAATTGTTTAATATTCTGAGTTTCCTGCTTGAAACTGTAAACATGTATATATTTCACTGTACAGTATTTTGACCAGCAGACCACAGCTAAGTAGTGGCTCACAGCATCAGTGTATACTGCACAATGTTTTTATAGAGCTTAATGGCTACTGATTAATTATTTATTTGTTCATTTATTTAAGAATGTTTATCAATTTAAAACAAGTGCCAATTACACATTGTACATGTATTGAAATCACTATTAGCAGTTTCCTAGAGCACTATTAAAACTATTGAAATGCTCAAAGTAAAAGAGACGGTAAGTTAGCTGACACAATGAAGTTTCTATATGAAAACATTGTATCAATATGTGTATTTTTAGTTATTTAACAAATACCTATTCTTGAATTTAAAAAAACAAACTTCTGAGAACCTTTTCATGCTTTTTACAACAATACATAGCTGCATGACATGGATATTTTTACATCTAAATTCATTTCTAATTTAAATCTCATTAAATCCTTTAGGACTGCATTCAAAATAGGTTGTATAAGACCAATGACTTTTCTCTTACTGTATGAGAACAGGTATAACTAAATGATTAGAAATTAAGTACTATTCAGGAGAATCTCTCCAAATCAATCCAATTATTACGTTTGTTTAAACATTTAGCGATTTAATTGGATAAAATTAAGAAAACGAGCCTTTTTCAGGCATCTTAGCCTATTGAGTAGCTTATTCTGGTGTACACTTGCATGAGCACACACTATTTTATTCAGTGCCTGCTTCCCACAGCCCAAGAAGACTCTCTGCTGTGCAGAGTTCCAGGAAAAACCAACTGGTCAGCCAAGGACAAATTAAAGTTGTCTCATCTTTTAACAGGAATTCCTCCCTTAAAAATGCAGTAGATATGAGGCCAAATGCCTTTCATAAGCAAACACATTTCACATATATTTTTGCATGAAAATCCATTATATGAAGAGGAGTAGAAACCTAAACAATTATCAAACATAACGCAATTGCTGCTTAATGAGGACAGTTTTTCATGAACTCACGTAAAATGCAGCAAATGTTCACAGTCCTGAAAGAGTTAACAGTAGTCAAAAATACGGAATAGTATTCTTAGAAAGTTTGCTGGTTATTATGCCACAAGAATCAGCATAATTTTTCACCCCATCAGATCTTACTTGATACTACGTGGCAGCCACAAAATAAAGCAGCCTTATTGTGGTTCAAACTTTAATTAATGCCTCAAAATCTTCGCAAATCTATTGAAAGGATACTGATGTAAGGTCCCCATGCAGAACTGGAAGAAAAACGTTCGCAAAGCAGATGTAGTGTTAAAGTGACGTTGTGCATAGACTTTAGCAATGGATCAACTTCAATCAACCAACCTAGAGACAAAGAGAGGCAATTATCAATATTACTTCATTTCATTAAATACTCTTTACTAACAAAATGATTACCAAGTGAATGGTATCAAAGACGCCTTTGTGTTTTTCCTAATATTCTGCATTGTTTATTTGTTTATTGCGGGATGCTAACTATTGTCTCTTTTGCACTATTGTTGTACTGCAGATGATGCAAACAGACTCAGAGTAAGAAAACATAGATTTTAGTAAATACACATTAATACATAGCTGACTAACATACTTAGTCTTGTCTTCTTGCATTAACTCTTTCGAAAAGACATTAACAAATCATTTTCACATAACGTAAATTCACATGTTACCATTTTATAATAAAAATACAATATTTCTATTGTTCGATTAGTCAAAACTGAGAAGGTGTCATTCATATTTATTCACTTTTCAATAATTTTTCCTTCAAGTGCAGAAGCACAGTTTTTTGACACATAGCTACAACAAGAACAAGGTTTAGAATTTTAGAGTGAAAGCCTGAACTGCTGCCATAGCGACTTTTTTACAGCAACACATTTACAGCAGATTTACACTAGTAAGCATAAATAATTAGCACCTAAACACGATTTTTTTGCACTTTCAATGGTCATCATTGCATTCCTTGGCACAGACAAAAACATCTCATCATCCTGGAAAGGAAAAAAATTCCAAATATCACAACTAGTTTTTTCGGGTTTTTAGTGTCATTGGAACATCATTGAAACACTAAAAAGGGCGTAAGCAAATGATAAAGAAAACAAAGCATATCACCCATCCTCCATTTTACTATATTATCGCAATGCACTCTAACTTCACAAAAGTTACTTCAAAAATTTGTTACGTTTTAATGTTCAAAGGCCTGCTCATTCCAACATGCTTTCTGTATTTAGAAAAGTATATTCAATCTCTGGTGGCAGGCATAGAACACAGACTCAAGGAGAAGGTCTTAAACAAGAAGATTTGACACCAATCAATCACATCAATGGCAAAAAAACCTGCAATAAACGGCAGTTAAAATTCAACAACAAAGCCCACACTAGGAACATGGAATTTGAACTCGCAGCTGATCATGCTGTTAAGGCAGATAATAGGATAGTATCACAGTAAAGGAAAACAGTTAACTAATTCTGTGTCTCTTCCTCCTTTAAATCAAGGATTAGCAAAGCAATGTCCTGTTAGTAGTTTTCTGAAAATTTTGAAGGCCTTCAGTAGTGATGCAAAAATGGAGAATCTCCACAAACACTTTAATCACAAAAACAAAGCTGTGAGAAATTTAACATACATATTACAGGCGAAGTATAAGTAATAATCCCAGGAAGATCTGTCCAGTAATCATTAGAAAGTTTGACTAAGAAATGATCAAAAAGGTAAAAAATACAAAGAAAGTAATACACTTAATCAAGTTGATAGTGCATTATAACTCATTAATAAAATTCATTGGAATATCGGTTTAGACAATTACAAAATTAAGCGTATACAAAAAATTAGCTTGGCCCTGTGTTTCAAATTAAACTAAAGAATTACCAAGTCACTACCTTAATATCCTGAGTTGCTCGCAGGCCATAGTCGCCATGAGAAAACTTTGCAATTTCCAATTTATCTGTGTTAATTGCTTTGGTTTTCAGCCATTTGGTGAATGCGTCAAAGTTTTCCTCTCTCACTGGTGGCACAAACTGATAAACTAAAATTTAAAATTATTAGATGTATTGTTAAAACAAGATTTTGAAATTCAAAATCACAGTAATCTAGTTTTAAGCGAAAATAAAAGAATTTATTTGAAGGACGTTAATAATGGAACGGATTTAAATAATGAAATTTTTTCAAGAAAACATCTCAATAACACACTTTTGCTCATGAAATACAAATTTAAAATCTACAGCAGGTCGCTATTTGTTTTTAATAACATAGCATAAAGTAACATAACATAACATAAGATAACATAATCTTTATTTTATATTGACACAGACGCACATACACGCACACTTCACTGATTTTTGACACCAGGTAATTTACAGATTGCTGATTTTGTAAGTTGACTGCAGAATGCACCAAAATACCCAGACATGATTATTTTTAAACTATGATAGTTTTTAAACTATTAGCCAAAAAGAAACCAATAACTGAAAAACGAAAATATAAATTTCGATATTTGCATTGGTACATTAGTATATTTGAAAGTATAAGATTTTGTAGAAAGTTTATATCATGAGTTAAAGAAACAGAATAAGTTACTATCAAAAGTTTAATAAATAGGTCTAACACAGTACTGCTAAGTCTTAGCCAAAACCTTTTTTCAGTTTGCAATTCTCACCTGTTTCTTTTTCCCTAATTTTCTGAACCAATGAATAGATGGAAACATAGTGATCCCATTCTTCTTTTCCTGAACTTGCAGGAAGAGAACATTCTGAAAAAATAATGGTCTGCTGAGTAGGATGGCATACCTCTTTAAATACATGACATGCCAAAAACTGCTTTTCTGAAAATATTCTTTTATTACAGTACTAATATCAACAGTTAGAAAAACATAAATGAAATTTTGGTTTGCATTTTGTTACATTAAAGTTTAAAAATGATTAAAATCTGTCATTATATGTTCAAAAAAGTGGAACTTTTTGAGAATCTCCAAAAATCAAGAACAGCTTTCCCAGGGAGAACAACTTTTTCTAGGTACTTAGGGACAAGGCGTGTAAAAAAATAACTAAAATGCAATGTCTAATCAAATGCTACACTACGACTGCAAATGTAGCCTCTTTGCCCTATAAGTCTTGAACATTCGATTCACCATAATGAGCCTTTACTGGGCTTCACAACTTTTCCGTAATTATTTAGCAAATGAACTGATTTCATGAAATAAATGTAGCGATTTGGGTTGCGTCCCTCAACCAAAAAGGTGATAAGGACATCTCATAAAATGTTTCTGCAAATTGACTGAGATAACTGATAGATCATAGCACCTCTAAGAATAAACTGTACAACCAGTGCAAACACCTATCAATTTAAAATGGTTTATTTTCAAATATTAGTTCTTGTCTTAAAATGTTATTGCTTGGAAATAAAAATTAACAGAATATGCTGTTAGTGATATTCTGGTAATCCATTTAAATTAATGCATTTTATGGCATTCTAAAAAAGTGCTAATAAAATTGAAAAAGTACTCTACGTAATTTTGTAACATGAGCAAACCAAAATAACTGAAAAGAAGCATTTCTATTTTCATCCACTAACTAAGTGTTTAAAAAGTTTTAGGCAATGTCTTTTCTGATAAGATTGTTATGATCTTCATAAATATTGCATATCGGAAGAAAATTAAAAAGCAAAAGAGTATTGCCACTAATTGGAATAATAGAAGCAAAAATAATCATTTATCAAATCACAACCAACTTTACCTAATCAACAAAACAATAAAACAATTTTATACCATTCAGACCTAGAAACTATTAAACTCATCTCTAATTCCTTAGTAAGTCTAGAAACTAGTTGCAAGGCCTCAGCACTCTTATAAGACAGTAACTTAATAAGATTTTTAATAAGTCCATCCATCATCTGGCTTATTAGAGGAGACCTTAAGAACTATTTGATTCTTACTTTGTAGTAGTTGTTCCACTAGTTCCAGTACATCTTGTCTAACAGCATAAGGCACTTTGTTTTTGCTTCTTGAAGCAGTAGTAGCAGCAGTGTTGCCACCTCGCCTTCCCATCTGCAGTTGTTGCTAAAAAGAAATGTTGATCAAAAATAGTAAATTTTCGAATTTTGGTTGCTGGAATCTAATAGTTCACAACAAAACTTCAAGCTTAATTTCATCAGAATTAAATCATGTTTAAGATTTGCCACATAACATCTTAATTATACATATGAGGAGTCACTGGTCATTGCAGACATTACATACGGTTCAACAAGACTTACATACCAGTCTTACAACAAGTCTTATACAGCACAATCTTAAATAAAAATGAAAAAAATTCCTTTACAACAGATATGTGTAATTTACACATCACATTCTTGTTTAACGAAGCAAAACGTAAATGAAAGTAACAGCCTTCTAGGTATTGATAGTGTTATTTGTAGATAATCAGTTCCACTAAATGTAACCAAATTATAAATTTAAAATAAAAAATTTGGTCTGGGGATAAAACAAAATAATTGTGTAAAAACCTGGGCAGAGGATGCTTGTTATAAGCCTAAATATAAACTGTATACAGAATCTAAATTTCTGCAGCTATTTCTTAAGTAGACTGTAGTGACAAAGCAAAGTGTTAGAAATATAAAATATTCTGCTCATTTGATCTACATATTCAAATTTGGAACCAAATTTACGAATAACTTGCCAAAAGTGCTGATGGTACAGAGACCAAGTTTTCGTCTTCTATAAAATCAGCAGTGGTGGTGTGACCACAATATACAGATTTACGAAACTGAAACTTTGCGACATGCAAAATTTATATTATTCTGCTCTTTTTCTTTTTAAAAAGTATTATAAATAGACTGAAACACTTTGCGAGTCAGGATCCAGTACTCATATGAAGGGCCTTACAAATGGTAGTGGCAGAACCAGAAATTCATTTTTCAGAAAACGAATATGGCAAGATTTACCAAATTACTCTCTATAAAAGCAATAGATATTTGTTCATTTAAAGATATTTGTTCATTTAAAAGACAAGTTTCTAATTAAACTGTTATAAAAGGCTCATTTAACACTGTTTCAATTTTGTTCTGTAGTCATTTGTCAACTATAAACGTTTGCTAGTTGCCAAAAAGCTTTCAGTTTACCACATACATGAGTAAGTTTGAAACGTATACTCTGGGAAAATGTAAGTCCACTACAAAAATGAAAATTAGTCATCATCAGGAATACAACTTGGTGAGTAAACTTTTACAATGACGATCCAATGCAATTTTTAACGTACAATTTTACATATTATCACTAGCCAACAAAAATGATAAACAATTAACAACACACCGGACAATCATTTTCACCCACAAATGCTGCAGCTATTTAGCTCGTAAGCCTAAATGACACCTTTGTGTAATTTTAAGTTTATAATTCAGTTTTGTTAGCAATATTTAGTTTAGTTTATTAATTCTAAATTCAAGCAACACAAAGACGACAATATCTTGCAGAAAATGTGCAATATAAAGATATCAGAAATAATTTTAAATAAGATATAGCAAAGCAAATTATGATGAGCAAGACAAATGATTATCGGCTCAGATCAAAAAGGTAAACTTGCTGTAACATCTTAGCCGAATAGGCAATATAGAAGTGAAATCACAGCAAAAGCATTATTTCAGATACCTGGTGTATAATTAGGTCTGGTTAACTAAAACGCGAATTTTTTTACAGAAAATGTGCATTATTACATTAGTTCAAAACGTTTCCAACAACAAAACTTAGAAGATGAGCACTCGACAGTCGACACTCAAGACGAAATTAAGACTAGGGCCATGGTGCATTCACTGTGGTGTCACGTGAAAACTACAACGTTTTCAGTGCATCGTGTTAGGCGTGCCTCGTTAACGCCACACGAACGCGGTGACCTGAACCAGTTTTCTCTTTTCAGACTATTTAGTATAAAGCATTTATGTTTAATTTGTTTTTTTTAAAATATCAAAATACCAGTTGTAATAATAATAAAAATTGCGAGCATGAAACAATAATAACAAAACCATTGTTGCTGCCGCATGTGTCAACACTGGCTCGTTGGTGAATATAGTGAACTTCAGTGCAAAAACTGTACATATTCACAACTAAAAATTAGTCAAAATAAATGAGCAAATGAAATAAAACTGCCATACTACTACCTGATGTACTAGCTACAATAAAAATCATGCCTACCACCCATTGTTTATGATAACTTTAACCAGTCAATGAATTATTGCATGGCCCTCTACAAACCATAACTAGATCGACAGTCTATCGATCAGCTTGTTACATTCATAGTACACACTGTGACTGGTTTGCTGACTAATTGCACATCTAATCATAACTGACTAGGCAGGTTGACAAAACAGCCTGAGTGACTTGAACAATTTACACTTGTTTACTAACGGAAAATCAAATGTTCAACAGGTATGTGCATAAATAGTCTGATAAATAAGCGCCTAAATTAATCTATCAAATTTTTAGTGAATAAATGAATAAATAATTCAGGTTTTAAAATCATTGACAGAATGAGGAGGGAGGATGGCCAGATGAGAGCGACTGGTTGAGTAACTCATTATTACTAGTTTGTTGATTCAAGACGTGATCCGTTAAATATTCGCGTTAGTGTCAATTCCAGCAGCCGTTTGACTATGTTGAGCAATAAACATTTACTGATTTTTTTGCTAAAAATATTGCTGTTAGTAAATCATCACTACACTGACACTACTCGGCTGATAATTATTAAACAAATCAGAAAGTGGAAAATTAAACAAGCGAGTGAGCAAATGAACGAACAAATCTTCATACGAACGAATGTACAAAAGAATGAACAAACAAAAGAAAAAATGAAAGAATGAGCAAATAAACAAACCAATGAGCAAATAAAAAAGCAAATGAAGAAACTAACAAACAAAAAACAAACGACAAAGAAACTAGTGCACTATAGCAAGTAAACATGTATATGAATAAATGGACTGAACTGACGAACTAAAATAATAGCTTTAGGAGGCAGACAGATAAGCAGGCTGGCTAATTTGCAAATGGCAGCCAAGAAATGCAGAATGACAGTGGAAAAATCTATAACATTACGTACTATAAAATTTTAAGCTGGGAAATAGATAATTTATAAAGACGCAAAATAGAGTACAGTAATGGCTTTCTCCAACACGGCTAGCCAGGGAGACTAAAGGGGGGAAACTTTCTACTGACAGTTTAATGGCACTGCAGGATTCAGTTGAGAAAAACCGTAAAATCCAGTTGCATTAAAATAACAGTTTAGTTATAAGCTGAATTGCGTTTGTGGACTATAATGAATAAATGAGTGGTTGATGAATGATCAGAGTTGAGCTGAACTGGTTTAATTTACCTTGTGTTAGATTGTGTCAAAATAGATAACTCAACTGTACTCACCACAACGACAAAACTGACTGATCTGTGGTTGAGCACAGTTGAGTTACTGTGAGTCGTTTCCATAAGTCTGTTGGCGTTTGTGCCTCTCCACACAATGAAGTCAGTACTAATCTTGGCGCAGGGATATGCTTTTATTGCTTTGCCAAGAGCTGAAAACCAAACCCATTGATTTTGGGTTCAAAAGGTTAACTCCCTCAGGACCACACCACTCAGAACAGGTCTTATAAGACCTGTGACCTTTCTGCTACCATATGAGCATAGATATAACTAAATGATTACAAATTAGGCACTGTTCTATTCAGCAGGATCTCGGCTATCTAATCATGCTATTTGTTTAAGCATTTATAAGTGACTTAATTGGATAAAATGAAAAAAGCACGCCCTTTTCAGGCGCTCCAACTAACATATCGAGTAACTTAGTCTGGTATACACTTACGTCATCGTACACGCTATTTTATTGCTTCCTTGCTTGCTACAGCCCAAGCTGGCAGTGTTCTGCTGCTATTCCAGGAAAAACTAACCGATCAGCCAAAATCATATTAAGATCGTCTCAACTTTTAACAGGAATTTCTCATTAAAGACAGAGTGGACTTGATGCTAGAGTGTATCTTCGTGTTGCGTTTGGATAGTTGAAATTTTCTGCATTAGTCGATTTCACACAAGTCAAGTGATACTATACATTATTATGGTGCAAACACTGCAATTACTGAAAGTTTTTTCAATTTTTTCGCCATTTTTTCAGATATTCGATTTTTAATTTATTTAAAGTAAGCAAATGCATTCTATTCATAATTTTGCATGAAAACCCATCGTACGAAGAGTAGAAACCTACAAAAATGATCAAATACAATACAATCGTTGCTTAGTGAGAGCAGTTTTTCATAAACGTATACAACATGCAGCAAACGCCTACAGTCCTGAAGGAGTTAAAGGTTAAGGCCACTAAAACAAAAATGCCTATAATTATTATGAAGATCAAAACGGGTCAGTAAAGTTAACGAAGCTTAATCAGTTTTACAAGTGCCAAATTAAATTACTCAGCTGAAAAAATAAAGCAGGGTTTATGTAGTTTTATAAGTGAAAAAGTGGTGTGCATTGCGTTGTTCAGTTGTTCCTAGCCTAACCGTTTATTTTATTAAAATTCTATCCATAACAGAAACAAATTTAAACCTCATAATATTATACTGTCATGATTGGAGGTTAAGGGAGTACACTTATAGAAACCCCATATTTCTCCACAGAATAAGTGTTGATTAAGGATTTAAACTTTATAATGGTTGGTGTGGCAATTACAATGGCTGGCAGATTATTCCATTCGTTCACTACTCTCACAGTAAATGAATATTTACGAATGTGACGTGACAACTCTGTAAAAAGTTTTAAACGATGCCCTCTGTAGTTTTAGAATCAACAACTAAATTAAAGAATTTTTCAGGCAAAATGTTTTCTTTTGTAGTCAGTGTTTTATAAAACTCAATAAAATCTGCAGGGAGTCTTCTTAATTCATGCGTGGTCAAAAAACAATACTTCAATTTTTTTAAAAATGTCAGATTTTTACAACCAGATATTATTCTCGTAGCATGCCTTTGCACTGCTTCCATAAGCTATAATGTCTTTCTGATAATGTGGAATCCAAGCTGCAAACAGTATCCTAGATGATGACTAACCAAACCAATGTAATAATTTCTTTATTTCTAGGAACGACATGTTCAAATTTTTTTAATTGAAAATATTGCCCATTCAGGGCAGTCAACTCAGTCTGCCAGGTCTTGACTTACATTTTACTTTCTCCGTAATTTTGTATGCACTTTACAACGGAAATTCATGAATGAAGTCATCGACACGTGTCTGTAAAAATTGGCATGCTGAATGCAATCGATTGTGACGTTGTTATTCTGCGGCATCTTATTGGTTGATTTGTTTAACCCCGCCTTTCGTGTCGTCATAAGCCTTGTGGCTAGCGTGATGAAAATGTGCGCCGTGTGCTTGGAATCGAAATTCGAGTACGTGCTGATTGTGCTATGCAACGCTGTTTTGTAAACACACAGTAAAGGTTGACAGGATTAGAGGGAACTTTGTTGTTGACACTTGGCACTGTATGGAAATAAGTTAGCAGTCAGGGGCTCAGTGCTGTAGTTTTTGTCCGGTACTAAAGTTGAATTTCAGTTTCAAAATTTTAAACGAGAAGATTCTGGGGTAGATCTGAAAGCTTCATCTAATGACAATTAATCAAAAATGCTTTCACCGGCTAATGGATTGCCTGTATCACCGCTACAAGTGGATGATCTCATTGTTCTCAAGGTATACCACTTTATTTTTAAATGCGTAATTTTTTCGTAATGACAAATTGTTTAATCATTTGTAGGAATTTTAGCCATAGGCGTCCACGTGTTATTTGTTATAATGTAGGCTTTAATTTAGCAGTGCGCCTATTCTGATTCTAAATGTTGTAGTTGAGATTGTTATTTATCGCGAATTTCATATACACAAGATAATTCTTAGTTAATTGCTACATGTAATGCTAACGTAAGTTTATTTTGAGAAATGTTGTGCCTGAATCTTCCATTATAGAGATTTTGCATATTAATTATAAGTTGTAATACCTGTTTTCTAAACCATGTTATCATAATTAAGTTTTTAAGTAGTAATTACTAATAAATAAATGGATTAGTTAAACATAAGTATTGATAAATTTGAATTTGAGTTGTTCGATTATGCGCAGCACAGGCTGGCAAGCTGCACCGGTTTGGCTGAACGAAATGTTATCGAATCACTTTTGCTTGTTAATGGTATTATATGTATCTACCTCAAAAGTATTTGAAATTTATAATTTATAATTTTTATTATAAAACTTATTCGCTTCTGAAAATGTGGCTGGAAACGTATTTACTTATTTTTGAAAGTTCAAATATTTTAGTAGTAGTAACCCGTTTTTAGTTGACACAAACAAAATTATGCTGTTTTTCACCGAAACTGTACATTTTTTACGACAAGATAGTATGGGGTTTATCAGTTTGCTGTTGAGTTGTACAGTGCGACTCTCAGTATCAGTTACAAATATAAATAAGCAGTTCAATTCAGTTTTGGTACTTACAGAAAATATTAGTACACAGATGCAGTCTAGAGTAGAATATAGACTCTTTGTATTTTGTTTAAGTGAATGGCAATGCTGTAGATGATTAAGCGTTAAAAGATATTACAGCCGCTTACATTTAGGCTACGAAGTTTAAATTGTAGAGTGGTTTCACTACAGGCTATATCAACGTTCAGTTGTAGATAAAATTGTTATGTTATACATGTATAGCATAAATAGGATACATTTAGGGCCTCTGTTGTGCTTGCAACGATTTACCGGTAAACATGTCGCTGCCTGTCCTGGTATGACCCCGAAATTCTTTATAAATGTATAAGTAGTTTTTGTACAAAGGCCCCGTTAGAAATTACAATTTTCAGTATCTTCAGAGCAAAGGACAACAGAAGTTGAAATTCGACCTCGTGACGGCCTTCTTGTAATGATTCAAGCGAATACTGTATTGTACCGTAAAAGCCGCTGGTATGCAAATGGCGGTCAAATGTGCGAGGGTTTAATTAACCATTTAGTTGTCATCAATCAAAGGATGCGTCCACCAAAACACGTTCAGAGTAGACTTTCAATTACCTAGAGGGCTTACTCTTGGTTAGCGCGAAGGTTACGTAGTTGCAGCGAGTTCAAACTCAGTAGAGTTAATTTGTATGTTCTGTAATCATCTCATTGACCAAGGGTTATAGTTATTAACAAGTGGACCTAATGAAATTATGAAGGCAAAGTTATTTCAGCAATTTACTATTTTATAATGATTTATAGCTACCGTATAGCATTGCCGATTGTTGCTACTGTTGTTATCTTATGTGCGTGTATTGTTATCGGCGTCGTCAAGTTAAGGTAAATTTAAGGTAATGGAGTTAATTCTTTTTTAAATGACAAAATAAAAGTGCTTTGTATTCAACGGTATTAGGGCATCTTATTACAGAATAAATGAATTTTTTCGTATCTTTTCTTTTTTTCATTAAATGAATGTAATTATATAATTGTTTTTACAAGTTGACCGAGTGCTAAGACTTGTTTTATTTGGTTTGTTTATGAGCAATGTTAGTACATGTACTGTATAATAACTGAATGTACGATCGGCATTATGACAATCCAATAATTTGCTGCTAGCCCGCTAATCACATTGTTTATGACTATGATTGATTGTTCTGCAGTGCAAGTGCAACAATCAACTTTTCTTGGAAATTGTTTTTATGTCTTTAGATTTTTAGAGTTTACCTTACCCGTACTACCTTTGCAATCGTGGCACGGACTTTAGTTTAGGTAAAACATCTTCCTGCTGCTTGCCACTCAATTCATCTCCCGGGCCTCACTTTCATTAGGTTGACAAACCTCTTTGCGGGCCGCACAAGATCTCTCGGCGGCCGCAAGTGGCCCCTTGGTCGCAGTTGCGGCTCCTGTATAATAGACGTAAAAACAAAATTTTTGTCAATTCACGTTTTCAGTTTCACATAGCCGGTAAGCGTTATAAAAATCACGAATGAGGATGTTACTATGGTTATGGTTATTCTAAAATGAATGCTAAGAAAATGATGTGCCAGTAAAACGAATTTACAGTGCAAAGTTAATCAAATTGACAAAGCACACAAGTGAAAGTTTATATTAATGTTTATATTACGTTAGATGAATGTTAAAGTGAAATAGGTAGTTAGTGAGGGTCCTTTCTGCTTTAGTTAGTCGCTTGTTGTTGGAAGACTCGATCTTTTTTGCTTATCTTTCCGAGTGAGTTCCGTATTCCTCCCTCTCCGTGTTTCTCTCGCTCTCTCTCTCTGTCTGTCTGTCTGTTTTTCTCCGTATTCTCTTTTCCTCTCTCCACTCCCTGTATCTCTCACTATTTTTTTCTCTCTCTCTCCCTTCATTTTCCATTGCTGTTGTAATTGCTTTCTTTTTGTTGCTGTTGCGACTTTCCGCTATCATTTTTTCCCAAAATTATAGTACTGTACTATTTTCTCAAGGTCACCAGTTGCCTCAAGTCGTCCTCGAATCTAGCTAATGAGTATTTACGGTGTATGCATCTACGTGTACTCCTTGTTATGTTCAATTTTTTTTATTTTAACCTTGAACCGCCTACACAAGGTGAACGAATATCCATCACGGTCGTTTCACTGTCTTGTAAAATTTGTTATTAATTGCACAGTTTTTTGCTCGATACTTAGTTTTGAACTTTGCGGTAAAAGTATGGTACGTAATTTACATGTTAATACTAATTAAGACTTAGAAATTAGTCATTATTGTTTTCACAGCCCTTGCAGTGCCACAGAATTAAGGGCTTACGTATTCTTGTTGTTGTGATCGCCAAAGTGGAAGTTTGGCATTGCTATTTGCTATTAAATATTCAATTTAAATAGTACACAGTTATTGTAATGAATCTTTCAGATACGTATTTTTGGTGGGCTAGTCCTTTCCTACTGTTCTTGGATATTTCTCAAGATTTTGGAGATTTAAATTGGACTGAATTAAATTGGTACATCTGTTAGTAGCGAGCCGGAATTCAACATTCAATTCTGGCATTCTTATCAATATGGATGCTCGAGATTGGACTTGGCTTAGATGAGATATTGAACCGGCAGAGGTGCATTAATACTTTGGAGAATGGGCCTTAATTTGTATATATGTATACAAATATACATACATGTATATATAAATATATATTTATACAAAGGCCATCAGAAGGTCATTCTTCGATGTTGGCAGAACAGTAAGCTGGCTCTTTGTTTGAAGTATTTGCTTATGTGGGACATACTTATCATTGCAATATTCAGAATTGAAATATTTAAGTACATTACGAGAATGCAGGACAGCAAAAACTAGTGATCATTGTGTTTAGAGGTTATCCAGAGGTCATTTACTCAAGCATTCGTGTAGGTCAAAAACTACGACAGTCGATTATTAGATATTGTCAGACGGAAAATACCTATGGCAGCTGATAAGGTAGACATTACATTTCGGATCGCCTCAAAAACTGCTTGATTTAAACAGCTTTGTGTAAATATGCAGACCATTGTTGTCATCACTTGTCAACTTGTCAAGTGATTGACGCTACACTAGAATAAAGAGGCTAATCCATGGCTTATGTATGATGTTTTTTGTATCACTAGTCAAGCTTTTTAACCGTGTTACGAAATTAGACTATTGTACTCAGCTTTATGGGTATGTTTATTATATTACAGGAAAGATTAATGTTACAACAGCAGCATATTGACGTACTGCTGGCTGAACGAGCTGTGGCAGCTTTAGCCAACTACCGAGACAAGTTGCAGCTACATGCTCATCTGCACCATTTGAATGGAGCTGGACACAGGGCTTTCATTCCACCGTTTTTGCCAAACTTTCCTGTTCTCCAGCAGGTGGAGCAAAGTCTCAACGAGCCGAGTGATCGGGTCAAGAGCAGTCGTTACAAGACTGAGTTATGCCGCCCATATGAGGAAATGGGGGCCTGTAAATATGGGGAGAAGTGCCAGTTTGCTCATGGGATACATGAGTTGCGGGTACTACCACGCCATCCAAAATACAAGACCGAGCTTTGCCGTACATATCATACCAGTGGGTTCTGTCCTTATGGGCCCCGGTGCCATTTCATTCACAATCCAGGAGATATGGAGATGGAACTAGCTGCTGCCGAACAGCAGCATCTGATGCATACTCCTCCATCCCGGGAACACAAACTACTTACAGCTGGATCTCTACCTGGCTCGCCCAATTCCAGCTCCGGATCTCAAAGTCCAGAATCTGAAAAATCCGTGTTCGACTTTAATGACGATGCTCTCAGTTTTGCCATTGAGCGTTACCTTAGTATTGATGAGGATTCGTCAGCTCCAAATACTCCTCCATCATCTCCAAATAATGATCACCAGCAGGAAAAGGGCAAACCACGTTTTTACCCATTTGGACATGGCACTGATGGACCTGCTTACTAATAACGAAACAACGTGTATCTGAGATTATGTACCACAAAGCACCACAATCTTGTTAATTTGTGATAATTACGTGTTATTTAATTACTGATAATATTCAAACTTTTGTCTTAATAATATAGCAATAATACTACATGATATTTAACGTTATTGTTGTATGTTTACTGTTCTACTTGGGTATAAAAAGCTTATTAATTTCCTAATAACTATAGTAATTTTAGTATTATTAGTACTTATATACATTATACATGTTTACAGGTGCATTTAATGTCCACTCGTATTCAATGTAGGTATATATTAATAAAGTTTTGCATTACATTCCTTTTGCTTATCAGTGGTGCAAGAATTCTTTGTATGTTTATAGTGTTGGTTATTTTAAATCTATTCGAAAATAACTGATGTTTTGTTTGACAGTTGTGGTATTTTGTAATATGCCGCTTGTGGTTTGTTACCTATGTTTATTGTTTGTGTTTTTATTAGATAAAGAATATCTATTGTTTATAGAGCATTTTACACTTTCAAATGTTTTGTGTCGAATTATGCCTTACGTGATGACATATGTCAGTATTATGTAGACTAGGTTAAGTCTAGATTTGTATTCTAACTGGGTATTTGTAATTCTGAATATTTGCTCAGTTTTTCTATAATTAACAGTGCCGTTTCCGCACTCACTCATTATTTATACTTCACAATTCTGTATTTATTATTATTATGGTTAAATAGATATATACTTCACTAGTTCAATTTAGTATTTATTTCCATAAAATCTATCAGAATTTGGGAAGATTCATTAACAGGTATTAAAATGTTCCGCACATACGATTCTGCCAAAGACCAAGCGAAGTGCTTTTATTTTTGTAAAGTATTAATTGTGCCTGTATTGATACAATACTTGTACAGATTTTGTATGGAAAATATATACTTTTGCTTTGCAAATTTTGACTGTGTATGGTTTTTAAACAAGTGTGTCTCAGAAGCAGTTTATAACAGGCAAAAAAGTAATCACTAGGTTTCAAATGAAATCTTGAAGCGAAGTTTCCAAAACAAAAAATTGAAAATGATGCCCATTTATCAGTATACATGTGAGATCTTGATGCACGAAAACTTGTACAATACTGCAATAAAAAATACTTTTCAACTTTCTGCATTATTATAAGCCTCTGCCTGTGTCTGAGCTGAGTGCCAACTCAAAACTTATAAACCTTAAAAGCTATTGCTCATATTGCTCTGTAGCCTCTGCTGATAATACCATTCAGTTTGCATGATATTTGTAATACATTATTTAAACGAGATTAGGTCTACATGCCATTGTAGTTTCTGAATGCGTATGTAATCATTTCAGCGTTTTTATTATTAGTTTATTATTATTATTATTTTGATGATTTTTTTCGTACAAATTTTACTTTTCCTAACAAACAAAACCGCCAGTCAACTAGTCATTGCCGATCACGTGCACTCTTAATTAAATTTGAAGTTTCTGGCCTTGTAGGCAATTTTATCCGTTTTTGTAGCTAAAGCGGTTGAGGTTAAAATACATTATAATAATAATAGTAATTATTTGAAGAGCACGTTACTTGATGCTTAGGCGAATATACGAAATTATAACTTTGTTACAGGTGAAGGTTGGAGTACGTAGAACAACAAATAACCGTGCATACGCTGGTACATACAAGTGTAATTATAGTGCACAGAGTAAGTTAAGAAAGCTAATAACTATTTAAATGTGTTAACAGAGATTTTAAGTTAAAAAGAACGCTCAGGCAATCGCCTGACTCTTCCCGGCACGTTCATTACATCCGGATTACAGAATTCTCTGGAAATCACTTGACCTGATGAATTATTTCATTATTTTATTTGCTTTATCACATTAGTACGTATTTAGATTGCCTTATTAAAGTCATTGCGCGATCACGAAGGATTAGGCTTACACTTTTTATCAAAAAATGACAAGACAGAGATAATTCTTAATGATCAGAACAAAGGATAATCTCGTGCGATAGCCGATGGGACACTGAGAAGGCAAATATGTCTTGACTCTTTGGCCCAGATGAATGGAACTGCGGTTAACTGTCCTAAAACCAATTACACGGTCACCCATTCATTATTAGCTACGCACGAGGTAGCTCAATTTTGACCGTTAACTACTTATGATCATCGAGGCATTGACGTTGCTAAAGAAAAAATGGTGGTCGTTCGCATAGCCTTTTGTGCGTTGTTTTTCCTACTGTGCTTACATAGCACTTGTATTCTAAATTTAGCATAAAATCCAAATATAGTGCATCTACTGTATTTAGTCATTTTTTGCTTTTCTTTCCACCCGAAGATAGGCCTAATACGTATCGGTACAATCAGAAGTCCTCTTTTCAAGTTCTGGTGCGCTAAGAAAACGTTGGAGTGACCATGGATTGTGTGCGTACGTGTGTGTGTGTGTGTGTGTTTAGCGACCGACGTTAAACAACGCCCAGCCTGGTCAGTAAACAGATGGCTGACCACCAGAATGCTTGTTCTTGGCAGTTTCATTAATCATACTGTTTCTAGTAGCTGATTAACTACTTTCCTGTTGAAGGAATCCGCATTCACAACCGAAAGTGCTTAAGATATTTATCATAGACATAGACATAGAACATTTATTTTGTCCAATTTAGAGTTTTAAAGCAAAAGTTTGTTAAACATTAAGTAATTATAATTATGGAGTAGGGCAGGGAGTGAACATAGGGTCGTCTAGTCTCCTGCCCTTTCTTATTGATAGATTAGTATATTAAAAATAAACTGTGATGCTGCAGATAACAAAAAATAAGAAAAAATAGTAAAAATGATACAAACTATCAAAAAAGAGCTGAAAACAAAAAATAATATAGTTAAATACATAAATCTAAGCAAAATAATTCAATTATTCAGTAATTAGGATTATTATACGTAGTAGTAGTATCAAAGTAGTAGTTTCAGATGGGGTCTTATTAACAGGGAATTTGACCAAGGTTAGTGAGTAAAGTTAAAAATTGAGAGTATGGAAAAAATAGATGCAATTATCAGTGCAGTGTCTCGTGTCAACATGTAAAGCTTAATATAGTGAATTAGAGTCTGGTACTGCCACACAAGCACATTGCAAAGGCTTTGCTGTTAACTGTTTGATTCTGGTATATCGAACTGTGTCGAACTGCATAAAAAACCATAGTATTGCCATAAGCCTTCTATGTCATTAAAGGAGCGTCTGCCGACAATATTCTATTTTCTTATCAATAGATGCCACCACGTTGTGGAAATTGTTTTTGTAACTGTTACTTGCGCTGTTTACAGCATTAGTGTCTCCAACTGACTGAAACTATTACAAGTATTGAACGAAAAGAAGTTAGTATGCCTTTAATCCGACGTCATTATTAATAAATGGCGTAATCCGAGTTTCTGTTCAGCATAGAAACTCCTTAACCTTAACCTTCAATATCTGGAGCAAATTCATTACAACTATCATTATACTTCGTAGTTTTGTATCATATGACGTTTTAATAATCGAAATGGCGTTTTCACTTTTGCATACAGTGCTAATGTATGTGTCTGCACAGCAAAACTGCAACATTCGCGATCCTTTTCGTAGATTACATTGTACAATGGACCGTGGACAAGTGTGTCTTCCACAATGCCTTGCGTGTTATCAACTTAAACTAGAAAACTGCTTAAACACGAATCCCAAACCAAAACTGACCCTGGCCCAAATCTAATGTAACTCAGGCATCCTCGTCAATGTTGAACTGAACTGGAACTTAATCATATTGAAACGAATTAGCGTATCTAGAATATTAAAAATCGATTTCATGTTCAAAAACTGAACTAACAGGAAATGATTTAAATAGATCTAATTGCGTGAGCCACTTCTAATTATTTCCAGTTAACATAAAATCACATAATGATGGCAACGATTTATCGTGTTTTTGCTGCAGCTGCTCTGGCTACCATGGACAGCAGAAAAAAGTGCAAAATATACAACTAACTACTTCGGAGTACTATATTTCCAGTTATATATCGTACCCACGGATTGAAGGACAGAGGCGAGTCAGTGAAAGTCGGTGCGGCGGCGTTTGTGCTTATCTCAAAAACGTCAACAGAAAACTTGAAAATTAATTATTAAGCCTTTGGCATTCACTCCACTCTTTTGCAATGTTAGGTTATGCACATGCTGTAAAAGGTAGTAATTTATGCGTACTGCGCAGCTAATCTGTTGTCCGGCGAACAATCCACTATTTTTATACCTGTTCTTAGTCCGCCTAATTATGCATACTTGACTGACGTATTGTCTCCGCAGAGGTCATTTCGAGTGTATCATTATTATGGTAAACAAATGATTCACAAAATTACCACATGTACAGAGGCTACACCCCCTTGCTGTTTTAAGTGTTTCTGTAAGCTTTATTAATTAAAATAATACAACTAATCGCCAGTGATAACAGAAAAAAACTTGCGTATTTTATGTATTATTTATTTATACAAAAAGTACATTAACACAACACAACCACAATAGTTTTAACATTTTAACTTGCGTATCCATTCTACTTATTTAGTAGGATACCGCTGTCCAGAGAAAAAATTCTTTATCCCTGTTCTCAGGTCAGTGTGGTCCTACGGTAGTGCGCTGGCATGCATTTATAATTACCCAAGCAGCGCTAGGAAACACTCAGCGATTGCTTCATAGAAAAAGTTAAAAAATGCCAAAGTTAAATATTTTGGCGCAGTCTTGCTTTATCATATCTCATTCATGCTAGGTGGTACACAGTGATTACAAGCAAAATATGGATGATTTACCTCGTTTATGGGCTCACGTCAATTACCGTCTGCTGAAATTAGGAGGGAGTTCTAAAGGTGTACTGATTTTCTCATAGCATTTGGTTTTGTGCATTGCACAATTATTGTTTTATTCTTGGATAAAGCTAAAATCTGTTGACGTCATTTTTGTCGCCATAGTTCATTATATTAAACTTAAATTACCAGTGTTATTGTCATATTTAGTCCGCCACCATAATGGTTTAGAATGCGGTAAAGTAGCTATTGTAAGTTGCTGACAAAGCTTACAATTGCATGAAACAAATTACCGTGAAATTCGTACCAAGGTTTTTCTTAATGACACTCGTAATAACTTAATAGAATGAGTGGCGGAAAAGCGGATATTACACGAAAACTTTACTATAAAATAGTTTTGCTATTTTTATAGGCGAGTAAAAGTTACTATAAAATGATCCACCGATTCAGTTTTGTGTGGGAGGGAGAGGTTGATTCACAATTAAAAAACTTTCATTTTCTGTCATTTTGCTTTTTCGTGCCATACTATACAATTCAAAAAGTTTCCTAAGTACTGTATCATAGTCACAGAATATTCCAGAATCTTTTTGGAACCAATTGTTACACATATTATTTAGGAAATGCACAAACAGTCGCGACCTCTATTAATTTGTTTTTTCAAAACTTAGAATTTCGAAAGCGTATACATCCTTCCTCGAAGCAGTCTGACAGATAAAATCCGGCCTGAGAGAATTTTCTCGGTGGTATACACATCGATTTGCTAACCAGGTGCAGCGCTGCTTTTACCTTGCAGCTAAGCGCAAAACGACTTACCTCTACAAGAATTAGCAAGAAAATTAAACCGCCCAAGTGCAGTTCATTTGAATCAGGTTTTAAAGTCTAAACGACAAGTCTGAAAAAGACTAAAATTACAATGGCACCTGCTTCAAGTAACAATAGTACTAAAAGCAAATGTTCCACTTTTTTATGAAAGCAATAATTTGAACAGTGCATACTGGGGATTAAGCTTTGTATCAAACGCCCAACAAGATATTTGTTGGGATAAATGAATTCATTTTTGTTGTTTCTAGTCACAGTTGTGCAAGAAGTAGTACAAGTTGTTTTTTAAACCGAAGAAGAAAATCATTCAGAAAATTCCAAAGAGATTCTCGGGATAAGCACGCGCGCACATCCGGTTTCCTGTTGCCTGATCGTTTACTTCCTGCATGCTGGCTAACTGATGTCAAACGTCACGTTCCTTTTTCATGGGCATTTAGATTAAAACAAAAATAAAAAGATACGCAAGATATCGTGCAAACACATCGAGCTTTCAAACAGATTTTAAAATCAGTCTTCGTACTAAGCGGAAGGATTAATTTTTGAAGGGCTTAAAGGAAGACAGAACGATTTTTCAAGCATGGCAAAACCTAATCACATTTTAACACTAATAATACTGTAAAAGCATTTCTAATAATTAAATAATAGACTAACATCTTAATTAACGACAGGCGACTCCAACTAGTGATGACATCACAAACTAACATAATTTTCAACATCAAAAACATTCCATGAGCGTGTTGCACGTGTTTGCGAATGCAAAAATGGAAGTACAGTGCTACTATAAGATATTCGGTGTGTTGTACTAAAACTAGGCAAGTTTTGAGATAAAAATTCAAATTTTATGTTTACTGTTGTACTCACGCATGAGACGTCGAACGTGAGTAGTTCGTCACAAACTAACACATATGAACCGAGAGGTACAGCACCTGTTTTTGTTTAATGCTTTCTGAAATGCAGGCGATGGTGACATGCATGTAACAGCGAAGAACTAACGGCGCAAATGCGAAATTGTGTTTACGTGGTAATAATTCTTTCACGTCAGTCATTTTTGAAAAAATTCTGTGTTTACTTTCAATATTTTAAAGCGTAGATTGTTTTGACCTATTGTCTAAGAATGGATCCGGTTTTACTTTATTTCAAGCGATTGGTTGGAATTTCAGCCTACACTTCTTTTGAGTTCTCTCTAAAAATAAAGAGGCGACATAGATTTGCTTTTTAAAAAAAACAAAAACTGCGCTGTTGATCAGTTTGTATTGGGTTCTGATAAACACTAGAAGCTATACTGCAGAATTAATTTGACTAAACGCAGTCAATAAAATCTTTAACCTTCAACTTTGATCATTATATTCACAGCGCACAAAGCAGTTCGTTAATACGGTTTTAATT
Organism: Tubiluchus corallicola; assembly: GCA_030141605.1. Classification (NCBI taxonomy): domain Eukaryota; kingdom Metazoa; phylum Priapulida; class Priapulimorpha; order Priapulimorphida; family Tubiluchidae; genus Tubiluchus; species Tubiluchus corallicola. The sequence goes on along the minus strand of JAQGDQ010000108.1, from coordinate 429,590 downwards.
CGGGCTAATGTTGTTATGCCAAGCGATAAAAAGAGTTTGTAGTATTCTCGACGATTAATGAAATTAAATATAAGCACTTAGCTACATATGAACTTGTTAAAATGTTAATTTCTTGTGTGAAGATGTTGAAAATCGCGCGCAGGTTTGGAAAATCAGCATGGCAAAATTTCGCCTTATTTTTGTTATTTTGTGACAAATATTTGTAACGTAATTTTGCATTTGCAACCTCATGATTAAAGCAATTTAATCATTAATCGTAAAGAAAGAGTTAAAAAGGTGCGAGATAATTGGACATTTGCTTTGCAAGTGAATGAATTAATCTTGCAACAAAAGCGAAACGCATCCTTGAATCTACGGAATAAACGGATTGACTAGATTCTGGCGATATTTTGAACGACACCTGCCCATGCAGAGTGTTTTGTCTGAGGTTAACCGCTAAGATGAATACGTGTACTATTCAAGCCACTTTAGGGTGGTGGACTTTGATAACTTTTAGTTTTTCTCCACCCTTTCACCAATCAGTTAAATACCATATCTCAGATAAATTAATCTGTTACACAGCATCACATTATCGTTTTATGCACTGCGTTTTTCTTCTTGTAAAAAGGTGATAAATAAAGATACTTATACTTATATAGTCGCAAGAAATGTGCAAACAACTATACTGCACACCCAATGAGTGCCATTTGCTTTCACTTCTTAATATAATAATGTCTACAGTGAAACGAAGTTGAATCAGTTACTCAATGTGGCAAACACACAAACAAACAAACACGCAAACAAACAAATAAGTAAACAAACAAATAAAACCAGCCAATCAGCTAACAAACCAAGCAATAAAGCAGATACACACGAACATAAGCAAACAAGAAAATAAAGATAAAACCTATCCAATAATAATTAAATAACTGTCTTAGTGAGCAGCTGACTAATTAACTACTACTGTTTTTTATACAACTCGGCAATCTGCAGATTGGAATCCAGCTCTCAGTGGCAAACCCAGCTGAAGATTGATGGATGTGGTGGGACCAGAACATTGCTCAAAATCAACGACAATCCTCTATTTCTAAGATGAGATTCGAATGGGACAGAAGTTTCTCGGGCACGTTCAACTGTGAATACATCCTCCCTTAACGAGATAAGCAGCGAGAATGAGGTACAGTGAAGGCATCCGCCCACAGCGAGCACTGGAACCACCCATCCACTCACTGACCAGATTTGACATTATTTATATTCTTTTACTAAATATACAATGACCACGCAGCTATTACCCTCGCTTCAAATGTCGGAACTTCCTCACAATTTGTAAAGATTTTGTAGTATATGCATTTTTGAAACCGAGTGAAACTCAAACACATTTGTAAGTTTACTGCATCCTGCATGTAATGTTAAAAATAATGTTAGTTTTTCAGTAGCTGATGCAGCTCTTACAGGTACCCTATAATCATTTCTAAAAAAACTTTCACGCGGTATTTTTACTGCTTAAGATTACCTTGACAAAATTATATGCCTAATCTAGAATTTTATGTATTTTCTCACTTCATAACACATGTTTACCTAGCATGATCAAAGTTCAGACGTAATCACCCCAGAGATGTCCATGGGGTCAATTGTAAAAGCACTTTTTATGGAGAAGTAATGGTTAAAGAAGCAGGTTTATGGTTGCTGATAATAGTCAGTTAGAGCCAAAGGCAAATTTTTAAACTACCGTCATAAAGACATGTGCACAATAGTATGCTCTGCTCTAATAACTTAACTGTTGCATAAAATTACTTATAAACCGCGTGTCGGGGTGTCAAGGCGATCCCAGGGAGTGAGGTTTGAGTTATAAACGTGTGATGCTGACTTTTGTCTATTTTTTCGAACCAGTTAATTGCCTCTAAATTAGAAAATAAAATGCTCACCCGTGCAATTATACTTAAGTGAATTTTTATACAGCCGGTAGGCCTATTATGCTACTTTTCAAATTCGTGGATTAATCTCGGAATGTGTAAAGGTACCACAGCATAAACTAAAGTTTTATTATAAATGCTTACAGGTACCCTATAATCATTTCTAAAAAAACTTTCACGCGGTATTTTTACTGCTTAAGATTACCTTGACAAAATTATATGCCTAATCTAGAATTTTATGTATTTTCTCACTTCATAACACATGTTTACCTAGCATGATCAAAGTTCAGACGTAATCACCCCAGAGATGTCCATGGGGTCAATTGTAAAAGCACTTTTTATGGAGAAGTAATGGTTAAAGAAGCAGGTTTATGGTTGCTGATAATAGTCAGTTAGAGCCAAAGGCAAATTTTTAAACTACCGTCATAAAGACATGTGCACAATAGTATGCTCTGCTCTAATAACTTAACTGTTGCATAAAATTACTTATAAACCGCGTGTCGGGGTGTCAAGGCGATCCCAGGGAGTGAGGTTTGAGTTATAAACGTGTGATGCTGACTTTTGTCTATTTTTTCGAACCAGTTAATTGCCTTTAAATTAGAAAATAAAATGCTCACCCGTGCAATTATACTTAAGTGAATTTTTATACAGCCGGTAGGCCTATTATGCTACTTTTCAAATTCGTGGATTAATCTCGGAATGTGTAAAGGTACCACAGCATAAACTAAAGTTTTATTATTTTGTTTTTTGCAAGATCTTTCAAAATAAATCCAGAAAGTATGTAAACAAGCAGTAAATTTATACTGTTATAATTTTGACACAAAAGCAGAAAAACAATGACACAAATATTTTAGCTTGCTAAGAACCGTTTGTTTACGATCGCAAAAATAGGCTTCTGCTATCCCTACCTACGGGAGTAGTCGAATTTTTATATAATCAATACATGAATACGAAGCAATCAGTCCCCATATTTCAGCAAATGTAATGAAAATGCGATTTTTGGTGACACAACCGCATATTTCAATATTTTTCAACATTTTTCAAAAACAAGCCAAGTTCATCAGAGACAAAAAACATTTCCATCGATCCGTGATGAATGACAAAAAGTCTAAAAGACTTAAAATGTCATAAATTTTATCTGCAGGTAAGGTAACAGTGCATGGCAAAAAGGTAAGGTAATAGGCATAGTAAAAACAACTTGAACGTAACAATCAATTAAGTTCACTATATTAGAAAAGTTAACTAACACATCTTTTTGCGTACACGAAACAAAATCACGAAAAAATGATAAAAGTGATGTTGAGGTTTCGCAAAATCAATGACATTTTGTGCAATATGTACAGGATGTTCAGAAAGTCAATGTGTACTTTTCTAATCACGTTTTTTTATATTTCAGCTTTTGATCCAGACAGAATAGGAAGGATCCAAGCCTGTATTGATGCTAACGGGGGTCATTTTCAACATTGTTTATAATTGTCATTCATATTTACCTCCTGTATTGAGACATGTCTGTTAATAAATGTGCACAGTGACTTTCAAAACACCCTGTATAAATTCTCTCAGATTTTGTACTACAAGAACTTCAATCCGTAAATACAAAATTTATTTAACAAACCAGAATAGCAATACCAGGTTATTACGGTGTTAAGCTTAACATAACTAAATTGTAATAAAGAGGAAACAAGGTCATTTCACAGCCCTTTTAATACAGTGCCCAATCCTAACTCAGGAACACTTTTTTTGTGCAACCTATTCTCAACTTTTAGTGGAATTGAACATGTTTAAAATGTATCTGAATAATATTCACTTCTCAATCAGACTATAAACGAGGCCACAACAAATTAAATCTTTCAACTTAGTAGTGCACTTCAAACTCTAAACAATTACACATGTGCATTAGTAATGTGTACATGTTGCACTATCAAATATACAACAACTGCCTTGCCAACTGAATCGACTTCATTCAAAAATGAGTTAACAAAACAGTGAATCTTGAAACAAATTTTACTAAGTCTTAAGAACCTGAGACAATTACAAAAACTGTTTTATTTTCAGCTCTAGTTTTTTCAAGCCAACACATTCTCAGTGATTATTGTTTATCGATGTAAAAACTATAATGGGCATTAGGAGCAAATTAATTTTCAGAGTTCTTTTCAAGAAAACATGTTGCTGCTGCCATCTGTGTTTGGAAAGTCATAACAGAAAGCAGACAGAGCGTGACAAAAACTGTCAAGCATAAAAAAACAAAAAGCTTCTTAATAGAGACTTTTATACATGTTAGTGATGTATTTGGACAACATTTACAATCAACAAAAAAAAACTAAAACACGTGAGACTGATAAGAAAAACAATTTAACAAGAGAAATGAGTAAAAAAGTTTAACTGTTTGTGATCTGATAGTTCAATATTGATTCCTACAAACTCTGACACTAGCATTTTCAATGAAATATACCCTGAAATTTTCAATAAAAAAATAAAAACACCTCTGCACAATCAATAAACACATAGCTAATTGCTTAGTTAATGTCTGACAAACTATTCTAAAATGTTTCAAAATAAAAGTCCAATTATCCTAACATCTCAGATAATCCGAATAATTAGTTATTACGATAATCTTTCATTGAACTGCATCATCGTTTACAGTATTATGTTGCAACACTCATCCTGTAAAACACGAAACTGTATAAAGACCATAACATGATTTTAAAAAAATCTTGTTAGAAGTTCCTGCAATGACAATACATTATGAATGCCAATTTTTTTTAGTGCATATGAGCTTTTGTTGATTTAATAATTATCTAGAAAACAAACAAGCAGTCTCACAATGCAAATTACAAAACAGTTCTGACCATCAAATGTGATTTCACATGCCTAATCAACTGTGACTAGTAAATGGCTTTACGGCTATTAACTAGCCCTACAGTAGCTCTGTCAAGGATTATCCATCCTTATGGACAATTTGACTTTTATGGCAAACAATACTTGGTGCCATCAATACAGTCGAAACAACAAAATCACAAATAATACTTAATAGATTTTTGCTCAAGCAAATATAATGGAAGATGAATAAATTTTCAACTAATGTCTTAGTTTTAAAAACATTTACTTCATACCGAAAGCCTGTATCCATATTATCAATTTACAATTTACTTTGGCAGCAGATAGTTAAAATCGCCGCCTTAATGTGAATCGTCCCGGTCTCGTCATGAGTCGGAAATGTGAAGCAACAAGCCAGACTTTTATAAAATTTTAATATTTTATGGTCTAAAATGAGGTAAAACTCTGAACAATTATCATGTTTTCAGCATGGCAGAAGATTTTGTGGCTAACCTAAAATAATAAAAAGTTGTTATACTGTGTAACAAAAAATTGCAGTCTAGTAATGAAAAAACGAAGCTGGTAATATAACGCCAAAAATAAACAAAAATTTCTTGCACTGATGCTAGTTGCTTCTGCCAGCTTTTTATATTTTAGTAGATTTTAATAAATCTCACAGATGAGTTTTATGAAATTAATGTTTCCGAGTTTTCAGTATTTTCTGAAATGCTTTGACCTCTTTGAAGAGGTCAGGCACACTGCATAATTACCAACAAATAAGAAATAAAAACTATAGCTTTTATAATACTAAGCTATGAAAAAGTTTATAAAACTGAGCTTTTATTAATTAAGTAATTAAGTATTTAAGAATTTTTGGGTTGCTTGCTCACTGTGTAATCTTATACAAACCAGATTTGGTTCACCATGTAGCCAGTCTCCTTGTCGTTCTCATTGTCTATGTAATAAGTTTTTAGCCAGTTTTTAATTGTAATGTTACAATAGACTAGAGCAACTTACAGTACTTTGAATTTATACGATAACACTGATTCTAAATTCTAACACTGATTCTGGCAATGCTAAATGGCATTTTAAATAATACATTCATAAAATGGAGTCATGGAAATACTAAATGTGCCCTAAATGAAATATCTAAGCAGTTGGGTAGAAAAAACTAATTAAGTCGGAATCATCTTCAATAAAATCGTCATAAGTCTTGATCGTCATAAGTCTTGACTTATTAAATCAAACAATTTTGATTTATTACAAAAAAAACAGTAATAGGTAATAAGTAGATACATAGATAAATAGACACCCAACTCTTACTAATTTATGCAACTGCTAAGTTTATATGGCGTGTGTAGGCCCATCACACTTTACAATATAAAGCTAATAAGAAATAATTGGTAAGAAACAATATGAAACGTATGTTATAATCTTGCTATACCAGCTTTTTCCCTAATTATCAATTATAATTAGCATTTTAGTTTATTTTCAGACTGCATCTTCATTAAGTATTTTCAAAAATGTGCCATGCTACTTAGTGAGCATTGATTTGCAAGGACAAATCACAGACTACAAGCTATAAGTTACACTACTATCACTACTAGTCTCACTACACTGTACTTACATTATAATTTTGTTCCTTCTGTCGTTACAGGAAAATATTTGCGTAATGTCTGCTCATAGATGTGAACATCTTCCGGTAAAAACACACAGAATATTATGCGATCAAACTGCACAAACAAAAAACCTTGTTCAAGAAAGACACTGCAAGTGTTAAGTGCAATAAAAATAGTTAAACAAACAAAGATGCATTTTGATAATCAAACACTTATCAGTTTTAAAATGATCACATCAATTCTTTAATAAAGCAAAAAACTTTTATTATATAATAGTAAGCTCGTTATACAGTAATTGTAATAACTCTCATTCTTAGTATTTCATGCAGCACAGTAAATATTTTAATCTAGTCAAATTAAAGCTGCTTGCTTGCTAATGAGTATGATTTAAGTTATAGAAAGAAAAAATACTTATCTAACAGTTTGTTCATTTTTGCTAGCTTATGGCATTTGTCTTTTTATGTATATTTTGGTTATTAAATTGTGACAATGTGTGTGTGTGTGTGTGTGCGTGTGTGTGTTTGTGTGTGTGTGTGTGTGTGTGTGCGCGCGTGTAATTTATTTGTCTGTTTTCTTTTCTATATTTGTATGCAGTTTTGCTAACTTACTGGCACGCCTAGTAAGAAATCTGCTTTTTTGTCCATCATCATATGTACGTCTGTTGCAGCCTCTTAGTTTTTTTAGTAGTAACTGTTTTTGCTAGTTGTAGTAAATGATTCTTCTAGTAAATGATGGTAAATGATTTTCGGTGATCCCAGAAAAGTATGTGTAGGTTACGAACAGGGATGTGCCGATATGGAAACCTATGTCCTGATCCGATGCCGATTATTCTTACCTATTGCTGTTGGCCAATCCAATCCCCGATTTGATCCGACACTAAACCCAAGCCGATATGATGTGTTACAATTGCTGCAACAGGTTGTGGTTGGAGGAAGTCAAAATGAAATCCCACAAGAATTTTTGAGAGATTAATGATCATAAGTGTTTATTTCGCCTGTATGTAATTATTCAGTAGATACTAATGACAAAAAGCTTAACTGAAGCTTATTACAAATGTATTCAGAACGAAAAGTTATTTCATGTGTAAAGATCAAGATTTAACGTGAGAATTTGTAATATGAATGGCTTCCACAATATTTAAGACCGTTAATGGAGTTAACTGTCTAATTGTGATATGGCGTCACAAATTTCAGCAGTAATGCTGAATTATGGCCAATCTGAGACAAAGTTGAAAGTAGCCTAAGTGTATGTGTATATAAATTACCATACAAATTAGGTTTACTATTTGGCTAATAGTGCAAGTATATAAGTTAATAATACAACTATTTAATTGCTTTAATTGATGTCTGATGAAACTGCAAAAAAAATTAAACTTCCATTCAATATAGTAGTTAGCCCAGTAACTAATTCAATTCTTTGTAATAGCTAAAAGATAATATTGGTTTCCCGAAGATATGAATCATATAATGTCAGCTGGTTCAGCACGTTATGTTACGAGAGTGTTTCACGGAGTAGTTTATGCATGGCTATTGTGTACTCGTTTCTCAAGGTCATTTTACTTGGCTGCTGCTGTGAGTTATCACGGGTAATTTGTTTACTTCTGCGATAACAAAGCAATTCACGAGTGTTAGGGAGTGAGCATATCATTATAAATACAGGCTAACACCTCATAATGCATTAGAAATAATGAACACAAACTTCTGGCTTTTAGCAGATTTGTTACTATTCTATATAGTTTGATTAAGTGTGACATATTAACTGGAATTTGATTTATTTCCGTTTAAGTGCACAACGTTACCCCACGTTACCATTGCCGATATTAAAGTGTATCAGTTCAATCTCCAATCTCTTCCAATATGCAAGTTTGCTTGCCGAATCGGCACACCTCTGGTTACGAAGAACAATAAATTGTTAGCAACTAATAATATAAGCAATAACAATGGCACAATTTTCAAGAAAATAAAATAGTTGTTTGAGAATGGCAAGAGTGGTTGGCCTACTTTTCAATTAGAAAATATTGAACAACAGACTACAACTTTCAGAAAGAAAATATACCTTGTCTGGATTTTCCAGTAGAAAATTTCTAATGGTTCTAACAGCCACAGGTGCAGCATTCTTGTTTGGATAACCTAAAGCAAGAAATGTTGCTTAATATCACATATATTTATTAACATGAATATGCAACAAATTTTTACACATGTAAATGATGCAGTAATACTGAGCTATATTTTCCATTGCTAGCTAAAACTATTCATGGAAGACAAAATATGAAGAGGAACTTTTTCGATAATATAAAATATAATTACCAAACTGATTTATTTCCAAAACAGACAAAAAAGCAAACCAAAACCAGTACTCAAGGCAAGAAGCTGCAGTTAGAAATTGAGAATAGCAAAATGGGATCTTGTTTTGTTGGCAAAAAAAGGTATTGGTTATTTTAAAGCAAGTAAGGTTGTAGTTATTAGAAAAAAGTTTCTGGCAAAAAATTTCACACACGTACGTATGCACATGTAAACACATGGCAATAATGAATAAGAAAAAAGATTAGCAAAGTTGTCAATTACCGTATATTCCAGTTGATATGCATGGAAAGGCGATGCTCCTTATTTTGTTTTCTAAGGCAATTTTCATGCAAGTATAATAACAACCTTGCAGCAAATCAGGCTTCTCACCCTGAGGTCCCACTGTGTGTATAACATCTGCAATAAAAAGTATTGAAAAAAATAAAGTTTGACTAATGAAAGTATCCCTGACTTCGATACTGTCGTAGTATTAATAAGAAGAATGCTGTTACATTCAAGTTCAAACAACTCGCTAACCTGGTACAAATTGAAAACAAAGGCATTTTATTAGCGACAGAAATTGGGTTAAGCAGTAAAAGTCAAATTAAGTAACATATGTTATAAACTAGAAAATATGAAAGGTATCAAAATCGTCTGTTCCACTGGAAATCTAACAAAGGTCTTTTACATTCAAGAACTACATAATACAAACCTTCAACTTTTCAATTTGATTTTATTTCCAAACTACCACAAGTACACCACTGACCAGTTTGGCATCCTTTTGTTTCAGGAGAATGTAGTCTGGTGCTGTGAACAACTACATTTATTCAATAATATAGGCTTTATAACTCAGAAAAAGAGTCTTTAGAGAACATGTTCCCAAGATCTTACCAGTTTAGTTATAAGGACCCTATGTATGCTTACTTGTTAAAATCATGCTTATGCTATTTAGTTACATACAAAACTTTAAAAATTTAAAGATCAAAAGATCTCTATGCCCTTTGTAAGGTTCCTACAGATTGTAAGGCTATAAGATCTAAGAAACGATAAGGCAAGATAAGATAAGATTACTAATTTCTAATTCAGTACATTACTAATTTCATTTAGTGGGTTATGGGTATCTATCTTATGCGTAAAGTGGTATTCATGCATAACACAGGATGGCTACTGATCTCCCCTACATCTAGAAGATAGTTTTATTTTAGTGCATGTAAAATGCAAAAATACCTGGACTGACAGGTAGCAGTCAGAGGGCAGGACGCTTTGAATAATGAGTAAATCAGATATTCTTTTGTTCACAATAATGTTATGCACCAGCAAATTCTGCCAACAACAGTAACCGCATATCATTACTACAAACAGATGACGCTCATTTCATCAAAATTTTTGTGATGTTGAATAACAATGCATGCATTTAGCAGAAATGTTGCCAGTACCAGTAAGCAATAGAACCTAAACAATTAGTAACCCTGTAAGTTGTTTTAAAACTCATATGTAATCTTGCATACTCAGAACAGTTCAAATACGAATTCGATTTTTCAACTGCGATACTTGGTTAATCTTCCCTTACGAGGTTATTCTGGAATCAAATTTCATGATTCTGAATAGCAATATTGAATGATATAATTTGCTCACAAAACCTCATTATTCATGGTTGAAACCCATAAAATGAAAAATATATTAAACAATCACATATTAGATGTCACAAGTGCCTGCTGTGTTGTTTTTAAACCATATTAAAAAAAAAAACAGCACCATGTCAGTGTCAGCATAAAACAGGATTTTACTTAAAGTGACTTAGTTTCCTATAAGGCTATTATTGCTACAGTATGAAGAAAAGTAACAGCCATATTATAACATTTAGACAACAAAACTGTCTTACAAGATTGTAAAAGGAGATGTGAGCTATAGAGTATGGTGTAAACATTGTACTGCAATGGTGTACTTTGAACTGCAAATGGAATATCCAAACTGGCCAGTTTCGCTTAGTATATTTTGCTAATATACGGAGATTCAGAGAATGCTATTATTTTCTCCCGATTATCATGAAACATATGCAAACAAAATCACTTCCTAGGCTAGCGACTTCGGTGTACAAATGGTATCAAGTAACGTAAGCGTTAACATTTAGTGCGAGTCACTTGACTAGAAAAAGCTTGTAAAAACGTGAAATGTAGTGAATTATGAATACATAAGCAAAGATTGTGAAACATACATTTTGCTGGTAGTTTGTAACCGCCTGTAATTTTAGCATTGCCAGTCTCACAACCTTGCAGTGTAGCACATTCGGCTTTTAAGCTTGGACCAGCGGCACGGTGAATTGCTCCATCAACTAAATTGTACAAAGTAAGATAAATTGACAATGTTTAAATGCCATACATTACAATGAACTTAATCTTGTTGAAGGCATATCTACAAAATTAAACACGCAGATTTTTAAGCTGAATTAATGAATGAAAGGAAGCAACCCCCTTTACCAGCAAGTGAAGCCTGCCTTACCTCCTCCACCACCCATAAGTGTTGGGTTTGCAGCATTGACGATAGCATCTATTTCCAAACTTGTAATATCCCCTCTCCATAATGATATCTTTTGATTCAGATTTTCGTCTTCAGTAATATTTGTCTGCACAACTAAATGAAACAAAATCATAACTGCTGACTTGTATGTCTTGACAGCAATAAACCAAATGCATTACTAAATTACTAACAGTGGAGGCTTAGGCCCATTTCAAACTGACGATATGTGGCAAAGTTTCTTGATGAAAAATTCCTTGCACAATTCCTCCGGGAAATGCAACACATTACTTACTATGGCACATGAGACACAGGCGCCTAATGAAGAATTTTTCTGTGTGGAATTTCACATGTATAATTCTGATATCAACTAGAAGCTATGCATCCTGTTCATGAGGAAATTTGCCGTATGATAGAAATAGTGCATGTTCCATTTTCGTGAGGATTCATTGAGGAATTCACATTAAAATTTAAGTTTTCAATTACTTTTTTCTTGTTTATCGGGTACCAATTAACATATTTCAGGATAAAATTATAAATTTTTAAGTTTTCTTCTTTATCAAACAGATAATTTTTTGCTTTACTAATGCAACAGTGATGGCTATATTCAGGAAAAAGAAAAATAATGCCTGCATATATTTATTTTATCAATTTATATTCTCAAATTTTGAAGTGGTTAGTAGTTCCAAGAAAACAAACAGGTCTGACGCCACACTGACTAACATTATTAATTGTTCTTTGTAAACGACAACTGTTACAGCACTAACTTAATTTAGACATGCTTACCGAAAATATCATTTTACAAAGCTGGCCTGTTCTTATCATGATAGTGAAGCTTCTGGATTTAAAAAGTTACCAATGCGATTTTGTATGGTCATCGCACTACAGGCAAGCTTATGTAAATTAACTCGGTGTTTGCCAGATTATTTTCTAACAAGGTGTCACAGGAGAAGACAAATGCTTTAAAATCCCTTCTTCTAGAGAAATTATGCAACACACAACAAGCTTTGACAATGCATATAATGATGGTAATTAACACTGTTGTAATAATAATAAGTGCTGAGTAAAGTATTACGCATTCCTCTCTGTCCATGATGGCGAGTAATAGCTATAAGCCAACAACTGAAAGTAGCTGGAGCTAGCAATTCCATGAGTCATAATCCTTGTATCCTCAATATGAAACGGGCCTTAGCATTCTACTAACCATCCAATAGTTAATTAGGCAGAATTATACTCAACATTAAAAGCATAAATAGTTTAACTAAATTTCTGGCAGCAATAAAAAGTCACACACAACCAGCCAAGTATGGTATTTTTGTTATATCTTATGTGCACGGAGAGGAAATAAAATGTGATTTAATTTTACCATAAGATAAAGTGAATTAAATGATTAGGGAGATTAAACCATCAGGGAGGATTTCGAAATACATTTGGGTAATAAATCCACTTTGGTGCATGGCTAAGTGGATTTACTAATTGACTGGATACCTTATTTGTTTGTTATTCGGATTGACCTTATTTGTATAGTGCACGATTTTACCAGTTTCCCTGTGAAACATATGCCATTTTTCCCAATGCAATATATGGAGAGCATAATTAAAGTCACTTAGTATAATGAAATCACTAAGCCAAACTAATACTCAAAGTGCCTTTAAAATTACTTGAATAAAATATTAAATAAGAGTAGTAACTATTTGGCCAAATAAAACATGTGAAAATGACAGCAGCCACTTGTGTGTTAGGCTACCAGTCCGTGTGTTGTGTATAACACGCCAACTGACTTGAAATTGGCAATAAGACAGCCAATAAAATGCACCAGCTTATCGATTTGCCTCTGCTCTTTTAATTCCAGAAACAGTGCACTAGGAGGGTTTATATATTTCATTTGGATTTAACAAAAACACAAGAAGATTCATTCCAGGCACAATGGTCACAATAAGCAGGTGGATTTAGTAACCAAAAAACATAATATACATGAATAAAAAGTTCAAAGTTAATTTGGAAATCAAGTGTGTTTTACAGGTCATACTTACCAGATTTGCTGAAATGATATGCATTGTCAGCAGCATACTGTTGCCAAGTTGAAACTGCATCTAGTGTAACATAATCTTTACGACAAGCATAATGTTCTCTTTTTGATTCTAGTGGCATATGCAAATACTTTTCTAAATGAGAAACAAAAGGTGTTAGTAAAATATAGAATTAGAATTACAAGCAAGGATACTGGGCTGATCATGAATTTAGAGTTGAGGGACGTACATGCATAGATATTGATTCTGAACTGACTTAGACACAAGTTCAACTATCATGGCTTAAATGCTTAGTGTTGGTTCACTGAATTGTTCTATAGATAGATAATTTAATAGCAATTTCTCACAGTATCTCTGTCAAACCAAATGACTTTGCTAACTATAGGAGACTGCATTCCACTATCCCCGCACCCACTTGAACTACAAATTAAAGCTAAATTAACTCTTAAGTGTGAATTTTTATATACAACTGGTGTTTCATGACTAATAATAATTATGAGAAGATTTAGGAAAACATTCACACTAAAAAAATATTTAGCCCTAGTGTAACTTGTTCAAATGATTCTGTGCTCCAGTTGGTAAGACCTGTGTGTAGGTTATTATCAATAAAGTACATGAAACGGAATTATGGCAGTGTCTCAAGCATATAATTTCTGTATACCCTTTTCATCTTTAGCGAAGGCAGATCTTGTCGCATGCATTTCTCTCTTGTGCTCACGGTGCAGCTCTCCTTTTTGCCATTCCATTTCTGCAGGGCAACTTGCAATATTCACTATGTTAGCAGCTGTTTGTAAAATGGGTTTGTTGAACTGAATACTGTTTTCTAGTGCCAATAAAGCATACGTGCCGACCAATAGTCTTGTTGGAAAATGCCGCGCCTTAAGAATTAACCCCAGAACAATATTAGCACTACACCTAGCACTAGCAGCTGAGGCAAACATCAGTTAACATTAATTTTACTGAAAGTGGAAGAAAAACGAAGACTAAGGGTGCCTGGTCAGATCTTCAGTTCATTATCTTAAAGCTAAATGTTATGAACTTTTAGAAGATTGAGAAGCAATAATAATGTTTTAAAAATAACGCTACGCAAGAAATTGCAAATAATACAAAGTTGCAAACCGACGGCACCAACCGAGCAATGTCGGCAATCGCTCTTCTCTTCGAAGCAGCAAATATGTTCATGCTGCAAAAAAGCCCTGAGCATAGAATTTGCGTGATGAACAATGACGAGAGTCGATGATGATGAAAGTGAAACGTGTCATCAGTCAACATTCATCACTCTGTCCATATACCACATTATTAGTTTACTAAGAAATTACTATGATAGTATACTAATCTGTTATATTGCGTTTTATAACTTTTTGGTTCGTATCTGTCAGCAACTCAGCGCATAGATGCGAACCAGCCAAACCAAGTAGTTTCAGTTCTTTCTCAGTGGGTCTACTCACAATACGTTTGGGTCTCAGCTTAACTGAACATTTTATAATTTTTTGATTTTGGAATTTGCCATTGTTTTTATTTGTCGGATTTATTTCGTGTAAACATAATTACTATAGCATTTACAAGACAATATTACTGTAATTGCAAACATGGAGTATCACGAAACTAATGTAATAACAACAAAACGCTTTTGTAATGTGGAGTTGCTCTAACAGCACTTAATTGTGTTTTAGAGCTTTTAGGCCTCGTCTTCACTATACCTGCGCAGATACGCACATATGCAGACTTTTCTTTGCAAAATTTAATTCCCCAGAAGTTATTTCAATTGTGACTGCACTGTTTCTGTAGTGTCTGCATAAAACGCCGTGAATGCGGCGAAATTCGGTACTTAATTTCTATGAGAAAGAGTAATTTTATTTTACTAACATTGGTTAAAAAGGGCAAGTAGGTAATATAGCAAGCGACAACATCGTTTTGGACTCAAAATACCATAACATTGCGAATTTTGTTTTTCCATTGGAATTTAAACAGTTTGTCTATATATTCACTTAAATCCGCTAAAAGTAAAAACAAACAGCTTATATCGTAGTTTGTTGTTTATAAGTGTCTGTGCTAGCTGTATAACTATATACAATTGAATTTTGAGAGAGTTTAACAATATACATTATGCAGTAGCAATAAATCACAGGATAACATAGAATTCTGTGCCGAGAGGAGGTAATCCTTGTACACCAGAACGCTAAGAGTTAAAAAAATGAGTAGCTAATTACATGGACATTATTGAGGCCCACGTTCTCTTAACTATGGGGCTGCAGCCTTGGTTACGTTGCACTAACCTTGGTTGGCGATTATTGTGTGATCAAATTCGTTTATGCAGGCTTTAATAACAAGTATTGAAAAGCATGCAAGGTAAAATTTACTGCCTGGCTGGAAATGGACAAATGAATTGTCACATGTCCGTTTGTAAGGAATCTATGCGGAGAAGCCCGATGGAGAAACTAATTCAACTCACCAATCCAAGTTTTGCTCAGAGATAAAAAAAAGTATTCCAGGGCTGCTCAATATTGGTAGACTCGTGCTCTATGCCGAACCGCATCAAGATGCTTCTCATGAATTGAACAGTGAGTCATAATATCACATACTGATTAATATATGTAAATATTATTCATAGCAAAAAAAATTGAGCACAGCTTCCTTGTGCTATTTCTGGAATTCATGTTTTAACTAATTTGCACAAGGGTGCAGCTTGAAAGTCAGAGAAAACTTAACGAAATGGTTCCGAACTTTTGGCTGCTTCACCAAAATCAAGCAATTAATGAGTTATAAATATTATTATGGTGCGCAGTAAAAATGACACAGGAAAAATGCCACAGGAAAAAATGGCGCAAAATTTAGTGGAAAAGCAGGAAAAAATGTAGCACGCACATGTATATTTGCTTTTATACAGATAATTTGTGTAATAAGAAAATAACTATCATGCAGCATGTAATATACAGTTGACGCTCAATTCTGTGCAAAGTAGGGAGAGCCATAAAAGATAAACAGCATTCAAGCAAATAAGCATGTAGCTTCCATACATTCCTGAGTAACTGGAATACTTGTAGCGGGTTGATCACTAGGTAAGTAACAGATTCAAAGCAAAATCACTACGCTAGCAGTAATATGCAGGCTAGCATATTAATACTATGAACTATGAATTTTATTTCACACAACAAAAAATACAATATCAAACACATTAATGAATTTTAAATAAAATAATTTGACTAGTGCGAGGTGAGTGTACGACCATACGGTCATTCACACACTCACCTTACTTAAATGTTATGCATGCTTCTGGAGAAATTGCTAGTGATTGCTAGAAAAAGCTGTTTGCTAATTAGCTAATCATTGTGTGTTCCTCGTAATGAATATTATGTAGAATGGTCTTCAAGGTACAAAAAGGGCACGCGAGAGCAATAGCAACAACAATGCAAGCGATACACCAAGACTGGGTATATACATATATACATATAATGTTACTTAACTACTTTTAAAATTCGCCTTCACAGCTATCTCTACCAAAACTCGTAACGTCTTTTTATGAGTTTGAACTTTCTGTTAATTGTTATTGTCAATGGGTACATAAAGTTTAATATTAATGATAATAACACTTACATTATTTTACTGTATGATATGCTGCACTATGTTTTCCCCTTCGTACAGGGACTACTTTTGGTAATTTAAATTATTGTATTTTGTTGTAATTTTTTACTTACCAGTCGAGCTACAATTACCCATAAATAATAATAATGATGACGATGATGATACTGATGATAGTAATAATATAACAACAACAACAATAACAAAGACAACAACAACATTTGTTTAGGAGTTTATCAAGGTTATGTTGAAATTAGTTAGTTTGTTTAAAATCACATCATTAAAACAATGGCTAAAAAAATTTTAATTTTGCAGCACCACCACTAATTTTACCTACGAGCCGCCACTGTATACTGGCATTTGTAGTTGGCAGTTTCTTTAACCATTTTTATCAGGCTTCATTGTTTTCCAATGACTGTGTAAACTCACTGCATTTTACATTTTATACATTATATTTTACATCTGATGATGAGATGTTTGTATTGTATGGAGTAAAACCCTTGTGCCTTAATTGTCATCAATTTTTACTGTAATAATGATTAAATATTAATGTTTTGCTCTAATCTTAATATTATACTAATTTAATGCAAAAAAACATATTTTACTAAATGTGCCATTTTCACTTACTTTTCCATTTGTCCTACGGCATATTTACTTGTACCAGTTTTTCTTGTACCATTTTCACCTAAATTCGTATAATTACTGTTAGAAGTTTTTTTACGTAGGAAATTCTGTGCTTTTTGTCCTTTAAAATTAATAAAATTAAAATTTTTATAGACGGTGCGTGAAATTCGTTATTCAATAATATAATCTGTCACACATTACTGCATGGTGAGTATGGTGAGAACGAATTACCGAAATGCTCTTTAATAGCTGGAGTGTACTAAATGATGATGATGAAGAAAGCGCCGTAAATGACAATAGATTTTGTGGCCATTGGGAAAAACGACATTTTAGTTTCAAGTGTGTGAGAAATTAAAAATACCTTATCAAAGAATACTTTGTTCTAAGAATTATTGTGCCGATTGCTGTTTTATAGTTTGATTTCAGCTTAATAGCGAATTAGTTATTCTACTTCAGTAGTAAGTATTTTGTTTATTGTCGATATATTTCAAAGATAACATTAGTTGAAGGCTATTTTCCGACAAACTTTTCTATTCAGATACACTTTTGGTTGTATATCTTAATTGCGCAGGCATATTCTTTGTAAATTGTAACAATTTCAGACGCATATAGGGATGTTCATGGTAAATGTGAGAAGCAGTATCAAAACTCTGAGCAAACTGCCAGTGTGAACCAGTGGCAATGAAGAGAAGAGCGCGCGCTGCACGTTCCATACAAAAAGTAATAAAATGATTAAGTGTAATAAAAAATTAGAAGAGATTGTAGGCAGTGCGCAAAGTAAGCAGTATTGCTTTACAAAATGCCACACAAAACAAACAGAATGCCATTACAAAATTTATGTCTATTCTAGTTGATACAAAACAATCTAACAAAACTGGCTATTAAGCTAAGCAACATATTTCGAGTAGGATAAACAACTTTCACTTACTTGTAGATGCATTGATGACATTGTTTGCTCAGTTATGTTATTTTACAACATTATTCACAATATTTATGCAGATAGGTTGCTTGCAAATAGAAGTTATATTGTTGATAATACCCGTTCAGCTTACTTTGATGTAACTGTTTGTGTTTAAGCAGTGTTTTGGCACTGAAGTATTTCATAAAGTACACGATTTTCCATTTTCTATGGTAATGTATACCTTTCCTAGAAGCAATATTCCTTTTGAAATGGAATTTAGAGTTTCTGCTTGTCAATGACTTAGCTTAGCAAGAACGAATTCCAATAAAGATAAGTTTTTGTTAATGGCATTAAAGCTGATTAAGCTTATGTAAAATAGGGGATACCCAATATTGGGACTACTGAAGGCTGGTATGTTTCGAGATAATCGTGACTTGCTACACATGTTTGGATGGATTTCTGGCAAACAGGGCTTCTAGTGATTTAGGTCTGATTCAGTTCTAATTTTTGGTAAAAGTTAGATAACAGTTTTTGTTTGTCATTATTTGGTGGTGTTCTAGTTATTTATTTTATATTGTTTTGTTAAGAGTTTGTTGTAAATTCATTTGACTTTATACAAAGCGATAATTTTGTTTTTTTAAACTTGGAAATTATGGCACTTAACTGTTCTTTTGAATAAGCATGTATTTGACCACTTAACCACGTGGGTTATGCTTGGTGTGCCAGTAGTACCTGGCTTCAAAAGTGTAGCTGCTATGGTTTTTGAGGTAGAACCATATTATATATGGTGTATTAAGTATTTTGTATTAAGTTAGTGGACAATAAAGGAATAGTTTGCAATATTAGTTAGCATTATACATATTTTGGTTAGGTACTATTGATTTTATTTTAGCTATATGACCTGTGGTTGAATTACTGGTATAGACACTGCAAACACAGGCATTCCTTTCGTGTAGGATTTGCCATTAGATCTTTAGTTCCTAAAACAAATGCAGAAATTTTCCAAAATTATTACAAATTTTTAAAATTATGATAAAAATTATAAAGGAAAAATATCTGTCAAATTCATTATATATATATATATATATATGTATATATATATAAAATTAGTGTGAGAATTCAACTTATTTCATGAGGCTACTTTTAGAGCACACTGAGATCTAAAAACATGACAAGAAATCATGAAATTCTTCTAATTGCTTCAACTTTATAATCAGCACATTTTATCACTGCTAACACAGGTAAGTCCAGGGTGTTAAAAAATGCCAGGTACATCTATTAACCGGCTTGGTGTTCAATCTAAATAACTCGAGAAGCACGTTTGCCCGTTAAATCTGGGTTGTTGTTGTGGTAAATGTGGTTTCATTTAGTGAAACATACCAAAATACAAATTTTGGCTAAATAAATGATTACGTTACATTGTTTTAAAAAGGTGTTAACTTTCGCTTTATTGTCACTTTGGTGAATCTGCGCATCTGGCTTCGTCTGACCAGGTTTAAGGATTGAAGAGTAGGAAATCTGAATCCTGGCCAGGCTCCTTATGTTATGGATGTGGTATGGACCATATGGTTGTCTTTGTGTGTGCGCTACATGTGTGCGTGCATGGTGTTGGTAGAGCGTGCGACTTTAACAAGTTTGTATTGTTTTGATTGTTACTTAATTGTCGACTCTAGTTTGGTTTAATAAGTTATTGAAAAAAGTATTTTTTATATATTCCTGTAGCTTGTGGAGTTACGAAACAGCTTCAATACAAATTGATTTCTCAATACAAATTGGTGAGAAATTCTGATTAGTGTAACGCATTGTTTCGGGTAAAATGAATTAAATGAACGTGTTGAAAGTAGATCTTTATACATGCGCTTGTTTTCTAGAAAGAGCTACCATGGGTACTAGAGTTTATGTGGGTCGCTTGAGTTTTCAAGCTCGCGAGAAAGACATAGAAAGATTTTTCAAAGGTTATGGGCGAATCCGAGAAGTTATGATGAAAAACGGGTTTGGCTTTGTGGTAAGTTTGACATATTTTATGAGTCAGTGTGTACAAGTTACTGTCTCGATTAATCAGTTTTATGTTTTATATATCTAGTGAAAGATAAGAGGATTTTAAAGAATGGCCCCCTACTACGAATGCTGTCATTATTATTTCAAGCTTTACACAATGTTATCTGAGTCAGCTTCAACTTTTTATTCAGCGATTGACCATTAAAATGACTGCGCTTAACTGTCAGTGCAGGAACTTAAATTTAGAAATTGATACAGCATTACTGCTCATAGAAGTTCTGTGTAAAAACTGGCTTAATGCAAAATCTCATGACAAATCTTTTAAGCTCTATGCATGAATTTTGTTTTCTTGTCCTTTAAAGGTAGGAATAAGCGCTCGCATACCTTAATCGTTTAATGTAAATGGCTATGTTTAGAATTAAAGTTTTCTGTAGAATGTTTCTAATTATTATTTTTCATTCTAACTCAAAGCATTTACATGTAGTTCATGTAGTTTCCATTTGTCTTTCTTTGCTGTATTTAGTGCTTTAAATATAATTGTGCAAAATGTTTCAGCTACAAATATATGTAATTGTTTATACAAAATTTTGAAAAGTTCTCCGAATACTGCTCTCCGTTTGTGAGCAACACTGAAATGAAATGAGATTTATATTTTGCAAACCTCCCTCTCACTGATGTGTATTTTGACACAGCGACTGTTGCAGCATTGTTATAAAAAGTGTTTGTTTTACAAATCAATAATTTTTGTTGATAAATTATCTTATCCATCCTTACTTAGCAACACATGTTGAGGTAATGCGAGAGTGAAGGTTATACTATAGTTTAAAATGCCTTATTCATTGAAGGAGTTTGAAGACCACAGAGATGCCGATGATGCAGTTTATGAATTAAATGGAAAAGAGCTGTGTGGCGAAAGGTAAAGTAATTTACTTAACTATCGTTTTAGTTATAATAGCCAGATGTGATTGAATTATAATATTGGTTGACATTATGTATATCAACAACCTTAAAACATGGGACTAAATTTTTTTTTCAGTATTGAGTTTCTATTACTGACTCTTTATGTCAATAATTTATAAACCCCCAACAGCAATGGGCAACTGATTTTCTGTAATTCCTGTAAATTCGTCTAATAATTTTATTCGTGTGGTTGAATCATGTGATGGATTACTTATCACTTTGCTTTTACTTTCCATTTATTAACTGAGATAGGGATTTAATACTTGTTCTACGTCCTGTTGCTGCTGCATTATAAATTCTGCTATTTTGTAGACAGAGATTTATCCTCTGAACGTATTTTAACAATTTAAACTGATACGGCATCATTCATTAACATTCATTTAACAAGAGTGCTCTGGGACTCGATCGCTTTTTTCTGTTGTCTTAACATGCTATTCTGTGCCATTTTGCTGCTTTCTGATCATCTTAGCTGGTGCTTACAAAGAAAATACCTGTGACATCCATAACTGTAGGTATGGCTTGATAGTAAAAAAGCAAAAAACAGTGGGTGAATGGCTAGTTTTTTAAGTTTATATGGCATCTTGTCAGTAATTATCAAATGGTTTCACTGAGATGAACACTAGAACTAAAAGCAAAAATTTTCCTAAATTCACACAATAACTTTTGATGAGAATTGTAGACTTTTAAGATGAAGTTTTGGAAAACTGGATTGGTCTGTGTCCCTAGCAGGCTAGATATGACTCCTGTATTTTTTAAGGAAAAAATACCTGTGGGGTAAAGCAAGTTGAAATTTTTTTATGAAATGCATTTGTATTAAGGAGAATTATGAAGAATGTTGTTGTAACTATATTGCAAATGTTGATGGCTTAAAATTAAGATAGATTAAGACAATTTTTAAATGTGAGTGCATGTTCATTTCCAGAAACAAGATTAAAAGTTAGTTTATAATTGTGAATGCACAGTTTTTTCCTAGAGATAATTACATTATTTCACCAGATTATATTAATTCATTATGTAACATTCTTAATATTTATGTCTATCAATAATCATTTAAGGTATATTATGCAACATGTTGATTTATATGAAAATCTAGATAAATGGGAGCAACATTGCTGAAAACTAGTTAAAATTACATGTACTTACTTCATTACAGGGCAGTTTACCACATAATTGGTGAAAATGATGCTGGATTAAGTTAAACTTTAGAACGATAGAACTGGTCTTGACTACAGGATCAGGGTGCAGTAATTTCAAAGTTGTGGCTGTTTTATTTTAGTTTTAACAATTTTGTTGCAGGGTCGTTTTGGAACATGCTCGAGGAAATCCACGAGGACCAGGAGGTCGACCGTATTGGGGTGGAGGAGGAGGCTATGGGGGCGGGGGTTATGGGGGAGGTGGATACGGACGACGAGGTGGAGGATTTGGAGGAGGTCGCAGATTTGGTGGTGGCGACAGGTAAGAAAACATTTGAAATTGATGAAATTATTGTAAATGTAATATTACACTTAATACAGTAAGTTTGTACTTCATGATAATTGTAATGTGATCGTTGCGCAGGATATAAAGTGAATGCATGAGACTGTGTTCCACTGGTATGTCATTGAAAAGTTGCTGGTGCTAAGCCACATAATTTAAATGTTTTACAAGTTTATTGCTTGAATTTATTTAAAATCTTTTTTATTATGCATAAAAAGTAAGTATTTATTGAAGCATTAATGTAGTATATAGGTAGTTAAAATTACAGGTAATTTGTGGTTTTTCCTGTATAGCATTTTTAGAATTTCTTGTTGTGTGTTAATCAATTATGCTGTTTAAATAATGATGATGGAAATGAAATGATGCAGATGGTGAATGCTGTAACTACTAGTCTTGCACCAGAAGTGGCCTTCACTTTTTTCTTAGAACTAGAAAGAAGATGAACAGCAACCAGCTATGAAATACTAGGATAGCCCATTTGTCCAAACTAAGCCTAGCTGTTTCACCATTGATAATTTTTTCTTTCCAAAGTCTAGACACTGGTTGCAATAGGAACAGATTGTATGATCTCAGTAGATTCCCACAAGATAACTACTATGCCATACATGTGTTATCTGCCATACATCTAGCAGCCTGTCAGGAACCGACACTTAGGTGTCATACATTTCTTTTACCAATAGCTTTGTTGAAATACATAGCCAAACTTTTGAATATGACTTTTAGCAATTCTAGGTCAAAAATTCACCATTAAAATGAAGTCTTAGTAAGGAAAGGCACTGACGCATTATTTATGAGGTCTAATTAATTCTTGAGTTGGCAAAAGCCAATCATTCATATTTTTGCAGATTGTTCCATTCTAATTACGCTTATGCCATGTTGTCAACATGCTAAATGACACTTTTCGTCTCTGTTTCAGTCGTTATGGTCCACCACAAAGGACAGACTACAGACTCATAGTTGAAAATTTATCCAGTCGCGTTAGTTGGCAGGTATGAAAATATGCTATTGAGTGGTTTCATTTTGAAATGTGCTTCATATTTGGAGTATGGTTTACTGTTATATGCAGCTGTTCAAAAGCCCTTCTAAACTTTAGCATTTATATGTCATATTTCAGAGAGTTAATTTTTTTTTAAATAAAAATTTATTTTTACAACACATCCTAAATCATTGGGGTGAGTATTAAATTTATTAAAGAACAAGATACTTTAGCGCAAAATAAATCTTTTAAATTGAAAAAAATATTATAAATGAAAGATTAGATAATCTGATGTCCTTCTTAATTGTTGAACATAAGAGATTTATTTTTTCATTATCTTTAACAACTGCATGCAAAATTGAAACCTTTTTTAACCATTTTTCGTTCATTGTGATTCCGCTCAGTGGTACACGTGACTTCACCTGACACAAAAATAAATTGCATTTTTATAAATTAGTCTTTTTGCTGTAATCTGTTATTAAAGTTATGCACATTTTTGAGTTTCTGACTACTTTTTCTTGAGGTCTGTCTGAAAAACCCATTTTTTTCAAATGGAACTTATTTTTAAATTCCCAAAGTTCAGAACATATCCATCTCACACTTGCTTTAGACTTATAACATGTTGGTTACCGCTTAATTTTTGCGAGACGGTAAGCTTCTTCTTGCTTGAAGGTTCTCTTGAAATCAAAGGGCTTTCAAAAATCTTTGTGACTTCTAGTGGGGAGAATCATATAATTACTTTTGTCTGAAACAACAATAAATATTTGTTGTTTTAATGTAACCCCTACATTTTGTTTTGGTGCACCCGGTGGTCCAGTATTACAACAAATTAATTTAAGTTGTGCTGCAGTAGGACTGCTGTCCAGTACTTAGGCATTGATAATATGTGGCATACGTGTTACCTTAAAAACAGTGTTCTAGCTATTGATACAATTTTTTTTAAATTGTGTAGTATTTGTTTCACGGATTTGATGAAATTAATGTGGAGTAATGCTGGCTTTGCCTCGTGCTAATTTTCTACTTCTGTAAATGTCTAGGGATATTATGCATTATGAATATTTCGGTCTGATTGTCCATAATTTTGATGGCCTGTTGCTGACTGGGAGATTATTGACTGACTGATGCGACAGTCTGTGCAATAAGTTTGGCTGTGACGAAGAAATCCTGTTGCATTTACAAAACGATTTTATAAAGTTTTTTCAGTTCGAAGAAATTCAATTTGTCCTTTCAGTATTTTGTAAGAGACCACTATAGCTAGAACACTGGATAGTGTATGTTTGTTGTGGCTTTCTGTTAGATTTATTAAAATGCAGCACTAATTTTTCAAGGCGTCGTGTAAATTCTGTAGGTTCCGCCTTTGGCTGGTGGTTAAAGTGGTCATAGCACGGGTACCATTTAGGGGCCAGATTAGGCAAATGGGCTGGACAGGGCCCATTTGAATCACCCACAACCATTATCAACACGTCAGCATCGTGTGGTCTCCCTGGCAAGTCCACATCTGAAGTTGCTACACTTGGCAACCACAAGCGGCTTTTCACTACCGAGCTGAAGCGCAGTGAGGGTGGACACTAGGCGGCGCAACATATCTTGACGTAGATCATCATGCTTTTTGTCCAGGCTCGAGTAATCGCACTATGTGGTGATTGCTTCAGCAGGACAAATTTGAAATTTTACTTTTTGGAATCCATTGACGTATCTTATGTTCTGTGAACAGTTGATAAGTCAATGCTAAAAAATTTCATTGATATTATTGATCTTGTACAGCAATGTTTCTGCTGTGATATATTTGTCGAGTTTCTGTGTTTAAGTGTGCCCAATACTTTTTGTTCGTATGATTGTGTGTTAATGTTGGTTACTTCGTTTGCATTTGTTGCTTTAGCTTTCTGTAGTTGGTAAAAATTGCTGTTTTTGCGTAGCCTTGTTTGTTTTTTATGTATCTTTTTTGTTTCTCCTTTTGCACCGGTATTTCAGTTGTCTTGTCCTCGAAGCTTTTCTTACTGAAGTTAACCCAACCATTGAATTCCTATGTGTTGTTTTATCATCCATTCTGTACGTCTATGTACATTTCTGGAATTACATGCTGGAGAATCCGTGTCAAAAACTACCAAATGGCAGGCAGACGCATTGGTGCTACTCCACATATCCTGGCGCATCCAGGTGCCCCTAGTGGCTGTTATAACCGTGTGGCCGTGTACCGTGTTGGCATTGCTAGGTCTCCCATCAATTGTATAAATCTTGAGGTAATCTTGGCTATCTTTTTAGTGTTCATGCACAACGTTATTCATAAATTGAGCCTACATTTAATATTTTTGTAAACACAAAATTTTTTTAGTGCTTCAGTGCATACAGTATTTGCATTCTAATCTGAAATTTCCTGATTTTACACGTTTTTAATACTGCATAACGTATGCCGAGGAGTTAAAACACCGAAAGTGTCTTGTAACTTGACAAATTATGGCACACTGCGGTAAATGCTTTAATCAGTCCACTAATAGTAGTCATCTTACTCAAGAATTAAGTGATGGATGAATCAAGGTTCACTTTATGATTGACAAATATACAAATTCATTCTTTAAAAAAGGCAAACTGTTAATTTGAACTGCTCAACTGACGATAGTAGCAACAGAAACCGACAAATCCCTGTTCAGGTGCATGACTCGTCTCTGCTCGGTATTTTTATTATAACTAACATTTGTGGGAAATTCCATGACTGGAATTGTGCTCTAATTTAGAATGAAATTAGCTGTATCTAACAAACTTTCAATGATGCTGAGCACTTGTGAAAAATATGAGTGTAGTCCACCCATTTGTGTTTGTTGTTATCAGGACTTGAAGGACTTGATGCGTAAAGCTGGAGAAGTCACTTATGCAGATGCTCATAAAGGCCGCCGTAACGAAGGGTATGTATGGCACTTTGGCATTGTTTAGTAACTGTTTTGATTCATATCGGAAGTCAGGAAATTAGCAATTCTTATACAGGGATGAGAATTCCGAGTTTTTGCAAGACCAGTAGTGCCATTTTTGTCAATCGAGTAAATTCGTTGAGAAAATTTTTACGGACCCAGTACATTATTTCATAAGCTGACCGCTAGTTGGCAGGCTGTCACTTTGTTTACATCATGTACATCAGTGTAACCACGTGCATATCTCTATGTATAAAAATATTGAATCAGTTGTGCAGAGTTATTTGAGTCAATTGCAGACAGTTTTTATATACTTTTGCATAGGAGCGGCCAGTACTTAGGCGTTTTAGAGACAATTAGGTATCATGTATCCTTGATAGTTGAATATTTTGAATTATGCACGAAACAAAGTAACTGGTATTTTAAGTCCACTTAGAGGTTCTCTGTGGCCTACCCGGCCCCCCAAACCCCCGGCCTGTTTCAGAGTTTTTTGCAATTTGTCATTCTCATACCTGCTTATATCAACCGTTTTTATAAAAAGCAAAGCCATTAATTAAAGCTAAAATGTTTCAGATATCGCCGCTATCATCGTAAGTGCAATGCTAATGTTTTTGAAGACTTACTGTTTATTTCCTTGAAGCATCTACAAAAGTTTAAATCTAATAATGGAAAGTTTGGCATACAGTAGAAATATATTAAAGATAGGCAATGTGTTACGTAAGCAAATCTGTACGTAAAATTATAAGCAAAAGCTAGCTAGTATTAAAAGTAGTGTTACATATTAGGAGAGGGTTCATTTTATACATAGATATTAAGTAGGCTTTCTTTTTAAAAATTTTTCATTTTTAGCTTGGAACAAGCTTTTTTCTTATTAAACTGCAAAGCGTTTGCATTCTTTTCACATGGCTTTCTGACAGTCCAATGGCTTTGTATTTCAATGTATTTCACTGGTGATGATTATAGTGGCAGATAAGGTATTTCAGTTCTGTTTAAAAATATGTATCTATTTTTCATCTCTACTTGTCTTGATTTAACAAAGCCATTTGTAATCAAAGTACATAATAAGCCTTTTCGTAGTTCCAGCGATTGATGATGATCATGAAAAGGTCAATGGTTAAGTGAACCTAACAACGATATCTGAACCAAACAATACATTTGTCTACACTTGACAATGCCTTGAGCCAATAGTAATGCTATTGTAATAGTAACAGTTCTTGGTGTTATTTTCACTCAAGTATTGCATTTTACGTGGATTGCCGCTGCTATTTTGCTAAATGCTTTCGGAGAAGAATAACTTATTAGTTAGTTCAAAATTATACAGTGTAGCATGCAATAAAAATAGCCACGTGTTTCACCCATTTCGCCTACATTTAGTTACATGCACAAGGTCACACGACTGTTGTAGTTAAGCTCCATGTGCTGGATTCGCTTAACCTTTGGTCTACACTGCACATGCACATAACGGAAGTGTGAAAATGCTTATTATAAAAACAGTAAACATTAGTAGTTGACAAATGACAGACACCAGAACCCGATGGATGTATTACGATTAGTGAGATGAAGTCATCTCAAGAGTTTGTCATGGTAGTAAAGGGGATGTGAGGGGACCTATCCCATCCTGATCAGGAGGAAAATTTGGGGAAGATTTACAAATAAACAGCAACTCTAGGGAAGTGAGAAAAGTAAACAGCCTTCATAATGTTAAACGGTTCAGTTACACTGAACTAATACATGTTTGAGGCAAAATGAAATGATGCTATGCATTAAACTGTTTGAAAGTTTCTAGGCAAATATCTATTTTTTTTAGAAAGGTTCGGCATTTTTAGTTTGTATCTAGCGAAAGTTGTTTTTCAGTGTTGTAGAATTCACTAGCTATTCGGATATGAAGAATGCCATAGAGAAATTTGACGATTACGAGTTAAGTGGACGCAGGATTAAACTTGTTGAGGACAAGCCGCGTAGCAGTCGTCGTTCCCATTCCCGTTCTCGTTCGCACAGTCGTTCAAGATCTCGTTCCCGCAGCGGTTCTCGTTCAAAATCTCGTTCAAGGTAAGGAATGTTTTTCATAGTCTCGGATTACATGAATTTGTATGTTCTTTGCTATTTTTTACTTTTTTTATTATTCGGCACTAACAAACTGGAAGCAAGAGGCTATATTTTAATATTTAACTAGTTTACTGAAGTAGTTCTAAGCTTCAATCAATCTAGTTGTACATTTTGCACAGATTTTGTTTGGTTTATTGTAATGACTTTAGTAATCATTGGGAACCAAGTTAGCTAGTATTGCTGCACTTATTTTCCAAATCGCCGATTTTGCATATACTTGCTATAAACCTGACAGTAATATAATTGTTCTTGAATGTTACACTGATGAAAACAAAGTTATGAGTGTTACACTGAATGAACTTACGTCTCCATGTTTATAAAAAAATCTTCACAAAAATTTGACAGTAATTATTAGATTTGCTCTTCTTGTAGTTTGATGCTTCTTCTCTTCCCCTGTCAGGTCTCGTTCGCGTAGCAAATCTCAAGACAAGGATGACAAGGAAAAAGACGAAGAGAAATCTGGAGACAACGAGAATGCCAAAGACAAAGACAAGGAAAAGTCCAAGTCGCGTTCTAGATCGAGATCCCGCTCTAGATCCCACTCAAAATCTCCCCCTGCTGAAGTGAATGGGCAAGCAGAAGATAAAGATGAACAGGAAGAAAGCAAAGATGACTGAGAATTTCTGCACATTCGTTCTAAGCTTTGGTTTGTTCTTAATTATTACAGTACGCGTTAGTTAATTTTTTAAAGAAATGGTGTATGGCTTGCTTTACTAAAGATTCGCAAAATAAAATTATGAACATTGTATGAATGTGAACTGTGAATATTGCAATACTGAAAATTATTGGCTACTTGCAGGATTGTACATTTGTTATTGACCTATCGGTGGTTCGCTGTATGTTTTAAGATGCCTTTACCCTAGTGGAAATTTTTGATTCACTGTATCTGTCACTATTCAGATGAAAAAAATGTTATAATGGGCTCTAGTTATTATTAAGCTGTAGACATTCCAAGTTTGATACTTACTGATGTGCATAAATGTTCCATTTCTTGTGAAACTGTAGAAGTGTTTTAGTGCCATAAAAGTTCGTAAGAAAATCACGTTAAATTAGCTGTCATAAAATTTTGTTTTTAATGCAAACCTAAGGTTTTTATTCATTTCATCAATATCTTGCAGTACATGTGTAAATTTTTAATGGTGAAATAAAGTTGTGAGAATTTACAGATAAAAATAAATACACGTATGGCTGGTGTGTGTATTTTGTTAAATTTCGAATACACAGGATTCGTTATTACTTTTGTCACTGTTGCTGACTGGGGCGCCTTGTTGTGTTGTATGGGATTGTTTTCTCCAAGTTAACACTTTTGCTGGACAGCACTAGTATGCATTTCTAGAAATTCAAAGAGATAAAGTACTACTTAGGCCAGTCAAGTGCATGAGCTGCTCTAGCAAAAGTACATTTAATTTAGTGGGTTGATCCCAAACAGAGCGAGAATCCCTTGGCATGTTTAAGTGAGTTTAATACCATAATTTTTCACAAAATAGATTAGAAGTAACTGATCTAGAATGTGGCATTGTCATGGTTTTGTGTGAGTGAGTTAATTAAACATAGTGACAACACTTTTCCCTTTCTTCAGCATTATGGGTGGGTTTCATTCAAGCGGTCATTGTTAGTGACTGCAAACCAAAATGAAACTATAATGGTAAATACCATTTATCCAGGAAAATGCTTAATAGTACACCATTAGTGCTTGCATGTAAATTAACAAGCTGCATCGTAACTAGGCAACAGAAAGTGACTCGAACAATGTTTCAGCAAACAACACAGAATGAAAGTATTATAGAAAATAAAGCTTTTACCTGGTTTCACTTGTTATTGAACGTGCATGCAGGTTTGCTGACTTTTGTAACAACAGCAGGGATACATTACAGGCACTTCTGTAAACTCAGATATGATAACAGAAAACACTATGCTGCAATAAATAATGTCAACTGAATGAAGTCGGCCGTTAGAGAGCTCACAACACCGAGCCATTATCGGTTGAATAAAGCAGGGAAATAAAATACACCATTGACAAATAGAGAAAGACAGCAATATTGTTGCAATTAGTAAATGCCTGCAGTGTCTGCTTGTGCAAAAACAGTAACAGTCGATAATATTTCATTTTCTTACTTATTGTTTGTGAAGACAAATGACCATGATCATTAATTTGTCATTTATTTAGGCGAGAAATTAGGGGAATTTTTTCTAAGTTGTCGCAAACATTCCTACAAACTAGATGTTCACAACTAAAATGTCAAAACCAGTTGATACAGGAAGGTCGCATTCCTCATTTCGGGAGGTTCTTACAGATTTCAGTCAGAAGTCGGCTACACATGGCATTGGGAACATTGGTGGTGCAAGAACACAATTTGCACGTTTAATTTGGAGCTTCTTATTCGTTGCTGCTAGCATCGCTTTTTTACTCACGGTTGGAATACAGTTGTCCAAATACCTGAGCAGAACCACACAAATAAAGATGGTCCCAGTGCATAATGAGCTACTAGAGTACCCAGCTCTATCGGTGTGCGATGCAAGAGGTTATAGCGCACTTGTTGCTGACATTTTACCAATTTTGGATGAGCTTATTGCACAACAAGGGAAAAGTGTTGAATCGGCTATGAATATTGCATCCATTGGAAATCAAGGATATTCAGTGGCCAGCAACGATTCTTTTAGAAGCAAAGTGACCTGCTCGTTTGGTCAACAATTTCTTTTACAGGGGAACTGTTCAATAGTGAGTGCAGTATATGATACTTTGAACTGCATCACTGCTTATCCGCCAAACACGCACTTGGTTAATGACAAATATGTAAGAGCAAAGGATTTACCCCTGATTATGCGTATTAAACTTGAAACACCAATTGCTCTATTGGCAACATTACCACCACTAAACCGTCAAGGCCATGACTATGATGAATACGTTATGATTGGCTATTATTTTAATGTTCATTCACCTAAACTGTATGCTGGATCAGATTGGAAGTTTACAACTGGTGGCGAGCTAGTCGAAGTACAAGTAAACAACATTTCACAAGTTCGCTTGTCAAAAAAAGATGGGGGCTCATGTATCGAGTATGAGAAGGAGACAATGAAAGAAAGATATGAACATTTTGACATTTATGCATCAGCAAAAAATTATGATTATTCTAAGGTAAAATGCCAGTGGACTTGTCGGGTTCGCTTTGCATTAGAAGTCTGCGGATGTACACTTTCTGGTTTTCCAAAGCACAGTGGTTTTGTGAAACACATTACTGGCAAAGATGATGTGCCGTTTTGCAGGGATGCGTGTATTAGGTCACCTAATCAGTCAGAGTCTTTAGCTTGTTCATGCCTTTTTGAACGTATTTCTAACACACTGGACATAGAGAAATGTGGGTGCCCATCACCTTGCACTGAGTATAACTATGAGTTAGACATATGGAAGACTGGTGGTCGATTATTATACAGAGATGACATGCTGTCAAAACGACTGCTAAAGCCATATATTGTGTATGAGGCTCAGCAGCAAAATCTGTTAGAGCTAGCCAATGCATTGCGTGCGGAATGGGGATATGAAAATGACAGCACTGTGGCAAATTTACACAGGCAGTTCAGAGAAATGATTTATCCTATGAAGTGGAACACAATCAAAGTCCGAGTTTCTGCTGCAGTTACCGAACAGCTTGAAGAGCGTATTGACTACACATTGACAGATTGGGCATCAGACGTTGGTGGATTAGCTGGACTTTGCATTGGTCTGTCAGCTGTTGCTGTATGTGAATGGATAGAGTTTCTGTTCACATTAATTAAACAGTATTTTAAGAGGCTAAATAATGTTGTGAACACAACGTGAAATATATTAATGTCAATGCAAAGATTAATTAGTCTAAACAAAACTATATAGCTATATAACTATATGTCGTACATTGTATATATAACTGCAGCAGAGACTCGGATATATATATATATAGATATAGATATATATGTATATATATATTGTATAACTATATAGAGTTGATTAATACTTTGAATTTTATTTCTTTTTATTGTGTGCATTTCTGTAACAATTTGCTGTCAATTTGACTTTTAAACTGTTTTGTGTATTACAATATATTATCAGGCATAGCTAAATCATTTTAATTAGTATAGATATTAGTAGAATAGAGGGAGTATGACTTTTATTTTAAGTGTTCTATGCTTTTTGCTTGGAGCAGAATGTAGCAAAGTTATGGAGTACATGACAAGCACATGATAATGTGATTGCATTCCCTACAGCCAACAATGTTCTTCTACGTGTTTGTACTCAAGTAACGTCTAAAATAGAATAGTTAAGAAAGAATTAAAGTGTTTACGCTGTTTACATCTTATTATTAATTAGTTCGACTGCTATAAGCTCAACTGCTTATTGACATTCAGTGTGTTCGTCAAGCCTAATGGACAAATATATCAACGAAATGAGACTTCTTAATGATAGTGTTTCTAAAGTCAGTTTTTACAGATTTCAGTCAGAAGTCGGCTACACATGGCATTGGGAACATTGGTGGTGCAAGAACACAATTTGCACGTTTAATTTGAGGCTTCTTATTCGTTGCTGCTAGTATCGCTTTTTTACTCGCGGCTGGAATAAGATTGTCCAAATACCTGAGCAGAACCACACAAATAAAGATGGTCCCAGTGCATAATGAGCTACTAGAATACCCAGCTCTATCGGTGTGCGATGCAAGAGGTTATAGCGCACTTGTTGCTGACATTTTACCAATTTTGGATGAGCTTATCGTACAACAAGGGAAAAGTGTTGAATCGGCGATGAATAATGCATCCATTGGAAATCAAGGATATTCAGTGGCCAGCAACGATTCTTTTAGAAACAAAGTGACCTGCTCGTTTGGTCAACAATTTCTTTTACAGGGGAACTGTTCAATAGTGAGTGCAGTATATGATAGTTTGAACTGCATCACTGCTTAT
The DNA here is from genome assembly GCA_030141605.1 of Tubiluchus corallicola. Taxonomy (NCBI): domain Eukaryota; kingdom Metazoa; phylum Priapulida; class Priapulimorpha; order Priapulimorphida; family Tubiluchidae; genus Tubiluchus; species Tubiluchus corallicola. The sequence goes on along the minus strand of JAQGDQ010000108.1, from coordinate 395,984 downwards.
CCGTCAAACAAGCACTTGGTTAGTGACAAATATGTAAGAGCAAAGGATTTACCCCTGATTATGCATATTAAACTTGAAACACCAATTGCTCTATTGGCAACATTACCACCACTAAACCGTCAAGGCCATAACTATGATGAATACTTTATGATTGGCTATTATTTTAATGTTCATTCACCTAAACTGTATGCTGGATCAGATTGGAAGTTTACAACTGGTGGCGAGCTAGTCGAAGTACAAGTAAACAACATTTCACAAGTTCGCTTGTCACAAAAAGATGGAGGCTCATGAATCGAGTATGAAAAGGAGACAATGAAAGAAAGATATGAACATTTTGACATTTATGCATCAGCAAAAAATTATGACTATTCTACGGTTAAATGCCAGTGGACTTGTTGGGTTCGCTTTGCATTAGAAGTCTGCGGATATACACTTTTCGATTTTCCAAAGCACAGTGGTTTTGTGAAACACATTACTGGCAAAGATGATGTGCCATTTTGCAAGGATGCGTGTATTAGGTCACCTAATCAGTCAGAGTCTTTAGCTTGTTCATGCCTTTTTGAACGTATTTATGAAACACTGGACATAGAGAAATGCGGCTGCCCATCACCGTGCACTGAGTATAACTATGAGTTAGACATATGGAAGACTGGTGGTCGATTATTATACAGAGATGACATGCTGTTAAAACGACTGCTAAAGTCATATATTGTGTATGAGGCTCAGCAGCAAGATCTGTTAGAGCTAGCCAACGCATTGCGTGTGGAATGTTATACCGGTTGTTCAAATGACATCTGCAAAATACGAAACGAATTAAATATGTCATTTAACATTTAGAAATGTCAGCCGCATAAAGTGCATTATCGTTTCAGTGTTGGAGTCTGAAACAAATTCTCATATCCGTTTTTTCTTTCCAGCAGTGTATGCTAATGTATTATATGTAATATATTGTAAATTTGTATGTTATCATAAAGCTATGGAATCTGCTGATGGTAGCAGTAGAAACACCATAATTCCAATAACCACCACTTTCTTGGAATCTGACATGATAGGAAAACTCAGAAGTATCATTTAAAGAGCTTGATGAGGGTGGTCGCTTGATGGATTTTCAACAGTTATTTGCGTTACAGTTAAATATCTGTTACATGTAATTATCATATAAGGTATATATCCCAATAAAAATCGAAACTTTTATTATGATTATTCATTTTACCCATTGGCATGATCTCTGAAAAACAAGGTTCAACAATTCTGACAATTAATGATTTCAGTCATCAAGTACAGACCCTAAGAAGGTGTTTCTTGGGTAGAATTGTGCATGAGCTTAACATAAATGAATACATGTACCAATACAGACACATAATAATCGATAGTAAACTTATAGCAAGAAATCTTTATTGTCTTATTTTGATTGTCTGTGATGCTGTTGTCACTGACGGTTAACAAGGTTGCCGTCTTTTGCCCTGATCTGCATGTGTCATTCCCCCAAGATCCGACAGCTGCTGGCAGCTAATCTCATGGATCGTCACCTCTTCGCCTCACCACTGACATGGTAGTTACAGCTTCCTCGTGATACGACAGTCTAGCTTGCTTGACTCCGTCTGCCAACTTGCTGGGAGTCTCACCAATACAAGTCTAGATTAGGTTCCGTATTCCATTGACCATATTAACAAGCCATTTCTACTCCGCTTATAACATCAGAGGAAGTTCCACAATAGTATAAATCAAAGCATCTCAATCTCGTTAAAGAGATGTTCAAACTGAGCAGTGTGGACAGGCTTTAGACGTGCCTGCCACACGCAACAATACGCTCAAAACCAAGTATCAACTGTCTAGCTAGATCGAGAAATTCACTTCTCCACGACCTGTGGGAATCACCTGTATTTATGCATTTTTAAAATAACCAACGAGAGGCGAGTATGTGTTAAACGTAACTAGGTTACCTGTACCGATTTCACAACTGTATATATGCAAAATTAAACTGCTTCATCTCTTAAAGAAGTATAAAAAGTTGCTAGGTAATTGTTAGGTAAACCAGTGTTTATTTGGCTTGCGCAGGCATTCAAAGTAAAAGATCAAGCTTGGACAGTAGTACGTCAGATAGGGCACGAAATTCGGGCGCTATCACAGCAGCGACATCGATTCAGTACTTATGGATTAGGTTTATTGGTTTATGAAGCTTCGGAAACCCTAGCAAGTGTGATAGTGGCCATACCTGATGTAGAAGTATAGAAAATATAACCTATCTTGTGGGCAAGCGGTAAGCATCCACTCCAAGTACAATCAACTTTATCTGAGCAAAATTTTTCTTAAAGTAATATTATTGTATAATATTTTTACTGTGTCCTAAAGTAATATTATTCTACAATATTTTTACTGTAAGAATTTTGTGACTATAGCTTTATTAATCATAATGCAAAACACTGACATTACCTATGACAAAACTCTCTAACACCAGCGTTCTCTCTAAACTACTTGTCATTTAACGAGTATTCACAACAAAAATAATTATTAAATGTTTTTCTAAATTACTCTGCTTTTGGAGTCTTAAACTCGATTTTTAATAACAAAGCATAATGTTAACATAAGCACAACATTAATGTAGCAAATAACAAAAGTCTATAGAAATTAAATTAACATCATTTGTTTCATTTGTTATTTTTTATCTTGTTTGTTTTTGCAAAATATATTCAAGACTTTTTGTCAGTCTGTGGGCTTCACAAAGTGATGTACTCTAAATTAACCTACATTTATGTTTGTCTACATTAGTTTAATATTAAAACGTAGTTCATAACGCACATGCGTTTTACAGTTTGTGTTGCATAGTTTTAAAACTCACAACTTTGCTAATGGTTTCAGTAAAATCTGATTAACCAGATTTGCTGCCTCAACGGCACAACCCCAATGTACAGTGTACCCGGACCCCCCGTGTCCATAATTATGCACTACATGTACTAGTCCCTTGTCTGTAGACATGTTTTCATACTCTAATCTAACCGATGATCTTCCTGGTCTCAGGCCAACAGCTGTTTTAAGTACTTTGGCATGTTTCAGGCTTGGGCAAAGCTTTGTGCATTTCCGTAATATGTTCGCACTTACGGCTTCATTGGCTGTCATTTCCCATTCTCCCTCTTCATGCGTCCCTCCCAATGTTACGGCATCTATTCCAGGAATTATATACGGAAAAGTCTTTTCATTTGTGTTTTCAGTCACAGATATCATTGCCATTTTCACCCACGGTGCTTCCACTTTCAATACTTGCCCACGAATTGGAATTACATCATTGTCGTTGGTAAGAAATTTCGATCCGACGCCTGTGCAGTTTACCGCTGTGTCATAATCTCCAAACAGTTGTTGAAAGTTACTGATTCTTCCTTTAACCATTTTTCCATCATTAGTGAGAAATTTCTCTGTCAGCCAGGGAATGTAGTATTTTGGATCAGCCAAAACTGTGGTGTATTGAAAACCATTTTTATGGCCTGGATAAGCTTTGAGTTCCAGTTTTGTGACTCTCCGGAAACCGAGTACAACATTTGTCCACCAGGGGACATCTGGATCATTATTCTCAGAAAACTGGTATGCTGTGATTAGCACAATTCCGCATTGCTTTTGCTGATCGGAGTTTAGTAATCGTACTAGATGATGGAATGTTTGTGTTGACCATTTGCGCTGCAGTTGGACGTTGGTGTCTCCTAATAGGTGTGGTTCCCAGAAACCTGCTGCAACATCACTTGTTAGGCTAGGAGAGAAACTTTCTGCTACGATTGTCACTTTTGCACTAGGCAGCTTCTCTTGAATTGCAACAGCTGTAGAAAGTCCAATGATGCCTGCTCCTATTACACACACTCGAGCCATGACACAGATTTAGCGTTAAAATTGTATTGTATTTTGAAAATGTTTTGTACTACAGTTTTAGCAGAGTCTATATATAGGTCACACAATCACACCAGTCAGACTGTACTGTGCGTAATGCTGGCTGAACCTCAAGCGTAGACTGTTATAAATTCAAGGACAGAGAGGCAGAGTCCAATTTCATGTTATCTATTAGAGATGGGATTAGAAAAACTCCAGTGAAAATTTGTTTCACGGAGTTTTTTGTCGTGTTGCTATTCTAACATCAAATTTAGTAGTATATAACACAATGCAAGTTAAAGTTTGTTTTTATGCAAACTAACACAGTAAACACAACCAAAGTACAGTTCACAACCAAAAATTTCGCAAATTGAAATGTCCTTGTAAAAAATTTGTATGTGATCATGAAACATTCACCCCTACATGTGCATATTGACACTTATAAGATAAGAGCTTACCTTTATGTGCACTTAATCCCCACTGTAGGCAAGCTAGGTAAATAAATGTACCCTAAACTATGCACTTGCTTGGTTTACAACAAAAGTTTTTTTTATTATCAGCATACTACACAATGTAATAAATAATTACCTAGACAATCGTTACAAAAATGTTTTAATGAGACGCTATTTTTCCGCTTTTCATCATGATAATTTACAATCTTCCTGGAAAAATTAAAAAAAATAGCCTTATTCACAATTTTGCTTTCTGACGTGGTTTTAGCAAAACCCGATTAACTAGGTTTGCAACCTCAACAGCGCAGCCCCAATGTAATGTATAACCAGATCCACCATGCCCATAGTTGTGCACAACATGTACTGGCTTCCTATTTGTAGTTACGTATTCGTATTCTAGTCTAACCGATGGCCTCCCTGGTCTTAGTCCAACAGTTTCTTTGAGTATTTTGGCATCTTTTAAACTATGACAGAGCTCACCACAATCTTCAAAAATTTGTTTGCTTACTAATGGGTTTACCTTAATATCCCATTTGTCCTTATCTTGGCTTGCTCCCAATGTTACGGCATCTATACCAGGGATTATATATGAATAATAGCTTTTACTAGAGTCTATTGACATTACAGCCATCTTCAACCACGGTGCTTCTACTTTCAAAGCTTGTCCTTGGATAGGAAATACACTTTTATCTTTTGCAATAAATCTTGACCCCACACCTGCACAATTGACGACAATATCATATTGTCCTGAAAGATCCTCAAAGCTGCTGATGTTCTTTCTAATCAGTATTCCACCATTGTTCACAAACTTTTGTGTCAACCAAGGCATGTAGTATTTTGTATCAGCCAGAACTGTTGTATAGAGAAATCCATCTTTATGCCCTGGAAAAACAGCCAGTTCTTTTTCGGAAACTTTCCTACACCCATATGGGATGTCTTTCCACCATGGAAATTTATAGTTATGTTGTTTAAATAATTCATAGACAGAAATAAGCGTAACACCACATTGTGTTTGGCAGTCTGTCTTTAGCAGGCTAGACAAGTGCTGAAATGTTCGTGTAATCCACTTACGGTTTGCTAGAGTTTCTGGTAGCAAATGTGGCATCCACAAAGCTGCAGCAACATCACTGGTCAGTTGTGGAGAAACTTCTTCTGCTATGATTGTTATCGTGGCACTAGGCAGTTTTTCTTGAATTGCAAGAGCAGATGAGAGTCCAATGACTCCAGCCCCTATTACACACACTTTAGCCATGTTGTGATCAGTTTGTATAGTACCAGCAACACGTAAGAAGCTGGTCTTGAACTTACCAATCTAGTATAGCACACAAATGAGGATAAAGCTTTACGGGGTCAAGGACGGTGTTATGTATGTATCCATTTGTGAAGTCTGGTGAATAAATAAGCAGGTGGCGCCACGGTGATTCCACGTGGACATGTTTTTTCCGATGTTAATTAAAAATTCTAAACTTTCATATAAATTCGACCATATTATAACTTTTTTTTCGTAAATTTGTGCAAAAATAAAGTGTCAACAACAACTGTGACATTATTATATTGATTACGTGATAGACTCTATACTCACGATGTAAAGTGCTTGACTTGTATGCGGGTGATTAATGCTGTCGCAAACTACTAAGTAAACTTAAAGGTCTCATTTGCGTCAAAACGATTTTTATGTGAGCATAATGAGCCATACAGTTACCAATCCTAAGCGTCGTAATTTAAGAAATTCAGCAACCGGATCTCTGAATAAGGGTAGTTATAGTAATCGACAGTTATCCGCTAGTATGGAAAACAATACTTTTGATGATAGCAGTGCTGAGTTGTCTCCTAAATGTGGATCATGTAGTGAAGAAGTACAGCGGGATGATCAGGCCTTGCAGTGTGAAATATGTTGCTTTTGGCATCATGTAAAATGTGAGAATGTGGATTCGGATACCTACAAAATACTTATGAAAGGCAATATGAATCTTCATTGGTATTGTAACAAATGTAACACCACCTTTGCTTCGATATTGTTATCTGTTGCTAAATTAGAGGAACAACATCGTACACTAAAGGCTCGAGTAGATAAAATTACCGATGATGTTCATAGTTGTGCGGACAAGGTGATGGGTGTATCTGCAAAAGTGAGCGAGCTAGAAAATTCGATTGACAGCACCATTAATAGTAAGGTGAATTCCCAAATAGTAAATGAAGTGCAAGAAATGCGGGAACGTGAAAAAATAAAAACACGGCTTGTGTTAGGAAATGTACCCATGGTGGATTCTAATCTAAGCAAGCATGAGCTACAACAAAGAAACGATGAGATGATAAATGCCTTCTTGGATAAAATTGGTGTCAGTAATGTAAAGCCTGTTACCAATATATTTCGTCTGAAAGCTAAAGATCAAAAAGGTAACGACATGCTCAAATTCCAAGTTGAGTCTTATGCAGATAAAACAAGGATTTTAGAAGCATATCGTCAGACTTGTGATTCAGACAATCGTGAAATTGGAAATATGTTTGTGCGGCCAGATTTAACTTTCAAACATCGTGAAGAAAGAAAGGTACTCATGAAGGAATTAGAAGAAAAGAAAAAACGTGAGCCGTCAAAAAACTGGAGCATCAACTACGCCAGAGGAGTTGTCTACGAATGGAAAAAGAAAAAGAACTAGGTTGCAGTAAACAGCATCCGAAGAGATATTGTAACTCATGGAATAAAGTTAAGACTTATTCTGGGAATAACATTAATGTTTTGTATACTAATGCAGATCAATTCTTAAACAAGAGACAGGAATTAATTACAAAATTATTTCAGGATTCTACGATTTATCATGTAGTTGCAATTACGGAAGTGAACTCTAAATCTGGTGAAAATTACATAGACAAAACTGAGTTAACAATCCCGGGTTATAATATACCTATTTATAACTCTTGTGGCCGTGGTGTAGTTATATACGTTCATCAGAGTATTGACTTTTTTGAACTACATTGTAAATATTTTAAGTGTGCAGTAGGTGTAAAAATTAAACTTCAAGAGAATCAAAGTTTATGTATTCTCCTGATATGCAGAAGTCCGTCCTCAACAATCAGTGATAATGCTAATCTTATTAAACTGATTTCATATGTCTGTGAATCTCACAAATCAAATATCTGTATTCTGGGTGACTTTAATTTACCAGGAATTGACTGGCAATTGGAGTTCTCCAATAATGCTGTGGAAAATGAGTTTTTAGAATGCTTTGAGCTGAACATGTTATCTCAACACGTGAAATTTGCAACACGCTATCGCATTGGAAATGAACCATCTTTACTTGATCTAGTTTTTACTGAGCAAGATGATTTGGTAAAATATTTGAGATCTAGTTCACCATTAGGTAATGGTGACCATGTGTGCTTGCATTTTAGTTTGAATGTAAATGTACTGCCAGTCAAAATTCTACCTCAGAAGAAGATGTGTTTAAACAAAGTTAATTTCCGCAGTATGTGTAATGCATTTAGCCAAGTTGATTGGATTAATGTTTTAAATAGTAATCTTACTCTTGATGATATGTGGGCAAAATTTCATAATGTGTACATGTCAGTTGTTGATGAATATGTGCCTAGTTTCTATCCAAGTTCTTGTAATAAGAGTAGTCGACCTCGGCCTCCTTGGTTAACTAAGCAGTTGCTTGGCTGTATTAAGGAGAAAGAAAAGTTGTTTTTTGACTGGAAGAGACGAAGAACAAAACTTTCTTATGAACGGTATGCTGCAAGGCGTAATGTGGTGAAAAACCTTATAACTACTGCGAGAAAAAGATATGAACGTATTTTAGCAAGTAATTGCAAGAGTAATCCCAAGGCATTCTGGCAGTATATCAATGCGCTTCGGAAGCCAAAGTCTAGAATTCATTCACTGAAGAATTCCCAAGGTATTCTTGTCTCTGATTCAGAGGAGAAGGCCCAAATTTTGAACGATTTTTTCATTAGTGTATTCAGTCCCAATGCTCCTGACTATGAAGTAACTACAGTGCAACAATATCCTGATATCAACAATGTTTCCATAACTGAAGAAGAGGTGCTTTATGAGTTACAAAATCTCAATGTAAACAAATCCGCTCCAGATAGTTACCATCCACGTATTTTAAATGAATGTAGAACTGTGCTTTTTAAGCCTATATACACCTTACTGGATAGGTCTTTTGCTGATTGTCAGTTACCTGAACAATGGAAGGTGGCACAGGTTACTCCCATTCATAAAAAAGGGGACAAGTCAGATCCATCGAACTACAGGCCAGTTAGCTTACTAAATACAATTAATAAGGTGACAGAAAAAATCATGCGGAAACATATAATGAACCATCTGATAAGATACAACATTATTTGTGAAGAACAACATGGGTTTGTTAAGGGTAGAACAACGGTTACCCAACTGTTACAATGTTACGATGCATGGTTTGAGTTAAAAGATGCTAATAAGCCTTTTGATATAATACTACTGGACCTGAAAAAGGCATTTGATGTTGTACCTCATCACTTTCTGTTTGCAAAACTTAAAAATTGTGGTATAACTGGTTCAGTTTTACAGTGGATAGTAAACTTCTTAGAAAATAGAAGTCAATGTACTTGTGTTGATGGTTCAAATCGACTGAGTCCTTGATTACTAGTGGTGTACCGCAAGGTTCGGTATTAGGTCCGTGTTTATTTGTGGTATTTATAAATGACTTGCCTAGTTGTGTGAGAAATTCTCTTCGTCTTTTTGCCGACGACAGCAAAATCTGGTCTGAATCTGATTCTTTTACCAACTGTAATGATCTTCAATTGGATCTAGAAGGGCTCTGTGATTGGGCAGTTGAAAATGGTATGCAGTTCCATCTCAACAAGTGTAAGGTTGTATCTGTGGGAGCAGGATATGAGTATAAATACAAAATGTATGATGCAAGTGGCATTCCGGCAGAATTGGACTTTAGTGCTTGTGAGAAAGACCTTTGATTATTACTTGATAATAAACTAAATTTTAAAGATCACATAGCAGAAATCATAAAGAACGCCAAACGAAACAATGCTTTAATAAGGAGGAATTTCAAGTACCTAGATCTGCAAACTTTCAAGCTTCTATATGTGGCACTTGTGCGATCAAAAGTGGAGTATGGAAGCAGTATTTGGAATAGTCCTAGGGCATATATAGTGGACCCAGTCGAAACTGTCCAAATGAGAGCTTTCAACATGTTACCGGAACTAATGAACTTGACGTATGAAAGTCAGTTAAAACGAAGAGGTTTAACTACATTAGCTTTTAGACGTTTACGTGGCCAACTAATTGATGTATACAAATATGTATCTGGAGTTTACAGCTGTGATGATTGTCCTGTTAAATTAGAAGTACATCGTACAGCAAGATCAGGTCCTATTCTTCATAAATCAATAACTGCACACAAAACTGGTAAATACGACTATTTTTCTTGTACGATGCCAGAAATCTGGAATAGATTGCCCTGTGATGTGAGAACAGCAACATCTGTAAATTTATTTAAATCAAAATTAGATAGACACTATGAACATCATCCATTGAAATTTAATCACCGTGCTAATTGGAACATGCCTATAACAAGGATGCTGGATTACATATTATAGTGAGAAAACTTGCCAGTGGAGTCACCTAGGTGTTGATGACAATCTATTGAATGTGCAATTTGTCGCAATTACAGTCGAAGAACTATTTGTCTAAAAAGTTATATTATAACTACTGGAGATTTACTACTAGACTAACAAAATAAAATGAATTTTCAGAAATCAGTATGGTTTCAACAACAATGACAGCAAATCTAGTCTGGTGTCATAGTATGCAAAGGGTCCAAAGGATATAGAGCGATAATGTTTATGTTTTTTTCTAATTTTGAATGCTTAATTATGTATGGTAACTGTTACAACCTTAAAAAGTCAATGTTTCTTAAATTAAATTATCAGCAGTAACTTTGCAAACTCACCAGTGTCTAATAGTAATAATCATATTTATGCCCACTGAAGGATAGCTAATTAGGTGACCTAAAGACAAAAACAACAAACTGAATAAAAAAATTAAACAAAAATTAATTATTAAAAATATTATAAAGCTATTATAATTTACAGGTTTTCTGTAGTGGGAGCATGCTGAAAATGAAAACAGTTGTCGATACATGAAGGATTCTGGCTATCATCCAACCAAAATACGAAAGAGGACTATTGTCACTGCCACAGGAGTGGTGTATATAAAGGACTTGTGTAAAGCAAGCAGCATCTGAAAGTACAAGGATCAATGAGGCAAAGATTAAATGCTCTGCAAGACTAACAGTCTGGACTAATAAAAATGGTAAGAATGTAAAAATGTAAACTATCTGCCAATTTTTCTGACAAGTAGAAACTGAGTTTTGCAAATCTCAGTTTGGAACGCTATTCAGTAAACTAAAATGCATTAGTGATTCATTACTTACTTTCGATTATGGATGCATCCGTTAATTTAGTTTTGCATAATTAGAACTATAGATGCCTTGAAGTTACCAGAAGTTTCTAGTGACTAAAAGCTAAATACGGTTCTGTCCATCTTTCTGGTGAATGTGCAAAGTATTTTTTTTATATATTAAAGCTGAATAAGGAAACTTGTAAAAGACTCATTGTTATTATTTAATTCATATTATACTCACATTCATATTATTTTTTTAATTTGCTATATTGGGTTCATTTTTATTAGCTTTGTTTATTGTAAATATATACAGATTAATACTAACTATAGTAGTAACTTTTTCAGGAACAAAAGTAATATGCTAATTGGTCACATAGCTTGGGTGGCATCAGTCATTTAATTCTACGGAAGGAAGAGCAGCATGAAATAATGGACATGTTGCCAACAGGAATATCCATTGACAAAATTGGACTACTTTAAAGCTAAAGGACCATTTAGAGAAAAACCTAAGCTAAAGATCATTCCTATTGGTATACACCATTAGTGTAAAAGCTGTGCTTTCATGTAAATTGACAAGCTGCATCGTAACTAGGCAACAGAAAGTGGCTCGAACAATGCTTCAGCAAACAACACAGAATAAAAGTATTATAGAAAATAAAGCTTTTACCTGGTTTCACTTGTTCTTGAAACGTACAAATGATGTTTACCTGATGTAATTGTCAGTTTTGCCTAGGCAAGAATATTTGTCTATCTGTAACTAACTTGCCATTGCCCCAGGAATTAATATTTTTTGGGAACTTCACAAACTGAAAACATCTTAATGTTACAATTTTACGCGTGTCAGTATTTTACAATGGAATCGAGCTCGTTTCAACAAATTTTTAATGATTTTTGTCAGAAGTCGTTACACATGGTATCGCGAACATTGGCAGTGCAAAATGCGATTTTCACATTTATCATGGAGTTTTATATTTATTGTTGCCAGTGTTGCTTTTTTATTTGTGGCTGGCGTAGAGCTTTCCAAATACTTGAACAGAATCACACAGACAAAGATAAGTCCGATATATAATCAGCTACTAGAGTATCCAACTCTGTCTGTGTGCTATCCAAGAGGTAATGAAATGTCTGTTGCTGAATCTTTACCTGTTTTAGATGAACTCATCATGCAAAAATGGCTCAGCGTTAAATCTGCAATAGATTATGCATCTATTAAAAGTCCAGCAACATCGCTAAATGTTTCTTTTAAGAGTAAAGTAAGTTGCAGGTATGGTCAACATTTTTTTGCAAAACCAAACTGTTCAATTAAGCATGTTAGTTATGATGGATTAAACTGCTTCACTGTGTACCCTCCAAGCAAGCAAATGATGTGCAAAAAGTTTGTAAGCTAAAGATTTGCCACTGGAATTGCATGTAAAACTGGAGACACCTATTGATAGTTTGGTAAGATTGCCACCATTAAAGATTCAAAACTCTGGTAAAGATGACCATTTTTAATTGGCTATCGTTTTAATATTCATATTCCTAAAATACAATCTGGAGCTGAGTGGAAGTTCACAACTGGAGGGGAGGTGGTAGAAGTAAATGTAAAGAGCATTTCCTATATTTACCTGCCAAAAAGAGGAGGAGGATCATGTATTGAGTATGAGAACGAGACAATGATAGAATAGTATGAACATTTTAATCTTTATGCATCCGCAGAAAATTATGACTATTCTAAAGAAACATGTTGCTGAATTTGTTGGGTTCGTATTTGTGGATTTGTGGATGCACACTTTCTGGTTTTCCAAAGGCTTTGTGAAATACATTATTGGTGAACGTGATGTACCCTTCTGCATCGATGCATGCGCTAATCAGCCTTTGGCTTGCTCATGTCTTAAGGAAAATGTTTCATCATTATTAGACTCGGAGAACTGCTTATGCCCAGAACCATATACTGAGAACAACTACGAATTAAATGTATAGAAAAGTGGCGGGCGATTATTATGAACAGATGATTTGCAGACAGCGACTTTTGAAACCATATATTACATTTGAGGCGCAGCGGCAAAACCGGACAGTGTTAGCCACCACATTGTATGAGGAATGGGGATGCGAAAATGACAGCACTGTGGCCACAGGAAATTTCGAGAAATAGTGCATCCAATGAAATTGAACACGATTAAAGTGCATATTACCAATTCAGTTACCGAACAGATTGAAGAGCGTATTACTTACACATTGGCAGATTGGGTATCAGGCGCATGGGTGGACTAACTGAACCTTGTGTTGGTTTATTTCCTATAGCTTTACGTGAATGGATCGAACTTCTTTTTGTACCAATTAAACAATGTCTCAAGAGCTCAAATAATATTGTGGGATTAAGTGCAGAGTAATGCGCATTGAATTGAATTATAAGCCTACTTGCCAATGGAAATATTCTGTTAAAAATTCTCGCATAGTGTTATAAGTATCAAAAATGTTTTGCTACAAGAAATTCAGCTGGGATGTTATTTTAAAGACTGCTGGCATATTATAGCTCGTATATAAAAATACTACTACATGTATGTGTTATATGTGCTATTTCCATGGGTTGCATGCAGCACTCTGCTATATATTGTTAGAAGCTTATTAAAGTGGAATTACGTTTTAGAGAGAAGTTCTGATTTGCACTGATATTTGCTTTTATTAGTATATCTGAAGCTGTTTAAGACTACACGTATGTATTTGTGCTTCTTCATATTAAAATTACAAAATGAAACCAGTCACTACAAGAACTGCAGTAAGTTCAGTTTGTTTACTATAAAATGTCAAATGATCAGAATCGGCCTATTAAGAGTCTGATAGAATTAAAAACTTACAAAACCTGAATACTGACTTGTTTAAAATGCTTGTTAGGACTACTGAAGATATATTTGAATAGTATGAAGTACTAGAAACGGGTTTAATAGGACTTGGGTCGCGGTGTGTTGTATTGAAGAAGTTACAAAATATTGTTGTTTTTGTAAATCATAAAAGTAATCTCATTTAGTGGGAATTTCTGAAATGGACTGGAATAACTTGTACCTGACCCGAATTACAGTGAACAAAATGTCTAAACAATTTTTCATGGTTGTTACCTCATCTGTTTGTAAGGTATTCACATTCTCACTTCCTAACCATTGTCCATTACTTTAAACATCATTTGCGTTGTATCAAAAAGGTTTGTATTAAAAGTGAAAACACCATTCACAGAACTCATAGCAGCAAACAATTAGCGTAGAAGCATCATGCAGGTTTGCTGACTTTTGTAACAACAGCAAGGATACATTACAGGCACTTCTGTAAACTCAGATGTGATAACAGAAAACACTATGCTGTAATAAATAATGTCAACTGAATGAAGTCGGCTGTTAGAGAGCTCACAATACCAAGCCATTATCGGTAAAGTAAAGCAGGGAAATAAAATAAACCATTGACAAATAGAGAAAGACGGCAATATCGTTGCAATTAGTAAGTGCCTGCTGTGGGTGCTTGCGCAAAAACAGTAACAGTCGATAATATTTTATTTTCTTATTGTTTGTGAACACAAATGGCCATGATTATTAATTTGTCATTTATTTGTGCGAGAAAATAGGGGAATTTTTTTCTAAGTTGTCGCAAACATTCTTGCAAACTATATGTTCACAACTAAAATGTCAAAACCAGTTGATACAGGAAGGTCGCATTCCTCATTTTGGGAGGTTCTTACAGATTTCAGTCAGAAGTCGGCTACACATGGCATTGGGAACATTGGTGGTGCAAGAACACAATTTGCACGTTTAATTTGGAGCTTCTTATTCGTTGCTGCTAGCATCGCTTTTTTACTCATGGCTGGAATACAGTTGTCCAAATACCTGAGCAGAACCACACAAATAAAGATGGTTCCAGTGCATAATGAGCTACTAGAATACCCAGCTCTATCAGTGTGCGATGCAAGTCGTTATGGCATACTTGTTGCTGACATTTTACCAATTTTGGATGAGCTTATCGTACGACAAAGGAAAAGTGTTGAATCGGCTATGAATATTGCATCCATAGGAAATCAGGGACATTCAGTGGCCAGCAACAATTTTTTTAGAAACAAAGTGAGCTGCTCGTTTGGTCAACAATTTCTTTCACAGAGGAACTGTTCAATAGAGAATGCAGTGTACGATGGTTTGAACTGTGTCACAGCTTATCCGTCAAGCACGCACTTGGTTAGTGACAGATATGTAAGAGCAAAGGATTTACCCCTGATTTTGCATATTAAACTTGAAACATCAATTGCTCTATTGGCAACATTAACACCACTAAACCGTCAAGGCCATGACTATGATGAATACGTTATGATTGGCTATTATTTTGATGTTCATTCACCTAAACTGTATCCTGGACCTGATTGGAAGTTTACAACTGGTGGCGAGCTAGTCGAAATAATAGTAAACAACATTTCACAGGTCCACTTGTCAAAAAAAGATGGGGGCTCATGTATCGAGTATGAGAAGGAGACAATGAAAGAAAGATATGAACATTTTGACATTTATGCATCAGCAAAAAATTATGACTATTCTAAGGTTAAATGCCAGTGGACTTGTTGGATTCGCTTTGCATTAGAAGTCTGCGGATGTACACTTTCTGATTTTCCAAAGCACAGTGGTTTTGTGAAACACATTACTGGTAAAGATGATGTATCATTTTGCAGGGATGCGTGTATTAGGTCACCTAATCAGTCAGAGTCTTTAGCTTGTTCATGCCTTTTTGAACGTATTTATGACACAGTGGACATAGAGAAATGCGGGTGCCCATCACCGTGCACTGAGTATAACTATGAGTTAGACATATGGAGGACTGGTGGTCGATTATTATACAGAGATGACATGCTGTCGAAACGACTGCTAAAGCCATATATTGTGTATGAGGCTCAGCAGCAAAATCTGTTAGAGCTAGCCATAGCATTGCGTGCGGAATGGGGATATGAAAATGACAGCACTGTGGCAAATTTGCACAGGCAGTTCAGAGAAATGATTTATCCTATGAAGTGGAACACAATCAAAGTCCGAGTTTCTGCTGCAGTTACTGAACAGCTTGAAGAGCGTATTGCTTACACATTGACAGATTGGGCATCTGATATTGGTGGATTAGCTGGACTCTTCATTGGTCTCTCAGCTATTGCCGTATGTGAATGGATAGAGTTTCTGTTCACATTAATGAAACAGTATTTCAAGAGATTAAATAATGTTGTGAACACAACGTGAAATATATTAATGTCACTGCAAAGATTAATTAGTCGAAACAAAACAATATAGCTATATAACTATATATATAGTTATATAATAGTCATATATATATATATATATATATCATATAACTATTACAGAGTTATTTAATACTTTGGATTTTATTTCTTTTTATTGTGCGCATTTCTATAACAATTTGCTGTCAACTTGACTTTTAAACTTTGTTTTATGTGTCACAATGTATTGTCAGGCATAGCTAAATCATTTTTAATTAGTATAGATATTAGTAGGATAGAGGGAGTGTGAGTTCCATTTTAAATGTTCTATGCTTTTTACTTGGAGCAGAAGATAGTAAAGTTATGGAGTACATGACAAGTACATGATAATGTGATTGCATTCCCTACAGCCGACAGTGTTCGAAAGATGTTAAAATTAGAAGTAATTAATTTTACGTCTACGTGTTTGCACTCAAGTGATATCCGAAATAGAATAGTTAAGAAAGAATTAAAATGCTTACACTGTTTACCGTATTATTAATTAGTTCAAGTACAACTGCTTATTGATATTCAGTGTGTTCGTCAAGCCTAATTGACAAATATTACAATGAAATGAGATTTCTTAATCATAATGTTTCTAAAGCCATTCTTCAACAAGTTGGGCCTACATCTTATTTCACAAAGTTTTATACCAATTGTTCCTGAAAAATACGAAACGAGTTAATTTCATTTAAAATTTAGAAACATCAGCCGCGTAAAGTGCTTTATCGTTTCCATGTTGGAGTCTAAAACAAATTCTCATATCCGTTTTTTCTTTCCAGCAGCGTATGCTAATGTATTATACATACAGTATATTATATATTTGTAAATTTGTAACTTATCATAAAGCAATGAAATCTGCGGATGTACGTAGCAGTAGAAACACCATAATGCCAATAACTACCGCTTTCTTGGAATCGTATATGATAGGAAAACTCAGAAGTATAATTTAAAGAGCTTGATGAGGGTGGTCGCTTAATTACATTCGGGAATTAGATTACGGAGATCTCAGAAGCTGAATAATATTTTAGTGATTTATCCGTCGTATGGATAAGCATTTTTGAAAAATCGAGCAAATTATAATTTAGGCCTCAGTAATTTCAAAAACTTGATGGATTTTCAACAGTTATTTGCGTTAGTGTTAAATGTCTGCTACACGTAATTGTCATAAAATTATAAGGTATATAACCGAATAAAAATCGAAACTTTATTATGGTTATTCATTTTACCCATTGGCATGATCTCCGAAAAACAAGATGCAACAAGTCTGACAATTAATGAGTTCAGTCATCAAGTACAGACCCCAAGAAGGCGTTTCTTGGGTAATATTGTGCCTGAGTTTCACATAAATGAATACATGTACCAATACAGACACATAATAATCGATAGTAAACTCATAGCAAGAAATCTTTATTGTCTTATTTTGATTGTCTGTGATGCTGTTGTCACTGACGGACTGTGTGATGTTGTTGTCACTGACGGTTAACAAGGTTGCCGTCTTTTACCTTGACCTGCATGGTCATTCCCCCAAGATCCGACAGCTGCTGGCAGCTAACCTCACGGATCGCCGCCTCTTCGCCTCACCACTGACAAGGTAGCTGCAGCTTCCTCGTGATAGGACAGTCTAACTTGCTTGACTCCGTCTGCCAACTTGCTGGGAGTCTCACCAATACAAGTCTAGATTAAGTTCCGTATTCCATTAACCATATTAACAACCAGACCGTTTCTACTCCGCTTATAACATCAGAGGAAGTTCCATAATAGTATAAATCAAAGCACCTCAATCTCGTTAAAGAAATGTTCAGACTGAGCAATGTCGTCAGACTTTAGACGTGCCTGCCACACGTTACGATACGCTCAAAAACCAAGTATCAAATGTCTAGCTAGATCGAGAAATTCACTTCTTCACGACATGTGCGAATCACCTGTGTTTATGCATTTTTAAAATAACCAACGAGAGGCAAGTATGCGTTAAACGTAACTAGGTTACCTGTACCGATTTCACAACTGTACGTATGCAAAATTAAACTGCTTCATCTCTTAAAGAAGTATTTTAAGTTCAAATAATCTCAAGATTATAATGGGCAACGTGTTGAAATTGATCTAACTGTTAAGAATAAAAATTGTTAGATAAACCAGTGTTTATTTGGCTTGCGCAGCCATTCAAAATAAAAGATCAAGCTTGGACAGTAGTACGTCGGATAGGGCATGAAAATAGGGCGCTATCACAGCAACAACATCGATTCAACACTTATAGGTTAGGTTTATTGGTTTATGAAGCTTCGGAAACCGTAGCAAGTGTGAAAGTGGCCATACCTGATGTAGAACTATAGAAAATATAACCTGTCTTGTGGGCAAGCGGTAAGCATCCACTCCAAGTACAATCAACTTTATCTGAGCAAATTTTTTTCTTAAAGTAATATTATTCTACAACATTTTTACTGTTTCCTAAAGTAATATTATTCTACAATATTTTTACTGTAAGAATTTTATGACTATAGATTTATTAATCATAATGCAAAACACTGACATTACCTATGACAAAACTCTCTAACACCAGCGTTCTCTCTAAACTACTTGTCATTTAACTAGTATTCGCAACAAAAATATTATCAAATGTTTTTCTTAAGTTACGCTGCTTTTGGAGTCGTTTAAACTCGATTTTTAATAACAAAGCATAATGTTAACACAAGCACAACATTAATGTAGCAAATAACAAAAGTCTATAAGCCTACAGAAATTTAAATTAAAATCATTTGTTCCATTCGTTATTTTTTATCTTGTTTGTTTTTGCAAAACATATTCAAGACTTTTTGTCAGTCTGTGGGCTTCACAAAGTGATGTACTATAAATTAGCCTGCATTTATGTTTGTCTACATTAGTTTAATATTAAAACGTAGTTTATAACGCACATGCGTTTTACAGTTTGTGTTACATAGTTTTAAAACTCACAACTTTGCTAATGGTTTCAGTAAAATCTGATTAACCAGATTTGCTGCCTCAACGGCACAACCCCAATGTACAGTGTACCCGAACCCCCCGTGTCCATAATTATGCACTACATGTACTAGTCCCTTGTCTGTAGACATTTTTTCATACTCTAATCTGACCGATGATCTTCCTGGTCTCAGGCCAACAGCTGTTTTAAGCACTTTGGCATGTTTCAGGCTTGGGCAAAGCTTTGTGCATTTCCGTAATATGTTCGCACTTATGTCTTCATTGGCTGCCATTTCCCATTGTCCCTCTTCATGCGTCCCTCCCAATGTTACGGCATCTATTCCAGGAATTATATACGGAAAAGTCTTTTCATTTGTGTTTTCAGTCACAGATATCATTGCCATTTTCACCCACGGTGCTTCCACTTTCAATACTTGCCCACGAATCGGAATTACATCATTGTCGCTGGCAAGAAATTTAGATCCGACGCCTGTGCAGTTCACCGCTATGTCATAATCTCCAAACAGTTATTGAAAGTTACTGATTCTTCCTTTAACCATTTTTCCGCCATTAGTGAGAAATTTCTTTGTCAACCAGGGCATGTAGTATTTTGGATCAGCCAAAACTGTAGTGTATTGAAAACCATTTTTATGGCCTGGATAAGCATTGAGTTCCAGTTTTGTGACTCTCCGGAAACCGAGTACAACATTTGTCCACCAGGGAACATCTGGATCATTGTTCTCAGAAAACTGGTATGCTGTGATTAGCATAACTCCGCATTGTTTTTGCTGATCAGAGTTTAGTAATCGTACTAGATGATGGAATGTTTGTGTTGACCATTTGCGCTGCAGTTCGACGTTGGTGTCTCCTAATAGGTGTGGTTCCCAGAAACCTGCTGCAACATCACTTGTTAGGTTAGGAGAGAAACTTTCTGCTACGATTGTCACTTTTGCACTTGTGAGTCTTTACATAGGTCACACAATCACACCAGTCAGACTGTACTGTGCGTAATACTGGCTGAACCTCAAGCGTAAACTGTTATAAATTCAAGGACAGAGAGGCATAGTCCAATTTCATGGCATCCACCAGAGATGGTATTAGAAAAACTCCAGTGAAAATTTGTTTCACGGAGTTTTTTGTCGTGCTGCTATTCTAACATCAAGTTTAGTAGTATGTAACACAATGCAAGTTAAAGTTTGTTTTTATGCAAACTAACACAGTAAACACAACCAAAGTACAGTTCACAACCAAAAATTTCGCAAAATGAAATGTCCTTGTAAAAAATTTGTATGTGATCATCAAACATTCACCCCTACATGTGCATATTGACACTTATAAGATAAGAGCTTACCTTTGTGTGCACTTAATCCCCACTGTAGGCAAGCTAGGTAAATAAATGCACCCTAAACTATGCACTTGCTTGGTTTACCACAAAAGTTTTTTCTCATTATCAGCATACTACACAATGTAATAAATAATTACCTAGACAACCTTTACAAAAATGTTTTAGTTAGATGGTATTTTTCCAAATAGTTTCATTATTATCAGCTTTTCAGCATGATACAGTTTACAATCTTTCTGGAAAACTTAAAAAATGGCCTTATTCACAATTTTGCTTTCTGACGTGGTTTTAGCAAAACCCGATTAACTAGGTTTGCAACATCAACAGCGCAGCCCCAATGTAATGTATAACCAGATCCACCGTGCCCATAATTGTGCACAACATGTACTGGCTTCCTATTTGTAGTTATGTATTCGTATTCTAGTCTAACTGATGGCCTCCATGGTCTTAGTCCAACAGTTTTTTTGGGTATTTTGTCATCTTTTAAACTATGGCAGAGCTTACCACAATCTTCAAAAATTTGTTTGCTTCTTAATGGGTTTACCTGAATGTCCCATTTGTCCTTATCTTGGCTTGCTCCCAATGTTACGGCATCTATGCCAGGGATTATATATGGATAATAGCTTTTACTAGAGTCTATTGACATCACAGCCATCTTCAACCACGGTGCTTCTACTTTCAAAGCTTGTCGTTGGATAGGAAATACACTTTTATCTTTTGCAATAAATCTTGACCCCACACCTGCACAGTTGACGACAATATCATATTGTCCTGAAAGATCCTCAAAGCTGCTGATGTTCTTTCTAATCAATATTCCACCATTGTTTACAAACTTTGGTGTCAACCAAGGCATGTAGTATTTTGTATCAGCCAGAACTGTTGTATAGAGAAATCTATCTTTATGCCCTGGAAAGACAGCCAGTTCTTTTTCGGAAACTTTCCTACACCCATATGGGATGTCTTTCCACCATGGAAATTTATTGTTAGGTTGTTTAAATAATTCATAGACAAAAATAAGCGTAACACCACATTGTGGCTGGTAGTCTGTGTTTAGCAGGCTAGACAAGTGCTGAAATGTTCGTGCAATCCACTTACGGTTTGCTAGAGTTTCTGGTAGCAAATGTGGCATCCACAAAGCTGCAGCAACGTCACTGGTCAGTTGTGGAGAAACTTCTGCTATGATTATTATCGTGGCACTAGGCAGTTTTTTTTGAATTGCAAGAGCAGATGAGAGCCCAATGACTCCAGCCCCTATTACACACACTTTAGCCATGCTGTGATCAGTTTGTATAGTACTAGCAACACAAGTAAGCAGCTGGTCTTGAACTTACCAATCTAGTATAGCATACAAATGAAGATAAAGCTTTACTGGGTCAAGGACTGCAACTTTAGTCAGGTAGTTTGATTGTTTAGAAAAAGTTGAGGTAGTGGAAAGTGGAAAGAGTGGCAACTAAAAATAGTTGCTGCTTCTGTATACAGGCATAGCAGTAAACAAGTACTGAATAATCTAGTGTGCCACAGAGAATAGATCTCTAATAATAGATCAAAACATCAAGCAATTACAGATTACTGAGATTAGCTCTGAACATTTCATCAGGCTGTATAACTTAGCAAAGTTGAATTCTGTATTGCTCTTGGATTTACTCAAGTTGAGTATAAGCTTTTTTGAGTTAAACCAATTCCATGCTTTGATGTTTCACATATTTAAAGTAGAACTGTAGTAGTGAGTTGAATAAGAGTAAAATTTTTTAACATGTGCTTTTATCTATTCATTGGAGAACCAAATTGCGTATGTGTAATATATACCGTATATACGCGTGTACAAGTCGATGTGCATTTTAAGACCAAAAATTGCATCATTTTCTATATTACCTGTGTACAAGTCGACCATAAAATATTAAGATCTTCCAGAGTAAATGATATCAACAATGGCCGAGTAATAAGTAATAAGTCAACAGCCTACTGTGTTAGTGTGTAAGATACGTGCAAGTGCCTGGGCCGAATATATTATACCTACCCGATATATATATATATATATATATATATATATGTATATTCATGTTGAGGGCCCTCAATGCAATTCATGATAATACAGCCTAGCCTTTCATCGCGCATAATTGTTTGTAATGCCTTTAACCCTAGGATATTGCGGCCAGAATCCGAAAAAAACATATCATAAAGTATAAGTTGACCCCAAAAATTTCACCTTATAATCGCCTCCCAAAAATCCGACTTGTACACAAGTATATACAGTACTTACTTTTGCTCTCAAGTTTTGCAAATTGCTAAACTTTTAAACACTTTTCGTCTCTGTTTCAGTCGTTATGGTCCACCACAAAGGACAGACTACAGACTTATAGTTGAAAATTTATCCAGTCGCGTTAGTTGGCAGGTATGAAAATATGCTATTTAGTGTTTTTTTTTAGAAATGTGCATCATTTTTGGAGTATAGTTTATTGTTCTAGCTTTATATGCAGCTGTTCAAAAACCCGTCTAAACTTTAGCATTTATATGTCATATTTCAGAGAGTTAATTTTTTTTAAATAAAAAATTATTTTTACAAGACATCCTAAGTCATTGGGGTGAGGATTAAATTTATTAAAGAGCAAGATAATCCGAGTTACTTTAGCACAAAACAAATCGTTTAAATTGAAAAAAGTATTATAAATGAAAAATTAGAAAATCTGATGTCCTTCTTAATTGTTGAATATAGCAAATTTATTTTTTCATTGTCTTTAACAACTGCATGCTAAATTTAAACCCTTTTTTAGCTATTTTTTGTTCATTATGATTCCGCTCAGTGGTACACGTGACTTCACCTGACACAAAAATAAATTGCATTTCTATAAATTAATCCTGTTGCCGTAATCTGTTATTAAAATTGCACAGATTTTTTACTGTTTTCCAAGCACTGTCTGAAAAACCCATTTTTTCAAATAGAACTTACTTTTTAAATTCCCAAAGTTCAAAACATATCCATCTCAAACTTGCTTTAGACTTATAACATGTTGGTTACCGCTTAATTTTTGTGATACGGTAAGCTTCTCTTGCTGAAGGTGCTCTTGAAATCAAAGGGCTTTCAAAAATCTTTGTGACTTCTAGTGTGGAGAATCATATAATTTTTTTGTCTGAAACAACAATAAATAGTTGTTGTTTTAAAATAACCCCTACATTTTGTTTTGGTGCACCTGATCGTCCAGTATTACAACAATAAATTTAGGTTGTGCTGCAGTAGGACTGCTCTCCTATACTTAGGCATTGATAATATGTGGCATACATGTTACCTTAAAAACAGTGTTCTAGCTACTGACACAATTTTTTTTTAAATTGTGTAGCCTTTGTTTCACAGATTTGATGAAATTAATGTGGAGTAATACTGGCTTTGCCTCGTGCTAATTTTCTACTTCCTAAATGTCTAGGGATATTATGCATTATGAATATTTCGGTCTGATTGTTCACAATTTTGATGGCCTGTTGCTGACTGGGAGATTATTGACTGATTGATGTGACAGCCTGTGCAATAAGTTTGGCTACGACGAAGAAATCCTGTTGCAATTACAAAACAATTTAATAATTTTTTTCAATTTGAAGAATTCAATTTATAGTATTTTGTAAGAGAACACTATAGCTAGAACACTGGATAGTGTATGTTTGTTGTGGCTTTCTGTTACATTTATTAAAATGCTCACTAATCTTTCAAGGCGTCGTATAAATTCTGTAGGTTCCGCGTTTGGCTGGTGGTTAAAGTGGTCATAGTACGGGTACCATTTAGGGGCCAGATTAGGCAATTGGGCTGGACAGGGCCCATTTGAATCACCCACAACCATTATCAACACGTCAGCATCGTGTGGTCTCCCTGGCAAATCCACATCTGAAGTTGCTACACTTGGCAACCACAAGCGGCTTTTCACTACCGAGCTGAAGCGCAGTGAGTGTGGACACTAGGCGGCGCTACATATCTTGACGTAGATCATCATGCTTTTTTGTCCAGGCTCGAGTAATCGCACTATGTGGTGATTGCTTCAGCAGGACAAATTTAAAATTTTACTTTTTGGAATCCATTGACGTATTTTAGTTCTGTAAACAGTTGATAAGTCAATGCTAAAAATTTCTATTGATATTATTGATCTTGTACAGCAATGTTTCTGCTGTAATATTTGTCGAGTTTCTGTGTTTAAGTGTACCCAATAATTTTTGTTCGTATGATTGTGTGTTAATGTTGGTTACTTCGTTTGCATTTGTAGCTTCAGCTTTCTGTAGTTGGTAAAAATTGGTGTTGTTGCATAGCCTTATTTGTTTTTTTATGTATTTTTCTTCGTTTGCATTGGTACTATAGTTGTCTCGTTTCCGAAGCTTTTCTTGCTGAAATTATCCCAACCATTGTATTCCGATGTGGTTGTTTTATCATCCATTTTGTACGTCTATGTACATTTCTGGAATTACATGCTGGAGAATCCATGTCAAAAACTACCAAATGGCAGGCAGACGAATTGGTGCTACTTCACATATCCTGGTGCATCAGGGTGCCCCTAGTGGCTGTTATAACCGTGTGGCCATACCGTGTTAGCATTGCTAGGAATCCCAGCAATTGTATAAATCTTGAGGTAATCTTGGCTGTCTTTTTAGTGATCATGCACAACGTTATTCATAAATTGAGCCTATATTTAATATTTTTGTAAATACAAAATTTTTTAGTGCTGCAGTGCATACAGTATTTGTATGCTAATCTGAAATATCCTGATTTTACATGTTTTTTAATACTGCATAACGTATGCAGAGGAGTTAAAACACCAAAAGTGTCTTGTAACTTGACAAATTATGGCACACAGCAGTAGATATTATGTCTACTATTATGTCTACTAATAGTAGTCATCTTACTCAAGAATTAAATAATGGATGAGTCGAGGTTCGATTTATGATTGACGAATGTACAAATTCATTCTTTAAAAATTTCTGTTTATTTGAACTGCTCTACTGAAGACAGTAGCAACAGAAACCGACAAATACCTTTACAGGTGCATGACTCGTCTCTGCTCGGTATTTTTATTATAACTAACATTTGCGGAATATCGATAGCTGAAATTGTGCTCTAATTTTAAATAAAATTAGCTGCATCCTTGGGCGCCGCCAGAGTTTAAAAAATTTGACGCACAAGCTAGGGTGTCTGGGGGAGCGCTGTAAGCTCACCCCAGTGGTGTCCGGGGTTCTTTTCCAGTATTTAACCACATTTTGGAGGTCTCAAATGAGATCTAAATTCTGGTACATAGACTTCCTCAAACATGAAAAAGTCTGCTTTAATGAATATATTTTACCTACATTTAGCTAGGTAATATTCGTTGCATTCTATTGCAGTAGTAATTTATCTTGAAAGCAAGTTCGTCGTAATACACTGCAATGCGGATGTCCCATTACTTAAGCTTAATTTATTTAGTGTCAAGATTATCCACTCACTAAAATGTAGATAGTCAAACATAAAACTGATTTGAGAATTGTTCATACAAAATTTAATAAGTTGGATGCGTGCTAGCTAATTTTCCCCACCAGACACAGCTAAACGGCAGAACATTTCGGCCTCACATGCGTTTTACTGCATTTTAGTGCATTTTGCAGTTGCTAATTTAAGCTATTTCCTCAGGCAAGTTCACCAAATTAAAACTCATAGTCATTGCGTCACTTCAAACTCGTTACTCATAATTTCACTATTACCGTGAAGGGGTGGAGTGGCAGGACCCTCGGGCCGACCCCCTAAATGCAGAAGTGCAGTTACAGTTGGCTAAAGTGTCTAGACAACGGAAATCGATAATAAAATCGCCACTATGTAAGTGGAAAACATAAACATAACTTCACTGCGCAAAATAGCTTACTTCTTGGGGTTTGCGCAAACAAACAAGGGATTGATGTGTTTCTTAGTTTACTTCTAGAAAAATTATTCAGCCATAAAGAATTTTTTTCTTAAGTAATTCTGTGGACGCACGTGCGTCAGTGCGTTGGCGGCGCCGGTAGCTGTATCTAACAAACTTTCAATCTTAGTGAGCACTTGTGAAAAATGTGAGTGTAATCCACAGTTTGTTGTTATCAGGACTTGAAGCACTTGATGCGCAAAGCTAGAGAAGTTACTTATGCAGATGCTCATTAAGGCCGCCGTAATGAAGGGTATGTATGGCACTTTGGCATTAGTTACCAACGTAGAATGAGTGCAGAGTGTTTTGGATTTTGCTGTTTTGGATCAAGTTGGAAATCAGGAAATTAGCAGTTCTTATAACCACCGTTTTTATAAAAAGAAAAGCCATTAATTAAAACCAAAATGTTTCAAGTACCGCTGCAAACGTCGTATGTGCAATGCTAACGTTTTTAAAGGCTGACTTTATTTCCTTGAAGAACCTACAAAAGTTTAAATCTAATAATGCAAAGTGTCGCATACATTAGAAAATATATGAAAGATAGCATTGTGTTACGTAAGCAAATCTGTACGTAAAATTATATGCAAAAGCTGCCTAGCATTATAAGTAGTGCTACATATAAGGAGAGGGTTCATTTTATACATAGATATTGAGTAAGCTTTCTTTTTAAAAAATCTCAGTCATTTTTAGCTTGGAACAAGCTTTTTCTTGTTAAATTGCAAATCAGTTGCATTCTTTTCAGACTGCTTTCTAACAGTCAGGGCCATTTCTTTGGTGGTGACTATAATGGCAGATAAAATATTTCAATTGTGTTTAAAAATATGTGTTTGGCTATTTTTCATCTCTTCATTTCTTTATTTAACAAAGCCATTTGTAGTCAATAATGCTAAATATTATTGACTACTTGCAGGAACGTACATTTCTTATTGGCCTATCAGTAGTTCTCTGCTGACTTTTAGATCAGAGTGTTATCTTTGGAGTGAAAATTCTTGATTCATTGTATCTGTCACTATTCAGATGAAAAAATGTTGTAGTGGGCTCTAGTTATTATCAAGCTGTAGACATTCCAAGTTTGATACTTACTGATGTGCATATATGTTCCATTTCTTGTGAAACTGTAGAAACGTTTTAGTGCCATGTAAGTTCGTAAGAAAATCACGTTTCAAATCACGTTCGCAAGAGAAATTTAGATCTCATTTGAGGTCTCCAAAATACCCTTAAATACAGGAAAATGCGTTGTTCTACGACCCTTTCTTCAGTTTTGTTGGGTGGATTTCATTCAAGCGGTCATTGTTAGTGAATGCAAACCAAAATGTAACTATGATAGTAAATACCATTTGTCCAGAAAAAATGCTCAATAGTAC
The DNA here is from genome assembly GCA_030141605.1 of Tubiluchus corallicola. Taxonomy (NCBI): domain Eukaryota; kingdom Metazoa; phylum Priapulida; class Priapulimorpha; order Priapulimorphida; family Tubiluchidae; genus Tubiluchus; species Tubiluchus corallicola. The sequence goes on along the minus strand of JAQGDQ010000108.1, from coordinate 368,489 downwards.
ACCATTAGTGTAAAAGCCGTGCTTTCATGTAAATTAACAAGGTGCATCGCAACTAGGCAACAGAAAGTGACTCCAACAATGCTTCAGCAAACAACACAGAATAAAAGTATTATAGAAAATAAAGCTTTTACCTGGTTTCACTTGTTATTGAAACGTGCAAATGATGTTTACCTGATGTAATTGTCAGTTTTGCCTAGGCAAGAATATTTGTCTATCTGCAACTAACTTGCCATTGCCCCAGCAAATAATATTTTTGGGAACTTCACAAACTGAAAACATCTTAATGTTACAATTTTACACGTGGCGGTATTTTACAATGGAATCGAGCTCGTTTCAACAAATTTTTAATGATTTTTGTCAGAAGTCAGTTACACATGGTATCGCGAACATTGGCAGTAAAAAACGCGATTTTCACATTTATCATGGAGTCTTGTATTTGTTGTTGCCAGTGTTACTTTTTTATTTGTGGCTGGCGTACAGCTTTCCAAGTACTTGAGCAGAGTCACACAGACAAAGATAAGTCCGATATATAATCAGTTGCTAGGGTATACAGCTTTGTCTATATGTCTGTTGCTGAACCTTTACCTGTTTTGGATGAACTCATCGTGCAAAAATGGCTCAGCGTTAAATCTGCAATAGATTATGCATCTATTACAAGTCCAGCAACAGCACTAAATGTTTCTTTTAATAGTAAAATAAGTTGCTGGCATGGTCAACATTTTTTTGCAAAACCATACTATTCAATTTAGCATGTTAGTTATGATGAATTAAACTGCTTCACTGTGTACTCTCCAAGCAAACAAATGATCTACGGAAAGTTTGTAAGATTTAAAGCTTTGCCACTGGAATTGCATGTAAAACTGGAGACACCTATTGATAGTTTGGTAAGTTTGCCACCATCAAAGATTCAAAACCTTGGTAAAAATGACCATTTTAATTGGCTATCGTTTTGATATTCATCTTCCTAAAATACAATGTGGAGCTGAGTGAAAGTTCACAACTGGAGGGGAGGTGGTAGAAGTAAATGTAAAGAACATTTTCTATATATACCTGCCAAAAAGAGGAGGAGGGTTATGTATCGAGTATGAGAAGGTATGAACCTTTTGATCTTTATGCATCCACAGAAAATGGTGGATTTGTTGGATTCGTACTTCGTTAGACATTTGTGGATGCACACTTTCTGGTTTTCCAAAGCATTACGGCTTTGTGAAATACGTTACTGGCAAAGATGATGTGCCGTTCTGCATCGATGCATGTGCTAATCAGTTCTTTAGCTTGCTCATGTCTTAACGAAAATGCTTCAGCAATATTAGACACAGTGAACTGCTTATGCCGAGAACCATGTACTGAGAACAGATACGATTTAAATGTAAGGAAAAGTGGCGGGCGGTTATTACGAACAGATGATTTACAGACAAAACAACTTTTGAAACCATACATTGCATTTGAGGCGCAGCGGCAGAACCAGACAGTGTTAGCCACCGCATTGTATAAGGAATGGGGATATGAACATGACAGCACTGTGGTAAATTTACACAAGAATTTTCGAGAAATAGTGTATCAAATGAAATGGAACACGATTAAAGTGCATGTTATCAATTCAGTTACTCAGCAGACTGAAGAGTGCATTATTTGCACATTGGCATTGGCAGATTGGGCATTAGACATGGGTGGACTAACTGAGACTTGTGTTGGTTTATCACCTTTAGTTGTACGTGAGTAGATCGAATTTCCTTTTGTACTTATTAAACAATATCGCAAGAGATCAAATAATAGTGGGATTAAATGCAGAGTAATATGTATTGAATTGAACAATAGGCTTACTTGCCAATGGAAATGTTCTGCTAAAATACCCGCATGGTGTTATAAGTATCAAAACTGTTTTGCTACAAGAAATTCTGCTGGGATGTTATTTTAAAGGCTGCTGGCATATTACAGCTCGCATATAAAAATACTACTACATGTATGTGTTATATGTGCTATTTCCATGGGTTGCATGCAGCAGTCTTTGCTATGAATTGTTAGAAGCTTATTAATGTGGAAGTACATTTTAGAGAGAAGTTCTGGTTTGCACTGATATGTATATTTGCTTTTATTAGCATATCTGAAGCTGTTTAAGACCGCACATATATACTTAAGCTTCTTCATATTAAAATTACAAAATCAAACCAGTCACTGCAAGAACTACAGTAATTTCAGTTTGTTTACAGTAAAATGCCAAATGTTTAGAATCAGCCTATTAAGATTCTGATAGTGTTAAAATCTTACAAAACCTGAATACTGACTTGTTTAAAATGCCTGTTGGGACTCCTGAAGATATATTTGAATGGTATGAAGTACTTGAAAAGGGTCTAATAGGACTTGGGTCACAGTGTGTAGTACTGAAGAAGTTACAAAATATTGTTGTTTTTGTAAATCATAAAAGTAATTTCATTGAGTGGGAATTTCTGAAATGGACTGCAATAACTTGTACCTGACCCGAATAATAGTGAACAATGTCTAAATAATTTTTCACGGTTGTTGCCTCATCTATTTGTAACGCATATCAGTAGAAGATATGTCAGAGAAGATAAAAGAGAATGTGATGATTATTAACACACCTTTTGTCAGATGGCAAGTGTCTGCCAATGATATTTGAAAGTAAGTACGAAATGAAGGTCTATCTCATTTCTATTTTAATAGTTGTTACTAGATGTTGTTGTGCATAGAACTAGTTTTGTGTATTAGCGTTCTAATATTAGTAACAAAGTTTTAGTAAAAAGAGATGAGATGACATTAAGACTGATGAAAGCAGAATGGAGAATTTTTTGATGGTTGTAATTTCCAAATATTTTGAGTAAAGTACATTTTGGCGATTATACACCATTCTTTTTACAATTGTCATGCATTCTGACTGAACATCTTATGTCATGCATGGCACACAATTCTCAAGCCTGATTAGAAAGGCTGTGGAGCAATTTAGCAGTCGGATCACTGGTTGAAAATCAAACACCAATGATAACACCAATTATAAGACTATTGTAAGAATTTATTTTTGTCAGTTAAAACAAACAATAATAACCAAATTTAATTGTCTAGAAATTTATTCTGAATGTACCTAGAAGTGACTAAGAATGTAATTAAAAAGTGATTTGTCTGTATTGTGCTCAGGCTTGTCTGCACAGGTTGTAATTCCGTACTCATGCTCATTCTAACAAATCAATTGATCTTACATAGGGCTTGTAGTACAGCATATGGCCAGCATCTTAGTTAATGGTTCAACCTGTTAACTTAACTCAGTTAGTAGACTACTAAGTCGTATTGTCAGTATAACCGGGTCTAATTTTGGAATTAACTGTTTTATTTATTACTGAAGGTCTGTTGTTGTTGTCTCATTTATCACAACTTTTACGGAATATGCTCTCTAGAGCTGTCTTCACTGGTTCCTAATTGTTGATAGTTTGCTGGTAGTACTCATTTTGCCGCTGCGTCTCTTGTGACGTTTTGGACCATGGATTTTTGTTTTTTCGTATAGCAACTGGTAACAGATATCATCTATCACATTAACTATTGTATCTTATCGTGGGGCACAGCAAAAAATCTGTTCTGAAACCACTTACAGCAGCACATAACAAAATTATCAAAACAATGACTTTTGCTGGGTTCCGAGATCATGCTACCCCTTCCTATTATGCTTTGCAATTATTAAAAATTAATGAAATTTATAAGCTTGAGTTAGCGAAATTCATGTTCAACTATAAAAAGGGCATTCTACCTAAATTATACGGCAATTATTTCAAAAAGATTAGTGACGTTCACCAGTATTCTACGAGAGCAGCTACCAAACAAAACTATTTTCAGGAAAGATTTAACACAACAAAAGGTCTACATACTTTAAAACATAATGGTACAATTCTATGGAATACTCTTTCAGATGATCTTAAGCAATCAACAGTATCTGTCACTTAAGTAAATTATTTAAATGTCAACTCTTGCAAACTTATTACTGAGATTAACTACATATAAGCGTACAGTATTTTTGTAACAACTTTTACAACTTTTATTTCTTTTGCCCACTAATAAATTGTCTAACTGCGTTCAAGAGCAGTTACTGTTATACCAGGTTCAATTAACTTCAATATTTAATTGTTTATTGTCTAACTTCTGTAGATCATTTTCAAAGTCTGGACTCCAATTGCCAATCTCCTCATGCAGTCATACAGGTAATTTCTTGTGCTTTAACTATCTGCCTATTTATTTTACCTCAGATCATCAAAAATCGCTCTGTATTTTTTTACATTATTATGATATATTATGACTCCATTATACATTCGCTTGCTTATGTCTAAGAATTATGCTTCTGTTATAAAGTAAATTTCAGTTGCCATTGTTATTATGTTTCTGTTGTCAGATTTTTATTTCAGTTCTTGTTTCAGTTCTTATTTCAGTTCAGTTTTATTTCAGTTATTTTCAGTTTGATTTTTTTTAATATTATGCACTTATTAATACTGTGTATGAATTGTACTAACACGTTATAAGCATATCAATTTAATGTCATTCGTAACAATTTAGTTTTTATTATAAGCAGTACTAACACTAATACACTGTAGCGTAGCGCCTATAAAAATGTTCATCACTAACCATAGGGCAGCTGACTAGATGACCAATTGGTTTTTCGCTGCCTTTTCTTCACATTATTATTACCAAATTAATTGTATTATAACTGTGCGTGTGTTAAAAGATAAATGAAAGATTATTATTATTATTATTATTATTATTATTATTATTATTATTATTATTATTATTATTATTATTATCACTAACTTATTAATTACCTAAGAATTCAATTTTTTCTGATATTCATATTCTCAATTCCTAACCAGTGTCCATTACTTTAAATATCATTTGTATTATATCAAAAAGGTTTGTAAAGGTTTGTATCAAAAAGTGAAGCCACCATTCACAAAACTCATGGCAGCAAACAATTAGAGTAGAAGCACCATGCAGGTTTGCTGACTATTGTAACAACAGCAAGAATACATTACAGGCACTTCTGTAAACTCAGATATGATAACAGAAAACACTATGCTGCAATAAATAATGTCAATTGAATGAAGTCAGGTGTTAGAAAGCTCACAATACCAAGCCATTATCGGTAAAGAAAGCAGGGAAATAAAATATAGCATTGACAAATAGAGAAAGACGGCAATATTGTTGCAATTAGTAAGTGCCTGCAGTGGCCGCTTGTGCAAAAACAGTAACAGTCGATAATATTTCATTTTATTACTTATTGTTTGTGAAGACAAATGACCGTGATAATTAATTTGTCATTTATTTAAGCGAGAAATTAGGGAAATTTTTTCTAAGTTGTCACAAACATTCCTGCAAACTAGATATTCACAACTAAAATGTCAAAACCTGTTGATACAGGAAGGTCGCATTCCTCATTTCGGGAAATTCTTACAGATTTCAGTCAGAAGTCGGCTACGCATGGCATTGGGAACATTGGTGGTGCAAGAACACAATTTGCACGTTTAATTTGGAGCTTCTTATTCGTTGCTGCTAGCATCACTTTTTTACTCATGGCTGGAATACAGTTGTCCAAATACCTGAGCAGAACCACACAAATAAAGATAGTCCCAGTGCATAATGAGCTACTAGAATACCCAGCTCTATCAGTGTGCGATGCAAGAGGTTATAGCACACTTGTTGCTAACATTTTACCAATTCTGGATGAGCTTATCGTACAACAAGGGAAAAGTGTTGAATCGGCTATGAATATTGCATCGGTTGGAAATCAAGGATATTCAGTGGCCAGCAACGATTTTTTTAGAAAGAAAACGAGCTGCTGGTTTGGTCAACAATTTCTTTCACAGGGGAACTGTTCAATAGTGAGTGCAGTATATGATACCATGAACTGCATCACAGCTTATCCGCCAAACACACAATTGGTTAATGACAAATATGTAAGAGCAAAGGATTTGCCCCTGATTATGCATATTAAACTTGAAACACCAATTGCTCTATTGGCAAAATTACCACCACTAAACCGTCAAGTCCATGAGAATCATGAATACGTTACGATTGGCTATTATTTTAATGTTCATTCACCTAAACTGTATGCTGGATCAGATTGGAAGTCTACAACTGGTGGCGAGCTAGTCGAAATAATAGTAAACAACATTTCACAGGTTCACTTGTCAAAAAAGGATGGGGGCTCATGTATCGAGTATGAGAAGGAGACAATGAAAGAAAGATATGAACATTTTGACATTTATGCATCAGCAAAAAACTATGACTATTCTAAGGTTAAATGCCAGTGGACTTGTTGGATTCGCTTTGCATTAGAAGTCTGCGGATGTACACTTTTTGGTTTTCCAAAGCACAGTGGTTTTGTGAAACACATTACTGGCAAAGATGATGTGCCATTTTGCAGGGATGCATGTATTATATCACCTAATCAGTCAAAGTCTTTAGCTTGTTCATGCCTTTTTGAACGTATTTATGAAACACTGGACACAGAGAAATGCAGGTGCCCATCACCGTGCACTGAGTATAACTATGAGTTAGACATATGGAAGACTGGTGGTCGATTATTATACAGAGATGACATGCTGTCAAAACGACTGCTAAAGCCATATATTGTGTATGAGGCTCAGCAGCAAAATCTGTTAGAGCTAGCCAACGCATTGCGTGCAGAATGGGGATATGAAAATGACAGCACTGTGGCAAATTTACACAGGCAGTTCAGAGAAATGATTTATCCTATGAAGTGGAACACAATCAAAGTCCGAGTTTCTGCTGCAGTTACTGAACAGCTTGAAGAGCGTATTGCCTACACATTGACAGATTGGGCATCAGACATAGGTGGATTAGCTGGACTCTTCATCGGTCTGTCAGCTATTGCTGTATGTGAATGGATAGAGTTTCTGTTCACATTAATTAAACAGTATTTTAAGAGATTAAATAATGTTGTGAACACAACGTGAAATATATTAATGTCACTGCAAAGATTAATTAGTCGAAACAAAACTATATATATATATTTTATAGCTATATAGAGTTGATTAATACTTTTAATTTTATTTCTTTTTATTGTGTGCATTTTTATAACAGTTTGCTGCCAATTTAACTTTTAAACTGTTTTGTGTATCACAATATATTATCAGGCATAGCTAAATCATTTTAATTTGTATAGATCTTAGTAGAATAGAGGGAGTGTGAGTTCCATTTTAAATGTTTTATGCTTTTTGCTTGGAGCAGAATGTAGCAAAGTTATGCAGTACATGCCAAGTACATGATAATGTGATTGCATTCCCTACAGCCAGCAATGTTCTTCTACGTATTTGTACTCAAGTAATATCTAAAGTAGAATAGTTAAGAAAGGATTAAAATATTTACCTGCTTACATCGAATTATTAATTAGTTCGTCTGCGATAAGTACAACTGGTTATTGATATTCAGTGTGTTCGTTAAGCCTAACTGACAAATATTACAATGAAATGAGACTTCTTAATCATAGCGTTTCTAAAGTCAGTTTTCAACAAGTTGGGTCTACACTACATGTCATAAAGTTTTATACCAGTGTTCAAATGATCTGAAAAATATGAAACGCGTTAAATGTGTCATATAAAATTTAGAAATATCAGCCGCGTAAAGTGCATTATCGTTTCCATGTTGGAGTCTAAAACAAATTCTCATATCCGTTTTTTCTTTCCAGCAGCGTATGCTAATGTATTATACATACAGTATAATATATATATATATATATATATATTATATTATATGTAATATTACAATATATATATATATATATTATATGTAGTATATTGTAAATTTGTAACTTATCATAAAGCAATGAAATCTGCTGATGTACGTAGCAGTAGAAACACCATAATTCCAATAACTACCGCTTTCTTGGAATCGTATATGATAGCAAGACTCAGAAGTATAATTTCGAGAGCTTGATGAGGGTGGCCGCTTAATTACATTTGGGAATTAGATAACGGACATCTCAGAAGCTGAATAATATTTTAGTGATTTATCCGTCGTATGGATAAGCATTTTTGAAAAATCGAGCAAATTATAATTTAGGCCTCAAGTAATTTCAAAAACTTGATGGATTTTCAACAGTTATTTGCGTCACTGTTAAATGTCTGCTGCATGTAATTATCATAAAATTATAAGGTATATATCCGAATAAAAATTGAAACTGTTATTATGGTTATTCATTTTACCCATTGGCACGATCTCTGAAAAACAAGATGCAACAAGTCTGACAATTAATGAGTTCAGTCTACCTTAGAAGCACCTTAGAAGGTGCTTCTAAGGTAGTATTGCGTCTGAGCTTAACATAAATAAATACAAGTACCAATACGGGGACGTAGTAATCGTTAGTAAATGTATAGCAAGAAAGCTTTATTGTTTTATTTTGATCTTCTGTGACATTGTTGGCGCTGACGGACAGCAAGGTTGCAGTCTCTTGCCCTCATCTGCATGTATCAGTGATAGAATTGCAAGTCGTGCTAAATAGTTACACTTACTAGCGTTTAACCGTACACTCAATGACACGTCAATCATACAACATCTCTAAGAATTTCTAGCACAAACTCATGCAAATGGTTTATACAGGGAAGTGAACAAAACAGGAAAGTTTATAATTGTAAAGTATTTACTTATAAAATGTTCAGAATAACATTAAATGCAAAAACAGATAGGCTTACACACAGGAATATGAATTCAGGAATACAAAAGCTAAAAAACAAAAATAAAAGAAACGCAAGCCGTAAATAGGAAAAAAACAGGTTATAAAGATATGGAATGGATTATGCATTAACTTTGTTCTGGAAAACACTAAATTATTACACAATTTAAATTGTTGTACGTACCTCACAATAAGTTCAGGAAATCCAAGTGATCTATACTCTACAGTTGAACCAAACAATGAATGAATTCACACTTATTTTACTTCCAGCATAAAAACGTTAAAAATATCAAAATATCATATAAGGGTGTATCTATGTTATGTACGCGCAAGATTGTTGGCACCTGTCTAGTACCTACCTTCCATACACGTTGACATTTGTCCTTGAATGCATGCTGTCACATTATGACTCAGTACTTGCAGTGTCTGCAAGACTCTACATACCACATTTTGGAACAGGGTTTGTCCAGGTTCCATTTGCTTGGCACTTTGTCACGGAAGGGCCTTCTAACACGGCTATCTTTGCATCGCAAAAGAAAAATATTTTGTCACGATACAGAAGATTGTGGCCATCGCTGACTCGGCCATAAATATCTTTCATGATACCATATTGTGGTGCCACCAGTGCTGGACACGAACAGCCTAAGAAAAAAACGTGACATGTAAGTCTAAGGCCTTTGGTTGAAATCCAGGCTCAGTTCCATTTTTTCACGAATTCTTTCAATTGATATTTTGGGCCCTGTAAACTTTGGTTTGGAACGCGGGTTTGCAACTTTGCCGCCATAAACCTTCTGCGCACGGCCCTGAGTAATGATAGATGAAAGATCATTTATTTTGTCTTTGTTGTTCATCTTTCCCCTTCCTAAATGCCATGCTACGCTCAAGTCTTAGTGTCATCTCAACTGACTACACATTTGAAAATGTCCGTTATAACGATTACTTGTTCCCACCACATTCCTCTCCCTGGAGTTATTAATTGGCTTTTATTGTAAGTGCCACATTTTCAAGTTTTTCGATTCACTAAAACACTAACACGGTCCTAGTCGGATGAGGAGGCATTTAGAAAGAGGAGTGATGACCAACATAGAACACAATTAACGATATGCTTTAAATTTTCGATTAACTATATTTCAACTAAGTTCTAAGTTTAGAAGATCGAGTATGGCAACATTAAGAAGCCCGTGTTTTGACTTGCTGGAACAACAGCTTTAGATTACATATACTCTGTTGCAATATACCACTCAGTAAAAGAAACCTAGTTTTAATATACCCCAGGGTTTAAGTTACCTCCACTAGTTTCAAGTTGCTTCTTCATTTTCACTTAAAAAGCAAAACCGAACCAAATCCAAAATTATAGATCAAAACAATCTACTAAAACATTGAAAGGAAACATACTATTTCTTCAAAAATGACTTATGTGAAAGAATTATTACCACACAAACACAATTTCACGTTCGTACCACTCATTGATCGCTGTTACATGCATTCGCTAGTTAGACGGGCACTAGCAGCTGCATTTCGGAAGCGCATTGCACAAAAAACAGGTGCCCTACCTCTCAGTTCAGATGTGTTCGTTTGCGATGAACTACACGAGTTCAATAACTCATGCGTGAGCGCAAGTGTAAATTTGAATTTTTGTCTTAAAACTTGCGTAGTTTTAGTACAGCACACAGAATATATGCAGTAGCACTGTACTTCAATTTTCACTTTCGCAAACATGTGCAACACACTCGTGAAATATTTTTACTGTTGAAAATTCTGTTAGTTTGTGATGTCATAATAGTTGGGCTCGCGCGCCGTTAATTAAGTTTTTAATCTATTACTTAATTGTCAGAAACGCTTTTGCTGTATTAATTACCTTAAAATGTATACTTTTTATCGGATTTGAAAATGAGGATGTACATGAAAAACCATCCTGTCTTCTTTTAAGATTGTGTTTAAACGTTTGAGCCACAACTGAATTTGGTTAATTTGACTTCATCAACGTTATTTTACATATACCTGTACTGTTTCTTTTTTCAATCATGTTGTATGTTGATGTATTGTATTGCATATGTATTGCTGGAGCGAAATAAATTGATTTGATTTGATTTGTGGTGTGCTACAATTATACAGACTAGAAAGCGGAACAGGAAAATTGCCATCGCATCTTATCAATATCAGAACAAGGGGTTACGAGGTACTCATAAATATTTTGAGTTGTCTATTTTCAGGTTTAGTGCACGATTGGGTTGCTAACCAAAAATATTCTTTACTTCTGTAATAATGCTCACAAATCACACTTTTTAATGAAAGGGGGGGGGGGGTATATTTTAAACAGGTACACAGTTGAGCTATAATTAAGGTCTAACATAGAGGAGGAAAAATGAAAAAGTGGCTTGAAACAATCGTCAAAATTTATATGAACAACAACATGGTGCCCTGGAGCAGAAATTGCACCCATTGCTATAAAAATGTCAGAAAACATTGAATATGTAATTTAAATAAAAGTATCTACCTTTAGTTGACACATACCATAATTAAAAAAGTATAGGAACTAAACACACAAAAAAAAACATTTTTTGCATTTTGTTTAATTTTTAAAGATAACAAGACGTCTTCACTTTTTGTACTTTAGTTAAAAGTTAACCTACGATACCGTGACATCCTAGATACTCTGGATCTGTAGTCCACTGTCCATTTGCTTGGCAAACTGTCGATACTTGAGTCACTCCAGGAGAAAACTCGAAGCCAGTTTCACAAGTGAGAATAAGGTCTGTGCCAAACACCTGTTCGTCAGTACTTTTCATTCGGTGATCTCCGCTGAGAGCTGGAGGACATACGACGGGAACTAAACGTAAAAAAGCACGTTTTTTGCTTTTTGTTTATTATTATTATTATTATTATTATTATTATTTTTATCATTATTATCATCATCATCATTATCATTTGAAAGATACAGCTAACTAGAGTATTTTAATCATTATACAGTCAACCCCACTTAGAATGGATAAGTATGCGTTAACACAAATTTTGTGTCATCTCATATCAGTTCTGGCGAGCGCCTGTCCAATTACACAGTATTACTTGGTTAAGATTTTTGCTTAATCTGTTTTTAATTCGTAATTTAATTAATATGATTAGGCTTCCTTCTACATATTGGCAAGTGAATTATTTCAAATGCCAATACTTCATCCAAAAAAATCTTCAAAACTCAACTACTTCACGCTTTGTACTATCTCACTTCATGTATATGAAAATAAAGTTTCTGACCATAGATTAGTATATATTTGATGTACTTTGTACTAATTATGTAAATCAATAGATTCTATGCGTTAACAAAATTTCATGCAAAGCAAAAATCAAATCTTATGCAACCATAATAAAAAAGCATGAATATAGCAATTGTTAACCAGAGAAAAAAGAAGCAAAAAGAAAACCAATATTGGTGAAATTAAAATCAATATTATGTTGCTGCTCTATTATAGATATCAGTCAAATGTTTTTATATTGCTTTTTAATGATTTATATGGCAGTTTTCTTAAGTATGTGTTTGATCATTCCAGATCAATGTACCTTGATAACGTAACGACCTTTGTCCTAATTTGGAGTTAAACGTTGGTAGAAAAAGGCCTGATACAGTATTAAAAAGCATTATCGGGTGAAATGTAAACAGATTTGTATGTAAATATTATCTCAGTAATTTTATTATCCATGTACAACTTGTATCATGTGTACACAATAAACAAACCGTCACATCCGTCAGCAAAGGCAGGCTCCCACCTACGTGGCTCATCAACACAAGTCGTGGAAGCCATTGCCGCACCATTTGAAAACAACCACCCTTCATAACATTGCAGGTTTAGACTAGTGTTGAAAAACTGTTCAGTTGTTAAAAATGCATCATTATCACTGTGAACACGATGCCTCTGTCCGAATGGGTCACAAACCATTTCTGTAAAAAGCAAGTTAATAGAGTGACTGATCTAACAGCAATGCAGAAAGTCACTAAAGAAAGTGTAAGAAAACTGAAGTAAAGAAGCAGTTCTTTTTAAATAGCTGTTAAAACTAAGTTCCGCTAGTTCCTTTTCAGTAATTTGAACATTTTTGAAACGGTCACATCAAACACTTCTAGTGACATTAAAAGTTCTAAGATTAAATAGTTTTAATTTCAACTCAAAACACAAGAAAAAATAGAAAGGTAGTAAAATTTTGCAGTTGTGATAAGTTGAAAATTGAATTTACATTAACTACATAAAAAAGTTATTAACAAACGGACATTTATTTACCTGCGCATTTTTCAATTTCTGGTGTCCAGGTGAACTCATATGGTGAGCAATAACTGTATTGTGTTTTGCGATTACCACTTATATCATAACCTTCATTACATGTTACCTATTTAAAAGTTAATCAGCTTTACTTCTGTTTATGAACAATAAAAAGATTAATATTAAAGCAAAGATAATTAACCACTCACACGACCTACAATGATCTCTTACTTCCTCAATTTCCGTCTGTCTCATTTGATTTTCTCTGTTCTCGTCAATTTGACAGAATAAGCATTGTTTAAATAATCACTTTACATTGTTGGGTTAGGCCAAGCTTTACTGCTTATAATTAAAAAAATCTTATATAGTTCTAACGCCGAAATTAACCTGATTTCAAAACGGCCACCAAACGCCGATTCGCACATTGCCCAAGAAATCGAGTTTTTCTTCTAACAAAAACTTTGCCAATAACTTTCAAACAGTTCTCTAATCATTGCTGAATGCATTTTCTTCAATAGTGTTCCTTTACTTATATCAAAAAGCCTGGATGTTGTGTGATATGCTATGAACGTAAGCACGTTCAGTTATTTTGTTCGACATCTGAACAGAGATTACCAGTGTCTCATAGCTTGTGCTTTAGTTGCATTTTTTCCCTGCTATGAAGAAAGATAGCCAGGAGTTATGCTGATTCATCATAATTTCATCATGACCCATCTTGACATAGCTATACCACCAAGTCCGTATCTTTTGTTGGACCACAAATGGGCGCAAGGTGAGCGGTTTCAGGGGAGACAAAATCGTTTAACATGAAAAGAAAACTTTCTCTGCAATGAAATCAGCAAAAATAAAATCTTCATCGAGTTACAGGAATAGCAGTTTAAAAGCAGGCAGCATTGGAACACTCGGGCGTTGAACTATCAAAAACTGCTATTGTCAAAATAGTGCTAAGTCATAATGGGTTTTGAACCAGCTTAGTGTGCCTCCTGGGCGTCTCTGGTTCAAAACAAAGAAGAAAGGACACCCCTCTGTGCAGATCTCAACATGGATGTCTTACCACTCTTAGATGTCTTACGGCGACATCCAGAACTTGGTGTTAGTTCCCACAACTGATGTTTGTGTATTTCTGTATTTCATTCTATGAAAGTATTTCTCCAAGCCAGAACATGGATAAATGATGGAGATATCTGGTCCAAATAAAATGTAAGTGGGATATCCAAAACAGCAACTGTTTGGCGAAAAGATATTATTGTTGCTTTTGGTCCAGAAATTTAATGAAAATGATCCGTTACCGGCTTGCAAAGAATCGATTGCTCGAGAAACTTACATTTGTATCCAAGCCTGTTTTTGTTTCACTTTTATTTGCGGATATCATGCTGAAACAAGCTATCAAATAAGATTACACTGAACAAAATATTGCACAGAGACTATATAGTTACGTACCATAACATATGTATTCTGAGGTGGTTCATTGTCTAGCGTGTAATTCCACACAGCATTATAAGTTTCATCCAGACTGTAGCATTTTTTACCTGAATTAAACAAAACTAAAAAAGTTATTATTGTTCCTGTGTAAGTGTCAACATTCAACACTCGGAAACACTGTACATTTCTCCTAAGATCGTACCAATGAAACGATTGTTGTTTTTTTAATGTGATTTTGTTGAAGTTTCCCTTTTAAACCGATAGTTAATGTATAATATTGAAGGAGAGTTGAAATATTAACAATATGAATAATTTTTAACAGTTTTAAATTACTTCTGTAGCCGTTTATTTTTCTTTTCTAAACGCAATATACGGTATTGTCCATAATTATAAAAATCCAAGTTTGCGCTAAATAATTTTTACTTTCAAAATTTAATACTATATAATACCAAAGCTTAATAACGGGTATGAAAAAGAATCGAAGTAAATTGTGCCTTAGCAGGGGGAAGAAAAAGAACGCGTGCGCGCGCACACACGCACGCACGCACGCACGCACACACACACACACACAAACACATATCTATATAAGGTATGTGTGTGTGCTCTACCTATTGATTGTTGCTAATAAAAAGTGTATAACATACAACACAACGGAGTAAACAGCAGTACAGAAATGAGCGGAATAGAATAGAATAGAATAGAATAGAATAGAATAGAATAGAATAGAATAGAATAGAACAAAACATAACAGAGAGCAGAAAAGGACAGGAAGAAACAGGACAGAACATTACAGAACAGAATGGAAAAAATAGAATGGAGTACAGTGTAGCAGAAAACCTCAATTACTGTCCAGTAACTCACTATAACTGTTACGCAAAGTGTTATGTCGTTTGCAATACTTTTTATGACAAGTGCAACGATATTTGACCAATTCAGTTTACGGTCTCTATAAAATGTAATATTGTGATGTTAACATTCAAAACAACGGCATACCGATACAATCTTCAATAGGTGGATTCCATAACTCATCCATGCCACAAGTAATCAACATGGTAGTTTCTCTATTTTCATAGCTAAACCCCGGTAGACATTTTATAGAAACCTCATCACCATAGCTTCTTTCCATAGACATTGGTACTGCGTTAAGTAGTCCAGTGATAACTGGACACTGCTTCACTGCAATAAAGCCGTGGTGATTTACAAAAGTTAATCTTGGAAGAAACATCATGGAGGCATCTTCATTGTTAAAAGGCATAGTGCGTAACATATTCAATAGACAATAAATGGGACAATAAATATGGAAATGTGGACTTGTCACAAAATTGTACCAATATTTTTGAAAATATTTTAAGAATATTGTGACAATATTGGTACCAATGTTTTTTCTAAAAGCAGGCAACATAATTAGTGTAATCAATCTAACTGCGCTGAATTTGAAAGAAACTGTTCCCAGCTAGAATTATTAGTGGAAAAGGGCCAAAAATGCGAAAAAAGCATAATGGCTGCCAAGTTTTGGGACAAATTATACAAATCAAAAGAAATTCCAGGACAAATAGTATCAAAAAAGCGACTACAACATCTACTCCAAGTTACCAGGGCCTAAGCCACCAGTTCAGTTACTTTCGTTTCAAAAATGGCCGCCATAAATTGTCGCCCATTAAATTTTGTCTGTCTATGTCTACGTGTATGTCTATGTCATACAAAACGAACTTATACCAATCATGCACTTATATTAGCTGTTTTATCTAAAGATTAATTATAAAAACAAAAATAAATTATTTTGATCACACTATGCACACAAGATTGTCACTGCATAGTCACGATCTTGTCAGGATTCTGACAAAAAATATGATTAGAAAATATTGCTCGTACCACATAGAATGATTTTGTCCAATACTGGTACACCATTGGACTAATATTATCGCCCAGTATTGGAACACATGGTTTACACATATTGACAAACATTATTGGTGCAATGTGTGGCAAGTCCACATTTCCATATGGTATCCATATTTGCAAAAATATGCGACAACATTGGTACGATATTGTCGTGTTGTTTGTGTTTAAATGGCTGCCGCCACGTTCCCGACATCTAGAACAGCAGAATAGCGAAAAATTACTTATTCCACGTAAATGCTATAAAACTTTGCACAATGCTAAAACTCGTCAAGGTGATTAATGCTGCATACGGGGTCAATCAAAATTCCTGCAATATGACTGCTACCATAAAGATGACAAGATTTGCTGTCGCTTGCATGTAAAGATCACATCTTAGCTGTTAAAGCAGATAAGATGATGATTTTGGTGTCTAAAATGTTGTTTTTCAAAATTTTCGAAGGAATCCACAGCTGATGCTGAAAAAGACCTATAACATCACCTGTTTAGCATTTAAAACAGTTTTCAAGATGGCTGCAGTCGCTTATGTAAAGTATTAGGCACATTGTTTGTTCTACAGGAAGCAGAACGATGATTTTAGCATCTAGATACAGGCTTTAAAGTTCGACGATTTAGGGCAGTATTGCTATTGTTATTCATATTAAACAGTAAGAATATCAGTAATGTCAGGCATTCATATCGCACATTCTTTTAAGGGGTCTGTTACGGAAGTCAACAATAAGAAAAACAAACAGATCAAGTCAGAATTTATAGATCCTTGTGGGTCTACATTCTGTCCCGTTAACCAATACGTTTGTAGTTGTGTAGGCGAAATTTACTTGGAAACATTTACATCTCTCAGGGTACCTTTGGCACGCAGCAACATTTAATATGTTGTTGAAATGCTTCAGGTTGCGTGTCCATTGTGGTCCCCATGTCACACCAGTGGATCTCTTTCAGCCCCAATGCTAGTACAAACAATGCTGGTACAAACAACATCTTTAGCCATCTCAACAGCACTCTGTTGTGCTACAATAGTGCGGTACATGTTGGAGGAATTGCCTTCATTGACCTTCCCTTTCATGTAAAAAAGTCTTTGCGTGCTTTGTCACACAGCAGTAAAACAAAATAACAAAATGTAGGAGTACAGGCATTGAGTTCAGCCACCTGTTCAGCTCTAGTAATGTTTCTTAAAGATGCAAATAATGCTTTTAATGAGGTAAAAGCATTGTCAAAATTTAAGCCATATTGCAGAGTACCCAAAATCCTTTATAGCCTATGTATAGATACTAAAATCTTCTTATGTGCCTTAGAGAGAACATGCCATATAGCTAATATGAATATACAAGAGACTGCAAATATTTTGGCACCATCAGGCATTTTAACCATCAGCTAGACATTCGTTGACCTTGAAAACATATACTTAGACACCAAAATCGTCATCTTGTCTGCGTGCAAGATAAAAAACTATAACACCAGTCATATTGCCAGCCACCTAGAAAATGGAAGCCAAATTGGGTTGATTTTAGCTTTTTGTAAGTAAAGAGTTATATTACCGAATAAAATTTCCACTGTCTTTGTTACCATTTCAGCTTTGTATTTTGAACCATCAACAATCTTTAAACAAATGGCATGGTAAAAAATGTGAGACACGAAGAGTAATTTGCTTGATTAAGACTACGAAGCACGGAACTACAAACCTCAGTTGCTTCATAGAATTTAGTTAATACAAACCAATAATTGACTAAGCCTTATTTACCAGTACAGTCATAATTTTCTGGTGTCCAATTTCCATCAATCTGACATGAAATGGAACTTATCCAATCATGTGGAAGAAAAGACAATGTAAAAGTATATTTCAAAATTCTTTTTTTACAAAGTTATATCAGTTAGCATTATTTTTATTAGTTTGGAAAGCATACATAGCTGAAAAAGAACATTCTTAAAAATTTAAAATGTTTGCACGTACTGGTAAAATGTTACTTTTTCACTTTCTCAGTGTGTACGAAAAAGTCATCGCATATAACTCTCCCAAAACTCATAATAAATAGTACTGGCAAGATAATGTGATTAACAGTACTGCTTAATTTAATGAAGGACGCATGACAAATGCTCTGGTAATGCTTCCGAACTTTGTAGAATGTTATTTAAACTTGTTTTATATAGCTTAACATCAAAATAGCTGCACCAGCCAGTCATCATGAGAGAATAAATTTTCAAGATTTACAACACTGCTGCTAATACGAGTTCCATGTGCAATAAGACAGTATGAAGGTAAGTACAAATGTCTATTGAATTTTTAGCTTTTTATAAGTAAATTACATTCTTGCCCTATAAGTTTTCAGCAGTCTTTGTTGCTTTTGCAGATTTGCTTTTCAAAGCATAAACAATTTTTATAAATATGGTACAGTAAAAATGTGAGATATAAACAGCAATTTACTTGTTTAAGGCTATTAAGTGCTGGGCTACAAACCTCAGTTGCTTCATAGAATTTAGTTAATACAAACCAATAATTGACTAAGCCTTATTTACCAGTACAGTCATAATTTTCTGGTGTCCAGTTTCCATCAATCTGACATGAAATAGAATGGCCAGGACTTCCTTCATATGTATAACCCTCCTGACAAGTGACAAATACTGTGTTGTTAAACTCTCTGTTGTATCCAGGTTCTGTAGTAGCATGTGTGAGCGCAAGCTCTGGACACTCAACAGCTGAAAATATCATAGAATAGTAACTTATCAAATCATGTGGAAGAAAAGACAATGTAAAAGTATATCTCAAAATTCTTTTTTTACAAAATTATATCAGTTAGCATTATTTTTATTAGTTTGGAAAGCATACATAGCTGAAAAAGAACATTCTTAAAAATTTAAAATGTTTGCACGTACTGGTAAAATGTTACTTTTTCACTTTCTCAGTGTGTGCGAAAAAGTCATCGCATATAACTCTCCCAAAACTCGTAATAAATAGTACTGGCAAGATAATGTGATTAACAGTACTGCGTAGTTTAACGAAGTACGCATGACAAATGCTCTGGTAATGCTTCCGAACTTTGTAGAATGTTATTTAAACTTGTTTTACATAGCTTAACATCAAAATAGCTGCACCAGCCAGTCATCATGAGAGAATAAATTTTCAAGTTTTACAGCATTGCTGCTAATAGGAGTTCCATGTGCAACCAGACAGTATGAAGGTAAGTACAAATGTCTATTGAATTTTTAGCTTTTTATAAGTAAATTACATTCTTGCCCTATAAGTTTTCCACAGTCTTTGTTGCTTTTGCAGCTTTGCTTTTCAAAGCATAAACAATTTTTATAAATATGGTACAGCAAAAATGCGAGATATAAACAGCAATCTACTTGTTTAAGGCTATTAAGTGCTGAGCTACAAACCTCAGTTGCTTCATAGAATTTAGTTAATACAAACCAATAATTGACTAAGCCTTATTTACCAGTACAGTCATAATTTTCTGGTGTCCAGTTTCCATCAATCTGACATGAAATAGAATGGCCAGGACTTCCTTCATATGTATAACCCTCCTGACAAGTGACAAATACTGTGTTGTTAAACTCTCTGTTGTATCCAGGTTCTGTAGTAGCATGTGTGAGCGCGAGCTCTGGACACTCAACGGCTGAAAATATCATAGAACAGTAACTTATCCAATCATGTGGAAGAAAAGACAATGTAAAAGTATATTTCAAAATTCTTTTTTTTACAAAGTTATATCAGTTAGCATTATTTTTATTAGTTTGGAAAGCATACATAGCTGAAAAAGAACATTCTTAAAAATTTAAAATGTTTGCACGTACTGGTAAAATGTTACTTTTTCACTTTCTCAGTGTGTACGAAAAAGTCATCGCATATAACTCTCCCAAAACTCGTAATAAATAGTACTGGCAAGATAATGTGATTAACAGTACTGCTTAATTTAATGAAGGACGCATGACAAATGCTCTGGTAATGCTTCCGAACTTTGTAGAATGTTATTTAAACTTGTTTTATATAGCTTAACATCAAAATAGCTGCACCAGTCAGTCATCATGAGAGAATAAATTTTCAAGATTTACAACATTGCTGCTAATACGAGTTCCATGTGCAATAAGACAGTATGAAGGTAAGTACAAATGTCTATTGAAGTTTTAGCTTTTTATAAATAAATTACATTCTTGCCCTATAAGTTTTCCACAGTCTTTGTTGCCTTTGCAGATTTGCTTTTCAAAGCATAAACAATTTTTATAAATATGGTACAGTAAAAATGTGAGATGTAAACAGCAATCTACTTGTTTCAGGCTATTAAGTGCTGAGCTACAAACCTCAGTTGCTTCATAGAATTTAGTTAATACAAACCAATAATTGACTAAGCCTTATTTACCAGTACAGTCATAATTTTCTGGTGTCCAGTTTCCATCAATCTGACATGAAATAGAATGGCCAGGACTTCCTTCATATGTATAACCCTCCTGACAAGTGACAAATACTGTGTTGTTAAACTCTCTGTTGTATCCAGGTTCTGTAGTAGCATGTGTGAGCGCGAGCTCTGGACACTCAATGGCTGAAAATATCATAGAACAGTAACTTATCCAATCATGTGGAAGAAAAGACAATGTAAAAGTATATTTCAAAATTCTTTTTTTACAAAGTTATATCAGTTAGCATTATTTTTATTAGTTTGGAAAGCATACATAGCTGAAAAAGAACATTCTTAAAAATTTAAAATGTTTGCACGTACTGGTAAAATGTTACTTTTTCACTTTCTCAGTGTGTACGAAAAAGTCATCGCATATAACTCTCCCAAAACTCGTAATAAATAGTACTGGCAAGATAATGTGATTAACAGTACTGCTTAATTTAATGAAGGACGCATGACAAATGCTCTGGTAATGCTTCCGAACTTTGTAGAATGTTATTTAAACTTGTTTTATATAGCTTAACATCAAAATAGCTGCACCAGTCAGTCATCATGAGAGAATAAATTTTCAAGATTTACAACATTGCTGCTAATACGAGTTCCATGTGCAATAAGACAGTATGAAGGTAAGTACAAATGTCTATTGAAGTTTTAGCTTTTTATAAATAAATTACATTCTTGCCCTATAAGTTTTCCACAGTCTTTGTTGCCTTTGCAGATTTGCTTTTCAAAGCATAAACAATTTTTATAAATATGGTACAGTAAAAATGTGAGATGTAAACAGCAATCTACTTGTTTCAGGCTATTAAGTGCTGAGCTACAAACCTCAGTTGCTTCATAGAATTTAGTTAATACAAACCAATAATTGACTAAGCCTTATTTACCAGTACAGTCATAATTTTCTGGTGTCCAGTTTCCATCAATCTGACATGAAATAGAATGGCCAGGACTTCCTTCATATGTATAACCCTCCTGACAACTGACAAATACTGTGTTGTTAAACTCTCTGTTGTATCCAGGTTCTGTAGTAGCATGTGTGAGTGCGGGCTCTGGACACTCAACAGCTGAAAATATCATAGAATAGTAACTTATGAAGTCATGTGGAAGAAAAAACAATTTAAAAGTATAACTCAAAATTCTTTTTTTACAAAGTTATATCAGTTAGCATTATTTTTATTAGTTCGGAAAGCATACGTAACTGAAAAATAACATGCTTAAAAATTAAAAATGTTTGCACATACTGATAAAATGTTACTTTTTCACTTTCTCAGTGTGTAGTAAAAAGTCACCGCATATAACTCTCCCAAAACTTGTAATAAATAGTGCTGGCAAAATAATGTGATTAACAGTACTGCTTAATTTAACGAAGTACGCATGACAAATGCTCTGGTTATGCTTCCGAACTTTGTAGAATGTTATTTAAACTGTTTTGTATGGCTTACCAACAAATTAGCTGCACCAGCCAGTCATCATGAGAGAATAAATTTTCGAGTTTTGCAGCATTGCTGCTAATACGAGTTCCATGTGCAATAAGACAGTATGAAGGTAAGTACAAATGTCTATTGAATTTTTAGCTTTTTATAAGTAAATTACATTCTTGCCCTATAAGTTTTCCACAGTCTTTGTTGCTTTTGCAGCTTTGCTTTTCAAAGCATAAACAATTTTTATAAATATGGTACAGTAAAAATGTGAGATATAAACAGCAATTTACTTGTTTAAGGCTATTAAGTGCTGGGCTACAAACCTCAGTTGCTTCATAGAATTTAGTTAATACAAACCAATAATTGACTAAGCCTTTTTTACCAGTACAGTCATAATTTTCTGGTGTCCAGTTTCCATCAATCTGACATGAAATAGAATGGCCAGGACTACCTTCATATGTGTAACCTTCCTGACAAGTGACAACTACTGTGTTGTTAAACTCTCTGTTGTATCCAGGTTCTGTAGTAGCATGTGTGAGCGCGAGCTCTGGACACTCAATGGCTGAAAATATCATAGAACAGTAACTTATCCAATCATGTGGAAGAAAAGACAATGTAAAAGTATATTTCAAAATTCTTTTTTTACAAAGTTATATCAGTTAGCATTATTTTTATTAGTTTGGAAAGCATACATAGCTGAAAAAGAACATTCTTAAAAATTTAAAATGTTTGCACGTACTGGTAAAATGTTACTTTTTCACTTTCTCAGTGTGTACGAAAAAGTCATCGCATATAACTCTCCCAAAACTCGTAATAAATAGTACTGGCAAGATAATGTGATTAACAGTACTGCTTAATTTAATGAAGGACGCATGACAAATGCTCTGGTAATGCTTCCGAACTTTGTAGAATGTTATTTAAACTTGTTTTATATAGCTTAACATCAAAATAGCTGCACCAGTCAGTCATCATGAGAGAATAAATTTTCAAGATTTACAACATTGCTGCTAATACGAGTTCCATGTGCAATAAGACAGTATGAAGGTAAGTACAAATGTGGATTGATTTTTTAGCTTTTTATAAGTAATCTACATTCTTGCCCTATAAGTATTCCACAGTCTTTGTTGCCTTTGCAGATTTGCTTTTCAAAGCATAAACAATTTTTATAAATATGGTACAGTAAAAATGTGAGATATAAACAGTAATTTACTTGTTTAAGGCTATTAAGTGCTGGGCTACAAACCTCAGTTGCTTCATATTCTTTAGTTAATACAAACCAATAATTGACTAAGCCCTATTTACCAGTACAGTCATAATTTTCTGGTGTCCAGTTTCCATCAATCTGACATGAAATAGAATGGCCAGGACTACCTTCATATGTGTAACCTTCCTGACAAGTGACAACTACTGTGTTGTTAAACTCTCTGTTGTATCCAGGTTCTGTAGTAGCATGTGTGAGCATGAGCTCTGGACACTCAACAGCTGAAAATATCATAGAATAGTAACTTATCAAATCATGTGGAAGAAAAGACAATTTAAAAGTATATCTCAAAATTCTTTTTTTACAAAATTATATCAGTTAGCATTATTTCTATTAGTTTGGAAAGCATACGTAGCTGAAAAAGAACATTCTTAAAAATTTA
Source organism: Tubiluchus corallicola (assembly GCA_030141605.1). Classification (NCBI taxonomy): domain Eukaryota; kingdom Metazoa; phylum Priapulida; class Priapulimorpha; order Priapulimorphida; family Tubiluchidae; genus Tubiluchus; species Tubiluchus corallicola. The sequence continues at coordinate 344,789 of JAQGDQ010000108.1, read as the reverse complement.
AAATGTTTGCACGTACTGGTAAAATGTTACTTTTTCACTTTCTCAGTGTGTACGAAAAAGTCACCGCATATAACTCTCCCAAAACTTGTAATAAATAGTGCTGGCAAAATAATGTGATTAACAGTACTGCTTAATTTAACGAAGTACGCATGACAAATGCTCTGGTTATGCTTCCGAACTTTGTAGAATGTTATTTAAACTTTTTTGTATGGCTTACCAACAAATTAGCTGCACCAGCCAGTCATCGTGAGAGAATAAATTTTAAAGTTTTACAGCATTGCTGCTAATACGAGTTCCATGTGCAATCAGACAGTATGAAGATAAGTACAAATGTCTATTGAATTTTTAGCTTTTTATAAGTAAATTACATTCTTGCCCTATAAGTTTTCAACAGTCTTTGTTGCTTTTGCAGCTTTGCTTTTCAAAGCATAAACAATTTTTATAAATATGGTACAGTAAAAATGCGAGATATAAACAGCAATCTACTTGTTTAAGGCTATTAAGTGCTGAGCTACAAACCTCAGTTGCTTCATAGAATTTAGTTAATACAAACCAATAATTGACTAAGCCTTATTTACCAGTACAGTCATAATTTTCTGGTGTCCAGTTTCCATCAATCTGACATGAAATCGAATGGCCAGGACTTCCTTCATATGTATAACCCTCCTGACAAGTGACAAATACTGTGTTGTTAAACTCGCTGTTGTATCCAGGTTCTGTAGTAGCACGTGTGAGCACGAGCTCTGGACACTCAACAGCTGAAAATATCATAGAATAGTAACTTATGAAATTATGTGGAAGAAAAAACAATTTAAAAGTATAACTCAAAATTCTTTTTTTACAAAGTTATATCAGTTAGCATTATTTTTATTAGTTTGGAAAGCATACGTAACTGAAAAATAACATTCTTAAAAATTTAAAATGTTTGCACATACTGATAAAATGTTACTTTTTCACTTTCTCAGTGTGTACTAAAAAGTCACCGCATATAACTCTCCCAAAACTTGTAATAAATAGTGCTGGCAAAATAATGTGATTAACGGTACTGCTTAATTTAACGAAGTACGCATGACAAATGCTCTGGTTATGCTTCCGAACTTTGTAGAATGTTATTTAAACTGTTTTGTATGGCTTACCAACAAATTAGCTGCACCAGCCAGTCATCATGAGAGAATAAATTTTCAAGTTTTACAGCATTGCTGCTAATACGAGTTTCATGTGCAATAAGACAGTATGAAGGTAAGTACAAATGTCGATTGATTTTTTAGCTTTTTATAAGTAATCTACATTCTTGCCCTATAAGTTTTCCACTGTCTTTGTTGCCTTTGCAGATTTGCTTTTCAAAGCACAAACAATTTTTATAAATATGGTACAGTAAAAATGTGAGATATAAACAGCAATTTACTTGTTTAAGGCTATTAAGTGCTGGGCTACAAACCTCAGTTGCTTCATATTCTTTAGTTAATACAAACCAATAATTGACTAAGCCTTATTTACCAGTACAGTCATAATTTTCTGGTGTCCAGTTTCCATCAATCTGACATGAAATAGAATGGCCAGGACTTCCTTCATATGTATAACCCTCCTGACAAGTGACAAATACTGTGTTGTTAAACTCTCTGTTGTATCCAGGTTCTGTAGTAGCATGTGTGAGCGCGAGCTCTGGACACTCAACGGCTGAAAATATCATAGAATAGTAACTTATCCAATCATGTGGAAGAAAAGACAATGTAAAAGTGTATCTCAAAATTCTTTTTTTACAAAGTTATATCAGTTAGCATTATTTCTATTAGTTTGGAAAGCATACGTAGCTGAAAAAGAACATTCTTAAAAATTTAAAATGTTTGCACGTACTGGTAAAATGTTACTTTTTCACTTTCTCAGTGTGTACTAAAAAGGCACCGCATATAACTCTCCCAAAACTTGTAATAAATAGTGCTGTCAAAATAATGTGATTAACAGTACTGCTTAATTTAACGAAGGACGCATGACAAATGCTTTGGTAATGCTTCCGAACTTTGTAGAATGTTATTTAAACTTGTTTTATATAGCTTAACATCAAAATAGCTGCACCAGTCAGTCATCATGAGAGAATAAATTTTCAAGATTTACAACATTGCTGCTAATACGAGTTCCATGTGCAATAAGACAGTATGAAGGTAAGTACAAATGTCTATTGAATTTTTAGCTTTTTATAAGTAAATTACATTCTTGCCCTATAAGTATTCCACAGTCTTTGTTGCCTTTGCAGATTTGCTTTTCAAAGCATAAACAATTTTTATAAATATGGTACAGTAAACATGTGAGATATAAACAGTAATTTACTTGTTTAAGGCTATTAAGTGCTGAGCTACAAACCTCAGTTGCTTCATATTCTTTAGTTAATACAAACCAATAATTGACTAAGCCTTATTTACCAGTACAGTCATAATTTTCTGGTGTCCAGTTTCCATCAATCTGACATGAAATAGAATGGCCAGGACTTCCTTCATATGTATAACCCTCCTGACAAGTGACAAATACTGTGTTGTTAAACTCTCTGTTGTATCCAGGTTCTGTAGTAGCATGTGTGAGCGCGAGCTCTGGACACTCAACAGCTGAAAATATCATAGAATAGTAACTTATCCAATCATGTGGAAGAAAAGACAATGTAAAAGTATATCTCAAAATTCTTTTTTTACAAAATTATATCAGTTAGCATTATTTCTATTAGTTTGGAAAGCATAAGTAGCTGAAAAAGAACATTCTTAAAAATTTAAAATGTTTGCACGTACTGTAAAATGTTACTTTTTCACTTTCTCAGTGTGTACTAAAAAGGCACCGCATATAACTCTCCCAAAACTTGTAATAAATAGTGCTGGCAAAATAATGTGATTAACAGTACTGCTTAATTTAACGAAGGACGCATGACAAATGCTTTGGTAATGCTTCCGAACTTTGTAGAATGTTATTTAAACTTGTTTTACATAGCTTAGCATTAAAATAGCTGCACCAGCCAGTCATCATGAGAGAATAAATTTTCAAGTTTTACAGCATTGCTGCTAATACGAGTTCCATGTGCAGTAAGAGAGTACAAATGTCGATTGATTTTTTAGCTTTTTATAAGTAATCTACATTCTTGCCCTATAAGTATTCCACAGTCTTTGTTGCCTTTGCAGATTTGCTTTTCAAAGCATAAACAATTTTTATAAATATGGTACAGTAAAGATGTGAGATATAAACAGTAATTTACTTGTTTAAGGCTATTAAGTGCTGAGCTACAAACCTCAGTTGCTTTATAGAATTTAGTTAATACAAACCAATAATTGACTAAGCCTTATTTACCAGTACAGTCATAATTTTCTGGTGTCCAGTTTCCATCAATCTGACATGAAATAGAATGGCCAGGACTTCCTTCATATGTGTAACCTTCCTGACAAGTGACAAATACTGTGTTGTTAAACTCTCTGTTGTATCCACCTTCTGTAGTAGCATGTGTGAGCGCGAGCTCTGGACACTCAACAGCTGAAAATATCATAGAATAGTAACTTATCAAATCATGTGGAAGAAAAGACAATGCAAAAGTATATCTCAAAATTCTTTTTTTACAAAGTTATATCAGTTAGCATTATTTTTATTAGTTTGAAAGGCATACGTAACTGAAAAATAACATTCTTAAAAATTTAAAATGTTTGCACATACTGGTAAAATGTTACTTTTTCACTTTCTCAGTGTGTGCCAAAAAGTCACCGCATATAACTCTCCCAAAACTTATAATAAATAGTACTGGCAAGATAATGTGATTAACAGTACTGCGTAGTTTAACGAAGTACGCATGACAAATGCTCTGGTAATGCTTCCGAACTTTGTAGACATGTTATTTAAATTTGTTTTATATGGCTTACCAACAAATTAGCTGCACCAGCCAGTCATCACGAGAGAATAAATTTTCAAGTTTCACAGCATTGCTGTTAATACGAGCTCCATGTGCAATAAGACAGTATGAAGGTAAGTAGAAATGTCAATTGATTTTTTAGCTTTTTAAAAGTAATCTACATTCTTGCCCTATAAGTTTTCCACTGTCTTTGTTGCCTTTGCAGCTTTGCTTTTCAAAGCATAAACAATTTTTTTATGTAAGGTACAGTAAAAATGTGAAATGTAAACGTAATTTACTTGTTTAAGGCTATTAAGTGCTGAGCTACAAACCTCAGTTGTTTCATATACTTTAGTTAATACAAACCAATTATTGATTAAGTCTTTTTTACCAGTACAGTCATAATTTTCTAGTGTCCAGTTTCCATCAGCCTGACATGAGATAATGTGGTAAGAACTGCCTTCGTATGTATAACCTGGGTGACAAGTGACAACTACTGTGTTGGCAAAGTCTGTGTTGTGTCCAAATTCTGTGGTAGCATGTGTGAGCTCGAGCTCTGGACACTCAACAGCTGAAAATATTGTAAAATAGTAAGTTATCAAATCATGTGGCAGAAAAGACATTTTAAAAGTATGCCTCAAAGTTCTTTCTTTACGAAGTTATATCACTTCTTAATAATATAAAATGTTTGTACGTACTGGTAAAATGTCATTTATTCACTTTCTCAGTGTGTACTAAAAAGTCACTGCATATAACTTTCCCAAAACATGTTATAAAACGTACTTACAAGACAATGTAATTAACAGTACTGTTTAATTTAATGAAGTATACTTGACAAATGCTCTGGTAATGCTTCCGAACTTTGTAGAATGTTATCTAAACTTGTTTTATACAGCTTAACATCAAAATAGCTGCACCAGCCAGTCATCATGAGAGAATAAATTTCTAAGTTTTACAGCATTGCTGCTAATACGACTTCTGTGTGCTTTAAGACAGTATGAAGACAGTACAAAATTTCAATTGATTTTTTTAACTTTTTATAAGTAATCTACATTCTTGCCTTATAAGATTTCCACTGTTTTGTTGCCTTTGCAGCTTTGCTTTTCGAAGCAAAAACAATTTTTGTAAATATGGCACAGTAAAAATGGGAGATATGAACAGTAATTTACTTGTTTAAGGCTAAAAAGTGCTGAGCTACAAACCTCAGTTGCTTCATATAATTTAGTTATTACAAATCAATAATTGATTAAGTCTTTTTTACCAATACAGTCATAATTTTCTGGGGACCAGTTTCCATCAGCCTGACATGAGATAAGGTGGTAAGAACTGCCTTCGTATGTATAACCTGGGTGACAAGTGACAATTACTGTGTTGTCAAAGTCTGTGTTGTGTCCAAATTCTATGGTAGCATGTATGAGTTCGAGCTCTGGACACTCAACAGCTGAAAATATTGTAGAATAGTAAGTTATCAATTAAATGTTAATATAGAAAAAAGGGAACTTTAAAAGCATGTCTCAAAAGTCTTTCTCTATAAAGTCATGTCAGTTAGCATTGCATTTATCTGCTTGGAAGACATGTAATAGAGAAAGAAAATTCTTAATAATTTAGAATATTTGCACCAACTAGCAAAATGTTACTATTTTGCTTTCTTGGTGAGCACCAAAGAAGTCACTACATGAATCGCCCAAAACATGTTATTAATCGTACTGACAAGATAATGTAATTAATACTACTGCTTAGTTTGGTGAAGTGTGTACAACAAATGCTCTGGTTATGTTTCAGAACTTTGTGGAATGTCACTTAAACTTATTTTCCCTGGACTATAGTCTAATCGCACTTGTTATTATTATGAGAAGACGCAATATACAGGTCCGTTTCTATTATAAAAGGTAGTTTTATGAAAGTTCATTTATAGAAAGCTACTTACTAGCTTCATACTCGCAGACAAAAGGGTATGTGTCTGCACATTTGTTGACATACCAGGTGTAAGGGTCGTCAGCTTTCATCGTAACACAGTTGTCGTCCTATATAATTATAAAACCAGAATTGGTAAAAAGTAAACAGTCACTGTAACCTGAAACAATACGCATTTTAAATTAAGAATTTTAGTTTTTCCTGCAGGCATCAGTAAATAAAGATAAGTCTCACTTGTTTAAAATTGATCAGGGTAGTAAGATATTTTAAATAATATCTAACTATGAATTATGTTATAGGAGTTTAAATATCATGTTTTTGGATGTATGTTTTACATCTCACGAACTGGATTACATATGTGGATTAACGTAGATTAGCAAATTTTCACAAGTAGTTAAAAATTGTCTTACATGAGGAATGTAGATATGCACACATAATGTTGTTTCAGAAGACGTCAGGTGCGAATATATAAATAAGCTAACTATGCTGTTGCCTAGGGAGCCACATTTTTAGGGGCACCAGATTTTGAGGGCCCATTGCTAAAATTTCTCAGTTTTTGGAAAGTGCGCATTCTTTCATATATATATATATATATATATATATATATATATATATATATATATATATATATATATATATTTATAACACAGCACGAACAATTAGTGAGTCAGCTTCTATGTAAATCCCACATAACAAACAAGTACCACTTACAACTATTATATGGACGGTACTGCACAACAAACAAGTCAAAGTTTCAAATAGTCTAGGCCATTTTCAGAAAAGAGGAACCATATGAGCGTTTTTTTGCTAAAAGGGGGATAACATAGCTAGTCTTATTAAATTGACTATGCTGAATCAGAAAACAAGCTGTTGCAAGCCCGAAAAGTTAGGGGAAAGGGTTAAAATGCAGAAAACAAAATGGCCACCAAGTTTTTGCACAACCAAAGAGAAAGGTGTGCCATACATCATTGGATTCGCAACAAAATGTGGAATCTGATGCACTGCGTCAAAATCACGTGTCTAGTTTCCTATAGCCAGAAAATGGCAATAAATAGGATGTCCAAATAGGAAAATTTGACATTCAGAATCTGCTGTTATTTTGATTCAGTTTCCGAGATACGCGTCTTTATTAAATAACTAAAAAACTAGGCAGAGCTACTTCACCAAATTTGGTGTAGCGTAGAGGGCCGCTTTTGCTTATAATTTCGAGTGACTCTTTGTCCCGTTTGAGTTATGACCCAAAAATCGTCAAAATATGCCTATGTTTGATAAATCTTAACTCCTACAAGATGCCCCATCTACCAAGATGGCGCCGAGTTGTGATTGTCTATCAATAATTGTTTATCAATTCCCTATCAATGATGTGCCGCACAGCTGCCACCGCTACAGGGCTGCCACGCTAGGCCCGTTTTTCTGGACACATGTCGGGACACATATAGCAGGTATCGACATGTTTTCCTTTAAACGCTGTGTAAACATAGGTAAGTCGTACAGGAGTGTACAATACATCATCCGATTGGCCATAAAGTTGGATGTATCAGGTACACTGCGCCAAAATTTCGTTTCGTTTAGCCACAAAATGGCTATAAACAGGATTCAAAAAACACCAACTCTTTTGTACTAGTAGCACAATGACAGTTCTACTTTCATTGTTAACCACGTGATTCAAAATGGCTTCTTTCAAGAGTTACTGTTTCCCAAATTTGAAAATGTGGGATTTTATTGTCATAAGTTTTAAATTTTAAATATGATACCGACGTGGCCTAGTAAAACGGTATACAAGGCGGAAACCGTTTCCAGGTGGCAGCTGCATAGCACATGGTCGAATAGAGAATTGGTTGGACTACCACCACGTGTCTCCATGCTCTCCGGTGGAGCTTTTGTCATGAGTGACACGTGATTCTAATCTAAAGAAGTAATTCTGGTGAGGCACAGAAAAATTAGTATCCCGTGGTCCCAATAGCTGCTAGACTTGCTAACGTGTCATCTAGGTTCTAGACAAGGACGTCTCTATTTCGAGTGTTAGCCACGTGATACCGGAAGGTTTTCTTCAAGAGAAATGGATTCCCAATTTGGTCATATAGACACCGTCGTCTCATATAATAAAGGAAAGATCTCGTTTATGCAATTTGCCAAATTTTGGTTATTTCGGTTAAACGAAAAAGAGGAAAAATTTTCAGCATAGCGCATCTTATTCAACGTTTTATTGCGAATCCAATGACATGTGGTCCGTCTCTGCATGACTTACGGGAGCGTTTGAAGGAAACCATGTTGCTATCAGCTATATATAAGTATAAGTATGGTACCGACATGGACCCAGAAAAATGGGTGTAGTGTGGCAGCCCTCTGGCGGTGGCGGCTATGTGGCGCACTACTGATAGGGAATTGATCGGACAATCACCACTCATAACCATTTTGTTAGGTGGCGCTTCTTGTAGGAGAAATTGTTTCTCAAAAATAGATGAATTTTGACGATTTTTGGATCATAACTAACTCAGGAACTTTTTCAAAATATCACGACATGAAATTATGAAATTATAGCAAAAAGTGGCTCTCCATGTTAGCTATAAGCACACCAAATTTGGTGGAGTAGCTCTGTCTAGTTTTTGAGTTATTTAAAAAAGATGCGTATCTCGGAAACTAAACATCGCAGAACGTAAACAGCAGATTCTGAATGTCAAATTTTCGACCGGCCATCCTATTTATTGCCATTTTCTGGCATTTCGAACGAAACCCAACGCGCGACATTGAAATGGTAGATTGGCGAAAGGGTAGACTACCGAAAAAGTAGACTGGCGAAAAGATAGCTGGCGAAGTGGTGGATTACTCAGGCAGTTTTTTTGCAAAATTATACTTCTTATTTCTAGAGAATGGGAATGAGCTAGGCATGGTGCTGATAGTGGTTGCATATAGCCCGTTCAATGGTGGGAGTAGCAGGCGTATTTAGAATTCACGACGTCCCGCAAGGGCGTTTTCCCGGACCCAGCTACCCGATTTTTTCGAAAAGAAAACATTTTTTTGACAGAAAACACCACAGGAAAAAGTTCTCGTGGCACCTGGTGAGCTTTCAGAACGAGATGTATAGCTCTTTGAAAAAGGACGACCTTTTAGGACCACTCTACCAAGAGGAGCTGCGACGAGTTGATTACATTTTTGTTGAGGTTCCATTTTTGGGCGATTCTCGCTTGGAGTACTGCTGACGCAAAGCCATTGTTCTGGGGTCATTCTATTGTACTCTGTGTATAATTTTGCTTCAACAAAAGCTACTGTGGGCTTACTTTTGTTTTTCTCATAACCTATTAAAATCCCTGCTTTAAGTTTTCCACTTTTATATATGGTATAATAGTCTGGGTGTGTAGGTTATAAATACAGTAATATATAGAGATATTTTAGGAGTGTCCCGTATTTCTAATTTTCTAATCTAGCAACCCTAGACCCCATCACCGTATGATGTAGTGGGTGTGGGATGGTGTCGTGTGGTGAGGATGATGTATTGTGTTGTAGAGTGATGTGTTTTGGGTGGTATTGGTGTAGTGTGGTGGGTGTGGTGTGTTATGGGTGATGTGTTGAGCGTAATGTTGGTGGAGTGCTGTGGTGGGTGTGGTGGAAGTGGTATGGTTTGTCATTGTGGGTTTATGGGCAACATTTTTGCAGGTTTTGGCTAGTTACCTATTACTATGGATTTCGTATTTTAAAATATACTAAATTATTTCTCATATTTTTTTTCAAAGAAAAACTGTATGTTTCATTAAAGTTGAATTCAAAAATAATTTGCTGCACTGGCTGTTGTTGTTTCATTTTGATTCCATTAGAAGCAAAGTAAAACCAAGGGAGTCGAATGAATGACAGCAAAATATAAAAATCACCTCAAAAAGACTACCACTGCTTGACATGGTTGGCCAGTGTTCATCGTTCAGCCATCGTGTAAATCCTGTCCACACAATGAGGTTCTGTTGAGGATTGTAATAGCCTATGCTGTTGCCATTTGGATATTCATAATGCCCCGTCTGATCATTGAATCTAGCCGAAATCCAAAAGTCCTTTGGATTATACCTAGAAGTGCCCGAAATAATTAAGTTGATTCATTGAAAAGTAGTAACGTAGAGGACTAAGAAGAGGCATTTAAATGACTAAACTTTCTTGAGGCTTATACATGTACTGGTGAATAATTTTGGTTAGGAATGTTTGAATCTCGTGTGTTATATTCTGCTATGAGAGTCGTATATAGCAAAATTGTGACAGAATGTCACATAAAGTCTTTAATTTATTATCTACATTTTACACTTTTTATAAGCTTTGTGCGTTCTTAAAACATAATGTATATACAGCTTCTTGGTTCAGACACGGAACACATTTTTGGGAACAAATTATTTGTAAACTGAAAAAGCTAATCTAAATTTTTAAAATTAGTGAAAAATAATATACATGTGAGTTTCCTAAAAAAGCAAATAAACCAACCAAAAAAGCCGACCAAACCACCGCAATTAGTTTAATGTGAATTTTAGAATAAATTACAAAAGACATTTAGAAAAGTAATGGAATTTAATTTTGTAAGTTAACTGTGTTTATGATGCCTATAGGCCTATCGCCTAGCCCAATTAAAATAGACACATTATATCGTGTCAATGGGGTAGAGCTCTTTTGCAATTTATATTGAAATTATTCCACGCTGTAATTTGTTTACAGTTCTGTCTAGGGGTGAGCATTCTCTACCAGAAAGCGAATTCGAATCGAACCGAATTTGTGACTTTCGAATTCGAATCGAACCGAACTTCAGCGTTTCGAATTCGAACCGAATTCGAATTGAGATCGAAAGATTTTCGAACAAGTTTTCGAACCACCAGCAAAAATTAGTTTTATAAAGATCATGCATATCACTAGATTTTGTTCTGCAATAAAACGACTAGTAATTTCTTTAAAATTGTGTGCAGAAATCACGGCTAAATTATGCTAATTGCATGATGTTTCAATCGTTTTAGTGATAAAGAATATGTGTGATTGAAGTGCTGAATTATTCCAATCTATAGTTTTGGATTCGAATCGAGTTCGAACTAAAAAACTCGTTCGAATCGAATTCGAGCGTTCGAATTCGATTCGAACGTTCGAACTCGAACGTTCGATGCTCACCCCTAGTTCTGTCAGGTTAAACATTATTACACGCACTAAAAAGAACAGTGAGCATTGGCCTTTTTTCAAGTGCCACACATCTTGTTTTTTGTCTTAAAACTGTCTGGTTGCATTTGGCTTTAAGTACTGACTGTAATTATCGCAAATGAATGTAGATATAATCATACCATCCAAGAGAGAAAATTCTCCAAGCAGAATGGATAGAAGACATGCTGTATAATTCCATTCCTTGATTTCTGCATTCGGTTAGAGCAGCCTGGTAGTCACCGTTTTCATTGACGTTCACTAGACATTTATCATTGCCATCATATTCTGATGACGTTCCTGCACAGTTGCTATGATCTAAGCAGTGCAAAAGTGTTTTTAAATATCAGCACAAAACTGGAATTTTTTTGGCAACTATAGAAATAAACCTATTGGTATGTAGTTGTTTAAATTGATCATTCAATGTTTACATGATGATGATAATTTTATGTTATATAATTTTGCTGCACAATTAGAAAATAGTTTATTTTCTTTCGTGATAAATAAAAGTAATTAATTAGATTTACACAAGTAATTCAGCATTTCATGTCTTCTGTCCTTTTAAAACAAAAACCTGCAGAATTTTTGAGCATTATTGGTAACAAGTCATCTCATTTAGTCAATAAAAACAAAGTACAAATAACGTAAAAACTAATAGAAGAATATCATGTGTAAGCGTAGCGATTTTGTTTATTAAATAGTACTTACGAGTCTGAGGCAGCCGCATTTCGCAAATGGCGTCCAACTGTGTATATTCACAATCAGGTATTCCATAAAGTTTTGAACTATCCGCTTTGTTTATGTACACACAGTCTGTTAAGTTAGCAAATTAATTATAATTAGGTAAACTAACTTTCTTAAATATAAGAAAAAACTCTTTACGCGCCCTAGAATTTAAATAGTTTGCTCGTGATTTCTGATAATAAGCGCAAACCCATAATTAATTATATTTTGATGCGAAACCCGGTTTTGATGGCACTAACACACAATTAATTGAATTTTAATACCAAACTCGAAAGACAGGAAATTTAGAGCACAGCCTAAATTTGAACCAAGGACCTTTGGCTTACAAGGTTGACGCCAAAGCACTACGTTTTCCTAGTTATTGTGGCAGTGCAAAGTTTATCATTTTCAGCTGGTCAACCTTTTCAACATTTCCAAAGTTAGATTTCTCAAGCTAGAGTGATTTGAACTAATTAGATGATTTTCTTTTAATTAGATTTAGATTTAGATTTAATATTTTATTTCAAACTTCACAAAGTTCATATACACATCACAAATTAATACAAATAATACAATAAATCATGACACACAACAATAACACAAATAACAATTAACGATATAACAACCTACGCCAATGACGTCTAATTACAGAAGTAAAGTTTGCATCACTGTTTAAAATGTTCTTACATATAAAATTTTCACTCTTATTCAGCCTGACGTATAAACTGTATGCACATTTTCTGTGAATAACATCAAAATAAATAATATTAAGTCTAGTAGAAATATATCTAGCGCTCGTATCATATGAAAAGTTAAACAGCTTCCGTGTTGATACATTATATGCAACCTTGAGTTTGCTAAGATTGTAAGAATAAAAATGTCTCCAAGTGGACATACAATAAAAAGTAGTGCAGTAAGCATTAAACAATTGTCTCTTCACGTTAACTGAACAGTGAGTAAATTTCATGAGTAATTTATTTGTTCTATTTATTTGCGCTAATTATTTCTTTGCCTGAAATTTCTGTGGACAATAAATCAGTTATTTATAACGTAAATGTCAACCTAAAATTAATTAAATTTCGGTACAAAACTAGAAAAGCGAGAAATGTGAAAAGTTGGAACACGGTCTGGACATGAACCAGGGACCTTCGACATCCACAAAGATAAGATTACTATCTTAGTACTCTTACTAGTATAGACAACGCGATACTAGGCTACCATGTTTCCTAGGGATTTTTCTTGGGGATAAACTTGGCCTTGCAAGTCGAAGGTGCCTGGTTTCAAATCCTGTGTTTCAAACTTTTCACATTATGAGATTGGCATCAAAATTTAATTAATTGTGGTTTATGCCATCATTAATGATAGTCTTGGCATTAAAATTACAAATTACTGATTAATATTGTTTAAACCACGAAGATTTCAGATTTAAAATTTTTCAAAATAAATAATCCAATTAGTTGTGTAGATCACTCAGTATGTGCTTGTTGCTAATCCGTATTTATAGTAACGTAAAGACAATTTTATGGAAATTATCAGTTTGTGGTAATAACTTGGGGATCTGTTTTATATGAGGTTTAAGAAGGTATTCTACCAAAAAATTCAAATTAATATATTTAAGTGTTATAAGCCCACCAATTCCTGCTAAACGAAATTAGAAAATATCAGCATATACCAACTGGTTTTAAAAATTCAGCTATTTTTAAGTTGTCAATTTGAAAAACTTGCCTATCATCTAGCAATGATGACTATGTATATAAATTGCCCCCTAGTAAGTATTAACTTCGTAAAATGATAAACTCACCATTTGGGTTGAGACCAATATAAATTGGGTTAGTGCTGAAATCTGACACAACTTCTGAATCATATAGGAACATGAAATCGCTGTGATTAACAGGTTGCACTATGCCAGCCCAAACCCTATGTCAAAATAACGAAACTTTATTAGAAAACTTGTCGTAGCCGAAGCCTGCATGTACCTTGCTATGACGCTAGAAGTCTGATTTATTTAGGGTAAAAGTGGGGTAATAATAGTCTCTGTTATGTAGTTGTAGGTAGTTATTTACAGTCGGCGATAATAGCTCTTTGAGCTAATGTTAATTGTTGACCCAAAAGCCGACTTTAAATAAAGATTATTATTATTATTATTATTATTATTATTATTATTATTATTATTATTATCATTATCATTATCATTATCATTATCATTATCATTATCATTATCATTATCATTATCATTATCATTATCATTATCATTATCATTATCATTATCATTATCATTATCATTATCATTATCATTATCATTATCATTATCATATCATCATCATCATCATCATCATCATCATTATCATTATCATTATCATTATCATTATCATTATCATTATCATTATCATTATCATTATCATTATCATTATCATTATCATTATCATTATCATTATCATTATCATTATCATTATCATTATCATTATCATTATCATTATCATTATCATTATCATTATCATTATCATTATTATTATTATTACTATTACTATTATTATTAATATTATTATTATCATCATCATCATCATCATCATCATCATCATCATCATCATCATCATCATCATCATTATTATGATGATGTTGTGTGCTACAGTCTACAGAGACAAAAGTGAAATGATTTATTTACAGGACAGTAATACTCACTCGCTTTGCACCATCATATTCACAACAGCTTGTAGTTTAGCTTGAGAGTCAATTTTTACCAGGTGAGAAATATAGCCAGGTGCAGCGCCATAGCAAGCAGCTTCTGCAGCTTGTAAATCGCCATTAGCATTCACTTCAAGAAGACACGAAATGGCTGCCTCAGGACTTGGATAGCTAGTCCATCCTGCTGGACATGTTGTAACTAAAAATGATAACATACATTTGTTTTAATACGGATTGACACGACACAGATGATAACAGTTTGCATATTTAGGACTAATTGTTAGATTCAATGGGTCGCTAAAGCATCTGGTTCACCGTTTACCTGGGTCAGGCAAAGGTTCCATTGCGTCATACTCGCATATGATATAATGACTGTCGATACAAGACTGACGTTTCCAATAATAAAGAATATTAGAAAAAACACCAGCTGTGATACAGTCTCCATCCTCATTGTGTTTACCTGTAACAGAGAACAAGAAAGTAGCAAGTGAGTTCAAGATTTTTTTGTACTAATTTGATCATTGAATCACTAAACATTGAATTTCATGGTAAATTAGGCTGCACTATGCGGAAAGTGCGTGTATAATTGATATTGATCAATAGATAAGTTTAGTGGCGGATCGTTAGGTAGGACGGTGATGAATGTAAGTTGATGGCAACGGATGTGACGTTTTCAATTGACCTCACTATATTAAAATGATAAACCAAATTGGTTGGGCTATCTAAATGTTTATAAGCAGTCAAAGGTTAGAAACGCAATGACTAGAAGTTGTTCTGGTAAATATCTGATAAAATCTTTGAAAAGATATTAATCTGAGCACATTAGCACGACATTAACTCATCATCACGTATGGCCAGCTATAAGGGATGAACTTTGAACTTCCACTTTGGCATAATTAAAATGACACAATATTTTTCCCGCTACACATTATAGTCAATTTAGAGCCGTGGATAAATAATTAGTTATCTTTTAATTAACGAACTGTTCCAAATTTGTCCGCAGTTGGGCTGTTACACTTGCCAGTACTAAGTTAATAAGAAAAATTAACTCCATGCAGGTGCATACCATCTGATTCTGTTGGAATACTCCCTCCGTCGAATTTGTGCCAAGTTGATAATTGTTGATTATCTTCCCATTTCCACTTATTGTTGGCTTCGTTATAAATGAGGCCAGTCCACACGTAGCTAACACTACTGCAAAATCAGTTAATGTGACATTCATTAAAAACAAAATAACAATAACAATGCTGAACTGACAATTGTTAAGAGAAGAAGTAAATGATTTCATGATGCCTAATTACAGAAGTAAAGTTTGCATCACTGTTTAAAATGTTCTTGCATATAAAATTTTCACTCTTATTCAGCCTGACGTGTAAACTGTATGCACATTTTCTGTGAATCACATCAAAATAAATAAGATTAAGTCTAGTAGAAATATATCTAGCGCTCGTATCATATGAAAAGTTAAACAGCTCTCGCATTCTAAGTATCTAAACTGTTAAGTTTGGTGGAGCATTTATTAGAGATTCATAACATCTAAATATGTGATCTTAATAAGTTCTTCTTCATGAAAACATTCACCTACTGTAACTGTGAGAGACTACTACTTCATGATGCCCAAAGTCAAAAAAATTCATGTTTGAATAGCTTTATTACGTTTTATCTGTAAGAAAAATCATAACAAAATATAACAAACTAATTTGAGCCAAAAAAGAAACAAAGAAATTAATAATAAAGTGAGACTGAATAATCAAAATAAACTTACATCATGGCTCTACTACTCTTGACAAATAAATGGTTGAACTGAGACAAAACAAAGCAACAACAACAACAACAACAACAACAACAACAACAACAACAACAACAACAACAACAACAACAACAACAACAACAACAACAACAACAACAGCAGCAGCAGCAGCAGCAGCAACAGCAACAACAGCAACAACTCTCTTAGCCAAGAACAGACAGCCAACTAGCCAGGTAAGCTAACTCTGTCAGTAGAGCATGACAGAAAGAAGTCAAGACATACATACATGAATGCAGTTAAAAAGGACAGTATAGGGGGTTTACAGAATGAGAGAACACTGAAGTAATAAAATAACCTGAAATCCTTCACAGGAACAGACCTACATAGTTAATTAATTTAGCATAAAGCTACTGCAGATTTACAAGAGCGAAAATAAAAATGCAAAGAAAAGCAAAATCTATTGAGTTCCTGACTAAGATGTTGATGTGAAAATAATAAGTAATGTAGCAAAATGAGCTAATGTCACTCGCTCGATAATCTCGGACAATAAGCTCCAGGCTGTATTAAAAATAAGGTAATAGCATATAAGCTGTAGCACTGTTTATAAAGGAAAGAAAGCAATGTCCAGACTGCTTTAATATTTTTACTAAAGCTTGAATCTCATTGTCCGCATTAGCTACTGTACAACATCAGCCAACAACAGCCTGGTTTAAGTTTTAAAATAAATCATTTAAAATTGAGCTGTTTAATTGTAAGTAAATCGTTAGTAGCCATTTAAATACACATTGACGCGTTTTAGAAAATGGGGCAAACATAACGTAAGGGACTCTGTGAACACCGTAAACGTTGTGGGATTTTAATTACTTAGCAAGATCATGTCGTAGGACACAGGTGTGCAAGTGCTGCTGTTGTGAAATAAGGAAACCATGACAGTTAGTAAAATTCGGTTTCTCAGAATAGTAACAGGGGACGAGAACGAGACTGATAATTACAGTGATTTAGCTAAAGAAGTTAAAAGAGCCGAGAAGATGTGCGTGTGTGGGGGGGGGGGAGGTTTAAGGGTGTTGACGAGGTGTTTGTGGCGGTGTTGTGTGTACGACTAGCATACCTGATTGTTGAGGTTATAACATAAGCAATTCGTAAGACATTTGGTGAGTATCTGGAAAAAGTTGTTGTAAAATGGAGTATTGAGCTACTTGGAACTACTCGAACAGAAGCCCGTGTTGGGAATTAGGTTACTGAAGAAAGTGTTGAAACAAACTTTTGTTGGCTAAGAAGCTTAATATATTAAGAGCAAAAACGCCAACGTTGTTTACCAAGGCCTTTCATATTGTTATTTCATAATTAAATTAGAATCCCAAACCAACAACATATGAAAATTTTTCCTAAATTATAATTCAACAATTCCAATCTACATGAAACCAAGAAATAATATGTTTAACAAGCTTAACACTTTATTTGGTAACAATGACATTGGAACTTTGGCAGAGAGAAATAATGTGGTAGAAACACAAGTAGACAGTTTGTATGCATAGACTTATAGTGATTGTACAGGTTATTAATGTTTAAAAAATAAACAAAGAACTTACTACAAATCCAGCCAATCCTGAACATCACCCCAAAACTCAATAGTTTTGACGTTGAATAATGTCGCATGTTCGTCAACACAAGTGAGATGGGCTGCTACACGATTCATCTCAGTTTGATGAAATTTGTAGCAGCTATTAGTAGTCATTGTAATATTTTCGTAGTCTTCCGGACAATTATCAGTAGGATTCATAATACCTAAAATGCAAGCCTAAATTTAGTAACTGTTACGAAATATTGTAAGGTTGATTTTCAAAAGCTGCTGCTGCTGCTAGATATGAAAGTAAGAATCGGTGTGTTTTATCAATTTCAATTGGTAACAAATAAAGATACCATATTGAACATTCAATCATAACTTCGCTGATCATCGCCTATATTCTACTCTTCGTCCTACTCTTCGTAAATTAAATAGAAAAAAAGATCGCGGCATTTTACAAGTGCAAGATTGTTGGTAACTTAGATAAACTGTAAAGAAGAAAAAGAGGAAAAAAGGTTTTATTCATCATTAAAAAACTGTTTAAGTATTGCTGTTTTTGAAATATTTAGCAAAAATTATTAGCAAGCTACCTCTGTATTTAGCAAAAATTGCCGTGCTAACCTTGTATAAATTCAGTTGTACACATAAAAAATTGAAAGACACCCAGGTATGCTGCAACCAATACAATGAGAATTCGACCATCTGTGCTCCTGATGCCAAACGTGGGCTATTATGTCCCAATCGTGGATTTTTTAATTCAATTTCAAGTTTCAACTTAAATCAGCGAATCTCTAAATCAGATACTGAACCTATAGAGACATTTTAGCCAAGTCTGAATGTACATCGTCCGTCATCAAGATGTGGCAGACGAATCTTGTCTGGCGATCACCCTGAACAATCACCCCCAATTTAATATTTTCCTGTTGTCTATGTTAGCCTTAGTGTAGATTGTCTGTCTATTTTTAAAAAGCGGCAGTTTAGGCGTACACCCTAAAGATGGTGTAATGTGTCATCACTAATGTTATTTTTAAATTAGAGAAGTTTAATAGTTAATATTACTGGTTAAATAAGTCTAAATTTAAAGATATATAATTAGTATATCTGTGCTTGCATGTTACCTTGTTAGAATGCGAAACTGTGTGGAGTTTATATAAGTTTGAAATAGCTAGCGATGCACATGTTAATTTCAATTTTAATTACTCGGTTTTGTTTCGAGGGACTCGACGCAAATCTCTACTCTTCTACTACTTCTACGACTCTTGTTGGGCGAATGACCTTTTGAAAAAGGCTTAAAACTCCACGAATGTGTAATGGATCGCTATGAAGCATCACATAATTTTTACCAGGAAAATTCTTCCTCGCGTGTCGGATTTTCAATCAACCATTTTAAATTAAAGTGGCGGCAATAACATCATTTTCGAAAAAAACCCATGGTTCGATGAATTCGCGATGGATCGTCATGCTGAACTTTGCTGAAATATACTTCAGATTCAAGATGGCGGACCGTCAGCTGATTCAATCTGGTATATACTTGTGTATTCCAGAAGCAATATGACTTACAGCGCGGTCAGACTAGCGAGTTTTCTCTCTTACGGCAAACTCGAAAGTGTGAACTGCCTTGGGAGTTACTGTGGCAAGTAATTGCAAATTCTTTGACACTAATCAAACATACTTAAAGAGTTACATAGTCACCTAACTTGGCGAGTAAACTCGTTAGTCTGAAAGCACCGTTGGATATACTGAAACGAATTCTACATCGATTAACGTAGTAGGCTATTCGATCCGCCATTTTTAATTCAAAATGGCAGCTATAACATCATTTTTAAAAAGGCTTAAATCTCTGGCAGTTCCCAACGGATCGTCATGAAAGGAAAATACCAGAACGAATTGCGCATCGACTGAAGGATTCAAGATGGCAATGATAATATTATTTTTGAAAAAAGACCACGCACGCTTGTGAATCCACAGTGGATCGTAGTGAAACTTAGAATAACTTTTGCATCGAGTGACATAGTTTGCTTTTTGATCTACCGTTTTGAGTTCAAGATGGCAGCGATTACATCGTGTTCAATAAAAGCCTATGGCTCTGCCATTTTGAAATTGATCGTCATGAAAGTAGAAAGAATTCTCATCGATTGGAAGAGATGGATTTTGAGCTGTCATCTTGAATTCAAGAGGGCGCCATTAATATCTTTTTCTAAAAAAATAATAACCTAAACCTAAGCTTGCGAATAAACATATTAGAATAAAATCATATGATTATGTCAGTATTGAAATACTCATGAATGTTGTGCCTTTAACTAGACTCAGGGCCTATTTCAGGGGGGGAGTGGGGATACTTGCCCGGGGCCTCACCCTCCAGGGGGCCTCGCGCCGAGGTAACATTATTTTTTTCTTGCTTTATGCGAACATACTGTATAACTCCATACTTTCTCTTCGAAAATGCTTCTCCGGCGTTCTAGCAGTTCAAAAATTTTCTGGGCGCCAACCATGGTGGCGACCGCCCCCCCCCCGAGGAGGCCTCACACGCCCCACTTCCCCGGGCCTCGCTTAGGCTGAAATAGGCCCTGACTAGACTAGACTAGATAACAATTACATGCATTCATGAATTATTACCATACATTTTCCTAGTATTCACGACAAGGGGAACGAAAAAGAAAATTGTATGCTTACCTTCAACGTCACAAGCAAAAAACAGCCAGGTCATGAAAACTGGGAGTAGCGGCTTAAAGTAATTACCCGCCATGTCTTGTGAAATTAGATCCATCCAGTACAAGAAGAAGCGATTAATGAATTTACACTCTAGGACATTTGCGGTAGCTCTTCAATGCAAGTTCCTGTTCAGACGTTTCTATTGTCTTTCGCAAGAGCTTCCTTCATTATTTTATTGTTTGCCATCGAACAAATGTCATTAAGACTGCAACGACTATCAATAAACGATCTTCTTAGCATACATAATATATGAAGGCCAATGCATACATTGTTTATCTCTTGAAAGGCATAATAAGTAACCCATGCAACAATCTTCTTTTGCGTCATTTATACCTCGCACAGCTGTGCAAAAACCCATAGTTTTCCTTTCCATGTAAATAGGCTACTTACAGTTTTATTATATTGCGAGATAGGCCTATTGTTTGCAATTTGAGTATGATTATCAAAATGTTTTGGTATACATAACGTTGACTATACTTTTTTTACTATAATATTTTTTACTCATTATCTACAAGTTACTTACAGGGAAGGAAAGAAATTTTAAAGAAACCGCAAAGAACTTTCCATACAAAGTCGAATTCTCAGCATTATGCTTACTTTTTTGAAAGACTTATTTAATTGGTAAAGAAATTTCATTTTCATTTCAAACATTTACGCCATGTTTGATTTGATTTAATTCTTTATTTCAAACATAAGTTCATATTATAATTTACATATGTACAACATACAACATAAAAAAACAAAAAACCAATACAAACAAATCACACACAAACTTAGATAAACATGAAAATTACAATAATAGTCTCCACCATTGCTGTCTTATGTGCGATGTAAATTTAGCTGGCACATTAAATTATCACTAGTATTAAATCTTTTCATTAAACTTAAGACAGATTTTCTACGTAATACATCAAAATACATCACACGAATTTCAACACTCATCTTACGAGCACTGTAATCATATGCATATCCGAAAAATAATCTTTTTGACACATTGTGCTCAATTTTGAGTTTTAAGATAGGGCAATTATTAAAATGTCTCCAGGTAGACATGTGATAAAATTGGACTCTGGGACTGCACTGCCATCCCAATGTGTACCACCGTTTCCCCTTAAAACGCTTTACTGACAGTATAAAGTAATATTAACTTTTGTTTTTGTTAGCGAAGAGTGTGCCACAAATTCTCTGATTATTTTTTCAAATTTTATACAATATTTATTTATAAATGTTAAATTGTTACAAATGACTTACTATTAAAATGGCCATTCCTAATAGTCATTGTGGGAGGTTAAATTTACAAGTTTTACGCAGGGTTGCTGTTAACGCAAGCCCGTAAGCAATAAAACAGCATGTAAGTGACATAAACGGGACAACAGGACTCAAGTGAAGAGTTTTAGTAATGCTAACATTAATTGACATAAACGGGACAACAGGACTCAAGTGAAGAGTTTTAGTAATGCTAATATTAATCGACATAAACGGGACAACAGGACTGAAGTGAAGAGTTTTAGTAATGCTAATATTAATTGACATAAACGGGACAACAGGACTGAAGTGAAGAGTTTTAGTAATGCTAATATTAATCGACATAAACGGGTCAACAGGACTGAAGTGAAGAGTTTTAGTAATGCTAATATTAATCGACATAAATGGGACAACAGGACTGAAGTGAAGAGTTTTAGTAATGCTAATATTAATCGACATAAACGGGACAACAGGACTGAAGTGAAGAGTTTTAGTAATGCTAATATTAATCGACATAAACGGGACAACAGGACTGAAGTGAAGAGTTTTAGTAATGCTAATATTAATCGACATAAACGGGACAACAGGACTCAAGTGAAGAGTTTTAGTAATGCTAATATTAATCGACATAAACGGGACAACAGGACTCAAGTGAAGAGTTTTAGTAATGCTAATATTAATCGACATAAACGGGACAACAGGACTGAAGTGAAGAGTTTTAGTAATGCTAATATTAATCGACATAAATGGGACAACAGGACTGAAGTGAAGAGTTTTAGTAATGCTAATATTAATCGACATAAACGGGACAACAGGACTCAAGTGAAGAGTTTTAGTAATGCTAATATTAATTGACATAAACGGGACAACAGGACTCAAGTGACGAGTTTTAGTAATGCTAATATTAATTGACATAAACGGGACAACAGGACTCAAGTGAAGAGTTTTAGTAATGCTAACATTAATTGACATAAACGGGACAACAGGACTCAAGTGAAGAGTTTTAGTAATGCTAATATTAATCGACATAAACGGGACAACAGGACTGAAGTGAAGAGTTTTAGTAATGCTGATATTAATCGACATGAACGGGACAACAGGACTCAAGTGAAGAGTTTTAGTAATGCTAATATTAATTGACATAAACGGGACAACAGGACTCGAGTGAAGAGTTTTAGTAATGCTAATATTAATTGACATAAACGGGACAACAGGACTCAAGTGAAGAGTTGCTAATATTAATCGACATAAACGGGACAACAGGACTCAAGTGAAGAGTTTTAGTAATGCTGATATTAGTCGACATAAATAGGACAACAGGACTGAAGTGAAGAGTTTTAGTAATGCTGATATTAGTCGACATAAATGGGACAACAGGACTGAAGTGAAGAGTTTTAGTAATGCTAATATTAATTGGCATTATAATTAATTAATACAAATTTGCGAAGGCAAGTGATGCAATACGGCACTCCTCTAATATTGATGAATTCTTGTTTCTAAGTTATGTAAATACAATCCTTGATGGTTAATGTTAGGAGATATGCATACAGAGAAGGCTCTACAGCAAAACTATGGTCACGCATCACGTAGCTGCCCAGGTAACGGTGTGAACGAGCCCTAGTTATTTTAATAGAAATTAAATACAGCAGAGTTATGTGTGTATAGGAAGTCATTTATTTAGAAAGAACACTACAACTACTAATCTGGTAATAAATTTAGGTGTTTAGCCAAGCTAAATTTAAACAAACAATAAATTATGTAAGCAACACAGGGAATGAAGAAATAATGGTGATTTTGATAGAAAATTAAAACATTTTACTTATTTATGCATAGAAAGTCTTTGTTGAAACACTAACAGCCAAAATAACAAACTAATTCTAATCTAACACAAATAGCAAACAAAAATTATAAGCTTAAACAACTGGCGGGGCTGTTCATATTCAAAATGGTGCTACATACAGTGCTGGTATGGCTATGGAGTCAAAAAATAGAATCTGTGGTGAAATATCCTCGTGGCATGTACATTTCGGTTATAAACTTATATAGCCTTATTTTGCATTTTTTGGCTTCTTTGGGTGTCTCTTAATTGTAACCATCGATTAAAATTTTGGGGCGTTTGACAGAGTTGCTCTCTGTATCATCAGCCTAACGTTAAAATTGAATAAGATGTAACTAACATTTAAATTTTACAGAACAGTAGATTTTTAGATCTTTGGGTACGATGTTTTGTTGAAATGCACTTCTATGTAAAATGATTATTTATTTTTTATCTGATAACAGATCCTTTACACATGCAAATGTTTTATTACACATTGTAATATTGGTTTAGGAATGCTATTTTACCTATTTGTTTAGTCGAGCCTACTAGACCCAGGTGCTACACCATAACCGAAAATAAGAGTTAACAGCAAGAACGAAAAGTTATCCACAATTGTGATGTTAGTTTGGGTTAACTGAAATTAGACTGATCACTAAGTCTTCGGACGGACAAAATTCTGTATTGACTGATGTTTGTAATGTTACCTTTCCATGCTATGCACAATGGAAAAAGTTTTATCTAAATCAGTGTCACTTTCTGAACATTTTCGTCACACAGGCCAAATCCTTTGGAAACCGTCTCTCAAGAACTAATTTAAAAATTCTGCAACTTAAAAACTTAACACTTTCTTGCTGTTAAAATTCATTGCAATTTTCCCGTTTTTGTGTCGTTGTCGTTAATAGAGTATTTATCTTTTTACAATCAATAGCTGATTTTGGTTTCACAAGCTACCAATTTTCTATCATTTTCAGTTAATATTTTAAAAGGGCCAAAACAGGGTAGTACCCATTCTTTTGCTACGGGGTGCAAAAACACGAGTAACAAACAGTACAGAACAATTTATTGCACCAAAGTATTGCTGAAACGATAAGTAATCTATCAACTCTCAAAAGTTAGTGTTACATTCTTATGCGTCTCAAGCAGCCTGCAATCTTGAGAGTATAATAGGACCTTCTCTTCCGAGATTAATTTTTCTGAAACTCTGAAGGTTCGTGTATTAATTTTTTTGTTATGCTGGATGGCCTAGAAATTTATATGTACTTAAGCCCACCAATCACTCTGGAGCAATCCTAAAAGGTAGATGGGACGCTAAGATTGTAAAAAATGTGACGTTAATAGACAAGTTTGTGAGATATCTTGAGTTCTTCTCAATGCTCATATCATACCTCTCAAGACTGCAGGCTGTACGAGACGCGCGAGGCATCCAGATTTTGAAGGCATGATAGATTCACGATTGCTTCAGCAGTATCTTGATATAATAAACTGTTCTTTACTATTATTCACTATAAATACTCCCCAGCAAATGGTTGTATACCACTAAAGACTCGTTTTACTTCAATATTACGACTAGCTTTTTTTACTTACTGACCACTGACACGATAAATTTTATTGAAAACGTTTTTAAACGTTTTTGCGGTACTCTTTTCCAGTTTTGTGAGTGATTTAATAAACCAAACATCAAATTCTGTCACTTCTGTATGGCGCAAGACTTTTGGTTTTTCTAACCGTTTGTCTAAAACCCTGATAGATTCCTTCAGTGCACATATGCAGCTTTGAGTTGCAACCATCTTGCACGCTTGTTCTATCCTCAAAGCCACGTAAGTCACCTTACACGATTAGTTGCAGTTAATATAAAACACGTCTCTAACTGAGACATCGCAACTTGTAAACGTATCTAGCTCCAATTAATTCACGGCGTGCCGAATTAGCTTTTAGCTATCTATTACCATTCATAATTTACTGCGTATTCAATAAAAGACCGGTTTAGCAGTTTTTGTGGCGTTTTCCTCGGAATTAATGTTTTCTAGATAACGAGATATCGACTCAATACAGTCTCCGCAAACGCCCATATTTTTTAACTGTTGTGTCAGCGCTTTAACCTGCAGCAACAAAAACAGTGTAGGTTATTAAAACGAAGAGATTTGGTAATAGAGTTGAACAGAATAGAATGGAAAGGAACGGGACGGAACGGAACAGAAAGGAACAGAAGAGAAGAGAAGAGAAGAGAAGAGAAGAGAAGAGAAGAGAAGAGAAGAGAAGAGAAGAGAAGAGAAGAGAAGAGAAGCGCAGCACAGAGCAGAGTGGAGCAGAGCAGAGTAGAGCTTTAGAATAGAATAGGATAGAATTTATCTGAGTGTAAAAAATTGTGACATTTACTCTGTATGAAATAAAAATGAAACATTTTTTTATTTCCAGTTGGTATGTTCATTTATCTGCGTTCCTCACAAGTGTCTAAAAATTATTACCTGAGATTCAAATGTTTCTGTGGCTACCAAACTCTGTTCCCACGTCGACTGTACTGGCTGTCCTCGTTTACCTGAGTAGCTGCTACTATGAGCTGCTAAAGTGAAATTTAGGAAATTAGTCCTTGTTTGTATTAAAAATGTTGAACGCGTTTTGACATAGACTCCTATATATTATGCTTCTGTAACAAAAGTGCAGAACAGCTCAAAATACTCTTCATCACAAATAAAGTTTAAAAATCGTCTTGAAATTATACACCACTTATATGCTATCTTATTGCATACAGTGCTTGTGTTAACAGTACCGCTTTAAAAAAACTTGTAAATTTAAACTCCCGCGATGCCATCATGACAGCTAGAAGCAGCCATTTTAATTGTAAGCCGTTTGAAACAAGTTTAGATCATTACGTAAAGTTTGAAAAAATAATCAGAGCATTTGTAACACACTCGACGGTAAATAAGCCAAAGTGTAAATTACTTTAAGTTGTCAATAAGATCAATAATGTGTTCTTTGATGAATCAATGATGCACATTGGGATGGCGAGGCATTGCTGTTTTATAAGGTGTGGCGAACATTTTAAATTATTAAAAATTTATTTTCCAATTATGTAAGTCTTTCCAACATGCAGGCCTAATGCTGAGCAGTATAACTTTGTATGGAAAGCCTTAATTTTTTAAATTCCCTTTTCTTCTCCTTTAATGAATGAATCTGCTAAAGCTTACCCTGAGAAGGTGTAGTTTGAATGCTCGGATCCGATGATCTGGTAGAAGTTGTTGCAGACTGATCACCTGCCATCCTGCTTACTTCATTTCCTCTTCCCGTATATGTTAGATAAAACTGCGACAACAATTATGAAAACACTTAGGACATTGGCATAGAAATTTGGCAGTAGTGAACGCCACATGGTACCCAGAAGATACAGGGGCGGGTTCAGGATTTTTTGAAAGGGGGCGCCAGGATATCAAAGAATGGAATGTTTAGTATATTATAGCGGAGCGGGCGAATGCCGAAGTGCCGAGAGCCGAAGAGGAGGGGTCTGAGGTTCTTCTCCCAGGAAAATTTTGAAAATTTGGGACCGGTTTTCTGCAATCTGAACACATCTGAATCCAAAATAAGCAGGGCTGTAACACCAATCATTCCTTCAACTTCGAGAAGTTGCCGGTAAGACTGACTACTGAAAACGAATCCCCAAGTCGGATTTCAAGGGGACCGATTTTCAAACTGCGACTTTGTTATGCTGGTCCTAAATCTGAAATATGCTGACGGAGTAGTCAACTTTTGCCGCAACTAGAGATTTTAAAGAGGCACCATGTTGAAAAATGTACTCAAGGGGAGCAATCGTTTCTTTTGCTCTCTCTCTAGCACCGCCAGTGCTATGAAGCTTAGGCAAAAATCTATGAATCAAATAATTATCTATACATGATGCAATGAATAGGAGCACAGATCTGAATGATCTTACCTTTGGGAAGAAAATGACGCACATTGTTACAGTAACTTTTATTTGCAGTTCTAACATCGACATCACGTAGATCATACTAGGTCCTGTTTGTGTGGCAATGAATAACCTAAAATTAGATATAAAGTATCACCAGCATTCCATGGTACGAGAACTCATAAAATTAAAAATTACGTAAGAGGTGAAAAGAATTCTCAGATCGGTAACTTTTTATGAGTCCGTTAAATATTCGTTCTGTTGATTAATGTAATGAATAAATGAACAAATATTTTTGTTCAGTGATATACTACTTGCATTTCATTTTGCTAAATATGCACCCAAATTATATTTACGTGACGTCACTGATGTAGTAGTAAGGAACATGCTTTGTTATG
Source organism: Tubiluchus corallicola (assembly GCA_030141605.1). NCBI lineage: Eukaryota > Metazoa > Priapulida > Priapulimorpha > Priapulimorphida > Tubiluchidae > Tubiluchus > Tubiluchus corallicola. Next base: position 317,083 of record JAQGDQ010000108.1, on the reverse strand, counting down.
GACTGACTTTTTACATCTACCCTGTAATTTGTAATCTTATTATAACTATGTTGGTCAGTAAATTACATACATACATACATACATTGTTATTGCTAAATCACAAAGATTTGCACTTGATGTTTAGTAAATCAAAGTTGCCTTATCAGGAACACATAATAATTATAATTTACTATGTACAAACGAGCATAGAAGGCAACACTGTTAAGTAATATATGTTTGCTGGTACATTTTGGGCTGACATACCAAATAACTAGTTAAGGGAGGATCTCACGCAGATACGTGCCTCTTGTATGCTAATATCCTTGACATTTGCAGAGATCTTTTATTAGTTTCGAAACAACCGCCTATTCATTGTATGGTTATATATATGAATACTCATTATATCATTATACGTCTTTATCTTGAATGCTCACGTTACGTGCAAAAGGGCACAGTCCCATGCACATAAATCTCCTTATCGCTCACTAATTAGGCTAATAAAGAAACAAGATCAAGGTAATGATGTTACCAGAAAATGATTTTGCTGCACCAGTGCTTTTAGAACTGATGTTTTTATTAGCTGATGTTTATTTATGCAGCATTATATATGGGGTCCTTTTGACTCAGTTAACAGGCAGTAAATGAAATCATGTAGATTTGCCTGTAGCAAGAATTTAATTCTGCTAACCGGTATTTACTGAGCTAGACAACGATAACAGAATAATATTTTAGAGAATTATGAAGAAATTCTCGCTTTAGCAATACGTATATAACGAGATGGGAATGTGTCGGAATATTCGCTTGATCGTAAGAGAAATAAAGAGAAAAATAATACATAGTAACAGTTGTCGCTCTCAAACACGAAAACCAGCACGCACGAACGTTTCCGGTTTCGCACACACTAAGGCACACACGCACGCATAAAAACGCACGAAAGCTCCAGCATTAGCTCCTCACACATTGCAGGAACTTTGTGCCACGTTACGCGTGATTCCTGTGTGAAGAACTGGGGGATACTAAATTTTTGTTTCATGAAAATTAGGTTTATGGCGGCTGCACGGCTAGTCTTGTTCCCGATATGCACAGGCTTCGAGGTATGAAGTCCATGTTCCAAATTTCGGCTGCTCTACGAGCTGAGCTACGTGATAACTACGACCAACATATCATATGAACAAGAACGAGAATAACAACAACATCAACGAAATAGACCTCTTTATAGGTTACTTCGTAAGTAACCAAAAGCGATTTGATTATTTTGCATGTACTGGCGACGATGTAATTGTGTTGTTCACTCGAAGAAAATGTAAACCAACATTATTGGGCCTACATTTATGATTATGATTTACAGATAATGTTCTAAGAAGTCATATGTTACTGTGGTTCGTTAGTGTACAGCGCGCACTGCATAATAGTGCACTTTAAACCTACATTTTGTTTAACATTTTTTCTTTTTCTTTTTTCTTTTTATTTAGTGGATGCGATGTTCGGCATTTCATAAGATCACCATGCACTGGAAAGTCACAAGAATTTTAATAGCATACATGCTAAAGTAAGTGGAAATACAAATGCCTAGTTTGAACTATTGAAACTTGTAATAAAAGTGTGCATTATTGGAAAAATGTCTTAACCATTTTGCGACTTTACCTAATAATAACAACGAATGTCCCGGTGCTGATACAGTTATATATTGCTATGGATATGTATCTGCTTTCGTTGAAACTAGATGGCGCTCTTCGTATAACATAGCACAGGTAGACTCCCCACATTAAGAAAAGGCTTCGAGCTGAAATTTTCATAAAAATGTAAACGGTGCAAAGTGATAGTATAATACAGATGGCTGAGTTTAATTAGTTAACGTGAAAAAAGAAAACGGCTCGAAAAAAATGAAACTAACAGAAATAATTGCTGTCTAGAGCATCTAGGCCTCCAAACATTTGCTGTGCCAAAAATAAATGGCAAAAGTAGATCTGAAGCGAGTGTCACATTATATTATTACATATTTGTGCAAGTTTGTTACTTTACAACTATACGGAAAGTCTAGTTTTTCATGCAGTTGTTAGAATTAGAACTTATTATTGGCATTTACATTACATTACAATGATATACATACAACAAAATAAAAACAAAATACAAAAGTACAAAACACAGCTATTACCATATAGCTATAGAGCCAAAAAACGCATAACAAATAATAAATTTATATAATTTTAGTACAGATAAGTAATTGCTATATAATTATTGATTTTTCCGAACAATAAGTTAAGTCCTGTTAAGTTTTGTATGATTGCATGCGTTAAGTTTGTTTTAACAACTTAAACATTTAAACTTTTTTCTTTGTGAAAATGCATTCCCAGTTCATACATTTTCACTTCCTTTTTTTTCGCTAAACTTGCACCACGCTTTAGCTGCACAAAATGTCGCAACCTAGAGTGCACTTACTTAGTTTTTTTGTTTATTTCTTAGACCTATACCTGCATAGTAGCTAGTATATAAAAGCAGTTCAAGCATTCCAAAAAAGACAGTGAAGAGAGTTAGAGAAAGGCTGTTTTAATTGTCGCAGTCCATACGGATAAAGAGGCATTTGTTTTAATCAAAAGCATTTCAGCTTAAGATATGCAAGAAAAACGCGTGCCATGATTAATAATTTGGAGATATTAGACATTAATAAAGAATACCTATCAGAGCTCCATGGTCCCACCAGTTCACTAGACAACTTTTGTACCGTAAGCCATGCTTATTTGTCACTTCGACAACACGATCTCCCTGAATTGCCGCAACCCACACGCCCAAATAACAGAATGTGGGTAATAAAATCGGTATGAATCTCTTCGCCAAGTCTTTGTCAGTGATTTTCAGCCTTTTTGCCGACTTGATACGAAAAACTTTTGCTATCCTGAAGTAAAAATGTTAGCCCTGCGTTATGTGAATAACAACAATGCTAAGACTAACCTGTGACATATATAACATGCTTACAGGACAAGACGGTATGCTTGACACTAAGTAAAAGTGTTAGCGCGCCCCCCCCGTTCTATAGCCTGCTCGCATTTTTATTGCTTTTGGCTAGCATTCTTTGGATGTGTCCGACGTTGTCCTGAGTTGACCATGTGAGAAATTTCGCGGCGCGAAAAAATTTGCTGCTTACGAACGGCCAAGTGGGAAGATGTGAAAAAGCTTAATGTGTTAATTAAGCTTTTTTCGATGTAGCTCAGGTTGGCTACTGAAGAAGGAAAGCCTGATCTGTTAGATGATGATTGCCTTCTCCTCGTCAGCAGCAAAGAATGTTAGTAATGGCTTTCGCCGTGGCCTCAACATTGCTGTAGACATTAACGTATAACGTATAACAAAACGACGGAAAACATATAAAACATATAATGATGGCACGAAAGTAGGCTGAAATGATCAGCATGAGTTATTACCAAGATATGACCCAAAATCCAAAGACATATGAAAAACAACCAATTATACCAAAGGATAGTCGACTACAGATATCATTATTCAAAAACAAGCAGATCACAATTACCTGCGAAAATAACTAGATTGAGTGTTGAGTGACGTACCAACTGACAAACAATTGGTAACGAACTTCAAAAAAACTTGAATACAAAGCCAGCGATTTGAACAGGTTAATAACAAGTTAGCAAAACCAGATGAAATAAAAGAACAGGAGTCACGAGAACTACCAAAACTAACAAAGTATCAACGAAGCTTAATACCAATTCAGAGTTTGTTCAATTTTAGGTACATTTTATGAATCTAGGTAATAAAATCATGGTAAAAAAAGTCACAGATAAAGTCACAGGAGAAAGGTCATCGAAAAAAGTCGCAGGAAAAAAATAATCCTAACTTTAACCCTACACCTAACCCTAACCCAAATCCTAGACAAAATTAATTGTGACTTTTTTCCTGTGACTTATTTTCTAGTCAAAATTGTGATTTTCTTCCCGTAAGTTTTTCTGCGATTTCATTGCCGGTTGCCCATTTACGTATTTTTGACTATTTGACTAATACTAAGACTTTCAGCACTCTCCATGGGCGTAGACCTACTCGGGAGAAAGTTTTTATTTTTGGTTTAGGTGCATATATAATCTATTCTGCTGGTGCCGGGTGTGATACAGAAACAAAAAGCCAATGAAGCGTCTACGGATTAACATAGCAAAATAAAAAAGATTTTCTGGAGTTTAGACTAAAATAAAACGGGACCCAATCTTAAATTGTAGGTCAAAACAATCTGCTCTTTAAAATATTGAAACGAACACACAATTGTTTTCAAAAATGACTTACGTGAAAGAATTATTAACACAATTTCGCGTTAGCGCCACTAGTTCTTCGCTGTTACATGCATTTCGCCATTCGCTAGTTAATCGGGCACTAGCGCCTGCATTTCCGAAACACATTGCACAAAAAGCAGGTGCTGCACCTCTCACCTCAGATGTGTTCGTTTGTGACGAACTACGCACGTTCGACAACTCATGCGTGAGCACAGCGGTAAATTTGAATTTTTATCTTAAAACTTGCCTAGTTTTAGTACAACACGCTGAATCTCTTACAGTAGGAATGTACTTCAATTTTCACTTTTGCAAACACGTACAACACGATCATGGAATGCATTTGGTGTTATGTTAGTTTGTGATGTCATCAATAGTTGGAGCTCACCCGCCGTTAACTAAGTTTTGAATCTATTATATGATTATCAGAAATTAATCGTATTAATTGTGTTAAAATGTATGACTTGAAAATGGGGTAGTATATGAAAAATCGCCCTGTCTTCTTTCTCATTATGAGAAGTTAGTGTGTCTAATTTCAGTACAGCTACATGATGAGTTACAGAAAAACCAGACAGAAGCTAAGCTAACAATTTTATCCTTAGTGGTCCTAGAATCCCTTTTCTGTGTTCTCATTAAGCGATCTATCAGTGTCATTTCAAGATCAGTCAGTCTCGGAGTCGGAAGCATTCTCCATCTGACACGTTAAAATGCTTTTGAACTGAGTGATATCAACAATATTACAAGTACCGTTAACAAGAAAGTTTAAGCAGAGTTACCGTACTATCAGTTATCCTTGTCAGTACATTGCATTTGCCGTTACTGTGACTATGGCAGTTGATACGTTTTCATTAAGCAAATTCTAAGAAAATTACCTCCAAGTCTTTAATAATAGCGCTCCATACAGCAGTGCAAACCCGGTGTATTTCAATACTGGCATTATGGTACAGACGTAATAATCTGGCTTCATATAGTTTACGATAACCTGCAGATAAACAAAAACGACTAGCTATAATTAACTACTGAAGCCAAACGCAGAGCAGTCGTCGTAATGACTGATTAAGCAATTAAGATGTTATTGGCATGTTGTTCTTTTGTACTACTAGGATAACTACTACCTTAACAGAGGCATGTAAGTGGCAGCGGTAATTTATGTATTAGACTAGACAAATATTCAGAAAAGTGGAATCCTTTTTTCTGAAAGTGGGCAACAAGTCTCGTCAATTTGACTATGACGAATCGGAAAAAAACTGTTGCAAGTTTCAAAAGTTAGCAGAAAAGGGCCAAAAAACGCAAAAAATTAAATGATCAACAACGTATATTTTTGGACAAACAATATAAATCAAAAGAATCAAATAGTCCCAGAAAATATCAAGAGGCAATTATGAAACGTCTATTCTAGGGTGTTTGGGCCTAAGGAATACATTTCTTTCGCTTTTACTTCAAAAATAGCCGCCGTTTTCAAAATGGCTGCCACAAAATGAAATTATGCTGATTTCACTTAGAGATGTGTAACAAAAACGAAAAGCAAATTATTAATTCGACTTAGCTGCTACTAGTCACCGAAAAGTATGCAATGGGACCTGAACAGTCTAATAAAAAAACAAAATGGTCGCGGGATTCCTGACATATATAATCTAGCAGAATGATAAAAAACTTACTAATTTTGCATAAAATATATGAAACTTGTACAATGCTAGAGCCCATCGAGCAATCTAGCAGTTTTGTTAGATTCAAAAAGGTCAAATTAATAAAAGTAATATATCTTTTGTTTTTATAATAGATCTTTAAGTGAAACAGCTAATAAAATTGCATGATCGGCACAATTTCGATTTGCGTGGCGGCCATTTTTGAAAAGAAAGTTACAGAAATGGATGGCTTCTGTCCAACAATTCTAGAGTAGATGTCAAAATCGCTTCTTATAATTTCATTTTCTGGGAATTTCCTCTATTTAGTCTGTATATGAAACTAAGATGCCACTGCTATTACGATCGGGTCAGGCCCCATGCCAGTAAGAAACGGTTCAGTCAGATTACGACTCCCGGGGGATTTTAGTGCTGCCAATTTAATTTCATGATTGTCAGTGTTTTTGAAAAAATAGAAAAGTGTTGGAATCACCCATAAATTCCGTTCAAAGCAATTGTAACTGCCTCGTTTTATATACGAAATGTAAGATACAATAGGCAACAATATTGATAATATGTAATATGTAATAATACAATGTAAGATAATATTGATTATCTGTGCTTCTAGCTGCGCACCTGTAACTCATTAACGTGGAAGCTAGCACGTAACCTGTACATATAACTAGTCTAAGTAATTAGTAACTGTTCCGCTTTCCTGTCTTGGTATTCCAACGAAGAGAAATCTCACTTATTGTACATTTGCCTTGTTATGTAAGCAAAAGTTACACCTATGTTCACACGATTATAGCTTGATTGAACTGATTAAACAAATTATTAATACGCGTGTATGTGCCCACATAAATCGACGTCATTAAGGTCTTCAAATGAACTCTTAATTGGAAAAGTACTAAATCTAATAAACATAAAACTTGTTGGAAAAAGGCTTTATCTTGTAAAACGAAAGAGAGTACAATGAAGAAACACTAATAACTATATATTGCACGAATAGGAAACATGTCATTATAGGTGTATAAATATATGTACATATACAAAACTATTTACAGCACGAAAATGAAATTCTACTGCTCAAATGCACTCAGTTGTCAATGGCACTAAAGTTTTCTAAGATTAAAGATTAATAATTTTCAACTAACGCTTCTGTGAACTTCAGTTTCGAAAATGAAACTCCCATCGCACGCAGGTGAAACACCTAGAGATTGATTTAAACGTTGGAGTGTCATTCTCGGAAAGTTCAATGTCACGTATGCGTACGGAAAAGTCTGTATAATGTCTGTAATTCTGTTCTGAGAATACTTAAAATAAATTTGTACGCGAATAGTACTAAAGTATTAACAAATAAACTTGAGACCTGCACCATGTGTTGTGTGTTGAGCAGGTGTAAAACGTATACAGCAACTGCTCCACTCACAGAAATTTTAATTAAAGTGCAAAAAATATCTAAATCTAAATTTAAATCGAAATCAAGTTGCGAATTTTAATATTAATACAAAAACGTCCAATATTGTCAAGATAATTATAATTTAAAATAGTCGAGGAATAATAGATCAAAATAGTCCTATTAAGGTAACATCACCTTTTCATTTGAGTGTAAAAAGTTCAGTGAAGAAAAACTACAATAGGTGCTGTTTATGTACGATAATATACCTGAGATGATTGAAGAAAAGCCCCAAAACACATGACGTAGAGAAACCATGGACTGGAGCCTTTTATTACCTAAACAAAAAAAAATTATTTACAAAAAAACAGCTAAACGCAAGAGGTGTACGAGATCGAGGTTACCAGGATCCCGACCCCCGAACCCGAATCCCGAATCCCGAACTTTTCTGAAATCCCGAAGATTCAGTCCCGTCCTGTTGGTTCCCATACTTCTTTTCCATTCCCAACCCGAAGTTTAAAAGTTTGTAATAACTGAAAAACAACGTGGTAAATTGTTTTTATTGCTGCTTTATTAACTGTAGCTGCAATGTTTGATTGCCAAGGTTTCGTTATTTTTTAAATTGTCTTGCAGATAAGTTAAAGTAAAAGCATGATACACTATATCGTGGCACATACAGAGAAACTGCATTCAGCCGTCCGAATGTGAATGTGACTAATTTATTCTTGTGACCACAGTGGGTGTAATTTGCCTATAATGTTGAAATAATAATATGGAAAATTGCTGCTTGTTGCTGTTTACGAATCTACATCTAAACCCAGAGCCTTTTCTACGCACTGCATCAAAACAGAAAATATTAACTTCAAAACACAGGCTTCTGGCGCTGTAAATAAATGGCTTATTGAACTGTTTACGAAGTTGTACATGCAAGAAACGCTAATTTACAAACATTTTAAACTTTTAAAATAACTTTCCCATCTAAAATCCGCCCAAGCAACACTGCTTGACAATGCCTCTTAGTCAAATTTTAACTCAGTATGCACATACATAATTATTTCTAGCAGTAATTACTTTAACTTTATATCAGGGAGACTATCGTTAGTGCATTATGTTTATTTAGTAAAATGAAATAGGCCTAGCTGCAGCCTACTGTAGACGAAACCATCTAAACTTAGTCCCTATGTGAAAATCATATCGCAATTGTGGAAATATTAGTAGTGAGAGGAAGTGAGAGGGAGAACGACATAATTTCATTATTTTCTTATCGCGTTTACTGATGATTACGTACGGGGTTAAGAACCCCGACCACGAACCTTTGGCCCCGATCTCGGCCATTTCATGGCGAACAACAAAAATCCCGACCTCGAACTTTATTAGTGTCCCGAACCCGGTTCCCGAACTATCCCCACACCAACCTCGATCGCGTCCCGAACCACGAACACTAAACACTGTCTACTAAATACAGGCAAAGTAATTTAACTATGCAATTATTACAGAAAGTTTGCACAGTCATCGAAGTTAATGTAACTCAATAATTCATTCAGCCATATCAACACAGAAATATATCAATTATTCGATAACTTCACAAAGGCAGCGCCTTGATAGGTTGTAAACTTTTGAAAGGTTGCACCCAAAGCCAATAAGGCTTTATAAAATGTCGAAAATGTTATTAAGGTTGTGAAATTGTGGTAGAGAACTTAGGGTGAACCAAATAAGCTGAATTGTAGATTCTGGATGCTGTATACCTGATTACAGAATCAGTAATTGCTGGGGTAGCGAAAATGATGTAACGATTAATGATAAAGAAAGTTATGTTGAGGGTGATGATAATGAAGATGTTGAAATGCACTGCGCGACAAAGATGATGAATCGTTTTACCTTTACATCCTTGTGGTAGGCTGTTAAAGCGGCAAAAACAAGTATCATCGCCACAGTCAAAATGCAGACGACGAGGACAAACATGTGTACCGCTGGAGACCGGTAGGCCAGACACGGGGAGTCGTCGAAGCATGTTGCGCACCCCTCCTGACAGGGAACGCAGTCAAACTCGTGCATGTATCTGCCGCTACGTCTGTTTAACCGAGCATAGTAAGCAAGCTCAACATCTTTGCCTGGAAATGTTTTCTGGTCCGTATGAATGTCAGGAAAATGGTATCCATCCCGACACGCACAAACGTATGCTCCTCTCACAAAGCCCAATCCGTGAACTTTTTTACACTGGAATAGTTAATATTTCGCAACGAATTAATGAAATAAAATCGTTAGCTAGTTTCTGACGTTATTTCATTTTGATTTGCTAATTTGGTTAAATCGCTCAGCAACAAATTAAGTTTGCCACGATATACCGGATTTCAATGGACTTTTGAAGTCATTTCAATATAAGAAATCAAACTTTAAGAGTGTTTTGTAACTATATTACTATTACTACTGTTGTTGTTGTTATTGTTATTATTGTTGTTATTGTTATTATTATTGTTATTATTATTATTATTATTATTATTATTATTATTATTATTATTATTATTATTATTATTATTATTATTATTATTATTATTATTGTTGTTGTTATTATTATCATTATTATTTATTATTATTATTATTATTATTATTAGTTGCTATTAATTAATTAAACAGTGGGAGTCAGGAAGGATATTACGTGTAATCACGTTCAGTTTTGGAATGACAGGAAAAGCACTAAGTAAAGGCATTAATGGAGCACCATTCGAGCTGGACTCAGCATCATGTCCAGTTTGTTAAAATCTGTATCTCGAACACGAATGCCAAGGATAACTCGAAAGTACAGGACAAAACAACTGATAATTAAACATTATTTTAAGTTCATTAAATAATACATCCTTCGGCACAACTTCGGATATTTTAGCTTGCTATATTTAGCGACGTAATTGTGCACCTTGCTTGTAATTGCGGTGTTCCTAAATGATTATCATTTTAATGAAAAACACTGCTTGTGATGTGTACAAGCTTTGATACAGGGTTGAGTTCATACAATTAAGTGCAAATACATGTACAAAAATTAAAATAAAAGTTTCTGTTGAGCTCTTTTTTGGCTTGCGAGTAATTATAAAATACGGCGCGTATATTCATAGCTTAAAATCCATAGAAGAATAACATCGATTTTTATGGTCTGATTGTACAGGCCAAACTTAAAACAGCTTTTAACTGACTTGCCATTTTTTAATTGGTAATCTAACAGCAGATTTTTTTTCAAGTGGCCTCTAAGAGCAGAAAAATTCCTAAATTCTAAAATCCCCGAATACAAGTGAGTTTGCGGGCTACATTACTAACACAGACCCTTTAGTTACATGCCATTTGCTGGGTCTTCTCTTTCGTAAAATCGCCATGGACACCGCTATCATCATAATTTCTCATTTGTGATGAATTTAATAAAATTCCAACTATGAAATTAATTATAGGTGTTTCTCACACTGCTGTGTCTTTAACTCAAGATCTAGTTGGAATTGTGTTTCACAATAAGTTACCTTCGGTTATGTTTTCTTATGAAATAAGTAAATAATTCGCACTTGAACTCGGTGTTGAGGACCCGAATCGGAGTCGGCATGGGTATACAGGACACGGTCTCGAAGTTGGACTGGAGCTCAGACTCCAGCAGCAAGAATTCGATTACGATCGACTACAACAACGTTACCTCTGTAGTAGGTCTGCACTTGTGTGTTCCATAGAAGATATTTAGTGTGCTCTCTGGTTCATCATCTTCATGATCACATTGATCGATGTCGATATGACTCAAATCAATGTCCATTCCAACAATACCACTATTACGTCGAATATTACAGTGTAAGAGACAAGTATTGTTATTGCTTTTAGTATTAGTATCATCATCATCATCATCATCATCATCATCATCACTATCGTTATCGTCGTCGTCGTCGTGGTCGTCATTGTGGTCGTCATCATCATCATCATCACCATCGTCATCGTCATCGCCATCATCATCATCATCATCATCATCATCATCATCATCATCATCATTGTCGTCGTCGTCGTCGTCGTCGTCGTCGTCGCCATCATCATCATCAACATCATCATCATCGTCATCATCATCATCATCATCATCATCATTATCATCATCAACATGGTACAAGCATCAATTTGGCAACATGGATGGCAGAACTAAAGAGAACCGACAAAAAGTAGAGATTTTTTACTCACCTAAACAATGTCTCATTGTTTTCATAGTCATATGAAAATATGGGCGCTGAATAAGTTACCATCCAGATATCACCTCCACCACAATCGAAATATGGATTTGTCCAATGTCCGTCATCAATTGTTGCATATGGCTCCTTGAATACTTGAGGTTTGCCGTGCATGTTGCCAGAACTATTGTAACTGGAAGAGATGAAGCGACTCCTAAAACCTGGATAGTTTTTTATAAGCATTATAACTGCAAATTTGAAATCGTCATTTTTTGTGATCATTGAAAATCTAGAAATGATTATTGAGTGAATAATACTGAGTAACTGTTGATAATATGAGAAAACAAAACTTACCGTGGTCTTAAGTACACGTCCCATTCGCGCAGGACGTATTTTCTTGAGTTTGGCACATTCCACCATTCCGTACTTTTACTTTCCAGAAACTTGTAGTTTACAGAAATGTCGTGGACGTTAATACGATTATATTTCTTGTAAGCGTACGAACAGAATTGTCGATAGTCCTTGTATTGATATTCGCCAAATGCCACCATGCACCCGAAAGCGCGCTCATTTGATTCAATATTTGCCCGCGACATCGAGAACAGGGCAGTGTCGTCTAAGTACGGTGGCGTACCGTTGTAGTGCAACCAAAGTTTAGTGAAAAAGTTGGCCGATCGTACGGCAATTCCAGCCAACTCATTCCAGATACTGTAGTTGAAACGAACTTGTAAGATCTGTGATGTCCCACCACCAGAGCAAGGTTTGTTGCGAACGTATTCTACATACTGAAGTGCTCTGTCTGCTTTATCTGCAAAAAACAGCAACATCACTGTCATCATCATTATTATCAGCAGCAGCAGCAACAACAACGACAGTGGTGATGGTAGGGGCAGCAACAGTGCCATGACAACAGCAACAACGGGTACAACAGTCACAGCCGCCAGATCCATCACCAATGTCAGAAAGTACAGCATGCATGCAGAAAACAATTACCTGTTGAAGATAACATGCTAAAAATAGGCATAGCTTTTGCGTACATAGCGCATTATGCATTTATTTGGCAAATGAAGTGGCAAGTGTGGCGCACGTGGCTATTGAAAACGTTTACAGCTATTTAGTTTTTTGGGTATGTCAATTTATGAAAAACCAAATTAACTTGCTGTTGCCATTTTCATCTCTGCGCCGAAGGTTTTTTATTCGGTAATTTGAAAATAAAGTGCTGACGTTACTAAGAGAATAGTTTCACGTTGACCACTATTATCATTTCTGCACGTGAATTATGGTTATGACACACGAAAGTAACGACCTTGTTCTGTCATCATTACTGTCCACCTGCCCTAACAGCGTCAAATCAATGACATAAGTTCTTTGTGTAAGCTCTATAATAAATAATAATAATACTCGTACGTGGAAGTCATCTTCCACCTGCAGATTAATAAGTAACCGGAGCGGTAAGACGGCAAAAAGTGCCTTCGCGTACCCAGCCTCGCACAAAAGTGCCTTCTCGTACCCAGCACTCGCACAAAAGTGCTCTAGGTTTCATATAAAATAGAATGTTCAAACTGCTTATACACGAGGTTATTCTTAAAACGATTTAGTTAAATTTGTCGCTTGTACTTATGATTTTAAATTCTATCTTTGTAAACGCAGTCCATAGTAGTAGTATAGGATATTGACTATAAATACAATGATTAATACAAAAACTGGGGTAGCAGAAAATAATAAAATTTACAGTCCACTCATTATTCTTTTCAAGAATCTATCACAGGTGGATCATATTAGCATATAAAATAAAACAGTTGTACCAACTTTATATCATTGAAAAAGCGGTTATACATTTTAGTTTGACATTTTAAGCGACTAGTAAACATCAATAAACCACTGTTAGTTTTGAAAAGTTTGTAGCACTTGAGAGCAAATTTGAAATGCATAGTTGCTCTTCATAATATTAGACAATGCGGAAAAGTTCACACTAGGATATTTCCTTCTAATTTCAGCAGTTAAGTTGCAGTTCGTTAATACATATTTTTCTGTTTGTATCTCTCCGCATCTCCTAGTCTTTGGTTTCTCTGTTCACCGTCCCATCTACCGGTCTCAATTCTCCTGTGATGTGCTTGTAGCCTTAGTCGAGAGAAAGCCATGCGGTATTTTTCTATAGTATTCTCTGTTATGTTTGGGGTTTTCAAGTCCGGGTTAAATTTCTTGTTTAACGTTTGGTAGAATTACTGTTCAAAACTCTTTCCTTTAGTAAGTTGTGTTGCTGTGCACAGTACACTTTCTCATCATAAATGTGTGCGATTCACTGTTTATGGTGATTTGTTGAAGCAATTTTAAGTGATTTAGTATGACTGTAGTGCCAGCGATGTTGATGATGCGGCAACCTATAAAAATACATAAAACGCTGCGACGGCTACTGTCTATTAGTGCACGTACTGCTTACGTAAATGAGTACGCCAAAAGGCACGCAGAATGATTTGAGAAAACAAAGTGAACGATTTGAATGTATATGTATTAGTTTTTATGTACCACACGAATAGAGCCATTGGGGCTTGTTACAAGTGATAATGTAATAAAACCCCGATATTGTAATGCGAAAAAATAACACATATTGTAATAAATTTATTAACGTATGATAATTAAACGATAATATAAGGAGATTAACTGATAATGTGATAATAAAACTAACCCCGTGGTTTGGGGGAATAATGTAAGACCCTAAAGCGCATAATAACCTGAAGTTTAAAGGAAAACACCAAAAAGATCGTAAGCTGAATAAATATAAGAAACATCATATATACATTTCAATGAAAATAGAAGTGATTACAATTGCTCCGAAAATAAGCAGATTTATTCCGAAATCTTATCAGACAAATTGTCTAATCCTGCTCTATCAGTAAAACTTGGTGGAAAGTTTCGAAATCGGTGTGACAAAAATAATAGTTTGGGTAGCCCGGCCGCGCAATAACACGTACATTGATAATTGACAAAGCCAATGTTTTCAAGCTGGTATGTACATGTATTATTAACACTATTTTTTTTATAAAACAGAAGTGTGTTACATATTATTAATACTACTCCTAATGAAGTCCAAAATCTATTACTATTAACTTAAATACAGTAGTACCTCTGTTTTCAACCATAATTTGTTCCTAAAAAGTATTTGAAAACCGATCTGTACGAGTACGGAGACGATCGACTAACTGTTGTAGTATGTGGTAAATAAACATAAAACGATATTGCCAGTAATGTGGAAGAGCAAGTCACGTGGTTAAACAGCTGACTAGAATCTAGCTTTATTTCCGCTACTAATCTGCTAATTTCATAATTACCAATATTGAAGAATGTGCCTATTTTACACTTTAATTAAAACTTCATAAATGATTTATAATTGCGCAATACGTAAGAAGCAACTAGTATTTTATATTGTTTGTGAAATTTAATGATAGCTTTGTATGGCGTTAGAAAACAAACCAAGGTTCAGTGTGTGCATTGTAATTCGCGTAATTAAAAATAGCACCTGTGGTCTTTTACGTGCCCAGCACTGTACAACGTACCTGTTTCGATTTCGGACGACTGCTGCTTGGTAACAGGTCAGTGTCATCGTAACATCGCATCGTTAAAATGTTTTGAATAGAAATTTGTTGGAATTTTAGTAATTATATGATTAACGTCTTTTCCTACTTCAAATCACTTTGAAGATAAATACCTACTTCTTTCGCACTGCTAACAGTCGGTTATGAATTATTCTTCAACTTAATAAAAAAAAATTTTGAAATCAAAGCGAAAAAGTTCATATTTTTTCGTGTTTGGCCTCATTAAATCCCCTTCATTTGCACAAGCAAAATCTAAATAGTATCTTTTAAATGTGAATTTCTGAAATCAGAACCGCCAGGCCTTCATTGTATTTAAACGGATGCGCTTATTGGGTACACATTCGTTAACTAAGACTAACTTGGGCAAAAAAACGAGCTGTGAAACAAAATCACAAGAATTGATCAGAACTGACAAACTAACACGCGATAGTCGATTATTTACAGACAACCATTTTATGTACGACACTTCACCCAAAATTTGTAACCATTTTTGTAACAAACTGGTATAATTAACCGTAGCATAATTAATCCTATCAAAACTTCCAAGAGGGATGTCGTCTGTATAATACTGTGTCAAACAATACTAATATATATTTCACCTAAATTATGGTTGCAAGTGAAGCATATTCCTCCTACAGTTCAGAATAACCTAACGTAAATCTGACATCTTTCATTTATGCCCGTGTTTTATGTATAACCGTAGAACCCCGACAAATTTAATGATGACTGTTGCAGCCATTTAATTAATGGTCGGCTGTTGTAACATTCTTCATATTTCCTTTCCGGAAGTTATTACTCTTTAGCCTTGGAGATGGAGTTAACCAGAGCTACAGACGTCTTGGGCATTTACCGTGGATTTCGGCGATTTATAACAAGACGGACTCCAGCATTCATTGGCAGGATCTACTCAAAATTGATGCCAGTAGCCAGACCGGAACTTTAGTCACTCTCAATGTATGCGTCTAAGATGAGCCACTGGACTGAAAGAGGTGGCTTAGCCATGTTTCAACGTACATATACATCCTCTTTCCGATGTAAATAGCTAGGATTAGCATGGCGATTGAAACAGCGCAGAGTGAGAATCGAAGCGGTTCACCCATCCGTTCAGTGACCAGATTCGGCGCCTTACTTAGTCACTGGGTCACTCGCGTCGCCTGAAGTCCGAGAAGGGTCCTTGATGCTGAGCCAGACTCCAGTTACGCCACAAATAAGTCTATGAGTAAAACCAGTTGAATGCTAGATTGTGGCTTGTAGTGCACCAAAACAATCACTAATAAACTACCTTAATTAATTAATTATCGGGAAGTAAGCTGGAGTAATTAACTCGTTCATCGTTGATATGCCCTCTGCTTGGAGCTGCCTACTGTTTGCAGTCTTTAAAGAAGATTGAAAGCATTGAAAATATGATCAACGATATGTGGACAAAATGTTTTCAGCGCACGATACGAGACAAAAAATTAGCAACAATTTTCGCACGCTAGTTTTTGAAGACTCGCCAAACAAAAACCGTGCCATGGCTGTCTTTATATAATTCTTATTTCCTTAAACATATTTTATCATTAACTATTTATGAATTACCCACAAACAGTTTTCCTATTCAATCAGTTTTCTTATTATTCCCTTTTGACCGGTATACAATAGTACGACCTATAGAAACAGAAGGCCATTAACGGACACCTGCACTGCTCCGCTGAAATTAATCAAGATAAAAGAAAATAAGAATTAGACAGGGCCGGATTAGTCTATAGGCTAATATAGGCTGTAAGGGCCCTTCAAGTTTGGGGCCCTCAATCTTGAGAAGCGCTGCTAAAAGATATTCATATATAATTTTTTTTTTAAAAATGGGTATAATATTTTAATATTTAATATTATAACCCGTTTTAAATAAACTAGATAGCTATTCTATCTTTTATTCTATTTTCATTGACAAACAAAATATAGTTATTCTAGTTTATTTAAAGAATCTGCAATAAGTTTACTTCAAGCTATGTAAATGTCACTATAATATATTACGAGTAAAAAATATTCAAGATACCTGCGGGCAAGTTAGAGGGTGGTTCCATCAGAGGGGCCCCATAATTTCATCGCCCTAGAGGCCACAAAATGTCTGGAAATGCATAAGTTCTCCTCTTGCTAATGACTTAAAAAGAAATTCTCATAGTTTGGCGAGATATATAACGAGTGACCAAAAAAATAAGCCCTTTTAAAAATTCATTAAAAATTTATTTCGCTGTGCATTAGGAAAAACTCTTTGTTATTAAAATAGACTCATGTATTATGAATAATATCAAGTTTGAAATTAAAAAAATGCAGAATTTTGCAGATTTCAAGCACGATTTAAATAAAACAGCTTAATTTTTTCAAAGAATCCAAAAATATAATTCACCCTTTAAGTTTTGATTTTACCTGGACCTACATATTCATTTGTCCAATTGTTCAAACTGCTCAATTTTTTCCTGACACTTCAATTACTTTTCCTAATCGAGGCCTGAGTAGATCAATACCTTTATTGGCAACACAATCACATCAATATAACGTTTTTTTTCATTATATTGTCTTGATGGTGGTATCAGATTAAGTACATGTATATGACTTTAATTTTCTGATTTAACAAACATTAGTGGGTAAGTGCTAAACTGTTTCTAGTTTGCCATATTGAACATACAAATTGGATTTATCATTCTCGGGTCTATGGCTTATTTTCTTGTGTCCATCCTGTAGTGCATGTGACCACAGACTTCAGCACTTACGATTTCTTCTCTTTACAGGACAGAACAAGTAACTCAGTATGTTAGGCTTATTTTACTGTTATCACTTAAACTTAGAAAAATAAAAACGAAGATATTTGCAAAGAACTGAGGTTAAATTTATAATGTACTACCTCTGAATAGAAATTTTCAAGCGTGCCGGTTGCGGCCATTTACTTGAAAATCATGACGTCACTGGGAGACTTCGTGTCTTTTGGTAAGCGCGTCCCGGCAATCCATAAGCCCGCGCTGTTTAAACTAATTTAAACTTCTGCAGCTTACCTAATGTTCAAGCAAAATATTACAAAATTGGCTACCAAGTGTTTTTTGTAAAAACTTATTATACTTTTGATGAAGATTGACAGTGCGCTATTTTTCTTCAAGGCGAATGACGCCATTGGAAAAGGAATGGACATTAAAAGTCGGGAGCGCCCAAGCATGACGTGTTCGCGACTTTAAAGTGATTTTATCAGTTATACGATTGGCTCATTGCAGTTTTAATACTAAATCCTTCTAACATTTTTCACGAACATTTGAAATAAGCCTAGCCTGTCAGAAGGCTTGGCCTTTTCTTTAATATCGCAGTTTTTCATGTGAATACTGACAGCGGACAATTACAAAATGAGCACTAAAATGCAATACAATGTACATATAGGCCTAATCGACAAACTAGAGCACATGACGCAGAAACACCCATCAGCTAGTACCTAAATTTGGCATTATGGATGTCAATTAGGAAAGCTTTATTAACTTATGCTATTAATAAATGTCAGTCGATTACAACAAATATAGTTTAAGCGAATTTAGCGGCAAAAAGAAGAAGACGTATTGTCTCAGTTTGTCAAGGTTATGGCGGTTTAAGGAAAATTAAAAATCGATGTGGATAACTTTTAGTGTTGCATAAAATCAAAACTGGCGTCAGTTTGTTTCAGATCCAGGAGCTGTTTACATGCACTATTTACCATGCACAATGTAATGCACAACTATATTTTCAATGTATCTGTAGCGAAGCGATTTGATTATAAGTTGTCAGGACAGCTAATAAAGTAATATGCCTTGAAGTGAAGCTAGACGAGGATGCCGTCACACCTTTAGTTTCTTATTTGAAGTTGAGCAAATACGGAGGCTGATCAGTGAACAGTTTGAGGCCACCTAGTGATTCAGGGCAGTTTCGTTCGCCATACTTCTGGATGTTTACCTCGCCGAGAGAGGATGTTAATGCACTTATAAAGTTAACTGTCTTGTTTTAAAGGTCTTTGCCAAATTCCAATAACGTCATGTTGAGTCCTGATTACCGACTTACAGTGTGCCGAATTATTTAAAAATATTTAGAAGGTTTTGGCTACTGGTCAAGGAAGAACTAAATATGGGTAAAGTATAATATAAGCTAACCTGTATAAGAAAAAATTATAAATTTTTAAATGTTAATAACTCATCATTTCCACTTACGCTTTTGATTGCTATTTGAATAAAAGATCTAATTAGAACAAGGTTAGTTAAAGTGCTCACAATCGTTTAGAAAGAGGTAGTTCGTAAAAGAAAGTCAGTAGTGACGTGACGACTTCTCGTTTATGCCGTGGCAAGCAGTGTACAATTAATTCTGTACCATAACATGGATTGTAACAATTATCGATAAGAACCACTTAGTTAGAAAGCGCATTTAAAAATGCGATACTTTAGCATTGTGTTGAGGGATTTATGACTAAATATGAAGTTTTTGTTCTTTTTTACGCTCTCATTGATGTTTTTTCCAACTTTCTATTTTCCGCAGATTGTTAATTTGAAAATTTTGTATATGTTACAGGCAATGTGTAAATTTTAGACATTGTAAAAAAATCCTGGGCATTTCATATAACACCTATGTATTTTGGCAAACGTGTGAAATATTTTTGCTGCGGCATTTTTACACTTTGCTTCAACGCTAGGATCTACACAGAATGTAAAAAGTGGTTTAGGCAAAGTATAAACTGAATATAATTCGTGTTACATTTTCCTACGACTACCTAATCTTTGTATACAATGCGTAACGATAAAACTGCTTGGTCTCTGATAACTGAGTGACCATAAAAATGATCATAGGATTGCACAGTCGATATATGTGTATTACAAAGTATGTCAAGCAGTTCACTTTTTAGCAGCATTTCCTTCTTGCACACGTTGCTCTTCTGCTGAAGTAGCTCTTCTACATCGTGCGCAGTAGGAATTAATGAGAAATAGTAGGAATTGAAGCTGCTTTTTCCAATTAAAAAACCGTTATATGATTAGTTAATTGCTAGTATTGTTCGCCACTTTAAAAAACAGTGTTCGTTGTTCTATTTGCCCTCCCTTTTCTAATTCAGTGTAAAATCGTTCTTTAATTTTAAGCACGGATTGGTTAGGTGTTTTTGCATCTGTTTTGTATGAAACACAGCTAGAATGAGAAAATTAACGTCCTTGGATCTGGTACGTCTTTTTTTCTCAGTTATTGGTTTCCGCTAGAAAATCATGGGAAGCGTTTACTTATGCCGTAGATCCGTTTTTAGCAAAAGTTTAGAATATGCGTCGCTGAAGTGGATCCATTCATACATTTGAATGAAAGAGATCCCAACCATGCAAGAATTTACAAAGCAGTTCCATTTAACAGGTGTTATCCATTCAACAGACATATTTGAGGGTCGTATTGGGAAAGTGAAAAATTAGGCTTTTTACGATATGCGCAACATTTCCGTAGTATGGTCTGCGCAACATGGTCTGCTGGTTCATAACAAGAAAAATCTCCATGTAAAATTTCAATTTTCTACAAATAAAAGCGTGTCCTGTGATAACGTTTAAAGATAAATGTGACAACAACACCAAACACATGACCATCCTTTAGGGATCATCATACTTTGTACCTAATCCAAAAATACAACACTTTAGAGGAGCCAGCAGCAGTGAATGACACAACCATGTAACCTGAACGCTTGCTCAAAATGTTAGTTATCTCACAAAAATGTGCAAGCATGTACATAAAGCATCGTGACTTATTTCGCACATGCTCTAGCACAAAATTGGCATTATATAAAATGCCCAGAAAATTTTCATCAAAACAATAGTTCATTTATTTTACCTTCACATTGCCTAAAATTTATTCTGCATTTTATAAAATGCCTAGGAGATATCCGAAACAAAAAACTTACACGGTTTGCCTAATAAAACTTTTGCATTATATATAATGCTCAGGAAAAGTGTAGAACAAATTCTATTTTAAACTCTTTACTTGGTTTGAGTTGGCGAGGCATTTTATAGAATTTGCTGTTTCACACTTTGCGTGTAACGTATATATTGACTTAGAGGTATAGGTCATCGAGTTGTTGTGAAAACCCATTATTTACTTGATGATGAATGATTACTTAAACGAAGAACGATTACTTTTTTACTGAAATAAGCAGAAAAGCGACACGCTTACCTTTATTACTATTTAGTTTTTGTGCGTGAACTTCTTGTTTTGCTATCAGTAGTACCAGCGTGAATATCAGCATCAATAACATTTTCCCTGTTGCTTGAGTAAGCAGCATCACCTGCTCTTGCTTTATAAGTTAACAAGGCGACGTACGAGAAGCGTGCCACACAGGAAGATCATTCTCACGCAAGACCATTGAGTCGTGCGCATCTAAAATGGCTATATAAATTACGCTTTTAACTAGCAATGCCATAATATTAGAGATAGTATGATATATATGATATTAAATATGTACAATCGAAAAATGTGGTGGCAATGATGCTGCTGCTGATGATGATGTTATGATTGTAGTTGTGACGATGGATGCGGTAATGCTGATTCTTATTATGATGATGATCATGGCAATGATGGTGGTAATGATGATAATGATAACAATTTAACTTTTTTAATTGCGAGTTTTTTTTTATACATCATTCGATAGGACTGAATAAGAAACATCATTTTGATTTAAACGCTTTATTTAAATCGAGGATTAAATTAACGATAGCTTTTTTATTGATACAAATTTTCATTCGGGTGAGGTCAGTTTACAATAAGAAAAATGATTATTCAGAAATTAGTGAAAGAGATAGATTTCTATTTTATGAAAGAGTATGAAGCTTTGCCGGGACAATTTTGATTTCTTTTGCAAAATTTAAAGAGTCTATACTAGTAACACAACTTTGCTACTTTGAATTACCAAACCCTAGCTCTAAATTGATATTCGATATAACTGATTGTAAGTAAAAATGGCACAGGAAGGAATGGCGCAAATAGAAAAAACATTACAGGTAAAAACGGCACAGTAAAAATGGCACAAGATAAATGGCACAAATGGAAAAGTAGGTAAAAATAGCACAGATAAAATGATAAAGAAAAATTGTACAGGAAAAAATTGCCCTACACATTTAGTAAAATATGAGTTTAGGGTAGGGTTACTGTAGGGATTATTATTTCAGTTATTTTACCTCAGCCAAGTTAGTTATGCTTCAACAAAATTTGTTTGTTTATATGTTTGTCTGGTTGGTTGTTTTTTGTCTGTTATAGTATCAAGACCATTAGGCACAAACTACCCAACAGATTTCTCAGGAAACTTTGTGGCAACTACGGCCATGAGGCGCCAAAATTGTCGTTTTTACGCCCATTCTTTTTGGCAAAACTTTGCCGAACACGCTGCAAAAACATTCGTGAAACATTTTTTGGAGGTCTCAGAGGAAGTGTTTAGTACTTCTTTTTTATTATCTCCACCAGACAAACAACTAAGGTTATTCCAGGTTCTATTTCGAGGAATTTTCTCTATA
The DNA here is from genome assembly GCA_030141605.1 of Tubiluchus corallicola. Classification (NCBI taxonomy): domain Eukaryota; kingdom Metazoa; phylum Priapulida; class Priapulimorpha; order Priapulimorphida; family Tubiluchidae; genus Tubiluchus; species Tubiluchus corallicola. Next base: position 294,542 of record JAQGDQ010000108.1, on the reverse strand, counting down.
CTTATTAATTTGTATAGCCTTATAAACTAACTTGGTAAGTAAATACGTATATGTGTCAGTCTATTAACATCACCAAATTCATTGATTATTATTTTAGTTGATGAACAAAATATGATACAGTTACAGCCACAGTTTTGTACGTTTGCTTGTTTATACGTTAGTCTTATACGTCTTTTCAATCTAAAAACTCAGATGAATAAGTTTAAGATTATTTGGCTTTGGCAGAGATCTGTTTTCTACTGAACGCATTCTAGTTTTATTATAGAAATCAATTGAATTAAAATAACATACGTGCCATTTTTTTCCTTCTTGCATTTGTGCCATCTGTGCCATTCTTACCCTGTCATTTTATCTGTGCCATTTTTATCCGTGCCATTTTATCTGTGCCATTTTTACAAGTGTCATTTTTATCTGTGCCATTTTTACTGCATGTCGAATAATTCTCGTACAGACTAATTTGATGGAACGTTCGTGTTGACTGCACAGTAGCAGTACTAACGGGATTACATTATGCGTCAGAGTTCATAGGCAATTGTGGGGTTTCATACTGAAAAACAGATTTGAATAATTCTCTTATAAACTTATTGGATGGAGCGTTCGCTTTGACCACACATTAGTAATCGGATTCATTAGCAATTGTGTGGTTTCATATGAAAAAAGGATTGAAATGAATTATTCAAAAATAGACACATTTGTTTCTTAAGTTTGCATTAAATTTTGTTATCCGTCCAGTTTAAATCTTGAGCTATTCAGTAAGTACAAATTAGCTAGGCTGAAGCCAAGATTGTTAAGTTTTCACCTTTTGCAGATTTCGCAAAGCCGGCCCCACCCATATCTACATAATAAAGTTTCCTGTAAAAATTCTGATCACTCTGGCGAAAGGCCAACACACTTTCCGTTACGCCATATACAGTGTGTCATCTTCGGGATGGTATCTAAATACTTCTAACAGGGCTGGTCAACAGAACCCCCTCTTAATGATAACTACCCTTATATGCAAAAGAGTTCTTTATTGTGTACAAATGACAAAATTTGAGCGGAATATTGCATGCTACGTATACTACAAAAATATTAAGCAATTCCTGCAAAATTTACGCAAGAAGACAGTTATTGTTTGTAGATTTCTTTTTGTTGTTTCAAGTATGAGTTTTGTATAAAGTGAGTAAGACTTCTAATTGAAACGCCAACATTCATAATAAAAGCAAGTTTTTCTGTATTCGTAAATTGCAAAAAAATCTTGTTCCACATTACATACAAAACTTTTGAAAAAACCATAGTTTGTGTATTGTATCTTATGTATCTTATACAAACTGTAGAACAAACTGTATCTTATTTTTTATCTAGGCTTCATTTCACATTTGGCATGTTTGTTCCAGTGGGGCAAGCATGTAGATTTAGCCAGTTTTAATTTAAGAGCTAGTACGTCGCATCTGAATTGTGTTCAAAGTGATCTTATTATGTTATGCCATAGTAAGTTAAGTTACATTCTCCGTCCTTTTTCGTAGTTCATTCAGATCGTAGCCAGGTTCTAGAGTTAAGGGGAACAAGCACATAAAAAGGCGCCGTGTGACACATACTAAACAATTTTAACACACTGATTATATATTTTAAGTTTGTGTTTGAAATCAAAACACCTGAATGATATAGTTTTAAAGGTAGCACGTAAGTGTTGTTTTGTATTTGAAATTAAAACACAAAAAGTTTTACAGTAAGCTCATAAATCTCAAAAATAAACGTTAAAAAGATTTGACTTCATTGCACAAGTGAACTAAGAATTAAAAAATGATGAAAAGGCGCCAATTTTGAAAAACGTGCTGGGGGAGCGGTTGCTCTCCTTGCTCCCCTATTAGCTGCGCCACTGAGTTCAATATGATAGTGTGCACTCAAATGGAGCTTGCCGCCTTACCGGTTACCAAAAGGACTTTTCATTTTTTAATTCAAATGCTGCACAGGAGCGAGATCATGTGCATAACCAAGATTATGAAGATGACTAATTAATTAATCTCTGTTTCGTGACCGATCATCTTGCGTGCGTAAAAATTACTATGTTCATCCATGATTAATCGGCAATACGCACATTATGACTAAGTTCAAGACAGTCGCATAAGGCTGTTTTTTCATAAATCACAAAAAATGTTAAGACATGAAGGCAGTTTTAGGGCTCTCTAGCGTACGTGTTGTACTGATCAATATCATAATTAATTTTAATCAGAGTCTGAGATGGTAGGTGGGCTGATCAATTGTGCTGGAGTAAAAAAGTATTTAGCGTTTTTATAATTTATCTACGTAATAAAAACTAAAATCGTTACCCCGGGGCCTCTTAGGAGCTTTTTAATTGCTACAGTGATGACTGTGATACTAACGAGGACCATTTCACAGCGAGGACGCGCAGCAAAATGCCCTGAGGAGAAATTTCTCGCGGCATTTCTCACGAAAAAGGAATGAATTTAGGTAAAAATGGCACAGGAAAAAATGGCACGGAAAAATGGTGCAGAAAAAATGGCACAAATGGAAAAGTGGGTAAAATGGCAGAGGTAAGAATGTCACAGGAAAAATGTCACACAGAAAAAATGGCCCAAGTGGAAAAGTAGATAAAATCGCACAGGTAGAAATGGCACACTTAGTAAAATATGTGTTTAGAGGGATAATTATTTTAGTGATTTTGTTACCTCTGCCAAAGAAGTTATGCTTCAACACAGTTTGTTTGTTTGCTTGTTTTTGTCTGTCAGGCTTCGGCAAGAAACTTCGTGAAGAAAGGCGGGTAAAGGGTGCAAAATTGGGAATCTTTATGCCAGTTCTTTTTTTCGCGAAACTTGACCGAACACGAAGTACAAAAGGCATTGGTGGAGCACTTCGTGGAGGTCTCAGAGGGAGTGTTTAGCACTTCTTTTTTGTTATCTCCACCTGAACAAACAACTACAAGATAGTACCAGTTCCATTTCGAGAAATTTTCGCTTGTAAAACGGTGTAACGCTGTCTATTACCTTTGCTTATTAACGTGTATAGCCTTATAAGGTGACTTGGTACGTGTACATTTGTTAGTCTATTGCTATGGCCAAAATTTAAAAATGGTTAAAAACGTAGATAAACACTATATGGAATATACGTGAATTATTGATAATAAATCTATTTAACGAACAAATATTTTTACGAGTCTTTTGCTAGTCTACATGATACCAACACAGGTACATTTTTGTATGTTTGCTTGTTTGTCGGTTTTTACTTTTTTCAATCAATAGAATCAGGCAGATGAGTTTAGAATTGTTCGACTTGGTGGAGATCTGTTTCCTAGCGAACGCATCTTAGCCTTATTATAGAAATTATTTGCATCAAAATAACATATGTGCTATTATTTCTTGTACCATTTTTACCTACTTTTGCATTTGTGCCATCTTTTTCTGTGTCATTTTTACCTAGTTTTCCATTTGTGTGATTTTTTCCTGTGCCATTTTTGCCGTGCCATTTTTTCCTGTGCTATTTTTACCTGTGTCACTTTTACCGCGTACCTAATGGAACACATTGACACATTTCACAGTGAGGAGGTGCGGCGAAATTCCTCGTGCAGTTCCTCATGAAAAATTCTGCCGCCAGCTAGAAGCTATACGTCCTCCTCGTGAGGAATTTTGCCGCATGGTAGAAATACTGCATGTTCCGTTTTCGTGACGAACTTCGTGGAATTCAGTCTCAAATTTAATAGCTCAATTACTTCTTTCTAATTTAACGAACAACGAATTTTCAGAACATTTTCGGATTTTCTGACAGCAATTCCGTGCGTCATTTTTCTTTGCGTCCTCACTGTGAATGGGCCTAAGCGTTCAAACCGTCAACTATCGCTCAAGATATCGTTGACGAGCAACTATCGTTGACGACACTAAACTGGTGCAACACATACAAGAATTGCGAAATTAAGATTTCATAAAAATCAGCACACTGGAAACAAATTAAAAACACTGGCTTGGCCTACATGATCCATGAATCCGAGACTTCAGAATTGTAAATGCCCACTACTGTATAGCTCAGAAAGGCAAATTGATTTGGTTTCGGTTCCACTCTTCGCTATATAGATTATTGTCACGAAAGCATTCCGGTAGTTTCACTTTCAGTTGTCTGCACGCTAACATTTTCACATTAATTTACCTGGTTATTTGGGTTGGGTAACGAAATGCTTTTTAGTTCTCCCTTTATACAAAGTTTTCACAAAGCTAACTTGTAAATTTGTTAGTGGCAGACTAAAAAACAATTCCACAGCAAACTAGAATAATGCGCATTGTGTAACAACATTGATATTAATTAAAAATACACCGCACAACGCACTTTTCAATTGTATATGCCTCTAAGAAAACGTCTGCTTTCTGTTGTTCCCTCTTGCGTCTGCAACAAATTGTGCTAACGTCATGTCATACAAAATAAAAACAATTTTTCGCTCGAGGCTTTCTATGGGGCAAAAAATCCAGAGTAACACCACTGACAGAAAAGTAACACCACTGACACGTGACATGCAGAAATTAATTGAAACACATCTTTGTTACATTCAATACAGTCATTACTCGATGTGCCATACCTTTACTTTATCTTGTTAAGCTTCAGATAGCAACAACATGAAAGTGTCTTTTAATTTAAAAAAAAGTTGGCAATCTTTTGGTAACTAAGAGTGTGGACAAGTAACACCAGTGCCATTTGCACGCTGGCAGGGCTAATTTTGTTAAAATATACAATGTACAATTGCTGTTGTTTTTCATAAACAAAGCCACATTCAACTGAAACAAAAAATACGGATAAGCAACTTTTTTGAGCATTTGCAATTTTTGGCCACAAAATATACGTTTCTTGGAGTGATTCGTCTACCATGCTTTCTGACAGCTTTCTATTTTCTACCTAGAACTATATCGCTAGATTAGATGATCGAAATAGAAATTTTGTCTAGGACCATTTAATTAAGTTTGAGAACTTGTAAATTTCGACTTGAGTTTTTATGTCGTTGCTCTGTTAAATGTCCATTATTCTGAACTTGTCCTGAGGCCTTTCAGAGTTTCGTAACACGAGTTATTATTAATAAAGTGCGGTTACAACAATAGCTGAGTTGTTGCTAATTATATAATTTATTAATTAACTTATGTCACCAAAAGTGTTGGTAAGTGGCAAGGCTGGCAGTACGGTACGGCACGAAAAAATATCGTACCGTAATTTCGCATCGTACCTATCAAATTGAATTGTACCCTACGGGTACGATAAAATATTGTACCGTAGTTTCGTGCCAAATTTCGTACCATGTTCATGTAGGATCTACTATAAAAAGATAACGAGTGACATAAAAATTAATTGTAAAAACGACAAATTTATCAATTATTGTTATGAATTTATGAGTACCGCAAAAACAGAAATATCTATTTATTAGATACTATTATACTATTGATTTCTCTCTCTTCTCTCTCTCTCTCTCTCTCTCTCTGTCTCTCTCTCTATCTGTCTCTCTCTCTCTCTCTCTCTCTCTCTCTGTCTCTCTCTCTTTCCCCCCTCTCTTTCTATGTTAGCGACTGCAGAAATCGCTAACTCAGTGAAAGCCTGACTTGTTATTGCTATTCCTTTTGATGTGTTTTTGATCACTTCGTTGCTAAAACAAGTCCATTGATTACTTAGTATTTTAGGCGGACATTTTGAAATTGACTGCCTCTACAATGAGTGTTGTAACTTGTAAGAATTTTTTTAATCAAATGTGGTAAACATACTGTGCGCTAAGTTATAACCATTGACAAATGCTGTTATACAAAACAATTATAGCTGCTATAGTTATTAAATCCTTAGACCACACCAGTTAATGTGTTAGGTCGGTACGTCTCGAACTTCTTTTGTCGGCAAAGCAAACTTTTAACTCAGGTGATATGCAATAATTAAAACGTTATGCCCAGATCGGCAAAGTTCTAAGCATTCCTTATTAACGACATACATTTTGAAATGTTCAACAGAATATTCAATGATACTTCAACAGAATCTTCATAGCTTGAGATGTGCAGTAAATTACTACACAATAGCTAGAAATAGCAGTTAAAAGAACGGCGTTACATAAATTGGTGTCAGGCCTGGGAAGCAATCTGTAAACAAATATTTACATAATTTACAGGAAATGACAACTCCAGCTTCTAAATAACTTGTGGCTTTGCAGTTTCCATTCAAAAGGAACCAATTTTGCCTGCGCTCTGTTTTAATTAGGGAAGAAGAGTAAGTCCCAAATATGGGCAAAATAAATCATCACACTGAGTTGTTGACCAATAGAAACCTTACAAAAAACTCGGAATAAATGGTACGGGAAAAGGTACTATAAAGGTACGAAAAAGGTAAGAAAAAATATCGTATTTTCGTGCCGTACTTTTAAGCATTTTTTTCGTACCGTACCCTAATTTCGTACCGTACCGTACCGTATTACCAGACTTGGTAAGTTGTAGCGCTGACTGTGTTCTACAAGAATGAGATTCACGTCTGCTCTCCCAGGTAAATAAACGGACAACTCAGTTAGCATATTGGAATTACTTTACTGTTATCTCTTAAATTTAGAAAAATATAAGAAAGAATTTGTAAAAAACGTCTGTAAAGCATAAAGTTAATTTATACTACCGCGGTATAGAAATTTTCAGGCGCCGTGGTAGCCGCCATGCATTTGAAAATTACTACTTTTTGTAATGGCGTCGTGGCTTCCGGTAAATTAATACAAACTTTTCTAGCTTACGTAATGTTCATGCAAAAAATATCACACCCTCTTAGCTATCTAATTTTTTATAAAAACTTATTAACTTTTGACAGAAATTTCTAGTACACTGCTTTTCTTCAGCCGAGGAATACCGTCATTGATGGGAAAATGAGAGCGTTCAAAGCGTTCAAATGACCGCGACATTAAAGTGATTTTAACCATTACACAAGGCCTTTTTCACACTTATTATTTTTAAATTCTTCCAACGTTTCTCACAAACATTGAAATAAGTGTAAGTTCCCAGAAAGTTTGGCCTTTCCTTAAAAACTTCGCTGGCAGAGAGCAAGTGTGGGTGATGTGCTTGATCTCAGGTTCGAATCCGGACTTCGTTCGCGATTTTTGATTACCTTCTTTTCAAACAAATTAATAGTTAGGTTAGCTGCTATTCTGTGTTTAATGATCCTGAATTACAAGATGTTACGACGTTTAAACAGTTAATCATGTAATTAATTTATTAGTAATACTTGACTGCCTTCTTATAAATAATAGTGGCACAGAACAAAGGGCCCCTAAACATAAGACGTGGCTTATAGTTGGATTATTATAACTATTATCAATAAAAAACCAACAATATGTACAATCTACAATCTACAATATGTAATTAGAAACGGTCACGCACTTTGGGTTGGTTTCAAAAATTTAATAATTGTGGTTTTACACAATTACTTACGAATTTCTAGATAAATATTATAACTAATCAACCATCATAAAAATGTCATTGTTAGTTTTTTCAGCCCATACTATTTAAAAAACGAGAATTATTATTATTACTATTATTATTATTATTATTATTATTATTATTATTATTATTATTATTATTATTATTATTATTATTATTATTATTATTATTATTATTATTATTATTATTATTATTATTATTATTATTATTATTATTATTATCATTATCATTATCATCATCATCATCATCATAATCATCATCATAATCATCATCATCATCATCAACATCATCATCATTATTATTATTAATTTTCACTCTCTCTATCGTAAAAAGACTCCTTGTTCTTGAAAAATGTTTAAAGAATAATAATCAAAAGAAGCTAGGGAACGACTAAATAAAAGTTTGTATTACTTGTCTGTAATCAACTCGCCTGAGTACAACTAGAGTCTGTTGGACCAAAGCGTTTTTCTAGTTTAACGATAGATGGAGGCTCAATGCAACGCAAAGTTGAATACCAATTAGTAAACAGAATGATGATGCAGTTGCAGTAAATGATTTACATTACGCTCCACAGGTGACGCGACCGACGCATCTTTGATTACTAGCTTGCTGTTCTGACAATTGCCATCACCTCGAATATACACTTTATTCGTTTTATGTAAGCTATTTTTGTTTTACTGTGGTCTCTCTCTCTCTCTCTCTCTCTCTCTCTCTCTCTCTCTCTCTCTCTCTCTCTCTCCCTCTCTTTCTCTTTCTCTTTCTCGCTCCCATTAGAGTTTTGCCTTTAACGATGACGTTTTTACTGCATACTTACTTGTTTAATTCGTAACCGATGTTGTAAATTATTGTGTATTATATTTTATGGTCAGCATAAACGCCACATAATGCGTGTATTTTTATAAATGTTATTAAATAGTAAATAAACAAATTAAAGCCGTAGCAAAATGAGCAATAAGACTTCTCGCAGTTAGGAGAGCAATTAAAGAGCAAGAATAGGAAAGCAAGCGGTAGTAGCGTGATCTTGCGAGAGTTTGTGGGCTGGACACTAAAGTTGGACGTCTTTATAAAATGTATCAGCTGTGTCTCATTACTGACTCATTAAAGCAAGCTTAGAGGCGGTTTTAAGAGCAGTTACTGCTGAGTGCTGACATTAATAAAAAATTGTGTTCACTTATGTAGCTTGACTATTCTTGCTCCATGAGCTTTATTCGTTGGCTATGCTCATTTCAAATGCACTTAAAGTATTTAAATAAGAAATTGAACTTTACAGAAAAAACCTAAATGTAAGTTCTAAAGAAACAAGGTTTTAATATTAAAAGAAACTTAACAAAGTGAGAAATACAGGAGGAAGTTGCCTCTGAAAATTACAGTTTCGAAAAGAAACAAAGAAGATAAAGTTTCACTGGTCATGTCTGCAGTGTTTACTTGAGCAGCAGGAATAAAATCACCTTTGCTCTCTACTACTAATGCGTGTTTTTGTTCGTGTACCAGAAGGTTGCCCCCTATTAAACAAACTAGGATTAAGCCTACACCCGCTACAGTATACAGGTCATAATCAAAATTCTCAGGACAGTTTGCTTTTCAAATCATGATTCATGAGTGTTAAATTGTAACACAGCTTTTGAAAGTCAGAAATGTGACGTGACATTTTCCTCAAAAATGTAAATATGTGTCGTACAATGGGGCTATTTTAATTACGTAATTTATAAAGGCTGTTTGTAAAACAACTCGTAAGACGACGAATATTTATTATTATAGGTAGTAATAATATTGCTCTTCTCTACTTGCAGGATTGCCACGTCAAGCAATTGGCAAATGTAATTATTTTTGTAGTATAAAGAGAAACCGAAAAAACTGTATATATAATATCATTAGTAAATATTTATATAAATTTTTTAATAAAACTTAAGCTTAGAAAACCGCGTTCGCTTCTTCAAATTGTTCTTTCTAGGGGCATAAAATACGAAAATATTTTTATTTTTCGTCTATTTTATTTTAAACAAAAAATGTCATAGAATACGGAAATATCAATTTTCGCATGTATATTTTTTGACGATCCTTTGATTGAAAATAAGGTGCCAGTCGAGTTATATATTAGAAATAAAAATAATTGGGTAAATTATTTAAACAGACAAGTTCAAGTTTTTTTCACGCAGCAAATTACAAATATAAATTTACAACATAGCTGAAGAAAAAACAACACGAAAAATTAATACACTTAAACTACAAATAATAAAGCAGTGTGGCTCAGGAGACCTAAAAATGGCAAAATAGCCGCATAAACTAACGGCCACCTGAATTAGCCCAGGACGGTACGTGCTTTTCGTTTATACCTGATAACCGGCGGTGTGCTTAGTACCTATACCTTGCTAAAATTAAAAGCAAACAAGCAAGCAAAAAACAAGCAGAGTAGCAAGTAAACAAACAAACAACAAAGCAAACAATCCAATGAACGAACAAAACAACAACAAGCAAACAAAACAATACATTTTCATGTGGTGATACCGGCCTATTTTTTATTGTCAATAATATAGGCCTACACAACTGATTAACTTAATATCAAGTTAATCTCAAAAATTACTCGCTTATTGCTAGTCCTTTATTTTTCACGTAAAATGTGCTCTAGGTAAAGTTCCGGCACATCCAGATGGTGGCTTCGTGGGGGACGGGCACTAATGACTGCCCTAAACAGAGCTCCGGTCAGGGCGGTACTTTTCAACTCGCATGGGTAATTAGCCATTATAGCGCTGCCTCTCAATTACTTCAATGCAGAAATTTCTGTTTCGATGTAAGGATACGAAGATGTAAGATTTATGCATGATTTCTTTCACTCTTCATCAACTTAAGTTTGCCCTTAGCCTTTTATTTTTTATTATTTTGAAGTTTTTCTACAGTTACAGTCTAGCTTGCGTCCTGGCGCATTTGCCTAGAATAAGTGTGTGTTTTTGCCATTATAATTACGATGAAAGATGTTTTTAAAACATATAAAGAAATTTATTACTATTACAGCAGCAGCAGCAGCAGCAGCAGCAGCAGCAACAGCAGCAGCAGCAGCAGCAGCAGCAGCAACAACAACAACAACAACAACAACAGCAGCAGCAACAGCAGCAGCAGCAGCAGCAGCAACAACTACTACAACAACAGCAGCAAATATATTTATAGCTGTGCTGCTGGTGGTGCTGCTCCTGCTGCTGCTGCTGCTGCTGCTGCTGCTACTACTACTACTACTACTACTACTACTACTACTACTACTACTACTACTACTACTACTACTACTACTACTACTACTACTACTACTACTACTACTACTACTACTACTACTACTCGTAGTCTTGGATGAATGACGTAGCTGAAACTATGTGTATCAAGAAGGTAATGGGGTTTACGTAGGATTAATTTGTAAAAGGGGACTCTATATCAGTTTACGTATAAATAATGACTAAACGTTGATCAAAGTAACGATTGAAACAATAACTATAGACTGCTACAAGTATCACAATTATTTTTTACATTTAATAATTTTATCACAAATTTTTATTTGGTAATTGGAGAGTGAAAGATTTAGAACCAGTATACTTTAAATGATTTTACAACACACTTAAGTCTTGTTCCAAAAATTTATGTAAATTTTAAGTGAGAACTAATTGCATTATTGGATCTACGGTGTCTAAGGTAAGATTACCCTACCTAATCTTCGATGCCAAATAATATAAGCGTACATTGTATGTGTATACAGAAAATGATTTTTTCGAAAATCATAAAAAACCGGCACTCGTTTTGCTTTGTAACAACCAATTAAATTATGCATGTCTCACTGACTCACTAAAGCAGAACCTTCTACTAATCAGACAGACAGAATTTTTATTTAATTTTGGTAAAAATTGATAGCTAAAAGCATTGGGGTTCGTCAAGGGTAAATTAAATTATGTAAAATTAGTGACAGTTGAATGCGATTTTGTGATCATATACGGGCAATATTGCTGCTGATTGCATTAAGTTCAGCACTTGACAGCTGAGGTAGAGCCCTCTAGCTAAACTATTGCTAAATGACAGCTAATCAAATGCGTAAACAAATTTTCTTTTTAATGCTATTTTGCCCGTCCCGCTTTCCTTGTTCCTCGCCGCACATCACCCTTGGGAAAAGCTCTTCTCGTAGGCGGGATGCTTTTATCAGAAATATTGTGACTGATTAGCTTTGCCAGGGAGAGAGTGGTGTCCTCGGGCTGTGCTGGCTCGACCACACCCCATCCCGCCCTAACACTCATCAGCTTCGCAGAGCGAGTCTATTAAAGTGAAGCCGAACAATGACGTGTTACTAATCAGATGTTGCTTGTAATTTGTTCACGGTGACAAATTATTAACCGACACCAGATGCGCATTCTTAATAAGGTGATGTAAATAAGTGAACGCAGTCGAATCAGGGCACTGCAGGCCTGAAAGTAATTAGCCAAAACCAATAATTTGTGATAAATTTTAAAATTAGCACTTAATTAATTATTCACAGTCCTAATGTCAAGCTTACTTATTAATGACGGAATGAATACGCAACTATTCAATTTCGAAACCAAACTGATCCAAAAGGAAGGAATATCAGGTCATGAAAAAATCTTACCTTAGACACCGTAGCTTAAGCCGGGATTCTTCAAGAAACAACCGTTGCCAGCTTTGTACTTTCTTTTATCCTTGGAAATTAAAAAAAAGCATTTAAAAATCACAATGTTTTCCGCTGCGCCCGCACCTTTTTGGATTTTATTTAGAACACCATGGTTACTATTTAGAACACCAGTAGTAGCCAGAGTTATTGAGACAGCTTTATACTTAGCCCGATGCTATCGCGAGATAAGATCGGCCATTAGAGCTCCCTCCCGCGATGTGATACAAGAGAGGTAGCTGTTAACAATTACCTCCCATCCTATCAAGCAATTTCACTTGTAAGTCGAAACTTCATCTCTGCTTGTCTCTGGCTTAAAGTTATTTTAACAAATGTTGCAAACGAACCACGAGAAAACGAACATAACACGAATAATCGAATGATAGAAGAATGAATTGTTAAACAAGTGAATAAAAGGGCAAGTGAATGAAGCAGTAGAAAAATGAATGATTTAATGAATGAAGGAACGGATGAACGAATGAATGACTGAATGAATGAATGAGTTAGTCCTAAGTGACTCTCATATTTTCCTCCTGACTTATAGCAATTATTTCAGTTTTGCTGCATGCGAATTAACAGTTATTCACCATTTAAATCTACGATGCGTGTAACTTGGATACAGCAATTTTAAATTTCTTGGTGGTAATTTTGTGTTATTCTAATGATCACAGAAATGTTGTCTGCTCACTTCTGAGCGCGTGTACTTTGCTTTTAATCGAATTAAAATCACCAGCAACATACACAATAAACAATAACAGTGACATTACTGAATTTCGTGTGCGCCTACATTACAATTGTAGCCAGGTTGTATATATAATTATTAATTTGAAGGTTTAAAAATTCTTTTCTTTAGAATTCGTTAATGTTAGGCGGGATGTAGTAGTTTCGAACTTTTTCTGAATAATTACTTATATTCTGAATCAGTATGTAGATCCTCTCGTTAAAGAATTCTAGCGACAAAGGCTGGTCTTATCTACAGTAAAGCACAAAATCTCATACGGGATAAGACCTTTTAAAGTACATGTCTTGAGAACACCAGCTTCCTTTTTATACCCACTTTCATTTCCTTTGTAGTAAAAAACTAGAAAGTAGAAATGTAGGAAAGTAGAAAGCAAAACTGAAGTTAATAGAAGCTGTTCAGCAACAAAACAATTTTAGAACGAAAATGTAAAAAACGCGCAATAAAATAGAGAAAAAGTAATAACACGTCATCACTCTTGCCGGGCTATTTGTTGAAGTTTACAGTCAAACTGAGAGCTTTCGCTTTGTAAAAAAAACTGACTATTGTATTTCACCATTCACATTTTTTACAGAAGAAAAACATTTTTTCCAACAAAACCGCCAGTCGGATATAATTTGGGACTGCATTACAAGCAGGATTAACTTGATCTCTTTGTTGTAATTTCTGGGCGTTTTATTCACGGCAGTTCAATTAACTTATCAATTTTCACTTCGTATCGGAAATCACAAGCTAGACGCCGCGCGGCGGGGCGCGAAATCTGCCCTGTCATACTCCAGAACGGGCGGTCCGGCAGCTGCATTGTTCGCGCCGCTTAGGTTATTATTCTCGCTGCGGCTGTTATTCTAGCGCCACCGGGTGCTGCAACTTAGAGAGCTTCGTACCTTTGTTTGTAATTGAACTTGTTACAATGGCATCTCATTTTCGACTCGCGCCTGCCATATCAAACACACCATTTCTCATTACCATGAGTCTCGATACCTCGGCTGTTGTTGCCTGGACACCAGGCGGTCGCACCGATCAACGATCACAATTATTACCAACAATGTGGAAAGTAATACATTAGTAAATTGTACAGATTACGCTTACAGTTATTGTAAAATGGCACCGTGTCATGTGACCGATATTGTATTATACAAGGGTTGTTATAACGGCGTAAATCATAGGAGCTGCCATCTGTCGACAAATTCGAGCTAGGTTTTTTGCAACCTGAGGCTACACTTTTAATTAAGCATGTGTAGCCACGAGTTTCTCTCTTTTATTGTCCGATTATTAATTTTTGTTTTACTAATGTTTTTGTAAGGGAAAATAAAGGCGTTTGTAAATTTGTGGGAACACTTTATTAAATGAAAGGTCAATCCTTCTGGGAAGTTAGGCTTATTTCAATTGCCGCGGAAAATATTAGAAGGGTTGAGAAATAAAAGTGTGATAAGCGCTTCGTGTAGTTAATAAAACCTCTTTAAAGTCGCTATCATTTCAGGCTTAGGCACTCCAGTTCTGAACGCCCATTCTTCCACCAATGACGTCATTCAACGACTAAAAGATGAACACTCTGTCAATTTCCGCCAAAAATTTAGATATCTAATGTTTCGATATTTTTGCCTAAGCATTAGATAAACTGCAGCGCGCGTTCATGGAAACCCAAGATGTCGTTTATGAAAAGTCACGAAGCGTACCATTATGTCATACAGGGTCTTGGACAAAATAGCTATTTCAATCATATAATGCGAGCGACATAGTTCTACGTAGAAAAAAGAAAGCTGTCAGCCTGTCAGAAAGCATGGTAGACGAATCACTCCAAGAAACGCATATTTTGTAGCCAAAAGTTGAAAATACTCAAAAATTGTGTATTTGCATGTAATTTTTCTTTGCTTCAGTTGAATGTAACTTTGTTTATAAAAAACAACTTTAAGAGTTGTACAGTGTAACATTCCTTGTAACAAAATTGGCCCTGCTAGCGTGCAAACGTCAGTGGTGTTACTTATCCAGTTTGTTAGTTCCCAAAAGATTGTCAACTTTTTTAATTAAAAATAAACTAAATTTATCTTTAAGATAAATCATAGAAAGTAAAAATTTGGCACACCGAGTAATGACTATACTGGATGTTATAAAAGTGTGTTCCAATATTAGGTTCTACATGTCACACATTTTAGTGCCAGGGTTCTTTCTTTGGAGTTTTTGGTCCATAGAAAGACTCGTGCAAAAAATTGTTTTTATTTCTCATCACGTGTTTCAGACCGTTTGTTGCAGACGCAAGACGGAGATGGAAAGCTGACATTTTCTTTCAAGGAAATACAATTAAAATTCATTTTCTTTGAAAGAAATACCTTTAAAAATTGAATTATCCGGTGTGGTTTTTTAATTTATGTCTGCATTGTTATACATTATGTACTATTCTAGTTTGTTGATTAAATGGCTTTTCGTCTGCTACAAATAAATTTGCAGGTTAGATTTGCTAAAACGTTGTATGAAAGCTTTTATAAACCAACACAGCTTATCCTTTCCTTTACTAATGGTTAATCATATCCATTAGCATTTAAAAAGGCTGTATTGAAATCAATTTCTTGTTTACTGCTAAAATACATATACACGACGGACAGATGCTACATAGACACACAAAATACCTTCTTACAGAACTTATTTTTAGAAAATAGGCTTACATCTGCGGCGATTATTTGCGCTCAATGGAACACATAGTTGCCACGCGTTCGCAACTCTCCACTCAGCTTCTCATTAATGGTAAAGTTGGTTTTCTTGAGTACCATCCACACTCTATTCCATTAGATACGAATAATACTTTCGTGCTGCGCTTGCCATGGCACCTATTGTGGGATCGAGAAACTGCCGGTACCTCAGCCTACAGCTGAAACGCAATGTCCCCCCATTGATTTACTTTGCCCACTGTTCTGCCCGCTATAGTAAATCATTTGTGTTTAAATAAATTTACCTTCATTCTTTTACAAAAACTGACTCCACATTGTTCATTTTTTGTCATTATTTGGCTTTGAGTGTATGTTTTTAAGGTGACTGTGAGTAATTGATGTTTAAGAAAAGAAAAAGGATATTTATTCAAGATAAACTTGATTAAGCACTAACTCGTTTACAACCAGATCCTGATTGGTCGTTGCAGTAATTTAAAAATATGAAAAATAAATACATGTTTGAGAGAATAATAAAACTAATAGAAAATTGTGCAGAAAAGTAGAAGCTTGCTTTTGAGAACTAGCCACCTGTTATGGCGCCAAATAGTTGTAGGAGAATGTGCCTGTATTTGGTCTATCCCATACTACATTATCCTGTATATAGGCTATTACTTTCCTGTACAATACTGATACATTTTTTAGATCGAATATCTAGGTCGTGGCGAAGAATCTCATATTCTAACTAACATTTTCTTGTGAGTAAGCTTACTGTGTTTTCTGTAAACTAACTCTGTGCGCTTTTGTTTGAGCCTTATTTTATTCTTGAATGTCTGAAATAAAATAAATAATAAAAATAATTATTATTACGTTTATATCAGTGCTTCTATTCTCAGTGTTTGAAATTTTCCCATGGACTCCACTTTGAAATTTTCTTTCAAAATCTTGTTTCTCATCTATTACAAGGATTCCAATTCCATTTAAGGCTCACACAGCTGCACTGCATTTCATCCAGCGTTCACGTCCATGAATAATTTAACACTGTAATTTTAAATAGGTAGGAAATCTCATTTGTGAAAATAACACCATCACTTTGGTTATCTGGTTATCCAATCAGCCTTATAAGCTGGTTTTTGAGGAAAGAGCTCCAATGTAAGAAGCTTGTCCGTGGTTCTATTACAGGATTGCTTGCATTTGAAGGGGATCTTACCTCTTTATATTCTCGCGCATTTAAGCGGTGACTTTACGCATTGATTCAATTTGTAAGGAGTTACAAAACCGGATCCATTTTAACGCAGAGGGCGGCTCTATTATTCATGCCTAGACCTTCATTATACCTTGGACACCAGGCTTAAAAACCAATAGGTGGCTGCAAGGAGTGGGTACTGAGCAGTGAACACCCACTTGCAAGAAAATCTTTATATTGGTAACTATTTGTGTGTATATAAATAAACGATGCGAATGATCAAGTCTAGGTAGTATTAGAATAGGTGACTATGAGCTTAATTAATTTGTTATTTAGAATATCTACAAAATCTCCACGCTGTGGATAACGCGTTTCTTGTTTTAGGCTAAAATTCTCAAAGAAATCAATTGTATCAGATGATACCCTAAGACTAAGAGCAGCTGGGGCGCAGAAGAGTCCTGTTACCATATTGTTACAAAGCTGCTGTTTATGAACTGCGTTATGTGTTCACCTAACAAAAGTCTGTCAAGATAAGTTGAAAATTTCACCCCCTTTTTATCACTTAATTAACAAAACAGTTGCAGAAAATTCGTTACCTTTTCTCGCGTTTATTTAGCGCTCGCGGCTGTTGTAATTATGAAAATCACACAATTATCTAATGGAAGATATGATTACGAAGTGAAATGATGGAGTAAGAGGCAGGCATTGTCGCTGCGGTGACGTTTGTTTAAATCCCGTGTGAGAACAGGAAGCCAGTGAATAAAGAAAAGCTGTTAATAATTACGCGAGATGTGGTTGAATAACAGAAGAATGAAGTACTAAGACGCTGATGACAGATTTAATAGTTAAGCTCTTGCGGCCAGCTTTAATGGATAAATTTACTCGTAAAGAGAAAGATGTCGAACAAATTACCGAAAAAACACAAAACAAAATTTTTAAATAAAATGAGTGAGTGGCGGGTATAGTGAAATTACTAATTAAGAACCTTAAAACCACGCCAGAGAAAATAAAGAAAAAATTAGACCAAAGAAGTGAAAAATATGACACAATACTTTACACGTATGTGTATCTCTGATACCTTAATGATAGTTTACTATAGCCTGAGCAAATAGGAAAAAATATATACATGTAGAAATGACTTAGAATTATTTCTGTAGAATACATATTTATTCGTATTAATTTGAATTATCTTTGGGCGTCACCAACGTGCCCACCACAGCTAGTAACTTTGACCGAAAGGACAATACTCGGAAACGAGTGAAAGCCGACGACGACGACGACGACGATCTTTGGGCGATTATGACAATGCGAAAACTGTTCTTAATTAAAACGTATACACGCCCTTTAACGCCTCACATATCTTGAATTTAGCAGTTAAGCCTTTTTGATGAATTTTATTAGGTAATATCTGCTCTTTATTAAAGTTTCAAGAAAAAAATATCGAATTAACTGACTCGGTTAGTTAAAAGTCGTCGTCAAAGAACAGCCGCCGTAATAAATAAGGCAACGCCTAGACTATAGACCAATATACAGTTTGAGATGCTAATTTGATTTTACATTTATCTTTTGTCTGATCTTATTTTCCATCATCACATCTGTCTCACAGGTTTCTTCACGTGTCATGAAGCGTTCACACCCATTTAATTAGAAAATGTCCTTTGATTCGACACCGCCTGTCTTTCGATAATTTTATTACAGTTAATTAGGCCGTGAGTGAATCTAGAAACTTGCGCCACCTTTGGGATCTATGCAGCTAAAAACAATGCTTTGAGTGAGTTTCACAAATGCCATTAAAAGTATAAATTAAAAGTGTAGAATAAAAGTAAAAATCATTGCAATTTTATGCTTGTACATGTGTTTCGTGTAACATGTAAGTACTCCACTCCTACTTCTAAATTTCAGGCTCAGCATAACATGAAATTGAACACAGATTTTATCTTGACTTTTCGGCTAGTTTTTGCTGTTTGTACTCCTGCTACACACACCCAGACACGATTATACAATTATACTCTTGATTTACCAGCTATTCGTTACAAAAACACACCTGACGCTCAGAATAACAATGAAGGTGAACGTATTTCGCTTTAGTTAACTTCAAACTAATTTAAATGAACTTATGGACTGCAGTGCTTAAGTTTTTTAACGCAATTGTATTTTGCGTTAATTGCGCAAATAAAACACGCAATAATTGTATTTTATGCAAGACAAAATAATAAAACACTTACTGAATGTCTGCGTGTTTTAGTTTTATTCTTGTTCACCATTGTGTGGCATTGTTATCACCATAAATATAATTGAGTTCGTCATCGTGATCTTTCTCATCGTCGCCATCGTTGCAATCATTACCATTATCATCATTAATTAATATTATCATCGACGTTATCAACCCTTCTTATGAACTATTTCTTTGCAAAATTGGACGTTTGTAGGCATTATACATACAGATTTTCACAGTTTATTAAATCAGAGCCTTTGTGACATTTTGTACGAGTTAATTAGTGACGAGGAAGTGCATGATTTTACGGCCAATTTCTGAAACAGGTGTACAAAGATAGGATTGTAACATAGACCAATTGCTGTAAATGATAAAAACAAGTAGGAGAATGTAACACACACGGTATTACTGCAAGCGAAAGAGACGTAATATACTCTTCTTTTGAATGATAATAGTCGATTGATATAATCTTGAAAGCTAGTAATACTTTGTGCTTACACAAAAGTCACTTGCTAGACAAATTTCCTCCATCGTCTCTTTGTTTGGAAAGAGATTTGAAAAGGTTTAATATTTCACAGGTAGGTAAAGAGGAAATTAGCCTGTGGGAGTTAATAATGACAGGTATATAACAAGAATCATTTTTGTTGGGTAATGATTCTATTGTTAGTTTACCCACATAATTTCATGGTGATTTTCGTGCTATAAGGGATTTTAGTAGTAAAATGATGCACTCTAACTTGTGTAGAATTTTCATAGGAATTTTTTAGGAATTTTCAAAACTGTACCTTACAAAGTATCATCTTCTGTGATTTTTACTTTACAGTTTTAGATACATTAATTGGTTGTTTAGAATGTAGATAAATCTGTGTTACAGTAATTTGCTGACCATTTGTGCTATACGTCTCACCTTGGTTAATTAACAATTATTTACCACAAATATAAGAAGAGTATGCATATATATCCTATTCTGTAAGTTACTGCAAATTTGTACAGCGGATAACCCATAGCAGTTCACACTTAATTATTACATGAGCAAGCGTTTTCTTAATTAGTTCATCTGTACCAGGATAATTGGGATTTAATCAACGCCGTCAAATCAAGTGAAAAATATCTCATGCTGTACAGTAACCGTTTTGTTTGTTTGTTTGGCTGTTTATTGCCGTACATCCGTTTGGAAAAGTATCTACAAAAAGTCCTCATACCACTAATCTGCTAGAGAAATATACCTCAAGGTCTCCTTGCATAACCAGAGGAAATCCAAGCTCTACAATAAATTTGACATAAGACTTTCTTTCTACTGAGAGTTACTTGCTTATCTTTTACATTATTACTGTTGTTGGTACTACTTTTGCTAAAAGAAGTTTAATACAGATAAACTTTGACCTTCAGATGGACATTCACATGGAATATTTCAGTGAAAAAGATTATTTTAGGGGTCACGTGACCATGCTGCGTGGACGCGATCACGTGATCAAAAAAGGTGTGTTATTTCGCATATTAAGGTATTATCTTTAAGTATAGGCAATAAGCATCTTTACCGAGGTAATTTCCCACTTTTTTGCAAAGGCAGCTTCCGTAATTGCAGAGAAAATTGCATTAAAATCAGTCGAGTTATGAGTTAATGCGTACGTGTGGGTTTAGATTATAATGCTAGCGTATAGAGTTACTTCAATGATATGGCATATCCATGCTATAATGGCGGATTCAAAATCAAAACATGGCGTATAGGCTTCTTATTTACAGAAAGTAATTTTCTTTTATTAACGTAATAGTCGGTATGTAAGACCGAGTAAGAGCTGCCTAAAACTTTAATAATAATAATCCAGTGTCTAGAAACTGAAAAATTGACGAGTCGGTTCTAGATGTTAATTATAAGGCCAAACCAGGGGTCCAAAGCAGGACTTGATTCTGTATGAAATCTATGTGGCGTCTTTAGCAGTGAAATGTATAAAGTTGAGTAGAACATCTGAGTGTTAAATAATACATGCTTTGCGTAACTAAAAACAGGTCAATTTTGGTATGAAAAGTAGGCTAGGCGAAAGACTAACGAATAACTAACCGCTTTTTGTAAAGTAAAACCCGGTATTTTGACTGTTGTAAACCAAACCTTTTAAACCATTATGATGCTTGTAAATGGCCTGCGTGCTGTGTTGAAAAGCTCCACTAAGATCTGCATCTCCAACGTTTTGAAAGAGGATCCAGCAAACACGTATCAGTTAACAGCTGAAGGTAGCGTCTTCATACACTAGAAAACTGTTTTTCAGTAAACAACGAGGCAGTAAGGCGTTTGAAACTCTTAAACCTGAAATCTGAATCTGTAGCTGCAAGTTTATACGAACAGACTTTATACATAAAATTCTCTTGAACGAAATATGCGTTAAAGACACCCCTTATAGTTTTATGTGAACCAATAGGTTATTATTTCTATGATGACGATCAGTTTTGTAGTTTCACTCGGTTGTTTTTTCCTATGTTGGCTTACCAAAACTGATTAAATTTAAGCAAAACAACATCTGCACAACCAAACTTAACCCAATGATTACATAAAGAATTACAATTATGCTTGTTACCTAATGATTTACTGTAATTCTCTCACCTAAAAATAAGAATTTCATATGCAGTGCAGTCAGTATGCGGCCTGCAGTCTGCATGCATGCGTGTTCTAGACCTCAGTAGAATGCTCTGCGTATTCAAGGAGCCTGCATAACATACTGAACAGTGCTGCCGCTACCAGAGAAACCATGTAAACAGAAAACGACAGTCGTATGTTTCTCGATATTGTATACTGTAATTATTGTACAGATCCAATTATAATATAATATCTGAAAATTAAAATTTTGACAAAAATTTAATGATCGCCAATCCTGTTTATAGTAAAACTGCAAGCGGATGGTTACAACGTGCAAAGCTTGTAACATTGAAGTAGTTCCGCGTTATTTGGAGCTTTTCGGCTGTCGAATAAACTCTACTGAAGTGTAATTACTAAGCCTCATACTATCAGTCTTACCCTACACATAACTATTTCATAGATTTTCAAGTAATGCAGGACCATTTTTATTAGGCCTTTTCATAAACTCGGGGTGTTTTTGCTTTAAACAATTGCAGCATTGGTCAAGCACAGAAACACAGAAACACGAAACAAAAGTAATAATTACTGAAAAGTCTTAACAGGTTACCACTATCGCCTTTAGACTCATGTGCTCAAATTTGTTAATTTGCTCTGGTATAGAACTGCGGTTATTACACCATCTTTAGTCTAAGGCTTGATCAGTTTTCTGGGTTCTCAGCGTGTATGCCGTTAAACACAGGTATATGTGAATTTTTTTAGATAAAAACTAAACTATTTGACCTTTACCGTCTCTATTCAGCTTTGCAATCTCATGAACTAACTCATGCGCCGTAATTCATTTAGCTCAGAGGGGCGCTGCTATATTCCTAACTGATTATAGGTACTTTTTGTCAAATTGAGGACCAGTCCAACAAAGAGAGTTTTGTATTTTTGATGTGTTATACGTCCTTATCCGTGGATTTTAACGCCTTTAGTGTACATCATAGGGAAAAAAACCCTAGGCATATATGAGACCAAGACGAATCTATAAAACGTTGTAGTATGTGCAGCTAGTTGTAGAAAAATTACATTTATGTATTTAGTTTTTCATACATTATAACTAGGATTAAATAATACCTTCTATTTGTTTGTGTATCTGGGCTTACACGTAAATTCTTAGATTTTAATTGCATGCACTGTTTAAAAACAGAAAAGGCAGCAAAATTCTGGCAATACCATGGAATAATATCTGCAATCTTCAAGTACATCTGTAAACTAGCTTTATTTATGGGTTGGGAGTAACAGGCGATATTGTCTGCTTCTCTTTCCCTCCTGTGATAAACACTAACTTTTCTTAGTAATTGAAAATATAAAATGAATAAATCTGTACATTTTGTTGCATCATACAATATTTCAAACAATTGCGTGTATACTCTTAAAATGCTTTTTAGCGTTTCTTTTTAAATTAAAGTTATGGCATAGAGTGCAACCGTACTTTATTCCTAATTCCGCATCTGAGTCATTCATAAATACAACATTTTGTACATGATAAATGAACACGTATTTAAATTATTCTTATAGATCTTAATTTGCGACTATCAGTCAAAAAGTTTACCGCAGCCGTACGTTCCGTACCGTTCTCTGTACACTTCTGTGCACTTTTTTGCACGCACAATAATTGCAACCTGCTCTAATTGCATTCGCATCGTCAGTTGAAACGTCGTCAATTGCACATTAATACAACAAAATGGTATGAAAATAAGAACGGGTTAGATTAGAATTATTGCCACTCTTATATTATTTACCCTCCCCCTCCCCCTCCATTGTCCACATGACTATCATGTATATCAATAACCTGTCATGTGCGACATCGAAATTAGAACTTATAAAATTGACTTATACTGTTATTACTGTTAACACCGAAACTATAACTTCTTTTTTCTCACAAACTTAATCCTTCTAATGTCAGAGTAGTTGGCGAAATCTCTGGATGACATGTAAACCTGGTGGAAAGTATCAGGACTTCTTTCTTGGTTGACTGAAATTTGTACCCGGCGTGCTCAACACACATGCCGCTTCAATCATCAAATTAAAATAAAATTTTCAGTTGTTTATTTCTAGTCATTGTTATTTTATTGTCGTTAATTTCAATACGTAGACGACATGGCTTTAGTTTTTCACGAAATTAAGACATGAAACGAGTGTAGAATCTGACCCACGATAAATTCAAAATGACTGTTAGCTTAACTTAGACCCTCAACTTAGATGTATGACACGATAAGTTTCTCAGGAATGCTGAAATTAGATTGATACCTGCACTTCGGACCCCCCACATTGAAGGTATCGGTCGAAAAATGTCAAATGGACAACCAAGTGCGCAAATCGCCGGATTAGTGGGATAATCCTTCAAATCTCTCCACCTATTAAACTCTACCCGTTGTCCTTGGTCGGTAGGGGTTTAAGATGGGAAGATATGGCTATAAGAATGAACTTGAATAAGAAAACTGGGTTCTCTCTACGTGGTGTAGCTTACACTGAAGATAAGCATCTGTAACAGATGCCACCATTGAGATCCGTGTGACAGATTTACTTTGAGCTGAAGAAAGAAAAACAGTGTAAAGTAGTTTTTAAGTACGCCCACCATTTTTTGCAAGAATTTTTTTACCTAAGTTCTCGCATGGGAGCTAGTAAAAACACCTTATAACAAAACTAGTGTAGGTAAACGCACTTAGAAATGCCAAAGTATACAACAAAAGTAGTAAAATAGATTCAGGTTTATTTTCCGAATATTAAAAAAAATTAAAACAAACATACTTAAATGATTTAGTGTGGTAAAATGACAGCCGTGAGATTCCTGAATAAGTTAAGAGGTAAAAAATTTCTTGTAAAATTTCTTATACCTTTTCACACATTTTCTGAGCTGACATCCTGTTGTTTCCATATCTATTTATGAGTTAAATTTAGAAAAAGTTGTGAATACTATTATTGTCCAAGAATGATAAAAATTCGTCTCGAATTATAGTACTGCCAGTATGCTCTAAAATTTTACGCAGGCCTACACGAAATAATAGTGTTCATTTACCGAGTAGGCCTACATTGTGATTTCTTGTCTTAATGAAATGTATCCACTTAAGCAATACTGTTAAAGTAAAATTGTAATTACAAATTTTTGTTTATATAATAACAGTAATAGTATATTCTGCCTCAATATCTTCATGATTTTTTACTTTTTTCTCTTTTATTTTCAAATGCTTCATTAAAGGCTATATAACCACAACAGACATTGAAGTTTTACAACAATTATGATTACACAAAGAATTCATAGTTATTATTAAACAAAAGAGACTTATCAATTAAATAACTTCCTTTATTCTGAATTTAGAATGCGTCCATTCCGTTAAGATAGCCATGTTTCGCGTTTTTGGCGAGAGTGAGCGAGAATGACGTTAGACGTACAGAAAGCGTCTTTGGTTACTGACATTTGTTTACCGATTTGGTGACCTCGTGACTGTACTCATAACGTCATTCGTCTCGCGCAACGAAAAATGACAGTTCTTCAAATTTAATGCTGCTAACAATAATGTAATAAAAAAGTCAAAAGAAAAGTTTTACAGTAAGTTTATAATAAAATAAATTGAATATTCGTAATGAGAGTAGGATTTTAAGTTGTAAAAGTTTATATTATAGTGAGGGTTTAGTTTGACTTTAATTGTTTTAATTTTTCTCTTTTACTTTTTAATTTTTCCTATTTCCTATTTACTTTTTAGTTTCCCATTGCCTGTATTCCTAGCACAAACCATGAAAATTTTTGAATGCTTTGATGATCAAAACATTTAATTTTTTTCACAATATTTTGCTTAGTTTTGGAGAAATTTCGCTGAAGACCATGATTTATTATTTAGGTAAATATTTTCTGTTTTTCCTTATGTTTGCTTATTATAACTAGAAGTCACTTGTTAATGGAACAGAATTATTGATTTTTCTCATGTCAAGCTAGTCAATAACTTATTTTAAATTGAATTTAACATACGACAAAAGCGTTCAGTTGTTTTATTGTTTTATAACAATAGGCTAATGATAATAATGATAATAATAATGATAACAACAACTGTCATTTTCATCGCTCCATTTAATTCTGGCTCTCTTCCGAAAACACTTTCTGACAAAATTGTGCAAACATGTTCTCTGCACTTATTTTTTTATGTATTTTTCAGGCTATTATTATGGTGAATCTTAGTCATTTAGTAATATTATGTAAATATGTTTTAGCAAAGGGTGTAAATTTTATGATTAAACAGGCGTAAGCGTTACAAGCCTGCTGGCGGCAGCTTTTATAAAATAATTCTTTTTATGAATGGCTTAAAATGAATAAATACTAAATAAAAGCAAGAGACATTGGTTTAGTTCACTTGATTTATCTCTGTCGTGCTTCCAGTGTTAAATATAAAAAAACAACTAAACACACGTTACTTTATGAAAACACGTAATTAACAATCAATAGGTGAAAAAATTCCAATATGAAGTAGTCTATTACAGTCAGCAAACTGATATGTACAATATAGAAGTTTAATTTCATTCAGATGTAGTTCGAACATTTGCCAGGCGGTATCTTGGAGGTGTTTTTAAAAGTAAGAAGTCGAAAAGGCCTGAATTATTGTTGCTTCCCATAAAGAAAGGTGTTTCTGTGAAATTAAGCTCACTCTGTATACAGCCAGTATTCCCTTACCTTTCAAACTGAACTTCATTAAGAGTGCTTGTCAAGCATTTCTCTGTTAGAACAGGAAGTTTTTAAGATTAATAAGCTTTGGAAACTTCAACATACCAACTTTCCCATGCTGCTAAGAAAATCGTAAGGAGACAAATTTCCAAATTAGACCAAGATTAAGTTCGTCTTAGAGAGAAGTGATAGTAGATAATAGGGAGCTTTTATTCAAGTGCACTCGGTTTTAAACTTAGGGCAGGAAATGAGTAGAAATCTTTAGCCAAATCAGTGAATTCCTTTACATTGTTAATTCTGCACTTCAAAACTTTCTCACACTTGTTAAAATGGCGTTTAATTCTAAACTCTAGTTGTTTATAACGATTGTTGTTAACTTCATTATTGTCATTGTGCTGCTATAATTCTGCTGGTAGTCCCTTAAATATATTTGATGGAAACTGATAATTTAATTATGTATCCGAGATGACTGTTTAGTGGTGGAAAAGTTTCAGTGTACCCGAAGTTATTTTTAGATTTTTAAAATGTACACTTAGGCGAAAAAGGTCGAAAGTATGACTATATATTAATCAGGGGCCTTACGGCTAGAAGTACAAAGTCCTAACTTGACCAACCACACAGCTACTGATAATATTTTATTTTTTATCTTGAAATTAAGATTAGTTAATTATTGTCGCAGCATCCTCATCTCTGAATTATTTGCAACATTCACTTATAACTGCAGTTTGAATTATTCTGGTGCAAGTAATGTAACAATATCACGTAAACGGGTGAGCCGGCATAGCATATATACTAGATCAGCATAATTATGTGTCTCAAAAACAATCTTGGTGTCATTGGCATGAAAAAGGCTCTGTTTCAAACCAACATCATCTTTTTTGCCCGTTTTCTCTCTAATAATTGAGACAAATATCAGCTCCACGGGTTAAGTTAATTAACAATTTGGCATATTGTGTATTAAGTTTCACACGGCAATTGTATTTTTTGGTTATAATTTTCATATATATAATAAAACATTAATCATGATCATCATCATTTTACCCACTTTTCCCTGTCTGGGTAAAATAAAAAATTATCCCGCAAATAAAAACAAGGAAAAAGAAAGAAAGGGTACAACGTTTCATATAAAAAGACGAAGAAGAAAAAAGAAAACCTACCAAAGCTGAACTCTGTTTGATGTCTCCTTAAATATTCAACTGAGCATATTTAATTCCTAATAGCTCTATGTATTTGTGACTGCACTTACCTTGAATCGCTCAAAAATTAGTTGAGTATTTTTTCGTGATTTTCTTTCTGTTTTTATGTCTTTTTATGTTCCCTTGAAGAACAAAACCCACAGCTGTAGTTCGAAACGTTCGTTATGCCTTTTATTACTTCTCTTTTTTCTACTTTTTGCTTTTCCTCTTTTTCATTTCCGATATGTACGAAAAGCCCTTTTATAATTGACGTTACTGCCACGCTTTCATTGTTTTTCAGGGTTAATATTTTTTCTACTCACGTTAGTTTTTTGATAGCCACTGAAAACGCAGCGAGTTTACATAGCAACGACCAACTGGTATTGTGGTCACAAGTGGCAGTATATCATGAAGCACTCTTGAGATACAAAGTGCGTGTAATGAGCAATAGAGGAGGATTTGGCAGATGAACAACCGGTAAATTCCAGTTGTAATGCAGACCACACGCTACGGACAAGGAAAAGAAAATTCTAGAGCCACTTGTTCTGCCTACTATATACTGTGTGGCTGAATCTTGGAAAAGTGTTAAAAGACACAAATCTTTAATTAATGCTGTCAGATACTTGCCCAACATTATTAATTCGACGTGAAACAGAAACAAATAAGACTGAAAAATTTTCGTAAAACATTACTGTCTTTCGACAAACCGTTGAACATATTTTGTTAATGAAAATGGCTGAAGATTTATGAAGGCAAAGCATTCTGGTTATCCATAACAATCATCATTATTATGTCTGCAAAGGAAACACAAACACAATTTTAATACGTAACTAGATTATTAGTAAGGCAAAACAATGCAAAATTAAATTTAATGACAAAGAAAAAAAACCGTTCAAAAAGACATATGTCAGATCTAGTAATAAAATATTCCATTTTCGTTCGTTTGCATTAGTAAACCTGAAAAATAGATTCAATCTCAAAAATAGTTTGCATAAAAGTTGTTGAATTAAGTTGCCATTATACAAAATTTTAGTTCATTTTACGCCCTTTTTAATTAGTTTTGTTGTCCAAGCCTTCATTTTTCAAGAGGAGTACAGCCTTACAATGTTTTCTGTCCCATTTGTCTTTCATGTCAAATGTGACATAGTAGCTAAGGTCAGACAAGCGGGCGGTGGTTCTAAGAAACATGCAATAAAAACGTTCCACAAAGCCGGAGTCCATGAAGGTATCAATTGCCTTTGGGCGACAAAATTCGAGGACAACCGTTCAAGATCACTAAAAACAGAGGTGACGCGACACTGATCTGGACAGATTTCACAACGAAATGTATTGCTATATTAACCACTTTTGCTATGTCTGCACATAACGTTTTCTCTGTACGTCTAATTTTAATCAGAAATCCAAAAGAGTGCGTGCGGAAACTATTCTGGACCTGCGCACAGCTGAAATCTATAACGAATTTGGAAATAATTATTGGAAATTGGAATCTATGTGATTTCCTGTTGTATCAGTCTGGAGCACATTAACACACACATTTTTTCTGTGTTTCTTATAACCATCGTCCACTTACCTAACATAAACCTGACCAATATACATCACATTTGACATGGAAGAGAACAGCGAGACAAGACAATGTTAAATGCTGCAAACTTTGCTTGACCAATGGAGGCGATGTTAGACAAAAAAGCGAAAATGGATATATTACAAATGAGATTTTGCTGTTAAATAGCCCCATTGTTTTTTACCGCAACCTACGTGGTGGTGATGAGCAAAATTTTAATTAAATCAATAAGTTTTTTGGAAGTAAGCATACGGAAACTCATGAAAAGCTCGTTAAAACGCAGTTAAATACCAATAAATAGTTTTCTTGTGCGTATAAACGAATTAAAATCTGCAAAGGCAAATTATTTCACGCTGGTTACCTATTTTTTGTAATCTCGGCTACCTATTACCTGTAATCTCTGCTACCTATTACCGGTTTCCGTTGAGAAATCATGTTCTCAAATTAATTTAACAAATGTGTAGCTTCATTGTAAGGCAGCGTGTCAAAGTTTGGCCCGCCGAGGAGTAAGGCGATAGTCCATAATTTGGACGTCCAACGGGGCCATAGAGTTGCTACTAATCATTTCGGTTCTGTGTAATTACCTCGGGTGTAAAATTGCAAGATAGCCCAGAGTTGGGTGTGCATTTATACATGTTACAGAATAATACCGTCTCTGTTTGAGAAAAGGTGAAATAAATACCTGGAACAGTTGTCGATCCTATATCGGTTATGCGAAAGAAAATATAAGTAACTGTTAAGTTTGAACTGCGTGTGTGCATGTATGCAATGCTGTCTAGAAACACGACGTTGTCTGCATGTGTAGGGACGTCAGAGGCGTTGATATTTCCTTTCTCGTTTTTTGTCCTGTCTCTTCTTCTTGTCGTCTTCGTCTTTCTTCTTGTTTAAAAAAGATAAAGAGAATTTCGCGGCAAAGCTGCAGAATGTGATGACAAAGTCATAGGCTCTTACTCGTATAATAAGATTAGAGGTCAGGTTATTGTTTAAATTTAACGGTTTCTGCAATTATATAGCAGCATCATATTATTCACGCTTCTCCTGCCAGAATGGATACATTTCTTAGTAATACTTTGACATGGGCTGTATTTATTTTGCATCCTTGAGGTGTAGATATACCTGTCAACTGTCATGTATAAGAAGAAAACAAAACTGTGTGTTGATAGTCAGTTTAGGACTCGCAGTCACTAGATCATCGCTCTGATGTACAGAGCAGTCACGGATAGCAGATCAGTAGCAAACGACTGAAAGAATGAATTTTAGTTAAACCTTGCCAAACAAGGTGGTGGATCAATATTTGCCAAAACCGCCTTTGAATGTGACTTTTTTCTTTTTCCTTGTTATTGACCAGTTAAGCTACTGGCGTGAGAGAACACATTCATTTAAGTGGTAGTCTTTTATTGGAAGTAAATATTTTCTAGGTCATAGTTTTTTCGTCATTAAAAAGTTGTTAGTTTTATTTTTTTATCCACATTTCTGTTCGCATAGAGATGTTTTCGTTATAGGAAACTGACAATTAGAAAGTTAAGCACTATTTAAATGATCAAATATTTGCAGGAATGATATTCTTGTTTACGTAAAACTATGGCCATTCCTGGAGCAACTTTTTATAACCGCATATAAAGAAATATTCACTTTCTATACAAGTTGTGCTATAATCAATCACGTGCTTTATTATTGACGTATCTAGCATAAATTGTACGTTTTAAAAACTTTTAAATAGGTTAATATATTCTTCAAGTACTAAAAGTGCTGTCATCTATTAGTTAGGTTGAATTTTATTTATACTTCTTCTTTATACAAGTAAGTGACAACGAAGCATAGTAAACTGAAAATTTCCTGTTGCTTTGAGTTTAATTGCAAAAACTTTTTTTCCTCCATGCTTCTTTAGAATGGGTTACCAATTCGATTCAAAAGCGCCAACTCTTACATTTTCTGTTAATCCAATTTTCACTGAATCACATTACGGCCAACCATATGCATGACGACCCTATATACTCGATTCGTATGGTGAGTTAGAGAACGTGTTGTTTGTCAAAACGCCTTTCAAATAAACATGGTCGCATATTTGCATCGACCGAGAATCTCAGTATAGCCTTTAAATTTACTGAATGGAAGATTTATAAATCAGGAGTAAGTTAACCCATACATTTGACAAGATGTATTCACCCTGCTTAATCCAATCGTATAAAATTTACGAATTTTGCCTGTTAGATTAGTATTCAAAATTCTAAACCGCTATAAATGAGTGTCATCCATCAAACAAGGAAGAAGTTAAGAATCTTATCTGATTTCGGTTTTATTACCCGGCTAATATGATTTTGACAGGTAATCGTGAGTCAGCGTGACACATGCGTATCACCTTGCATAAAACTTATACATCTGCCAAGTTAAAAGTTTCCAAATCGTTTGTTTGTGTAGCCATCACCGGAACTGCCAACGAGCCCTTACAAAATTTGAGCGTTATGTATCATGTATGGTGATTGTCACTCCTACAGACGAAGGTGTTTCAGAAGACATTCACCAACTTAATTTTCAAATAAGCAAAGAGCAACGGTGCAAAAATTGCTATAATAGAAAAAAGCGAGTTTGGTATATATGCGTAATATCGCTGCAGTAAATTTACGAAGCCAAGTTTGATGCTAGCAATGTACTCACGATTCGCAGACATAAGTTCTCCCAGCAACTGAATTGTTATATTTGGCTTCGCTTATAATTTTAGTAAATTTCAAAAATTACTAGGGACTTTTGCAACTCCTGTATTAGCGATAGAACTGAGAACTCGGTGATTGTAGAGGTATATCCTATTAAAGCAAGGGGTCTTCGTAATATTGGCCACCGTCTCACCTGCGTAAACTCTCGACTCTCGTGGAACAAAAAAAATTCAATTCTTGAGCAGATATTCACAAAGTCGAAAAGACATCCGCGAATTTAAATGATTTTTTAAATCGCCTTGTTTTCCTATAACGCTGGCTAAACAATTGTTTCAGATACATGTACGGCGCGTGGTAAGTTTGGTACTTCTTATTTTCCAGTTGAAACAATTATTTTATGCTGCGATACAGAAATGCTCTCTTTTTCTAACAGAACCAAATTTTACAGTACCAAACTTTCCTAGTACAAAATTTGCCAGTACCATTTTTTTATTGTTCGAAACATGTCTGTACCAAACTTACTTGTACCAAGCTTTCCTACATTCATATTTACAGAACATTTTATACGAAATTCCTTTTTCTTCAGCAAATTATTGCCGCAAAACCACAACCCTTTCTTTAGTTTAATGTCGGTATGTCCGCAGTTTTCGTCTGTAATTCATTCTTACACCTAGTGCGGTTTTGGGTATGTCAGATTTTGAGTAATTATTCAGCGGTTGAAAAATGTTGTTGACAGGTAAGCTCGCAGACAAAAGTCCACTTTTTGGAATGAACATTTTATTTCGTTAACTATTGTTGAAATATAGGCATCCTCACTAAAAGATGTTTTTCAACGAGTTGTTGCGCGTCACCGATAACAGCCGAATTAATCTTCAAGTGAACCAGTTAAAACAGAAGAATATGTTATTGCAAGAGACGGTGATCAGTCTTTAAAAAAGTGCAAGTACATAAGCACCTTTCTAAACACCGAAGATGATATTAAAGATAGAAAGCAACAATCAATGCCTGCTTTTCTTCAGCACAAGAATGCATTAACTAGCAAGAAATTAAGTTTTAACATAAGACTTCGATTATTTAATCCTTACATTACCAGCATATTTATGTTCAACAGCGAAACTTGGAGGTTTAACGATTACTCAAGAAAAGCATTTCATAGAAGTCTTCTAAGGAAAGTTTCAAAGATAAGATGACTATACATAATCAAAAATGAAGATTTATACACCAGAAAGAAAAAAAATTCTTCGAGTTCAAATGTCAAGATCCGAAGATTAAGATGGCAAGGACATCTTTTAAGATTACCAAATGAAGCACCAGTAAGAATCGCCATAAGGTAAGATTTAGAAGCTTGCAAAAAACCACTTTGCTAAGATAAATAAAGATGTTCAACAACTTCAACCAAATCTATCTTTAGGAGAAGAACTTGCGCTGTTAGCTGCAGAAAGAAGTGGCTGGAATACTCTGATAAATGTTGATGCCTCAATGCCTACAATAGGTGGAATGAGACTTTGAAGAAAGAAGAACAACTATTGTTGACGAAAAACAATACAGATCTTAGTCAACAATGACACAGTAGGTTACATTTAGAACAGCACTAACACAAGAAAAAGGCTGCAGTTGTGCGCATTAAAGAACATTCAGAGATATATCTATAACGACAATGTTTAAGAAAAATAAGCAAAGCTCTAAGAAAGCACTTGCAAAAGCTCGTCGTAAAGCTGAACAAGCAAAAGTTGTCGCCTACAGAGAAGAATGTTTAAGAGAAGAGTTAAAGGAGCTCACGGAAGAGTTAAGTCAAGTTAAATTCGATGTGACCGAGTTAAGAGCTGAAAAGATCTGGCTGAGTGACGAACTGGAGAGGAACAATGACGAAACAAATGAGTATATGAAATATATAGAAGAGAGAAATGATCAGAGGAACGCGGACATTTCCACACTCAAAATATTAAATGAACAGCAGGCAGCTCGGATAGCGCAGGAAATGAAACAAGCACTAGATGAGTTTGAAACGAAGAAGCACGAACATCAGTTAGAGAAGTATAAGTTGGAAAGTGTGATGTCAAAGTTGGAAAAGCAGCTACATGAACTGGAACCATATAAAGCTTTGCGAAAGGCCCAGGAAGAGAAGATAGCCAGTTTAAAAAAGGAGATGATTGAGCGCGAGGCAGAACACGCAAAGACGATAAACAAACTAAAAATAGAGTTTTTACATGAAAAACAGAATTACGAAAAAGAAGCTGAAGAGATGGTACGATCTCTGGCAAAAGAAGCCAACAAGGAAGCCTCTCGTTGTTTAATGGAGCACATACAAGCAGCTGCATCCGACAATAAGCGTCTTACAAAGACACTTAGAAATCTGTTTGAAAAAACGAACGAGCTGAACCAAAAGAAGCTTCTACTGAAAGAACAAAACAAAGTACTGGCTAGAGAATTGGCTTTCAGCAAAGAAGTCAAAAGACCCATCAAGGACAAGCCAGATGACTATTCGGGGGAAAGCAAAGCCGTGACTAAATTCTGTGCTGAAGAGTGTTATCCTTGTGATTCTTGTACATGTATGGATCAATAAATATGCACATCTCATTAGACAGAAACATATGTTAAACAAAATAAAATATCAACTTCGCAATTAAAATTAAAACCAATAATTGCTATACTTAACTGCAAAAATCATTATAGCTAAAATACAAACTGCACTGCAAACGACTACTACTCAAAGACTGCATTTACGTAATGAAGATGATTGTGGCGCTATCGGAACTTCATTCAATGTCAAAGATTGTTTTCTATGATGAGATACTGAATCGGTTGAGGTATGTGAGTCTCATTCTACAATAGAAAAGAGTCTAGGGTGTTACATAAACGCGTTCATAATAATTTTATACTGTTGGTGTCGAATTCTGAGTGTAGAACGTCAACTCTGCGCAGGCTTCATTACCGTTTTTCGTGTCAGAGCTGTGCGTATAAAACGATAATATGCATCTTAACTGAAGGACAGCAAATATTATCAACTAAGCAACTCATAATGTGCAATAAATATTCATGTACATCGATTGAAAAATTTCTGCATGAAAACCCCGCATAGCCGGAGAGTGTTAACCGTGCCATCTGTTTTGATATAGACAACCATTAAGTAACCAATGAATTCTTGAAGGCATTTTAATCCAGTCCGACACTGAATGCCCGGCGGGCCGAACATGAATAATTAAGGGACGAATTTAAATACATCGTGTATCATGTCGATCCGGAAAGGGTGTTATCCGACGGTGGGTTGTGGGATCGGGTTGCGTGCACGCTTGGCGAGTTTATTGTGACAATGGTTCGTCTTCCCACGCGGATCGAACTCTCGAGTGCATTGGATGATGATAAAGTCATTGTTGACTTGCCTTACATGTTCATTTATCTGATTATGGGATAAATAATAGTTGGTATCAGTTTTCGTTAAACTAATTACGTTTTGCGTAATAGCTTATACAAGAAGCGTGCCCTGTTTCAGCTCGGTGCAATTTCAATTTTCCATGCGAGGGCTATTTGCATTTGGCTCTGAAAATATCGAAGTTTAAGTAAAGTTTCATTAGGACCAAATTACAATATGTAAAATTACCGCGAAATTTTGCAGTTTTTCGGTTTACGAGTCAAGTAGCAGTTAACTGAGTTTAATGTTAGCTAAATGTGAAATTGAATGCAATACAACAGACGCTGTGTCTCTCAATAAAGATCTCTTAACTCCATTTTCGTATTGTATTTCATTCATGTATGGAGCTGCTATTATTTAATTTAAACAGTTAAGTGTAAAACTGCACGTAAGGTTGCACGTAATACATTCAAGCATACTGAATGACAATGTAAAAGGCAAATTGAGAGACACAGCTCTTAACATATTTGTCTTTTATATGGCGTTCAGCTTCACACTTAATTAACAATTAACACTTTACTGAAATAACTATTACTTGACTCAGAATCAGAAAACTATAATACAAGAAACTTGCAATTAAGTGTAGACATATGCTAATAGATATGTAATATAGGCTTACTAAGAAGGTGAAGCAAATTAGTTTATTATCAGCGTCGTCTTTCTGTTGCAATCCTCATTAAAACAAATAATACCTTTGCTTCACATTCTTGCGAGCTGGACGATGATATAATTTGTGTACAAGCAGAAGTCTATTATAACAACAGACCTGAAACGTTGACAACTTTCTGAAGTAACCACTTAAAGGTAATCTATGTATACACTGCCGCTTTAAGAAGATAATCTTGTAAACAATAAATCCAAATCCAGATTACGGTAAATCTATTGTTTCTCAAAGAGAGTATTAGTCTGAAGGGCCTGATTCCCCTTGTTAATAAACGTCAATGCCTTGTTGATCGGCTCAACTTACAGGGCGCCTGAAAGGACCTGGTTAAACCAAAGTAAATTTGTTTTGAGGACCGAGGTATTACGTTTCCTGGGTAATTAGGCTAAATTATAGGTTTCTAAATAAGCTGTATTGTTTCTGATGAAGACGCAACAGCTCTTCCGCATCTTAAGATCTGCGTGATGCGCATGCGCACTAGTCCAGTTCCAAACAACACACGTAGCTAGTACAGATACAATTTTGACATTGGAGGTCTGCCCAAATCTTTTCTTTAGGATCTTAATTACTAAACGAGTAAACGAATAAGTAAACGAGAATTAAGGAATTATTCTGCTTTGCATTGTTTTCTTTTCTTGTCATTGAATGGACACTATGGTGTGCATAATATGAAAACATTATAAGTAAATGAGATATTAAAGTAGCACAAGTTTATTATTGTGTTTTTTTGTCATTGGATGGCGCCACTTTGGTGTGCATAATATGGAAAACATTGTTTATCACTTTAGCGGTGGCACCTACAAAACTTCTAATCATCTGGCAGAATTTTGATTTTACAGAAGATTTACTTTAATAAATTTACTGAATTTAAGAACTAGCAAAAGAAGTTAAACGTGAATAGATTAGTTTTAAGAGTAATTCAAGTGTGACGTTTTTGCATTATAGATGCCTCTCTCTCTCTCTAAGATACGGGAGAGATAGAAAGGAAGTGAGATGCTCTTCTTTTCCTAAGTGTTTTATTTGCAAATGGGTTTATGCCAAGAAAAACTGTTCACTAGTTGAGAGTTCTTAAGGATTTCAGCTCTGCCAGCTGCGGTTTGTCTAAGTCAAACGCAGTTGTTTCACACGATTGTAACCACCCTAATTCTTGCATTCATTTGTTTCTTAAGAGATCATATCCGTCACAGCCTCGCTAATAGTCTTTCACTCAAATCACTCAAACTATTGTTACTGGTCTTACACCCTCTCTAATCTGCTTCGTCAAACGTCGTCTTAGCTCTGCCGTTTATTGCTTACCTGTTAAACTAACTTTCGTTAAAAAGTTGATTCGAAATAAATATCAGCACAAGGTTCTTAGCGCAGATTAAGGAACTGATTCACACTCGAGCAGTCAGAGCACGCATTGCGACCTTAGGATGACAGCTAAGCTAACAACAGATAGACAATTTTTGCACAGATTAAAATATTTACCCGCGCTACTCGAATACTGATTTTATTGTCAATATTTAGATAGATGCTTTTTCGATTATGAGTGTTAAAAGACGGAGAGAAGATTGCAAGGAGGTGGTTTGTAAGATGGGGGTGTAATCGTGTTGGTGAACCGGACATCTAAACATTGTCATTAAGAAAAATGGGAAAAGGGGAAGCACCCAGTTTAACTTCCTTTTCGAGTTTTGTTATTTCGTGTTGCTCAAGTATTGTGGCTAATTTATGTTATGCTAATGAATAAATGAATAAAATAATGAGTAAATAAATGAATGAATGAAAAAATGAATGAGTGAAAGAAAGAAAGAAAAAAAGAAAGAAAGAAAGAAAGAAAGAAAGAAAGAAAGAAAGAATGAATGAATGAATGAATGAATGAATGAATGAATGAATGAATGAATGAATGAATGAATGGATGAATCAATGGATGAATGAACGAATGAATGAATGAATGAATGAATGAATGAATGAATGAATGAATGAATGAATAAATGAATGAATGAATGAATGAATGAATGAATGAATGAATGAATGAATGAATGAATGAATGAATGAATGAATGAATGAATGAATGAATGAATGAATGAATGAATGAATGAATGAATGAATGAATGAATGAATCAACGAATGGATGAATCAATGAATGACTAAATAAATAAATTAAGGAAAGAAGGAATTAAAGAAGGCAGGAAGGAAAGAATAACAGAAAGAAGAAAAAACAGAACGGTATGTATACATACTTGCAAAATATGAAAGATTGCTAGGCTACTGGCTGCGGTTATAGCTTCAAGAGGTTGGCTATCTGAGCGTGAAATTAACCCTGCAGTTTAATTAAACGGCAGAGATACAATATATATTTAGATTCTGGAAAGTAGTCTTGCACTAATAAAGACAGAAGGATTAAGATAACTCATCCAGAAAACAGGATTAAATCACCGATATTGGCGATCAAGCAGAAGTATTTTCACCATATCTCTACGAGTAGGAATAAAGAAAGCAGTAAATGAAATTGAGACCAATTCGTAAATTGATGGAGCCGCAAAGATATTCAACAAAATAAACCTTTATTTCCGCATTGTTTTTGTTATCTGTTTGCAATTTATTATACATGTAGTCAGTATGTTAATTATTATAATCAGAGAATGTAAAATCCGGTCAATATGAATACAATATAATGTAACACAATATACGCATCCTACCATGTAATTTTGTGTTTATAATGCATTATTATGAAATCAGCGAATCATTTCTACGCCGTATCTTCAACTAAATACCTTGAGCAGCTAAAATCTAGTGTTAAAACTTACAGACGTTTTAAATGAATGAAATTCATTAGTTTACAAACATACAAGTTACTATATCTTCAAAATTACACAGTAAGAAACAGTAAAAACAACATTGTCTTTGAAGAACCTAAAACCAACTAAAATAGAATTTGCAGATACTACTAAGACAATAATTATTGCGTCTGTTTTTCTACATTTTACTGGGACGACCACATATTAGCATTAAATTTCTAATTTAATTCAATTATCCATGCTGTTATAAAAGTATTAACCCAGACTGACACTAAACTGAATTTAGGCCTAATTATCTATGAAGTCGTAAAAATAAAGCTGCATTGGTACTAAATTTAAGAAAATAGATGCAAATAGTTAAGTCTGTTTTGCTGGATTTGGTGGTAATTTAATCTGAATTTTACTGTTTAATAAAGAGAATAAATTTTAATATTCGGTCAGTTTTGTACTTTTTGACGTTGGAGATTTTGCTTGGAGCAGAAAACATACAGAGATAATTTTAGCATTCTAATTTGAACCATAATGTTGCATAGCCTTAAAAACAGTCAAAATCAGCACCTAAAAGGGTGCTGGATTAAAAAGTCACGAAACATAGTTACCGATTACAATACCCACAGGTTATTAAATTTTATTTAATTTTTCAGAAATTAAGAAAACCATGTAGCTTTCAGATTTTCGTGAACTACGTCTTGTAAAGCTGAGATGGGTAACACAAATAAAACGACATTTAAACGAATTTTAGCATTATCTTTTAGCCTACAGGTGCAAAGTACGTTGCGAGGTCTGTGTATAGCGTTAACTACTCGTTTGGTTATGTTACCGCCGACTGAATCCTTTAAAACATTGATTTATGATAGCGTTGTAATATCCGTTCAGTTTTCGTCATTATTATTACCGTCATGATCATCATTGTCATTGTCTTCAGTTACATCTTCATCATTGCTTACACCATCAATCAACGACAGCACTAACTGCAGTAGTAGCGCTGCTATTAAAGTTGCTATTGTAGCTGGGTTTGGCGAGTGGTTTTCATTTCGAACTGCAACCATGCAGTCTTGAGTTCGAGACTAGCGGCTCCCAACGCCAGGACGTATACCCTAGCTGTTATTCGTAGTTTTTGTGTTGCGTTCTTACCTGTCATTGTAGGCGTAAGTCGCTATATAGCCTGTCTGTTAAATGAGCGACTGTTAAATAAATCTTGTTTTTGTCTTTTGTCCTTGCTACTATTTCGGTCCTCATCACCATCATGTAGTATCATGTAGTCGACACATCATCATCATCGTCGTCGTGGTCGTCATCATCGTCGTCATCCTTTTCATCCACTTCCAATTTTGTATAAATTATATAAACGAACGAATAATTTGATAGTAATGTTGTCAAGCTAAGAAAAAACTAAATGAGATGTTGTTTTGCGTACTGCAGCTTCTCTCGTAATCTGTAAGCTGATTTCGAACCTCATTATCATAAAACGGGCGGCTAACTTAATCCGACAGGCGGCTTCGGCAAGGGAAAGCAATTTAGCAGTCAGCCAGCATTTTCCTAAGCAATATGTACAGAAAGTATTTGATAAGCAGGCGTGCAAATCATGTAATTTAATAAACAATGCACAGTGGAGAGCAGAAAAGGAAAAGAGCTCAGGGCTATAATAATGTTAGAAAATATTGCTGCATAAGTAGGTAGTCAAGATTCAACTGCGGTGTGGTTGAACTTCAATATCTCCACTTAATCTTCAACACGTTGTTGTTGCTTTAATGTTGCTTTGTTGCTTGATTAGCTTACTAAAATCATTTTAAACTAAAACAGAGCCACAATTATTTCTCAGTATGTAATATGTAAATGAATGCACAGTACAGGAAATCCAAGACAGGTGGTGATAATGATTATAAGTTTAGATAATGCCAGTGATTTTTATGTAAATACATTGTGGACACTAAAAATAGGCTCATTTCAAAATATCACAGAGTCGAGTATTATTATCTATTTTGCACGTAAATCCTGTAGAGTAAATTAGAAATATTTCAGCGCTTACCCATTCATGATTGTTAGGAAGTAAAAAATAGCATATTATTAATGACATTTTATTTTATGCTTGGCACATCAAGATTACAAAAATAAAAAAAATAGATGTTGATATTGTATTTATTGTATTATTAATATTATGATTGTATAGTCAATGCTATCAGTATCAGTTGATCAGTTTCTTTATTAAATCGCTTTAGAATCTCGAAATTTCGCTTTTTTATTTAAAATGATATATTCTTTGTAATATATACATCTATTTTCATATAGATGTTATATTCCAGTGCAAAGAAAAATAAATTCCAAATAAATAATTAAAGAACTTACTTTATGACCGGATATTCAAGTATGAATGTGACATAAGGTATTTTGGAAGCGTTCTGCGGGAGTACTAGACCGCAGGACGAAATCTTAAAATTAAAAACAAATAATGCAGTATTAAATGGCACAGACTAGACATATTAGCATCATAATACCAACGTTGTGCAAATGATAAATAACAAATTAAAATATGCTGTGAATGATAATTTTCATTCCTACAAAAAATGAAGCCAACAAGAGCACTACGTTTGCAGTAGTGTTTTAAGAGGGTGTTAAGAAGTTACTTAAAATATTTTATAACAATGAAAGACAGAACAAAAACAAGAAAGTTTATTCTTGAATGAACTGCGAAGGAGAAAATTATTTGTTCATAAAATTAAGTATCACTCCGTAAAATAAGGTTTCCCTGAGATTATGCTCTTAAGCGATTTCAACCACAAGCAACTTGGTTCGCAAAGTAAATGGGAAAACCTAATTTCTAAACCTAATGTAGCAGACATTAAAGGAGGCTGTCCTCAGACCTCCCGCTAATATAATATATACGCAGCTGCAAGTTCACGTATGAAACTATTAAACTAAATTATCGCACTTTTAACTTACTATAACTCAGCTATAATAAAGTAGCTTGTATTTTCAATGTTGCACAATACTATTTCCTGCTCTCACATTTTGTTGTTGCTTTCTCCAATTGCACGTGGTTCATTTGCATAGGACCGAGAAATTAAAATAGTGTCGCAACTGTTGAAATATGACTAATCATTGTCCGACAATATTAATTGTTTTTAGCACTGTGATTTTTGAAATTTATATCGTTTTCTAGACACGCCCCTCGTGGAAGCCATACTTTTGATGATGAAACGGGCTTCTGTAATCCGGTTCTGTTCAGTGTCTTCATCAAGCCCAGATGTAGCGCAGGAAATGAGCCGTAGGGTTTTAATTGAGTTCGTTAGGAGCCTGGCAAATTTGACACTGTTGTATGTTACACAATTAACATCGGGGCGCCAAATTGAAACAGAGTAACAGGTTTTAAATGAGCCCAAGGTGTTCCGAGGAGGTGCCTGAGACACTAATCCGGCCTTAATCTTTTCGGTGTCTTCTGGATGATCTTAATCTGAGGTCTTTTTAATATATTGAAGAAATAAGTACGCTGAAAGGGCCCAGAAAATTTTGGCTTTTAAATTCATTGTAGTTGTTGCCAAACCACAAACAAACCGAAAGTAGAATACTCTGTTTTTACTTATTTTTTTACTTAATTAGATTGCCTTTCTACTTAACTAATTGAGCCAATAAGTTTACTCTAGTTTGCCAACTTTCTACAACTTGGCTCCTTTCTCTTGTTTGACTGATGATTAAACTTGCTCACGCGGCTAGATTAACACCTTATTTCAGGAAATGCTCAGCTATAATCACAAGTAGATACAAACGTGTTTTTGGTATGCTAATTATTATAATATTTCTTTTGATTTGTTTTTTTAATTCCCTCAACTACTTGTCGTCGAAATCAAATATTAATGCAGTTTTTGAAGGCACCCGTCCAATTCAGAAATTAAAATGAGTCGCCCCCCTTTCAATTTGTGATCCTGTAGAGTTGCCCCCAGAGCTGCGAATAACGACAGTAGATACTAAAATAAAAACTCTTTATACTTAAAAAAATTAAATGCTCCTTTTCATGGTTTTGTCGGTTTTTATCTATTCGTTTTGGTTTCTTCTGTACGGTGGGAGAGGGCAATCATTTCTTGACAACCCCTACAACTCTGCCCAAGAATCCAGCATTAAAATTCTGGACAGGGTCCCGGGCCTACTCAATTTGGATAATCTTGGAAAGACCAGAAGATGCCTCATTATCAAGGGATGTCTTTAAGAGGTGCCACTTAACAAAGGCAACTTAAATGTCATGTATCCAGCATGACATATCGCAGGTTTGCTTTTCTTCACAGCTAATCCGCTAGTTTATAGGGGTTGGTCACCAGTTCACTACGAAATTTTCCTTCATTTAAACTCGTCTCAAATACACTAGGGAAACAAACATTTCCATCGTCTCAAAAACATTTTATCGCAAACTCGCATATTACAACATAGCTCGCGTATATCAATCACTGGGAATGACGTCACCAGTGGGTGGTAACTGGTTATCCCATTACACCCGACCAAAAAGAAACTCTTGTGAATACAAAAGCATGCTTTTTAACTGTCATTTCAATTCCATCTAGCGATTTAATGATCGAATCTGAACAAGTTCGAATCTCAAGTTGGATATTCTGATTTCATGTCGTCTTTGAACACTCCAATTTTTATAAACCTCAGTTTTCGCAAATCTGGCTCTCGAATTAAAGGTACCCTGGGTTTGACATAAAAATCTAGTAAACTCTTGTGACCAGAGGATAATGTTGCAAGGTCGTGCGAGCCAATTTCTTAAACACAAACCTGTAAAATTACCTATAAAATATCATTGAAACTTTTTTAACTTTTAATGCTGTGTAATCTTTTAATTTTGATAATATTCTTTACTTTTCATTTACTGTTTTCGTTTTTTTGCTTGGTGTTCTTTTTTCTGGGATCCTAATCATGCCTTCATTTTTTATTAATCCACTTCCCTGTGTCTTAATTAAATTGCATAGGTCAAAAATTTTTATTGACTCATTAATTAATCTTAATTCCAATACCAAGATTAGTTTTTCCATTTTAGTGGTAGCTTTTTAAATTGCATTATGATTTATATTTATGTCTAGACAATTTCAAACTGTCGCACGAATATATATTTCTACTTTTTAGTGACTCCTAACAAATCACACAGAGCATCTTCAAAATATCTAATCAACTTTCTGACAGCCTCAGTTCTTCCTCTCGGCGGCAATCTTTCAAGGAAAAACTGTTTTTTCTCTCATTATTGTCGCTGCTCTTCCTCATCAGCTTCGACAATTAAATCCATTCTTCCAGACGACTGAAGATAATTATCAAAACAGCTCATTAGCCGCCTGTTTCTCAATCTGCCTGTAATTGGAAGCCAGTGGTCTTGGATTATTCCTCTAAGCTTCTAGGATATTTGAAGCCATGCTTTGGTAAGGTGGGTGATACGGCAATGAAACCTATGCGCAAATAAAACGCCTAGCGTGGAGGCGCTACTACGTGTCAACAAGAAGTTGGGGGCGCTCTTGTTGCAAAATTTATTTGGTTTATGCTTTGTGAGTCGTGCACATATATCGCCAAAACAAACGCCTCGCTGCATATGGTGTGACGCGACTTTCGCATTCCTGTTTTGAAACTGTTCATTATAGAGATGTTCATTTCTGTTAGAACTTGTATTCGTCTGAATCAGCTTTAGGGCCCTTAAACACCCTTGCTCTGAATAAGTTTAAACATTGGTAATTTATTGTAAACCAACTCCTACTAACGGGTTAACAATTCCTGTGCTTGCATTTGTTTGGCTTGTTGAAGGCTGATAAACCGTCTGACATTTAAAATCCATTGATATTTGGATACTTTTTATATTGCTAAATTCAGTTTTTGACTTAAAATAAAATTCTAATTACCTGTTATAATACAGTGCAGTTGAAAACATTTTTTATCAATCTTTTTCGTTGAGTTTACATTTGAGCATGAACAAATATATAGACAGAATTACAGATTACCTATAAAATTAATTAAATTTAATTAACCACCATAAAGCAGTTAGCACCTTTTCGTTAGTTCAACTTGAGTTTGGCTTTTTACGCTATATATAGTGTGCAACTATATCGCTACGTCGTAAGTGCTTCAAGTGCTTCGTGTGCTCGCTGCTCATGTCTGTTTTTATGGCAAATTACTAGGGAAAGAGCAGTATTAGCTGAGGTATCCAACAATCTGATTTTATGTAATGAAGTTAGAATAGTGATAATAACAAATCATCGCCCAAAATGTAACAATTGAAGATAAATTTCATTGATCTTGATGTTTTGTATTAGGTTTGTTCATGTTAAATTATTTTTTCAAAAAACATAATCGTTAGGTAAAATATTTATAATTATATTAAGTAATTATTATTTTTAGATTTACTTTTTTTCTAGCGCAAACGCGGTATTTAAATCTGTGCTATCATTGTAGTAAAATAACAATTTTTTTATTTCTACGAAAACTAAATTTTAACTAGTTATAGTTTAACTATTTTTAAAATAAATCAGATTGTTCATCAAACTTTAATAAGCTAAATAATGCTACGTCAGGTAATATACCTTAACAAATTAATTATTAAGCTGTCAT
This sequence comes from Tubiluchus corallicola, assembly GCA_030141605.1. Classification (NCBI taxonomy): domain Eukaryota; kingdom Metazoa; phylum Priapulida; class Priapulimorpha; order Priapulimorphida; family Tubiluchidae; genus Tubiluchus; species Tubiluchus corallicola. The sequence goes on along the minus strand of JAQGDQ010000108.1, from coordinate 249,613 downwards.
AAAAATTAACATAATGCTGTTTATTTTATTTTTCTACACAACTGAAAAACTGTGACAGGGACAAGTGAGAATTATTAGGAAATGGGGAAAAAACCTGGCAGGAAATATGCGCGCGCGCACACACACACACACACACACACACACAAACACACACACACACACACACACACACACACACACACACACACACACACACACACACACACACACACACACACACACATATATATATATATCTTAGTTACCTTACATACATGCTTGGCTAATTGTAAGGAATGAAATCTAAAATTAAACTACACAAAATGTGGGTTGCACACTATAACACTGAAATTTAAAACAGACTGAACAGAAAACATTGAAAAAGTGGTTGTAAAGAAATGTATAAAAATACATTTCACAAGCATACATTGCCCCATTTGTGACAAAGTGACTCAGTTCTACGATATCATTGCAGTCGAAAAACGGCGATGTTTTAACTTTAAAAACCAAACCAACATAGTAGTTTGTGATCTGATACCCTGCCAATCAGGGAATGAATTAAGAAGAGGAAGCTGTCTTTACTCATCCAAGAGATCAATGCAAATAAACATGTAAACAGCTGTGGATGGTTCACATCTTTCCTGAAACAAAAAACAATTTTGAAATCAGCTAGTATTTAAGAAAGCAAAAAAGAAAACAACTCGGGTAAAAATAAACTAAGACTTTCAATATCATCCCTGTGAAAGGAATCAATGTGGAAATTTGACTATGGTGGTCACAAAGTTTATGATGATGATGATTGTGACAGCAATGATGACTTCGAAACATTTCAATGACGATAATTATGACATTGAACGATATCATGATTCCGAGCGTGGCGGTTATGGTGATAAAGCTGACGACATATGACAATGATGGTGGCAACGATTAACAGCGTTTTCCACAATTTTCATTTTTAAACAGAGTAGAATAGAGCACAATGGAACGCAACGGAACAGGTCGGAAAAGAGTAGAATAAATAGAATAGAATAGAATAGAATAGAATAGAATAGAATAGAATAGAATAGAATAGAATAGAATAGAATAGAATAGAATAGAATAGAATAGAATAGAAGAAAGATAAGATAGAGCATGGCAGCAGTAGTAGTAGAAAGATAAGATAGAGTAGATAAGATATATTCGAATAATATACGATACTGTGCGATACAAAAAATAAGATATACTATACTATAGCAAATGATACTGTGCAACTTTAAAATTAAAATTTAGTTATGGGTATATATGCATGCAGTTGTTGATACTTTTTGTTGACCAAAAATCGGAGAAACTAAAAAATAATAAATTCATGTAATTAACAATCACTACAAGCGCTCATTACTGCTAAATTTGAATATTCGTAATTTCAAAACCGTGTGTTTGACGTGTGATCTCACAAACTAGTTATGTAATCCTTGCAAAGCATTTAAAAAATAGCTTTAATTTTCAGTTTGGAGTCTAGGCTGAGACGAAGGTATCTAGTCGACACGTTCTAGACGTTTAGTAATAAAAAAGATTCATCTTACAGAGTTTTAACTGCAAACAGATGCTGTTAAAAGCTTTCTTGCTTAATACGTCTAAATGCGAAGTTGATATAGAATAGCAAATGAGAAAGAAAACATTGGCAGACGATCGCTGTGCATTAGTTACTCAAATTACGTGAAGAGTGTCTGTAAAGGTTTTTACCAGTAGAGAAGGCCTGTAAAGCTTGTCTATTTACGACTACCAGAATCAATGTTTAACAAACAAATAGTGATGGACCTGTTGAGGTGATCACATGGTCATAAACAGAAACAGCTAAACAAAGAAAAACAGGGCGAAGTAGTGAATTAGACTAGATTAGATTAAATTATATTAAATTAGCAAATGTATGTTTAAATTAACAGTACTTTTATTTGATTCACACTACATTTACATTAATTTACACAACTTGTAAATTTACAAGCAAATTTAAAAGTCAGAAAAAAGTAAAAAACAAAATCCACTGGTGTTTCAATAGCCTGTTTCTTGAACATCTTAACTTTCGTAAAATTTGTAAATTCATTTCTGTTACAGCTACGTTTTACAGTATACATAGGTTCTCGTGCATTTATAATGATTAGTTTGTATCAGTTGCAGTAGAATTTATAGGTTTAAATGTGAAAATCGGCGGAAATGCTTTTGTGATATTTTTAGAAGGTTTTTCATGCGCAAAGGGTAAGTCGTACTTGGTTTCACGGTATGGTTGGTAGGAAGCATTAGGTTGGTCATCTCCCTTATTGCTATTTTACTTTTTAAAATGATTTTCTTCCAATTCTTCGAACATCATCACATCGTTATTTATACGTGCAGTTAGAATGAAAAAACAGTCCTGATGCAAAATTGACACTTTTCGATACTACTCAGTTACTTTCAAATACACCTTGGTGAATAATGTTCATATTATCACTGGTCACATCTTTGTATTGCATACAAACACGCATCCTCACTATGTCTACGCCAATTCTTAACTATCTACTAAGAATAAGTAACTAAGAATTAGCTATAATGTTATATTTTGTTTTAATTCATTACAGTTTTATTGTACTAATAGAAGGAAAATAAACGAAATTCTAATCCTAATACTTTCACTTGAAACGCTCTGATTACAGAGTGCACAGGACGAAACACAATTTTAACACATTTACGTACACTGAAATACAACATCCTTATGTAGACCATCATCCCTATTTAATGCTATACATGTAACATCACGTTGGTGCGAAGTGCACACCCTCTCTCCGACTCATTGTCCCCATTACTTCTATGACATGAAGCAGGACATTTATACTACACATTATGTAGAAACATCACGTTGAAGTGAAAAATGTATCCAAACTACAAACTTACCCTCAAAAGCACTCAAGCGCAAAGCACAAACATCTATACTACACACTTGTCATTAAACGCTATCCTTATGTAAAGTACCTACATGCTTATGCTTTCAAAAACCATCTTGATCTAACGGGCATACATCCACACTACACTTTTAGCTTCCGATTACATTTTTGTTTGAACAGTATCCTCATTAAACAACAAGGACCTTCACCTAATATGCAATACTGCACAACTTGCTGCATCCTTACTTACTTTTATACTTCCCCTTATGGCGAAGTAAACCTTCCCTTCACATCTGTACTACACACTACCCTTAAAATAATGTTGAATTGAAACGGTCCCATCACTATCTTGACGCTTAAGTGAGACAACCTTCATGTGTATCCATGTTGTATGTAAACTATACCAGTAATGAATCCGCGACCGAGTCTGCTCATCAACAAACAGAGATTAGATCCCCACATTCGTCCGTATATTTTGCGCAGATTTAATCCGTTCGCATGGGATTCCGGGTCTGCTAGCCAGGATTCCGTAATCCGGGCCCAAGTCGGCACTTATACCCCGTATCGAGACAGATTAGACAAATATGCGTTGGCAAGCATCAGGTGGCGTGCATGTGCTGATCAGTGCTTTTGTGTGCTTTCTGTGAACACTGCACAGCAAACAGATAACATAAAAGCTGGTTTTGGTTTCAAAACTAGTCCGACTTTCTTATTTCTTATTATGTTATTATACTGTAATATTAACAGGTGCAGCACCAAAACCTGCCGTGTTTACAATAAAAAGAGTTATTCCATTAACATATTATTTCAAGCCACTCTACTATCACCACCGTCACAGCCCATTTAACATTAACAATTTTTATCCGACTCAGTGTATTAAAGGTTTTATGGTTCCTCTGTAACTATCCTACATCCTCAGCGTATACTCAAATCAGTTTTACTGTTTGCGTAACCAGACAAAGCCACGTAAGCGCTCTGTAACCACATCCTTTTCTCTAACGTTTTCTCTGGCGGTTTTGCCAAAGAAACGCTGCGAATCTCCAAAACTCATCATCGTCTGAATTTGTGCCCACTTGTCGTTGAAGAGGCGCGAATAAAAAGATGATTCCGTCCCACGAGAGCGTTCTGCAAGCACGCGCCTCTTTTGTGCGTGTTTGCCACCACCTCTTCCAGATTCCCTGAGCATATTAGCGCTGTGGAATTAATCAGGGAGTCGAGACGTAATTGAAAAGATCAACTTTTTATCTGAAGGCGTTATTGGATGAGCGCGATTTGTGGTCGAACACCAGAATGAACCAGGCCGAGACTCACCTATGCTTCGTTGATAGGTTCCTTCATCTCCTGGGACCCGTGAGCAGCAATCTCTTTTAAGCCGGCGAATGTAATTACGGCAAATATACGTCAACTTATCAAAGTGAGGCTATATTAAAAGCCTCTGGCACAATGGAGCTCTATTATCCGGACGAATTACCATTTCTTCGTAGCAATGTAGCCGGGCGTTCGTCAGTTCAATTTTGCGCCGAGAAAACCCGGATCAATCTGACGGCGCCATTGTCATGAACAGCAGATGAAAAACGGATCATGGAAGCGAACAAAACTTGCTTGGGACGGATTTTCACGACGATCTTTGAGTCTATTATAAATGTGAACAATATTTACAAATATAGCTAGTAGTAATTGTTTCTCATTCAGCTAAGCACATCTAGCCATAACTGTTAGATATTATATTTAGTTCATTTATTAATTTAATTTGTAGTTTAGTTAGTAGGACGTAGTTTAGTTATTCGTGATATATGCAGGCGGCTGTGAGTACTTTTAGTATCTGTAAGTCAAACAATGGATCTTTAATGCTTCTCATTAAATTTTATCGTGACTTGCAACCACGTTACGTGGGGAACACAGGAGGGTGAGGGTAGGATTTGGTGTTATTCAGCTTGTAATCATATCAAAATAAAATTCTAGTGTATTTAAGTAAACAAAAACTATAAAATAGCATTGCAACCGAAAAAGTTATATTCAAGCGTCAACAGAACACTCGCCTTGTGTCTTGCATCTATTTCATAATTATAATAGGTGCTTAAAAAACCTCGACCAATGTTAAATTATAGACATATTCATTTACTTATACATAGTTTTGGTGAAAGTGGTTTTGCTTATTTTTTAATACACTATACGTATAAGCACCAATTAATGATATTGTCGCCGCTTTAAAATAACTAAGAAAATATGGACAAACTAGCAGTGAAACTCATTCGGTTTACACTTTGAATGCAATTTCAGCTCCACTAGTGTCAATTTTGTTTTTTTAACAAAATTATTATTATCTCGTTAGCGAAATAGCTATCCCGTTATAACGAAAGCTAACTCGTTAAAATGAATTAGTATCTGATTACGCAGAGATATCTCGTTATTATCGACTTACGATCTCGTTATAACAACTTACTACATTGTTATAACTGGATACTAACTGGTTATAGCGATTTATTACCTCGTTATAACGGCATGTTTAGAAGCAAGTATCCTTTTCACAGAGACTACATTGAAATTGTTTTCTCAGTATATGGTTAAAAACAAATGACATATTGCACTTGACGTGTTGGGAACAGTGAATCTGTGTCTGAGCTTAAAAACTTGTGTTTGTGGAGATTTTCAGTTATAAATTTGGCCCATGTTCTGAGTTACAAATGACATTACAATAATTGTACTGTATGTATACTTATGACGAGACAAATATGTCGTAATAATGAGATATTAAATCGATTGTTATAAAGAGTTAGTATCTCGTTATAAGGTGCTAGTATCGTTATAAGATAGTAGTTAAAACGAGACAACTATGTCGTTATAACTAGATAATTACATTTTTTCAAAAAACAAAGTAATCGCTAGCGGAGCTTCGTTTGAAAAAGATCAGTTCGACGTTTTGTGTAAGGCTGTCTCATGTAGTTCGAAACCTAACGTGTTGAATAAATAGTAAATTCTGATTCCTTTTAGTCTGTGGGAAAGCCTAGCCATCCTGTAGCCCTGCTAGTTTAGTAAAGCAGAAAAGTTTTTGTCCTGCAGCTATGGAAACTAATCTGTAAGTTCATGTACATGTAGGTTGTCTTTTTTACTAAACATAAAGAGTGTGGTGCTTTACCTCGAGCACTGTAGCGAAATGGAAAAGAATGTTTCATAGGCCGCAAATACGTTTTTCCACAAACAGTAGCAGTTTCGCACTGACGCTTTCAATTGCCCCAAGTAGAAGAGAACTGTAAAACTGAAACTAATCTTACTTTAGTAATATGCATTACTACGTTTACGTTGGATTTATACTTATTCGAACTAATCTAGCCTATTTGTCACAAATGCGTATGAACACGTGTTTGGACAAAGTGGCACGTGCTACATTAGCACAAAAATGATGTCACCTGCAATATTATAAAGCAAATGGCATCATTCGTCGGAATTAGCGCCCTCTTTAGACGCACTCGAAAAATAAAGTGCGGGCGATGCATTTGAATGTTACGCATAGTAATGTTAAACAGTGCCGCGGCACAATATTGTAGATTACATAATACAATTTCACAATGAGCCGCTGTGCCATAATAACTCTGGCAATAACAATACCGCAGAAAGTGTTTTACAATTTTAGCTGTTACTCTGTTTTATACAACGTGCTTGCTGCTTATTACTGCATTTTTAACATAAACCCTACTTATGGATGCGTTTCGTTTAGTTAGTTGTTGTCGGGTCAATTTGCTGACTTACCCTCTAAAATGCAGAAAACGTTTCTTGGTGTTTTCTTGTAGTAATTGGTCTGTTTTCTCTTAAAAGAGCTACACTATTGCGCAACTTATCCTTTCGTGCTTTTGTACCTTTCGTGCTTTGTAGCTTGCGTGACAGTCTACTATTGTGGTCTATTTCTTAACAGATTTGTTCGTTCATTCAGAATTCATTTGGGATCTTCAATGCCTCATTCGGTAGCGTAGAAGTTTGCATAGTTTCGCAAGCGGCGCTTATGCCACGCAGCCTCTCAAGGGCCTCTTGAAGCTGTTGACGAGTGAAAGAAGTGCGTTTAGTGTCCGTTGTATATTTGGGTTCCATTGCTTACACTTATTCGACGGCTAAATGGTCCCATGGCGGCAAATTATACTGACTCGTATATAGGGGATTTGAAGGGAATCATCAGGCGGGTGCTCGCTTATACAGACAGAATTATCCAGATTCTAGAAGACAAGAGGAATGAGTGACGATGTAACAGAAAAGAATGGCAAAATTCTAATTAAAAAGTAATTCATGATGTTGCCAACCGGTTTCGGCAAGACCCAGAAGGACCATCTTCACCGCTTAATTAAAAAACAATTAAATTCCAGAGTTAATTAACAATACCCACAGTAGTTTATCCGGTTAATTGACAAACAAAGATAAAATAGTAAATTATAGTGTTTTACCCCATAAACTGTGAAAAATCAAATAGTTTTTATATCATTCTAGAAGCAAAATCATTTAAAGGGTATATAAACATATGAATTTCCGGTAAATTAATTTAGCTTTAACTTAACTTCAATTAACTTAACTTAGTTTCATCTTTGTTTAGCTAAAGAAAACTCAACAGGTGTAATTATTAGAAGCACTATTACTTTAGTTAACAGAGCTTATAAAAAATGACCGAAATTTTTGCAATACCTAAATATGGTGGATTAGATTGTTTCTTGTGTAAAAGAAATTACAGTCAGAGATTATCAAGGTTCGGTGAATCAGATGCCGTTTTAACTAAGAATTTTTAACTAATTAAATTATTTAATGTATTTATTTAGATTACATTATTACATTAATTACAGTTATTAAATTAATTATTTATTGGTTAAACCGTTCAATGTTATACATCATTATGAAAAGCATTATGTGTAATATAGGTTTCGTAACATTACACTTTAATGCACAACATAATTGTATGCACAACGTTATACACCATACAATTATGATACATTGCAATGCGATACAAATACGTTGCAATTATACAATACATATTTAAAAAAAAATTATTAAGAAGGAAAGTATACGTAAATTGCAATATCACAATGAAATATATAGTACACCTAGGTACATATTGCGAATGTAATTAATTTCAATTTTTTCCTTTAATTGTCAGTTATAACTTTGTGAACATTGCATGTTTTTATTAAAAATCTGAATCGGTTTTGATCATTTAAATAGACTCTAATATAATGTAATTCATTGTATGGATTTCGTAAATTAAAGTTAATGAGAGTTTCGTTTTAAGATTTTTCAGAATGTGTTTGAAATTCTTTTGTGTGCTAAAATGCTGGGTTATGACACTAGTGACAACTCCGTTTGCCCTAAAAATTCACATTTCTACTACACATTTCCGGTTCGTCTAGTTGATGCTGATGCGAAATACATCTTGTTGCCTCTAAATCTTATCAATTATCAAACATCTGTAATGAGCTCGAAGAGAAACGTATCAGAAAATTGTGATGAGAAATCAATGCGGATAAAAGCAAGGAAAAGGCAGGGGAGGATGTATGAGGATCAAGAATCCAAAGTGAGCAGCACTTTTGTAATTAATGAAAAGCAAACGACGTTTACCGACACGGTTTATAAAAATTTTAGTCTCGTTGTTTAAGTTTAATTTATTAATATTTCACAGCATAAGAGCTCTTGTGATGCAAACTCTACTTCCGCGCCCCATTGTACGGCCGCCTCCTGACTCCACTGCCTCTTTGCAAGTATATTGAGTGAAAGAAAATCCGCTTACGACTTTACTATCATTCCTCTCATCTGAATTCAGATTTCTACTAACATCAGGCAACTAACCCGACTTGGCAGTTCTTACATAAATATTCAATTACGAGAGTGCATGTCCACTTACCCACTTACACGCATTGTTTTAGAAGGACATCCATTTCATTAGATGTGTTCAACACGATAAAAGTCTGATGGTCTGTATAACCGGAAGAAGCAACTGCTCGAGATAGCGACTATTGAAAAGAAATGAACCGTCATAGTTACAGCTATTTTGCTATCATTATCATCGTAACCATCATCATCATCATCATCATCATCATCATCATCATCATCATCATCATCATCATCATCATCATCATCATCATCATCATCATCATCATCACCATCATTATCATCATTATTATCATGATCATCGTCATCGTCATCATCATTGCTGCCGTCATTGCCATCGTCACCACCATTACCTTTATCATCATACGGTGTTATTATCAAATTGTCATTACAATCATCATCATCATCATCATCATCATCATCATCATCATCATATCTAATATCAACATCATAATTATCAACTCTCTTCTTTTCTCTTCTGTTTTTCTGTTCGTTTTTTTGTGTTTCTTCCATACATTTTTCTCCTTTCTTTCTTTCTTTCTTTCTTTCTTTCTTTCTTTTTCTTTGGTTCATCTTTCTTTCTTCCAGATTTCTGTCTTTTTAATAACAGATACATGTACGTAGTAATAAGGCTGATATCTTATAATGATTATCAATTAACTTAACTGCCAGTTTTTTAAAGGTAGAAGACAATACAAACTGGTGAAGGTTGGGTATATCGAACCTCAGACCTAGTGCACTTACTCTGCTACCTGAGTGGCTCCACTCCGCTTGTAACACACAATCTGTCAATATCCCTTGGAACCTTGCCAATAGACGGGGATCAACGGACTTAATAATTACTTAATTAATAAGATAATTAGCTTGGTGATAACATAATAATTGATGGTAAGTACTCCATTACAATCGATGAAAATCTCAAGTGGCAAAGCAAGTGCTCTTATGTATTAAGTTTTAGCTTCATATCCTGATTTGCATCACATTTTTCCTTTAACAAATTTATCATTAGCCATAATTTTCTAGTGCTAAGTTTATAGCTACCATCTAATGAGCTAATTGTGTAACCACTTAATTTTCTGCTACTTCGTCGTTTGTGTTTTATAATGTCTTTCTGTCAATTAACAGTTTCGTTTTTTAATAAACTGTCAATTTTTCTGTTTCCAGTCTCTAGCAAATGCTCATTTTCTTTCAGCATATATCCGGGCGCATAATCTCCTTCGTTCAAAAAGAGCATGACATGTGCAGAATTTGTCGCATATTTAAATCGCATCTCATTAGCATCTACATACCTAGACATTTTGGCAAGTTATCTGACAGGAAAGAGTAAATCTAATTGTACTTGTTCAGTTTCTAACAACTCTCATTAGTGCTACTGGTATTACAGCAAAGCCATGAAAAGTTGACTAGAATAAAAATTTTGCTTGATCCTCCTCTCTCATCATCACGTAATCTGCTGGACAAGTTACAATTGTAAACAAGTGCTAATATGCTAAACAACTGAAAAATACAATAACTGTCTTCAGAACAACAGCTCATTAACAAACTAAGATTTACTGCAAATTTAAAAATAGGTGCATGCTGGAAAATTATGTTTGTTGTAATGAAACACAAAACACATTATGTATGCATGTGTGTACCAAATTAAAAGCTTGACTTGAAGTAGTCCTAATCTAAGAATATTATTACGTTCATAGTAAACATTTCGTCTGTGTGCCATTGGGTTATGATACATTACATTGATATTGTTTTGTTCACAAATCGTTGTACGTGTTTTTAATTATTCGTTGTGAACATATATGTACAATAATTGAGCAGCAGTATAGAAAAAAATCTTGAGTATTTATTACTGAGTGTTGTGAAAAGTGAAACAACTCGGTCTTGCTCTTGCGGAGTTTTAATATGCTGTAAGTAATCCGTTTAAAACTCTTTTCTATCTATCATTATCGTAAAAGATATGTTATGTCATAAAATGATATTTTGTTTTATCTACGGTAGTTCCAGAAATTAAAATGATTTGCTTAGCTTATGTTTTTGGTTAATCTTTCTTTCCATCTCTGTTTTAACTGTAGTCAAACAAATGTTTATCTTTTTTTATTTATACAGTTGTTTGTTTGTTTATTTTATTATTTTATTTATTTATACGTTGATTTTTTGTTGATGCATTTCTTGTTAGTATTTCTAAGCCTATCCTAATAACAAACGACTAGCATCATATATTTTGTATACCTAATATGCAGTCTGCATCTAGCATACAGTCCCACAGAGGAATGAATCGACAAACAAGCCTTGACTGTAGAACAAAGTAACAGACTAGAAGTTCCTGCTTTTTTCTCGTTCCTTTCCTTCTACCAAATGTAATTTCCGCGCTCTAGTTTCTTGCCAGCTACAAGTCAAGATCATAAATTAATAGCGCTATACCAAATGGCCCGTAACAACTGTAACTACAACATAATGCGAGGTAAAAAACATCTTTTAGATGGTTTCTTTATTTAAAATACTCACATAGATAATGTGTTGCTCAACAGTATCTATTAAATAGACTCATCCTATTTATCTCTTACCATGGCACAGAGATGCGATGATGACGAGACTATTAATGATGGATGGGTAATGCACTTGGAAAGTTAATAGGCAGGTAATACACTGTTGGTTAGTTTGTAAATGTTTCTGCAGCAGCAGAGAAGTTGATTAGATGATTAGAGCAAGTGAGTTGTTCTAATTGGTAAGGCGAGTTGAGAACGTGTCAGCTTCCTGACAGAAATGAAGGCGTTCACCACAGCGAAGGATAATAGTGATTACAGGCTTGGAGATGTACATTTAGGAGCAAACAAAATGGGATGAACAACATTATATATATATAATACTCCTCTATTCCTTCGTCTTTCTTTGTGTTTTTTATCTTATATATATATAATATATATATGTATATTAAAGGAAAGAAAGAGTGAAGAAACAAAAAAAGGAGCAAAGGGAAAGAATAAAAAAGCAGCGAGCGAGAATGACGAAGAACGAACAACTAATAAAGGCAGACAGAAATGAAGGAAAAAAAGAAGAAAAAAGAAAGTAGAAGAAAGGAAAGAAGGGAGAAAAGAAGAAAAAAACGAAAACTGAAGGAAAAAGGAAGGGGGAATGAAGAAAGGAACGGGAGTGAATGAATGAAGCAAAGATGGACGGAGGAAGAAACGGTAGTAAGGAAGAATCAAGTAAGAAGGACGGATGGAAGAAAGCGTCAAAAGAAAAAGGGTAACGCAGTCAAGAAAAACGCAGGAACAGAGAAAAAAATGAAGGGAGGGAAAAAACAGAACATAAAAAAAGAGAAGGAAAAAAGAAAATAATCTAAAATGACACTTCTGCTCTACCACAATCCCAGCCTGTAGTTAAAGGCTGCATGTATATATGAACAATGTAAATTACATGCGAGTCAAGTGTTAAACCCTAATTACCTCTGACAACCTCATCAACATGCTAGCTATAACTTTATCGCCCGTCGTTAGTGTTTATTCAAAAAACTGTTGATTGAATTGACGCCGATGATTGCCTGACATAAGCCATTGCTTCATTCACGCACTTGATTACTGAACATCATAGGGCCGTTTTACATAGTTGCTTGTTAATAAATAGCAGTCAGTGAAAATCTTTCTAAACCTTTTTCCTTTTTATGGGTATCTTCAGAAATTTTTCAGTGCGTTTGCATACATGAGTTACTCAAATTTAAAATAGAATTAAGCGCAGTTTTGCTGTTACAGTGATCAAATTGACAATTTTTACAGTAGAAACTAATCTTCTTAAATTGAGTAAAATTAAACAAAAGAGCTGTTTAAATTATGTAGATTTTGTAAAATAAATGTTCATAATAGACTGTTGTTTCGTGCGTTTAAAAGTTATACTTATGTTCAGTACTTTGAACCGTAAAATGTTTGAAACCAGTAGCTTGCACAGTACCAGTGATTTCTGCAGTTTAATTATCCTTTATTTGTACTTTTGGCGCTGAAAATCAGCAGGGACCATTTTCATCTAAAAAGAACAACCTATCCTATATGAAAACTTGTTTTCGTTATTGTTTTTTTGCGTACATTTCAACAGGATTCTTTCGTTTTATTTATAGGCCGTAGTAAGATCACGTGTACATTAACAGGCCCAGTAACATTAGTGTATTAACTCGACAGGTGGTCTGGGGTTCGTACTTGGTTCCCCATCACTGAGCTTTAAGTTTTCCGCCAGTGAAAAATACACCACGGCAAGGAATAATTAAAAGAAAACAGCCCCGGTGGCATTAGTTTGTTCTCAAAACAGAAAGAACATGGCCGCCCCGCCACCGAAAAGTAATTCAGCCTAGTTAGTAAGAAGAATCTTTTGGAACCAGAGTAGAATAATTAATGGGACGAAAATAAAGAATATGGGCTGGTTAAACGATAACTTATGAATGCCTGAGTAAATCTCATCTGTTAATACAAAGCATGGTCGTTTTAAGGTTGGTCACATGAAAATGTTCAGCAAAGACATGAGTGAAACTGATCTGAGAGTACAACGCACAATATATAAAAATACAATGTCAGGGACAGACTGTGGTGACCCCTTTATAATATCTACATAAAATAACATTGCTAACGCGAGGCAGGCCTTTCTCATTTAAATAGTAAGAACTTGGTAAGAGGTTGGCACTACTTGGATTGTTTGTGCATAAACATATTAGGATTAAAATATACGCCACATACAATGCAGCTTCCTATTAGGCAACAGTTTCAGCGTTTGTTAAGAATGTGTGTCCAGCGTCTTCAAAATCGATTTGTGAGTTATTGTTCGTAATAAAAAACGTATTTTGAAGCAGAACTTCGGAATATGTTACAGGCAAAACATGTTTTAGCAGTAATTCAGTACTTACGCAAGTCCTACAAAATGGGCTAGTATTCCATTTTATACAGGATGATAGTAACAAGCTAGAGGGAAGTTTGTGTGTGTGCGTGCGTGCGTGTATGTGTATGTACCGTCGCGCGCACACACACACACACACACACACACACACATAATATTGTATAAATATATATTATATATAATTATATATATTGCACACACACACATATATATATATATAAAGTTATGCTAAATGAGTTTGAGTTACATATATATATATATGTATATATATAAAGTTATGCTAAATGAATATATGCTTATATGAATATAATATATATATATACACACACAAATATATATATATCTGTAACTCAAACTCATTTAGCAAAACTTTAATCGCATAAGAAAATTACACGTTAAATCACGTTCTTAGCTTAACTGAATGTCATACGTTTTGACAGTTGTTTTTACAATTATAATGCATCGTCAACTACACTAACAACAGATTATTACCAGATTCTGTACGGATTTGCAACGCATAATTTGTTTATGTTTCAAAATAAGTTAATCGCTCTACGAAACAAAGTCGTTCTTCTGAAGAGAAAAGTCCATCTATTATCAGTGTATCAACGCCACGTGCAGTAAATCATCGCAATTAGTGGCATTATTACATGACAGCATCACCATGTCTCCTGCATCTTCTTCTGCGAGCTAACAATAGACCGACTAAATAACATCTTCTTATCCGCAGTTATTCAATATTCGTTGGTTGATTAAGTAGTCTTGCAAGGCGAAATATTAATGGGGAGATTATGTACGGCCTTTGTTGTGTAACAGCTATGAAGTGGAGTTGTGCACAATGTGGCAGTTCTAGCAATGGGTCACTAAATGTGAAACAGCTCAACGAAAATGCCTAAGATAACAATAACAATTTCTAACTGTATCGTATTGTTTATCACTTGTGATCATAATATGTGTAAAATTACAAAAAACGGTATGGTGGACATTCCTAACTTGGTATGGCGTACAAAAAAATTTAAACTTGTTATAACAATGCTTAGAATATTTTTTATATTTGTGCAATGGGTGGATGTAGCCGAGTGCTCACGGTGTGTCTAGTTATGAAAGTTAATTATAGTAGAGCCTGTTTAGTAAGTTGATAAGAAGCTAATGAAACTGCTTCTGAGCTGCTTTACCTACCATTTAAATGGGGCACGATCCGAACGTGGCTAAAACAGCTCTTTCCAAGCGTCTCAGTTTGGTACCGCCACGACCATTTGATATTAGTAGCGACGTCGGCTGCCGTTGAATGCTAGATTATTGTTTGCAGCGTTCCCAACTGAATAAAAAATTACAATTAAGTTTTAGTTATTTTGACAACTTAAAGGTCGTCTTTAAAACATGTTGCTAATTGGGTCGATGTGAGAAATAGGCAAGCAAAACAACAATTTCTATGTACATTATTTTTGTCAGTATTCTCTAAGGGTATGTTCATACACGTCTGGAATTTCCTGTAATGGTACATGCAACTGGTCCGGCGGCAACACCAAACTTTTCACAAGTGCAAAATTTAAATAAAAATATGTGTGTAAAAAGAAAAAAATGAAATAGAAAAGAAAAAAATCTAATTGCCGTAGCTTCCTAACACGTTATTTACAATATGAATGCGTTTCAGCTGGACAACCGGAGTGACACTTTGGTTACTGGATTATAATGTAACGTTAACATATGTCTTCAAGCTTGGATGTCTGCGCTAGTTATTTCAATTTAGAAATGAAGTTCTGTGCCCCGCCAATATTTTATACTACGACAATGACAAATTATATTTGCCATGCCTCTCTTTTGTGGCACAGAGTACCTCGAAAGTATTGAATGACAGTGGCGAGTGGTTTTGGTAAAACACTACAGTCTGCACTCATAAGTCAAATGCTTACCCTCGAATCATTTCTACCACAGTGACTACTGGAACTGATGGAGATAATTTGCTAATAGCTTTGGTTAACGTTGTAATAAAATGATTGCGACTATTGCCTGTAATGGCCGCCGTATTGAATGTGCACTCGCTCATCCTTTGTCTGACGGTCTAATACTCAGATTTATGATCACTGCCTATTTGTAAGAAACTATTGTTGCATCTCGTGCGGCGAGGCAAAGGTTATATCAGCGCTTTCACGGGTATCTTCCGTTTACTAATACGCAGTCACGATATACTAGTGCTGATATGAATCGCGAGGAGCATAGCCTTCGATTAGTCGCCTTTCATCGGAAGAACATTCTCGCAGCGTGTAATAATTAGTGAGCTGTGTCTATTATTCAGTCGTTTGTCACAAATTGATATAATACTGTGTACATGTGTAGCGAAGTGGAAATAAGCCGAACATGATTGCTGATGGAACCGTTTTCTTCGTGTTCAATCAGTTTGCGCCAATTTATTTAGCGCGTGACGCATTTCAAAGCAAGCGAACTTAACCATAAGGCTTCACGAGGTTTCAGGGTACCAAACCAACGCAGTTCACACAATGAACAGTCCTAATTTCAAGAATACTTAGCAATTCTTAAAAGAAGACAGGATGATTTTTCATATACAACCCCTTCTTCAAGTCCGATAAAACGTTTACATTTTAACACAATTAATACTACTAAAACGTTTCTGATAATAAAATATAGATTAAAAACTTAATTAACGGCGGGCGAGCCCAACTGTTGTTGACATCACAAACTAACATGATTTTCAACAGCAAAAATATTCCACGAGCATGTTACACGTGTTTGCGGAAACGAAAATTGAGATACTGTATTACTGTAAAAGATAGTCAGTGTGTTGTACTAAAACTAGACAAGTTTTAAGATAAAAATTCAAATTTCAAATTTACCGCTGTGCTCACGCATGAGCTGTAGAACGTGTGTAGTTCATCACAAACTAACACATGTGAACTGAGAGGTACAGCAACTGTTTCCTGTGCAATGCGTTTTCGGAATGCAGGCGCTAGTGCCCGTCTAACTAGCGAATGGCGAAATGCGAAGAACTAGTGGCGCGAACGTGAAATTGTCTTTGCGTGTTAATAATTATTTCACGTAAGTTATTTTGGAAAAAATAGTATGTTTCCTTTCAATATTTTAAAGAGTAGGTTGTTTTGAGCTACAGTTTAAGACTGGGCTCGGTTTTGCTTTAACAGGCGAAATTACTAAAACGTACGAAATTAAATAAGGGTTATCTTATCTGGTCAACAGAAGATGCACCAAAATGTAGCTAAAATGCCGCTGCTGGTCTAGATCCTTGTCTTAGGAGATTCTACTTAATAAACACCGTAGTTGCGGTCCTACCACAACCATCAACTTAATGACCTGGCCCGTGCGTTTAGTCAAGCTGCAAAATCTGTATAGCCTATGTAGATAATAAAGCAAAATGGCATCTTGCAACAGCAACAACTAAGAAAGTAATTTGAAAAATGAAGTACTTCTTAACAGTTTTTATAATGTTTTGCCACGTGATGCAATAATAAAATTTTTATTAACGCGTATTCTGCGTATTTTAAACAGTATTTCTACCCGCTGACGGGCCTGCGCCTGAGTTCAACTGACAAGCTTGAAATTGCGTCTAAAATAGAGCATAATTGAAACTCGGGAAAACGTTTTCCATCTTTTTGGGAACGTTCAGCATATTTACTGGCTGGTAATTGAGGGAGAATAAAGCTCATCTGCGAAATAGATTTGGCTGGCAATTTCTCGCATCCGCAGTTAGTTTGTGGAAGGAGTGTGTTATCCAGAAGTTTTTGTTGAAAATCGTTTCAAATTAACAGTTATTCCCTTGTTATACGTATTTCCATCTTACTTGAGCGCATGTGCAAGTTTACTTACAATGCAATGAACCTAGTCTTTAATATCGTATCACAATGTAGCGTTTAAAAGTACTTTAAACGCGTCGGAAATGAGTTTATTCATTAAAAGACAGACTTCCCAAGAGCCGCAATATTTGGAATATAATGGTGTAAGTAATAGTAAATGTAGAATCTATTCAGCAGCGTGACAACACCTATGTAAATAGAACAAATTGATAGCTGATATTGTATTGTATGTAATGTAAATGTAAATGAATCTGGGATATTATGTGTGATTACGCATGTACTATACTCTGTTTTGTTAATTTTTAGTTTATATAGTGCTGTATATTCTGTATATTATAGTTGTTATGTAGAAGAAATTCTGAAATAAACATTCATTCATTCATTCATTCGCTGCTAAGTAGTTACATATACCTTGTATTTGCTCCATTTTTTACTGTATAAATTTGAATTAACGAGTCACATGCTGCATGTTCCATTGATTTATTAGAAAATTACAACAAAGATTCTGATGAAAAATGTGCATTGATGCCTCAATATAGTTTGTTTTAGGAATAAAAAACGAAAATGATACGTTCACACACGTTCGTGAGCTCTTCACTTTTTGCTATTGGTTTTTTTTCTGCTAATCCTTAAATTTTTTCACTCAGGTTCTTATAATTAACATCCTGTATTTGACCTCACCTCGTAATAATTTTCGTTGGGCCGAGGGCGTGTTATTGTGCAACGTATTACAAGAAAAGAGACCTGAAAATTCTGTACAAGTAAATTCATCACTATTATGTTACTAAAAACCATCAAGCGATTTATCAGTCATTATTGCGGCGAAGTTCTCCGTAGATATCAGAATGTAAAATTTTTAACTAAATCGCCCCGCAGCAATTGTTCTGCATCCATGAGTCTTTACGGTAGTTATTACGCAATTGCAGAAAAGAAACTCCTGTTTTTACAATAATCATCGTCATTTTTATTAAAATTGTATCCCAGCAAATAGAGTTTTCTGCCTGTGAGGCACGACATGCCTAGTAAGAGATTAAGAAACTTTGGCAAGCGACTCCGTCTAGTTTATTGAGCAATAAGCAAATTTGATACGAGGCGAGCGAATGTAATCCTCACCCCTGGGCACAATCGGCAACGCTAGAAGAAATCGAATAATTATTATTTTCTGTAATTACATAATGTCGGATATGCAATGAAAACCGTACAGCAAACAAAAGGCAAGGAAGTAGGGATTCCAGGTCACATCAAGATTTTTCATTAGTGATGAGAATAGTGGTTTCTTCATCGACCTGATTTCGTCTGTGTATGTTGAGTTATTGTATCTAAACTTTGTTTACAGTATTATATCTACTTGTTGGGCAATATTAAATTATATGTTCGCTCATTTTTCGGTATGAAAATGCAGAAGATTGTCTATTTCAAATTCAAATTAACTGTTGACGGTTTAAAAAAAACGTTTATTGTGTTTAAACAAAGTAATTTAAACATAAAACAGAAATGGATTTCGGTATTGACTGGCAAATCTAACATCGTAGTCATCCAATCACCTGCAAGTAAAACATATTACCAGTGTTTTATTTAGAAAGATGGGTATAAAAACATTTAGTTATGGAATTCTCGTATGTCAGACAACACTAACGGAGCACAAATTATTTTAGCTTTGAGCTTGTAATGTAATTTTCTTAATCGTTTGTTCGTCTGTCGGTCCGCCTATCCATTCAGCCAACAGCCATTCATCTTTTTATTTTTTCGTCCCTTTCTTTCTTGATCCCTGTCTCTCTGAGTGTTTCTTCCAGTTTCTCTCGGCCTGTGTCTCTCCCCTTTCTTTCTACTTATGCAGCGTGCTCGTGCACTTAAATAAATCAGCTAGTAAAATTATTTAACGATTATTGTAACTATTAGTCACTTTAAACTGCATTTTAATGAATTAAAATCTAAACAACAATTAGGTTATTTAGTGCAGCAGTTTTTTGTGAAGTACAAAGGCCTCATCAATGGCGTTATACAGTGTGCATTCATGGGCACATTAATCCAGCTGATTGCTTGTTGTTTTAATTTTTGAGGATCAGATCCACAATTACATATCGACACTAAACCGCGAAGATTACACATTTCATCAAACAAATTAAACAGCTAAACGTATAAAGACATTTTATATGCCTTTACTATGACGATAGTGTCAATTAGTGATTAATTTTGTAATGCAGTTTTCGCTCTTTTCTACTGGACACGCCCTGTACATCGTCTCACACAGGTAGTTGAATGCGCACGGCTTCTTATGAATGGCAAAAAATGAGTCCAGCTGAGAGTGGCAAATGAAACATGTTGTTTTATTAATTAAGTAATTATTACACATGGCAATCTGTATGAATTATATAAACCCTTAACGCAAATGTTTCAATTGATTGTATTATCTTAAAAATACAGTGAAAACCTTGTGCTGAAGCACTTGCAGCCGGGTACAGAAAAGTAAATATACCCATAATTCAATACCGATCAATATTATGCACCAATACTACATGATTTCGAAATATTTGAGTAAGGCTAATTATGAATATTCGCCAGGAAAGTAGAATAAATGTCAAAGACATTCAAGGTACGAGGTATAGGCTGTCAGATAGCTACATCCAATCTCAGAATATACACCAATACTAAACAAAATAAAAACAAAGGAAAACTTATTTTTCCACCAGACAAAGATAAACACAATTTAAGCATGTCAAGACCAGGCAGTAGTTTCTAAATATGCTATATATATTTGCATTTATTAATTGCTATTGTAGTGTATTTAGTGTATATATATATATATATATATATATATATATATATATACTTATTTGTCTAGCATCAGTTATCGCAGGTATTATAAGCTGCAGAAGCATGTTGTGCTTCAGTAACTGAATTACGTCAAAAAAGAAATAAATTTTTGCATCAATTTATTTAAAAGTTGACAGAATCTTATAATTATAATTTTTTGCACGATGAACTAGACATTTTGTATATCTCAAGACAAAATTGAGTGATGTAATCTTTAACACTATCTTAATTCAGAGCATTGCTCACAAATGAATTCTCTTATCAAAGACGCTACAGTAGTCAATACATAATAGATATCCTATCATTTACTTATAGAGCGAATAGCGTCCCCACTAGGCAAGCAATGCAGGTGGCGTCTCTTCTAATGGGTTCCCTAATCTCGCACAATGCCATTTCAAATTGGACAAATTTTATCTATTACGAAATTATCCATTCAGCAAATGATTCAAGTTTTTCGATTAAGCAAATGCGTAATCATGTCGGAAATTCATTATTTCATTTGTATTTAATAGAAAAATATGTTTTTGCACTACTGGGCAGCAATAATAGTCTTCATCTGTATATGTATGTTCACACGGAAATGATTTTTGTGCTGCAGATTTAGACAACTTTGAAATTACCACATTGATAGAATGATCATGTATGGATGTGGTGAAGCTAACAAGTAATCTAAACTATTGTAGATATTTCAAAATGGAGGCGCAATCATTGGCCAAATAGCCTCGAACAAAAACTAGCGACACGAATCACGTTTTAAATCTGAAATAAACGAAGACATAAATTTTTCCGAATTCACATCTAAGCCATAAAAAACCAACCAATGAGTAAATTTTTAGGCGTCGCCGTATTAGCTGGTGAGAAGTGGAGAACAATGATGCAGTCACAGTGATTCCCGCTTTAGTTTTAATGGTGATAATTTAGTTGAAGCATTACAGAAAATTTATCACTAAAAAATCTTTATTAAATTTTTATTGGACTCATTTCAAGAATGAAGCCCCAAATGGTCAGTTGTGTCACGCGTCGTTGTTGTCGACATCGTCGTTCATATCGTTGTGAACATAATAAAAATCTTTAACTAACAACTCGCTAACGCAAAGGGCCACGAACTCACAGGTTGGGATATTTATGTTCACACATGACTCGTCACCCCGGGTCACAGAATTGGCGGAGATTTTTTTCTTTAGCTTGAATCTTCTCCGACAGTTTTTTCACAACCAATAGTTTTTCAGTTTTTAAAGGACAGCATGTAAACGGCACCCATGAATGACAAATGTTTTATTATTGTTCACGTTGGATTATAGCCTACGTTCACAGAGCGCCCAAAGTTCGAATTGACGGGTAAAATTTTTAGCTAACTTAAATTGCTGCGCGAAACGCCAAGGGATTGGGTGCTTTAAATGATAGCAAGTCGGATAATGTCCTAGAATGGAGCATAGGGAACAGTTAGGAATAGAATATGGATGGGCAGATCTATGATAGAAACTACTTTATGTTATAAAGCGTGGCAGGATAAATCTGCAGTCTCTCTTGCTGTTAAGAAAATAGTTTAGCAGATTTTAGTAATGGGTTTATGCAGCTGAATCTTTGCGATGCAAGGGCAGATCATGCGTTAAGTTGAAAGGGTTGGTACGGCCGCTATCAGTAGATCTTCTACTAGATGCGTATCCTCCCATTGTGTAATGCAAGGCGAAAACGCATTAACTTTCCTGGCTTCGTGTTATTGAAATGTAAATCCCGGGCGCACGTCACCGTAAATGCAGTTATTTCGACCGTGAAACCTGCCCGTCAGTTGTCCGGGTCGTTGAAGCCACCACATACTGCTTTGGGGAGACATGACACCATCTATGTAGCAACTGGTTAACTGCAAATAAGTTCAAAAACTGTTTTTTAAAATGTTTTGCGAGATTATGAGTTTCGGAGCCTTTCAGAAAATATTCGAGCAGGAATTAGAATCAAACAATCGTTAACTAACGTAATATACGAACACAAATAGTGAATAAATAAAAAAATACAAAGTAACAAAAGTCAGAAGGGAAAGAGGAGAAAAGTAGGGAAAAAGCAAGGAAGGAAGGGGAAGGGTTAAACATTTGAAACAATTTGAAATAACAATCTAAACTTTGCATCCTGAAATTGTAACTGAAAAATAGCAGAGAGGAGAAAAGGAGCAAGGAAGGATGGAAGGAAAGTAGTAGACAAATGAAAAAAGATACGCAGTGAAAGAAAAGGCAAATATCTTGACGAGATTGCGTTTATTCACGTGCGTAATGGTATTTCACAAAATAGCAAAGCAATTAAATAAGGTCTTCATGAGTCATGCGTACGCAAATTCATAAAGCAAATCAGAGAGAACTTCAACAATCTGCAGCAATCCATAAAATAATCGTCTCTCTCCTGACAAGATGGTCGATCGGGTAAAAATTGCATTCATCCGCGATCCACTTGTGCAAAATTTACCGACTGAATCACTTCACGTCGTCTAGAAACAAGCGAATACACAGCCAAAGTGAATTTATCCTTATCGCTTTATCATCAGGCTCTCCATCTCTGTGTCTCATCGATCTGCAAGATCTTCAGGACATTACACATCAACTGAACCCTTTTACAGGCGATGTGGTCTTGAGGGGTGCTAAGACTGAGATTTGAATTTACTTGTGTCTGATCTTCAAATCTTACCGATTGGAGAGGATTTCAAATATCAATCTAAATTTTCTTCCAGGAAGCTGCTAGCAGAAATTGTAACTAAAGTAAATTTATTTTCTTATAACTAATTCATCGGCAATTCTATGGCATTGACGTAAACTTGTTTGTTATAAGAACAGAGTTATTTTGTAATGCATAACATTTTAACAATTTTTAAAGCTAAATTGCTAGACGCAATCAGTCTTTTACTCCACCTGCTCATCTTCCAACCTCTTGTTTAATTTTCTCTTCTTTCTGTTCTTTTTCGCGCAACAGTTATCATCATCTTCGTCGTAGATGATGACGATGATGATGACGATGATGATGGTGATAACGATGATGACGATGATGATGTCACTATCTGCCTCTAGCACTATAATCAGCACCAGTCAGGCAGCATCACTACTACCACCGTCAACGTCACCAGTCCATCACCTTCAGAATCTTCATCTCCGTATCATTAACGTCGCCATTGTCATCGTCGATATCACATATTAGGCCAGTATTCCTGTTGATCCTTAATAAAATAAGCATTCCCAGCAACACAGAATCAATCACATTAACCTAAACCTAGTGAAGCCGTATTTCTTTAAAATGCTCTAAAATATCCAGTCACTTGAAAGCCTAATTTTTCCCAGCTTTCCTAAAATCACGCAATTCTATGAAATTCATCTTCACAGCAGGAAAATAATACTAACAGACCACTTATGGGTTATGATTCAGCTTTCTGAGCCTCCAGTCATCAGTGATTCAAATACAGACCCTGATGACATCAGCAAAGATAACTTAGTCAGGAAGGGGCTGATCGGTACGCTGCAATCTTCTTACTTACTACATTCTTGAATAGAAAACATTTAGATTGTCCACTGGTGACTTCTAGAACTATAAGGGTTAGCTAGCAATTGGTAGAAAATTTGACGTTCCATAGGATTGACTTGTTTTGAATTTGTCCGGGATTCATCAGGTGCATTACGTATAACCCGAAATATAAATTGCCCATGCGATTGACTACTGCACGACAATCATCTTCCATGAAGCTCAAACCTGAATTACTGTCACTTCTTGTCCCGTTCAACCCGAGCTAGTAATGGATCTGTATGATATCCACCGAGTTTGTGGACGCACCGCCTGCAGTGTCGCTTGACAGACGTCACTAAACGTTTGCGTCAATCTATCGTGCAATATTTCTTTGTTTCTGCGACACCACGAAGGTCGAATTTAATGACAATTTCATAAAATAATACTCACTTTGTCATAGAAGTCCATGACCATTCTCTTACAACTGTTTCTATTCATCACAAACTATTCTATAGTTACTTTAGTTAGTTTTGTGTAGGCAATTCTAGAATGACTATGCTGAGTTACTTCCTGAGTTATGGTGGTGTCGTTATTCACAGCCTCGTATAATTTATAGTAAAGTTTTCAACAAATAAAAGTGTGATTCTTATTTTAGCAGCAAAAGTAATGCAATCCTCAACTGAACGTGTAATACCAGCACCCACTTACCTGAATCAACTCGTTGGTGCCACAGCCAAAAAATTCAGAGTGGCTACTGATGTTGTGAAAAGCGTACTCTAGCACCAATTTGCTACTACATACCACAAATATATAACATCAAAAATAAATTTCTGACTCCATATAATTGCAAATTAAGTACTACAGCACAAATTAATTACTAAGTCATTAACTGAAACTTTTAAATTGAAAAAGTAGCTGCTGCAAATTTAGGCATTCTCACATTTTATTTTTGTTTTATTATGATTCTTTATTCCAGTTCGTAGACGTTACATAACTTAAGCCATAAAAATGCGGTTACCAATAATGCTAATTGCAAAGACACAAACTTATTTTTTTACAAATATTTAAAAGAAAAATTAATTAAAAAATTATGTAGTACATTACTTACGTATACATTAGGTGTACAATAAAATTTGATTCAAAGATTTTAGAGCGCATTATACGTACATTTTGTCCAATCATTTTATCTTGCAGTAATAATTTACAACACATTTCTTTTAACGTAGTGGTTTTCCCGGATACTTCGAACACATGTGTAACTCGAACGCTGCTGCAAATTATCACTAATTGAGCATAATAATTAGCGACTAGCGGACAGATGATTCTGGGTTGCGTCACATTCATTGTTTACAGCTGAGCATAGATCCTCAAGCTCCCTTGTTGTCATCTGGAATGTATTCGACGACGCCAGTGACAAAATTGTGTAATCTGATTCGATTTTTGCAAGTTTTTCATTCTCGCTCTTGTATTTACACTATACAAAGTACATACATTTATAAAACCATCTTTTGGATATATTTAGCAGGTATTACACCTGCATTGTTGACTTTAAGTGCACTTGTAAGCTATATTTTCAGAAATTAGGTAACGAACGTTCTCTTTTCAGATTATTATTATCACCCGGGAGTGACTTTTCAACTGGAAAGCTTTCCATTTTTCTGAACCATAATGTGTAATCACATGTTTTAATTCAAATTACAGGTAATAGTGAAAGAATGAATGATTAATGGAATAAACTCGAAGTGACGTTTGCTTTCTTACCGTTATTCAAAACTTCAATAATTAAGAGTTTTGTCCACCACGAAATGTTGCTTGTTTCTAACACCATTAGAAAACAGCTATTCATGCCGTAATTACAATACATATCATGCACAAAGTTATGGTTCTGACCCTTTAGGTTCCTAAATCTCTCACGGCGACTTGTCCTGTTGAGTGTTACGTATAAGCCATTATTTAACCCCTTCCTCCCGCTGAATGATAGCTATAGTATCCTCAGCACTTGTGCGAAGTCAATGGGAAATCCGGAGCCTGTGAAACAATACACAGACAATAGGTAAGTAAACTAGCTCTCTGATAGTCTGTCAGGTAAAACACTAGAGTAATACACTGTGTAACAATGTGGGTATTACTGATTAAGTGTTGGGGGTTGGCGCAAGCGCAGCTTGAGCACGTCTGCGAGTAACACAATACTGGTATTGGCCATAGATAAAGATTTGTGTTTATACGTGTCTGAAACAAAGGCCTGAACAATGCATCATCAGTATCAGTGTCAGGGGGATCACAATAGTCTTAAGAGAACGTATTAATTCAGTCCAGTTAAACACTGCACGAAGGCAGACGTATCGTCTAGCACTCCTCGTCTTCATCAATACGAGATATCCACCCACAACCACGCCCACACACTCACCTTGTAGGCAGGTAATGAGTGAATATATTCAGCTTCATCTGATATATAGGTAATCTGTCAACACGCCATTTTACCTAATTATCAAAGTAGGCAAGCAATTAGGTCCAATTTAGTCTTCTGAAGTAGTTCATTAACCCATTGATAACAAATTTGACCATACCTTTTGTAATACGTTACACTGGCGCGTATGACCAACAAGCACCATAGTTTGTTTTATACCAGCTGGTTGTTAAGTTACTTTGCCCAAAAGTTTCTTTCGCCTTTTGTTTTGCTTTATAAACATAACACAAACTGGAAAGCAGTTTCTTACTCGTTTTTAACTACAATATAATGACAATTACTGCTATTTTTAATTATAATTAATTTGTTTATTTGCCTGTTAGGACTTAGGCCTCGGCTTGCGTTTGTATTTTATCAAAGCAACAAAGACAAAAAATCTGTCTGTTATGTCTGAAATAGAACAGTGGAGTTTATACTCTGTTATAATAGTTTATTTTATGTCAATTTTCCACGCTTCGTAAGTTGCGAATTATGCAATTACTGAACACATCATTATTAATACATTTTAATACAATTGAGGTTTTAATCCTGTGTACCTGTTGTTCAAACTTGGATGTTTGCTCTAGCTGATTTTAACATTTGATTTACAAAAAAGATACTATATTAATCGTTATAAAGCAGGAGCGTAGAAGTTGTCAACAAAACAATTTTTTGCGTATCTTAGAAAGGTTTCTGGGAATTCTGCGTGAAACAAGTCGCGTAAAGTTGTATTAGCAAAAGCTGTGTGCATCTAGTTGATTCTCTTTCTCACGCGCAGCATGATTTCATAAATGTCAGTGAAGGACACTATATTTTCAAGGTGAAATGTACTGGTGATGATAAGAAACGCTTTGGCTTCTCATACCTTGAAGAGAAAATTAACGATGCTCGGTTTCATCGCTTCAAATTGTGTTACTTACAACTAACATAGAAACCATAGCTGCAGAAAAACTAAATGATAGCTGTTCTTACCATTTTTAAAAGAATAGAATTGAGTTCAAGTCGAGGCAAATGTTTTTCCACGTTTAACTATAATATAAAAATGAGCAATATTTTCACTATAATATGTCCAATAATTTTTGAGCAAGTTTGTAATTTATTGGTGGAACATTCATATTTGTCCTTTGGAAACTTAATCTTGCAGGACTTGTGATGTTTTCGCATAGCTCTGCAACTGTTTTTCTTTCTTGATCGTCCTGATCTAGGGTGATAAATGTAGCTTAAGTTTCGAAACTTTTAAGCTTAGAAAAAGTGTATTTTAAATATCTATATGTCGTATATGTAATACACCACGCGCATAACAATAGTTAATCAATCTTCACAACGAAGTCACTTAAAGAATAAACAAGTAGTTTCACACATAGCAAACTTAAGGCATAACTCTCTTTCCGAATTATATTTTTCATAATTTTGTTGTATCCATATTTGTTTTGCGAAAATATTTCGCTCTTTGATATTGGTCTTTTTACATTTGGAAGATAGATAGATATATGACGCTCATTAGAATGTCAAAACAACAATCTTTTCTGCCAAAAGAACAAAAGCAGAAAATAAACAAGAAGAAAATAAAAGCTTATTAAAAATTAAAACAAAAAGAAAAGAGAGAGGCGTATAAGGGGAACAAATGAAGAACAAAATTGAGCAGAAAATATGACTACTGCCAAGTAAAAACTAATTATCTTGAAATAGCCGAGTTCATGTGTAACCGCTGGTTAAAGAAACATCTCATAAAGTAAAACACGTAACCATATTTTTATCTGTACAATGTATATTAAGAATATTCAGTGACACGTATGTACAGTGGCTCATACATAATATAATAATAATAATAATTATAATATTAATAATATTAATTAATAATAACATAACGTAAAAATCTGCAATCGCCCAATAGATTGGTAAGTTCATTACACGAGGAAAACGAGAAAGTGGAGCAATAATTCACATAATGTTTTAAAAATTCGATTAACTTTTAAAACAGAAAGCTATCTTAGTAGTTGAAATCAGCACGTAGTTATGAACAACAAAAAGTACACGAAAGAAATAATTAAAATAAAACGTGGGGTAACGTAATAAATTTGCATTAAAAATTAATAATAATCCAACTGTTGCTTCTTTAAAATACATTAAAACAAACCAGACAGATAAAAAATTAGAGTTAGCATACTGTTATCGCTTTGATTACAATATTCTTTTGTCCAACAATGGATTCAAATCATAATTAAAACATCAATTAGCAATTTAACCACTAATCATTTATACTCTGCATTTTTACAATTATAGTAGCAGTATTGACGATACAAATAATATGCTGAGTTGCTGACAGTTAATTAACAACACGCACTGTTCTCAAGCATCACAGCACATGATTATGCCGAAAACTGCATTTCTAGACTGTGTATCATAAGTTGGTATGATTAAGAACAATGCATTTTATGAACTATTATATTAATTGTTCTATTAAGTCTGCGTGTTTTAACGTCATAAAATTCAGACTGCAATAATTTTTGACGCACTTATCCAGGACATAAGTGTGAGAAAAAGAAATTTGACTTTATGTTTTACAAAATAATTACAGTGTTTGATGTTTTACAATTATTATGCGAGATTCAAGAAGCTATATGTGACCAGACTGACGTCATTCGTGTGACGTCCACAGTGACGTAGGTCAAGGAGAAATAGGTTCTGGGGTACTGCACGGTGAACTAGACAATGCTGGCGAGTGGGTGCCGAGAAGAAGAGTATTAGGGTTACCCTCTCTTGGCCGACTTAATGTGTGCGTAATTCCGCCGCTACTGGCACTGCTGTTGCTACTGCTTCGTGGCTGACCGTGCTGATTCTGCATTCTGAAAAGAAAATTTGTTTGGTTATAAAAGGCCACCTTATCACAAGGTTTCAACAGAAATATACCAATACAGTCTTTATTAAATAGTAGCGGCTACTACTGACATGATATCCTACTTCAAAAATTGTTTAAATTGCTCTAACTATGACATAGTTGATGCACAGTTTATACAATTAAATATATATATATATATATATAAATTATATATATATAGTTTTCATAATTACAACTAAAGTCAGTCTTATATGGAATCTGTGAAGCAGTAACACAATGAAAAAAATTCTACTATAATTGGCCCTGTAAGAGTTCTTTCAGAAACTTGTTTTTGTCCCTCGAGGTAAATAAACAAAGCCGATATCTCAAAATTACGTTTACAAATCATACAAAATTCTTTTTAAACCAATCAGTTGTAATTGTAAGAATTAATATTTTTCGGGATGAACAGAAAAGCGTAGGCACAACTTAGCTTTGTGCTGTTTTAAAGCTACCAAGTGTCTCGGTTTGCAAAGGTTTTACACAACGAGTTGCTATCGCACCAGAGTTTATTTAATAGCTTTAGCTAGAGTAAACTTTACAACAAACTGTGTGGAAAAGAAAGTTTAAGAAATGGACACTGGGTTTGATTCTTGCCTTTTGCAGCCAAACTGGCCAAACATTTATACAGATAAGACACTCGTATGGAATGTTAGTGGAAGATCTATAAACCGCAAAAAGGAAATGGAATGTGATGTTGTAATTACGGTGTGTGTAGTGTTATCTATACTTGAACGGAGCAATTTTTTTGATTAAAATAATTTGTGATTGACTTTTGTGACTAAAACGTAGATCTCCTTTTAGTGAAAATCATTCAAAATTGCATCGCTAACAGCACTTGATTAGGACCGCCCCTTAGTATACGCGTTTCTCCTCCTTTCTCTACTCCTGCGAAGGAAAACACCTTGGTGGAAGGGATTGAAGCAGTGTATATACGCATGCTGTTTGTGAGTGTTGCTTGGGGCTGTAAGGATAAGCTTTCCCATTGCCAAGCATGTTTAGAATTGTTTCCTCCAACAACGAAACAGCTGACGGGTCTACCACGTAGCTCTCAACCAACCTTAAAGCGGTGAAGGCAGACACTAGCTTATGATATGGTTAAAGAAACACAGAAATGAAGAAAGCAATAACTTTTATAAAGTGAAATGCACTATTTCTCGGAAAGTTAAAAGTCATGTAAAAGATCTCTTTTCTACTCGAAACCTAGTTGTCATTTCCGTCATATTCAGGATTGACACCTGCGAGGGATGTCTCATCAGACGCAGATATAAACCCAGTAACATGTGCATATTTCCTGCAGCCCAAAGCCATGTTGCTTTTTTAAGCTTTTTACAGAAATTTCTCGAAATCTGTTGTGAAAAATAGGCCCAGATTTTGGTAAGATTAGATGAAACATGGAAAAGAAGAAATCATAAATAGTGGTAAACATTATCGTAACCGCATAAGTGCCTATCTATGGATATAATACCGAAAAGCTACGTGATTTGCACACAGCTTTATTAAAAACTGGCTTCTCTTTTTCTTTCTTTCATTCTTTCACCCTTTTTTCCTCGATCTTATTTTTCATCGCCTTTACCTTACTCACTATCATCTTCGTTCTCATTTTCATTTTTCTTTCTTTCCTCTCTCTTTCTCTCTCTGTCCCTTTCTGTGATTCATTTTCTATGGTTGGTTTCTCCGTCTCCTTCTTCTTTCCCAATTTGTCTTCCCCTTCTTGCTCTCTTTCTCCCCCCTCTATAAACCCAATATCGTTCTCTTCCATTTTCAACACTTCCTTTCCATCCATATTGCATCGCAAAATTAAATTTCTACCCACTTTCTTGTCCCTCTTTTTGTTTGCGCTCGGACTTTATCCAGATCCTTTGCAATATTCATGTCCGACTTTCGTTTCAATTTCCCAATCCTGATTACAAATTCTTGACTTATTTACTCACTCAATCAACTTATCCCTAAATTCGATTTCTCGCTCAAAAGCGACATAGCAAAATGAAGCACTTCAGTGATGCGCCTAACAGGCGTAAAAGGGTCGGAAAGTGGGGTGGACGGCTACACTGCTCCACCAATCTCAAACAAACTGAAAAAAACGACTCGAAATTTCTTTCGGGGAAATATGACACCATTTTCTTCTTAACCCTTTGAAATCTTTTCTGACATTCTGACTATGTGCAGTTTTTCTAAGTCTGAAACCAACTAACTGCTCGGCTCAATCTAAAAGGAATATCTTAAAAAGCTTCTTTCGAGATTCAAACTTAAAATAATTAGAGAATAATCTTGTAAAAAGATTTACTGGAAATATTATGCTAAAAATATGGACCGAAATCGTTATTTAAGTTTATGTGTTCAAGGGCTACTAGCATTGCAAGGCGCTGGAAAATACGATGCAGTTAAGACCCATAACTTTTGTGCATTAAGGCTTAACGCTTTGAAATTTCAGTCTTACTAATTTTTTAAAAAAAACTCGCTATTTAACATTTAAAAATAGTAAAATATTATTACGATGATTATTTTACTAAATAACAGTTAATGAAATGGAAATGTTAATGGTGGGTTTAATTTGCTGTTAAAATTAGTAAAAGCAGCAACCCAGCGTCCAAAAATACCAAAAAAACGAAATCATAAAAGTTGAAGAAGCTAACTTAAAGTTGAAAAATGAGATCTAACAATAAGAAAAATAATGTACACGTGCAGTTACAGTTATATAACACTTTTTATTTCCGTGACTTTTATTTTTTTGCATTTCATTTTATTTAGTTTAATATTTTGTTTTTTTATTTTGTTTTTCTTCTTCAGAATTTTGTTTTTTCATTTAATTTGAGTTAATGACATTCTATTTGCTTTTATATGTGCAGCTTTATATTTTTCCCCTCACAGTTAGCCTTTTATATGTGACTTGTTTCAGAGATTAATATTGCTTGTAGTGCACATATAATATCACAGTGTTTTTGCATGCATTGATACGTGGCAGGCTTTTATGCGGGTTTATTATTTGATGGCTTTGATATGTCCAGGCGATACGACAACCGTGACTGAATCGTTGACAGATTAATAGAAATCGAGCCGTTCTTGTTTTTATAGGTAAATTTCTCTGTCAACTACAGAGGTTTTACACCGACGTCGAAACCTTTACTGTTAAACACCGTAATTGCTTTTCTACGGTATTAATAATACTGTAATATTTTCTTGTTAAAATATTATTGCTTCACACGGGCAGACTTGACTTGTAATGTGAATTGTGGTTACTTTACCTCTTTGGGTAAAACTGTTTATAGGTAGTTAAAACAATGGTGGCTACTTATATTTTTAATGTAAGGCACCTTATCAGCGAACGTAGATTATAAGATGCTCACAATAAAAACAATTTTTTGTATAAGCAATTTAATCCAAAAAGGCAAAGCTATCATAATTCAAGAGTACCATATAGCCAGGATTACAGGCAATTTCGCAAGACTCTCGGGCAACTAAATCTTGCTTATAACTGTGTTTTGTATTATTATTATTATTATTATTATTATTATTATTATTATTATTATTATTATTATTATTATTATTATTATTATTATTATTATTATTATTATTATTATTATTATTATTATTATTATTATTATCATTATTATTATTACTATTACTAGTATTATTGTAAGTACTAATAATTCATTGCATGCAATTTATATATATTTATAGGAAATGCATTTTTAGACTGTTAAATTTTTATAACAAACTGCAACGTTAAACGTAGCCTAAATCATATAAGTAAATGGCTTTATGTTTGGCCCTGTTGTCAATTTGTGACAGCGAGTCACGTGTAATAACCTTATTATTAAGCCAATACTAATCCTTATTATGTATGTTAATTACAAGCACTATATATTATATTGGAAACTAGATGGGTATAATTTAACATAGAATTATCAATGTTGCACGTATATGCCCCATGCAGCTTAAATACCGTAAGTAAGAAGCAGTAATTAATAATATTTATACCAAGATATTCTTACAGTCTCAGCTATCACGTCTTGGAGCTGGAAATGTAACAGTTATAATCCACCGAACAAACACATATTATGTGATTTTAATAAATTCGGTTTACAACTGAATTTGTGTATTTTCGTATCATAGTTTAATTCCTGCAAAACACATTCAATTACTATAAACGCCAGACTTGCCGCGTTATTAATATCAATTGAAGCATTATTCTACTCGCGTTCACAACAAGCTTTTTTCTGTAATCGATTTGTGCCGTTCTAAGTTGATAATACAAATGATTAAATTTATCTCTAGAACCTAACGCTTCCTAATTTTGCAGCAATTTTGTCGCTATGCAGCTACAATTATCGCTTTCAATGCATGAATATATAATCGCTTCTGGAGTTCTATTACTTGCTGCTGTAGGCATTGATATACTACATAAGAGGTGGGACTCTAAGAGAGAGTGGGGGCGTGGGCTTGCACAAAAATTAGAGTTGTGAAAAAATTCAGAATTTTAGTAGTTGCAGCGCATTTATGCTGCTTCTGGTGCGTATTGTAGAACGAGGCACAAAAGGCCACAAATAGCGCTCACAGCTATTAATTTTTCTTGTCGAGAAGTAGCTTAAGTTAAATCACTTATTTTTCGAATTATGACAAAATGTAACGTGTGACAGCACTTCTTTGTTTTTAGTAAAAAAAGTAAATGCTTTGGTAGCAAACCTGCACAAACATTTCAATTTTTCCATTTCTTAATTTACGTGGTTAATGTAGCTGAAAAGATAGGCTACGTAGGCCCATACTGGTGATTTTCGTAATACATGTAGTACACTAGTGCGAAATCTCCAGTAAAAACTCGTTGATAAAAATGTAGACAAAAACAAAAAATATTTCTCTGAACAAAAAAAAATTACCGCAGAAATAAAAATGCAATTAAATGTCAAGGTGGCGTTTTTCACGATCAATTTGGTCAATTTTCCATCTACATTTTCTAAGGGGATTTCATTTGCGTGTTTATTTCCAAAGCCCCTGTTAAATGCTAATCTTTAATAATGCAATCGAATAATGTTTATTATTTAAATCGTAAAATGGATAATATTGATTGAACATTTATATTTTTCTTCCTTCAAAATGTGGGTTACAAAAATTAATTGATTATGTTCTTAGTTTCCCGCAGAAGGTTATTGGCCACTGTTCGTACAGTCTCCATCTCTCTTGTACATTCTTTGTGGGTCGATAAAGTATTATTACTACTAAGCCATGTTAACACTGGACGATGGTTGCCTATAACTGGCCCGTCTAAGCCAATTTCTGATTCTATCGAACATTCGTAGCCGCCCCCAGGGTGCCGGGACAAAGCCGTCGGTCTGGTGTAGCCATGCAAGCTATATGTTAAATCTTCCACCAAAAACCAAACATGTGCTTTGAAGTCCACATGCGTTAGAAGACAAAATTTGATTAGCTATTAGCAATGATTCGTTGTCGATAAGCATAGTTTCATTTTTTGTGTTATACCCAGCGTTTAACTACTTTTATCAGATCACAATATTAAACAAAATTTTGTTTTTCGACGGTTTCTGCACGATTGAATTTCTTGCCTCTGTTATACATAATTTAATCTATAGTATACGTTCTGCTTTATAAACAGAAAAAATTCGTTGTTTGTTAACGACTTTCTTTTCTGCTCGATATATAAGCTTATAGGCACACATAATTTGAACAGTAAGCAATTCACGAATTTTAATTAACTTTACAAAATTAAATGTCTGCGATTAAATATTTATATTAGTAGCAGAAAAATAACAACTTTTTAAATACCGAAGAAATCAGTTGACATTAATTGTGAAAACTTAAAAAAATTCTTCTGCCTAATTACAAAACTTAAACTTTACTCCCTAAATCTTATCTTACGACACAAGTGACTTTTCGCATTTGTATAGCGTTTTTTATAGTTTTTTATTTTTAAGAATAATACTCAAGAATAATAAGACGCAGTTGTTATTAGCGTTGCCACTGCAACTCTGTGTTTAGGTACAGTATTTTCACTGCTGTTTGAGAATTACCAGCAAAGTTAGCTGATAATTTTTTCTATTTTTTCATTTTATATTTCATGAACGTGATAATAATTGTAGACTTTGACTTTAGTTAGCAAACTCTCGCTTATTAACTGGCTTCAATTTTGAAGTATTGCTGAAGTGCATCAGGCGTTAATGCAGAAGCCAATAATGTCCTAATGCCTGTGATTCAATTGATCTGTGTTCGGTCAGTTAACTCATACGTACAGTGAGTAGTGAGTGTAGTTTAAGAAGACGGCATTAGCCCGCATGAACGGAAAGAACTTCGAGATAAACCCTGTGTTGGCCACTAACACGCTTATAGAAATTTGTCTTAATCCGATAAACACCGTTTCATGCGTAACAGTCTTGCATTCCTAGAGAATGTGTTTTTATATGGCTGAATGCGTTGCTGTACTGACTCAGGTTGAGTTAACTCTTTGCAAGTTTATAAAGTTGAATTAAGATACAACGAAATTAAACGATTTGAAAATAATTGTGCCCATGACTACTATATTAAACCGAATGACCATTTTATCAAAGTGTTACATTCGTATTCTTTACAGAAGTCTTTACACTAAAATTCTTCACTATAATTCCTTGTTAAAATATTGAAAAAAATATTTTTTCCGCGTGTTACTTCTCCAATGGCTTGGAGATTATTTTCTTTGTATTTGAGTTATTGTAAAGGAATTGCTAGGATTGTTTTGCAAGCCCTGCAAGCGTTCTATATAATGGGATCTGGGTTGAAAGTGAAACCGCATTTCATAAAATTTCATAATAAATTAGTTTCAGGTTTCTCTAACTAATGTAGATAAAAGCACGCGAAATGTGCATTTTTCTAACATAGCACTTGCAGTTTAACAATAATTTTTGAAGACTCTTACAATCGTCCCATCGCGGCTTCCATGCCATTTTGTAAGCTTATTACTAATTTATATTAAACGATAATATTGAAAAGCCTAGTTATTATTGTATAAGTTACTGGAATTAATTCAAGGTATTTTATAATTTATGACAATAAATCATAAAAACATTTCAAAACTAATTTTTTAAGTTTAACTGGCAATTACAAGGACAATTAAATTGGAAATTGTGTGTGAATAAGCACAGTCGTGGTTCATAAATAATTTATGGCTTAACGAACTCGCTTAAGCCCCCATCTCCAGATAATAAAATTGGTTATTAAATTAATTAACAGACTGAGTTTTTGCAAATTGACTTAACCGTTGGTGGAAAGTGTTAGCCCATCTGCACGAGTAATGATGATTTATTTACGGCAACGAAAATTAAAACAATTTCTACGTTAATGAGTCGCGTGATTTAGTTTTTGAGGAAGGCCTATGCAAGTCTACTATAATACGGTAATTATGTAAACTGATACGTACATAACTGAAGTGTAATAAAGACTTATAAGCGAAGTTTGAGAAAAGCTTGTAATTATCTTGTTAGATATATTTAATATAGTTTTGTAAACACGTATGTATTTTTTTATTATTATTCACTAGTAAATTGTTTCTTATTTATCATTTATTAAAGAAATTCCTTAAATAACAAACATCTCTTCTAGTTTAAGTAAAAGAAATTTTTCATAAAAATAAAGTGTGTAAAATAATTACTGTAATGCCATTAAATAAATATTTTTATATCATGTGTATATTATTATGTAAAGATGATTTTTTCTTTGTCAACTAATACTAATCTTGCGTTTTTTTCGTTATTAGAAAAATTTTGTAAATAAATTATATTCTAGAATATAGCATTAGTATATAAATTGTTCTCATTGAAAAGTTTCAGTTTTTTAGCATTTAGGCTGTTCGCTTGTTCCACATAGAACCACTATGCCAAAAAACTGCTAATAAAATTTAAACAACATTCCAAACAATAGCAAATAGCAAATTGCAAATAGCCTGTAATATAATATATAATAATAGTAATATTTGCAAGCTAATTTAGTAATTGATTTATATATTTTAGCTGCTCCCTAAATAGCATTTTTAAGTACCTTGAACGTTTAACGAATTTCAAAGTACTGAACATATTTTTGCGCTTTATTAGATAAATTTGTGAGAATGTGAAAGATATTACGCCACATAAATTAACATTTTCCTCACTGTATTTATTACAGCTTCATTAAAACTTTATAGTTAACAACTATATATAGCAACAGGATATGAACGCCTCGAAGTGTAGATTGAAATGCCCATGATTTTAAAAAATAATAGATTAATTACCTGTTTTTGGCTGCTGCAGCCCTGTCTCTTTGTCGTCTGTTTTTAAACCAATTTCCAACTTGTGTTGGGGTGAGACCCGTCGCTTGGGCCAATTCTCTCTTCTTCGTGGGATTTGGGTAGGGATCCTGCAGGTACCATTCACGTAAGAGCCCTCGTGTCCGTTCTTTAAAACAATGCGTTTTCTGCTCGCCATCCCAAATCGTTCTGGGCAGAGGAAACTTCTTACGTACTCGATATTTGTCCACGGGCCCTAAGGGCCGTCCTCGAAGTTTCTCTGCTTCTTGGTAATGCGCCTCCAACCACATGGCTTGCAGTTTCCCGTGCGACTCTTTGCCGAAGCGAAAGTTTTCTAAAATATGGTAAAGTTCACGAAAGTTGCCATGATGAAAAGCCACCAAAGATCTTGCCCGAAGGACTGACTCGTTTTTGTTGAGGCTTTCACAGCTTCCGTGTGCAGCCGGAAGTGACCAGAGGAATCGCGCTAGGCGCTCAATGTCTCCGCTTTCCTCTAAAGTCTCACAAACTCGTGCAACTTGAAGAGGGGTAAAACTCAAACTCGGCAACGGTGCAAACATGAGAGTCGGTACCGAGGCCAACCCTGGAAGAGGGATGCCTGGGGTACCGGTGGGGGCCGTCATCCACATTGGTGTATCGTCTGTTGATGTTCACATCTACTAAACTCTGGTCTTCTCACACGGCAAACTGAGATGTTTCTACTATTGAATATATCTGGGCGGAGAGCCTCTATGTGTCATCTTTAAGCACTATCCATGAACTAATCAGCCAACTTTCCGCTATCTGCCTCCGCTAAACGCTTGCTGATTGGCCGCTACAGGGATTGTCTCCATGGAAACCGGCGAGCAGCAGTCAATCAGCCGATCAAAGTAGTTGTTTCGATACGAAGATCGGTTCACTTCAATCCGGTGGTGTGTCTAAGTGGGGCGGATACGTATTTGCATAGTAGGGTAGGGGTAAAATAGTCATTAAGATTTTGTTTCTTTTTGCTTGAAGTGTACAACGTTATAAGTAGCCCTAAACTGTTTGTACTTTATTAAATTATGTCTTCACAATATTATTCAGGTAATATTGAGATTTTGTGAAATAGTTTTAATTCGTTGATGCTCCTTCAGTGGCTCTCTTTGAATTAGTCAGAAGATCATTCAATTCGTATTATCGCTAAATCGGTATGAAAGCGCCTCTTCACAAGTACCTCTCAGCAGCGCGCGGACACGAGTTCTCTTTTCACAACGAATTTCTTCTATTGCAGAATCACACGAGCGTATTTTTCTTCGTGGTGCTTTAAGCTCACATGTTATTTGTGCGCCAAACATGCGAAAAATTCCGCAAAAACACAGCAAAAAATCTGGAGCACACCTATCCCTGCGTTGTTCGACAGTTTACCTTACTCCGAATGTTGAATTCCAGTGAAAAAGTAAGCCGTTTTGCAGGAATAAAAGTAAATGTAGCAGCTTATAATCTCAACTGGTTTTCAAAAGACTTATTTACTTCTGATCTGCTTTTCAACTCGGCTAGAGAAAACACGTGAATACAAGAGAGAGGTGAAACGTATCAATACCTCAGACATGCGCGTTGTTTGAATGCTACAACTCTATTATCAAGCAACGCAGTGTATAAACAGGCGATGGGGTTAAACATAGCCGTTACTTTCACTGTATCCATCCGCCCGGAATTAATAAAAATATTGTTCTAATACTTATTAATGGCGCCACGATTTACAGAGGGTAAATTATAGTGGTATGAAAGCATTCAACCATGTGCTAGGAATTAATATCGTACCTAGTAAGCTTGTAAGACTTCTTGTATGCCTCGTTCGTCCGGATTTAGAAACGTTGTCCGTTTGTTGTTTAAAGAGAGTGTATCAAAGTAACATACGTCATCGCAAAAATCAGGAAATTCAAGGTTGAAGTGTCTTTTAATATTCGACCCACCTTACGAACCCAACCTTATTCAGCCAGTATCATTCAGCAGTTTATTCAGTTTGATTTTGTTTGTAAACACTGTGATTTTTTATATAATCTTAAGAATGTCAAATCAATTATATATTTAAAAACGAGAAACTACAAACCATGCTGTACTGTTGAAATATCCATCAGAACGTTTGAACTACTTCTAGTAATTTCACAATTTCCGTCAGCCTAATATAATGCGCTCAATAGTAAATTTACAATTTCAAAAAGAGCGCATTTTAATTTCAAGTGGTTAAATGATTTATAAAATTGTTGTTCAAGTTCAAAAGTGTTGCTTTAAATCAGGAAAGCGACTGAAATTATTTTATTTTAAATATTTTACTGATTACATTTTGATTGTAACGTAAAATTTAAAACGGGTGGTTTCTAGATTCTAAATAATTCTAAATAAATCTAAATAAAATCTTTATTTGTATGCACTTTTTTTATATACATTTTTAGCCTGAAATAAAAATTTACTTACTTATGTACTTACTTACCTACTTATTTGGTTGCTTGCTTAGGTACTTTCTTAGTTACTTATTTACTTACTTATTTACTTTTATGCTTGCTTGCTTACTTACATACTTGCTTGCTTACTTTAACGTTTTAGACTTAACTAAAACGTCACTGGTTTATTATTATTGATCAACTGGTGCAGATAATGAAATTTTTGAGTGCATATAATTATGCCTTTGATCATTACGAGACATCTATTGCAGTGATAACGTTGCCAGATTTGCTACCTCTCAGCGCCAGTCATTCATCCCTCTGAACGTCCATAGTTTACTTTAGCACGTTTAATTTAGTAGTGGTTACAATAATAAACACACCAGCAATGTGCCATTGTAGAGACTGTCATTTCAACCCCGATGTTACTAGTTGACTAAACACAGCAGAAGAAGGGTCAATCAGTGAAAGCTTTGAAGTCGGTTTTCGTTCATGTTGTTGTAAGCGCAGTATGTGCGCGAGTAATTATTGAAGCTCTTTGGCGCAACTGCGCCTATGATTTTATAGTAAACAGTATCAATTGTGCGCGAAGCGTGATTCCAGAGGGCAGCGAATGTCGTTTGTTAGTTGTAAGCATTGTAAGCAAAGAAAGTCTATGGTATAAACTAACCCTGCTGTTACTGATACAGCTCTGAAACTCTGAAACAGAGAGAAACCGGAATAGAGAAGAGAAGATTGAGAGAAAGAGCGAGTGAGTGGGACAGCAAGAGACATCAGGGGCAGAGTAAACTAGAAAGAAAAAGGATAAGAGAGAAATAATGAGGGAACAAGCAAAATGGAGAGAGAGAAAAAGCGAGTGAGTGGGACAGCAAGAGATATCAGCGGCAGAGTAAAATAGAGAAAAAAGGAAAAGAGAGAAATAATGAGGGGCAAGCAAAATGGAGAAAGGAGAAGAAGGGAGACACAGAGGGAGAGGGACAGACAGAGAAAAAGTGTGTGTGTGTGTGTGTGTGTGTGTGTGTGTGTGTGTGTGTGTGTGTGTGTGTGTGTGTGTGTGTGTGTGTGTGTGTGTGTGTGTGTGTGTGTGAGAGAGAGGGAGGGAGGGAGAGTGAGAGAGAGGGGGAGAGAGAGAAAGAGAGAGGTAGAGAATGAGATCTGAAAACACAAGAAAATAAAAAAACAAAAATTATTATGGCGTATGTGACGTTGTCTCTCTCCTCTGAGAAACCAAACTTTACATTACATAAACTTTTGGTTTAGACAGTAGCTTTAGATGCTCGACTTCTCTCAAGCTATAGCCACTGGCCAGTTTCCTTTGAGAAAGTTATACATATACACGACTTCTCGCCTTCTCGGACGGATTAACCGGGCGTCAGTATTTTGAATACGGAGGACCTTCAGGATCAGAATGTCTGGCGCTTATGTGCTTCTGATGAGGAAACAGGGGAGTTCTTGTCTCATCACGCATTGGACGGTGCGTATTAAGTTTTGTCTGTGTAAGCAGTGGTTGGATTATGCGTTAATGAAACCCCGTGTGACAAGCGACAATAAAGACAACACATGTTTTACTACAAACATCCAAGCTTCGTATGCGTATAATGTGTTCTATATTCTATGCAAATAGATAGGGTTTAGCAAAAGATAAAGTGAATTTTCTGACGCATGCTGTGCAGGTTTTACATGTAAGAAGCTCTTGTCAGCAAAGCATGATAAAATAATGAGAAAACTTTTCATTTTTGGGGGTAAAATTGAAATGCTTAATTATGGAAAAGTGAAACAGTAAATGGAAAACTGAAAAATTAAAGATCTCTCATTCCACTCAGCTGATCATGAAAAAACCGTGTACGAGTGCCAAACACAGACAACAACATTTCGAGCTGTTGGACGTAATACTTAAATACACTTATCAGTACTAGGTGTGCCGTCAGCAGCTAAAGTGACAGAAAGTGCCTTACTTTGCATATAATTTATCATTAAATGACATGAACTATAAGTCTCTTTTTCAAATACTAAACTGACACCATTTGTACAAGATAGACTGATCCCACAGCGCTACTGTTTGAGACTAGATAAACACTGGCGTGAATGATGTATCGCTTGCAAACCAAATTCTTTTCTAATCTCAAAGATGCGTCTTGTCAACCACATACTGATAAAGATGTCACTTTGTGTATATAACTGTAGTAAGCCTAATACATTGCCATCGGGGGTGAGGAACTTGTATATGTAGTGTATCCCATTCGATTTTCATCTAATTTTACACATTAATTCTGTTGATTGTTGTAATGTAAAAATTTAAATTAGAAATGAAATTTACAGAAAAATTCTCACCCAAGCGTTTAATACCTCCAGTAATGTTTTTGTGCCATTCTGAGTTATCAGCCTCCCATCAGGGCATCCCATTACGGCAAGTATGGTTTCGAAAAATGATCCTCGACGATATAATAAAAAGCATCATAATTTGTTGAAAATTTCGGCCTTCAAAGCAAAGTTACAAAAAACAATCGTCGAAGAGGACACACATTTCAAAGAACTATAACATGTAAAAGATGTATGTAAAAACGCCAATAGTGCAGAACCAGCTCAATAACATAAAAACTCATTTTTTCGAATTACGAAACAGCAAAGAATAAAAAGACCGCTCATCTATTATACGTAATGCGTTTTTGTACAATTCGGTTTATTGCAGACCGTATCTGGTTTTATTTTTATGTTGATAATTGTGGCATGACCGGAGCCCAACTAGTTCTCAAAGAAAATCCTTTAAAATGAGATACCGAATCGGCAGATACACGTTTCGTTAGGATGTACATGCATTCTCACCCAACGAGAGGAATGTTGGGGAGGCAGTATGACAAAAGAAAGTGTCTAGAGACACTTTTTCCTGGTAAACAGTCCATTTACTAACCAGACCCAGTGCTGGAAGCACACTCTCTGAACCGGGGCGCCGGCAGCAAATTTCAGAGGCGGGCAGCATTTATGAAAGGGCACATTTTGTTAACCCATATTTCTGTGGCCACGCTACCGACGATATATCCAAGGGTATATCTAAGGCACCCCATATGCGTTCTACCTCTCACATATTCCTTTTAAAATGAATAAAAAATGAATAATAGTCGCACTATTATTCATTTACCTAATTAGACTATTTACCTAATGTCCGAAAGTAGGAATGCCCGAAAATAGGAAATACAAGTAGTCCAATGGTTGCTATCTGATTTACGTGTAAATGATATGTAATCACACGTAATCGTCCTTGAAGGTTGATATTCATATTTGCATCTAACAGAGACTAAATTGGGACCATGGTCGAGCATATGAAATACCAGCTGAAATCAAACGTAAACAGGATCAT
This sequence comes from Tubiluchus corallicola, assembly GCA_030141605.1. Taxonomy (NCBI): domain Eukaryota; kingdom Metazoa; phylum Priapulida; class Priapulimorpha; order Priapulimorphida; family Tubiluchidae; genus Tubiluchus; species Tubiluchus corallicola. Next base: position 206,547 of record JAQGDQ010000108.1, on the reverse strand, counting down.
GCCTATCAATTCTGGATCATAAAAATAATAATGACATACAGGTTAAATGGTATTGACTACTTTGCAACTGTCCTAAATTTAGGGCATCTGGCGGCTACTACGTACCAACTGACATGTCTGTTATTACATACGTCACCCTTCGATATGATTACATATCATTGACAAGTAAATGAGTTGGCAGGCACTACATTAATTGTAGGTCCTAATTTCGGGCAATCCTACTTTAGGATATTTGGAGAGTAGTCAGTACCATTTAAATTGTCTGACATCGTTATGTTTGGGGTCCAGGATTGATACACACTAGGATCCAACACTATTATGTACACTTACTTTCAGCTGGTATCTGATATGGTTTCGATTGTATGTATGTATCTGATTGTATATTTTATTTTGTTTTATTGATAATTTTATGAGGTCAGTAAAATTTAATAAATAATAATATATTTGACCCAGGGTCCAAATTTGGTCTACAGCATTATATAAATATAAGAACTGAGTATTAAGTTATCAAATTAAATGTACTGTATATAAATATCCTAGGAGTACATCATAGCTGCGTTATCAGGGGTGTGCTTCCGGCAGCATTTAGTGTGTCCGGCAGACACCAAAACCCTTTCAAAATGTCTGTCATTGTCAAATACGAGCACCGTGTATGATAAACCATAACGTAAAATTAAAATCGGATGATGTCTCTTGTTTTTGCCATTTTGGGGATCATTGCTATTGCTCTTGCTGTTCGCCTTGCCAGTTTGGTGGAACGAAACCAGGTATAACAAGAAGAACATTGTAACGAACTATACCATCATGGTTACGTTTCGAGGAGTTGGGTATCTCAACTAAGTAAATAAACACGTGAAGCAAAACAGCGTATTAAGACTCAACACCTTACCAGGGTTTACTTACATGTACAAATCTAGTGCGTCAACGTACACAACTTATAAAAATTATGTAAACATCTCATGTCAGCTGTTGAATTTTATTGACTAACTTGGTGTGACATGCCCGTGTACCTTAACTTCTTCTATCGTTCCATCTGATATGGTTTTTAAGTACACATAATCCACTAAGATTATGTTAGATGTTCAGCATATATATTCTAGTTTCTGCTATTAAGCTACGTGTCCGAATGTCAATTTTGCTATGAACAGCTATTAAGTATAATGCTTAAAGGAATGAAACTATTTTAAGACATATGTCAGACAAGCAACCTTGAATAAATAGCAAACTTGGGTACTGAAGTTGTGCCTCTTGAAGATGCAAATATTGTGATTATGGGTGTTGAAGTTGTGAATACTAAGGTTGTTGGTGGGTGCTAAGCTTATGGGTGTGGGGCTGAGTCTGTGTGAGGTAATGGGTGGTATGGCTATTGATGATAGTTTTCGTACTGTTGTCGTCGTTGAAATGTGAGCAACATTTGTATCTTGGAAATCAAACTATTAAAATGTGATGAGAGAAGACTTTCGGAGGTTTTAGATTTTCGCATTTTGCTGTTGGCTGCATAGATTACAACTGCGTAATTAATTTGTTACGTTTTTCTCACACTTTCTGTAATGAACTTAGTGAATTATTTGTCATGTTTTCTGTGTCACGAATTCTGAGCAATACACACTGTGGGTGACAAATTTCAAATGTGCAACTGTATTAACCTCAGGCCTTTTCAAAGACTGTGTAACTTGGACTTATTCTGTCCCGCAATGCAAACATGGTGACATTTATTATTTGCATCCTCTGTTCGGAACAGTTGTCACAGTTATAATGAAATCCCATGAGAAAACTATAAACAACATAGTATAAACTAAACATGTTATAGAGCTATATAAAAACACTACTTTAAAGCTCTTTTCTGTTTTAAACAAATCTTTAGGAGTTATTTTCAACATTTTGTGATAAATGGTTATTAGCCGGTATGATCTCGTGATTTTCCCTAGAAATCGTGACTATCAAAAACGTTAACCATGTTCCTCCTCACCACTGACCCTTCCTGCAATCAATTTATCCGCTTTATGAAACAGTAACATCTTTATCAGATTCCCTTTTCTGTCACATATCTATGGCTGCATATTGAATATCGCCTGGCTCTGAATTAATCATGCCGTTGCTCAACTGTGGACCACTTGCGGAGGATATTAGCACTAATTGATCAGACGAGATGTTCATGTTAATAGTCTCTGCTAAATAAACTGTCAGCAACATGAAATGTGTGATTAAATACCGGGGTCATTTGGGGCCAATGTTACACGTCATACGTGTCACTCTTTGTGCAAAAATTGAATTAAAAGACATGGTTGGAAATTAGTCAAATCAACCCCAGATTTGCTTGCATTTTGCTTACAGTTAAATAGTAAAGACCTCCATACAGTAGTCACACAAATTTAGTAATATTCGAAATTACCAGATAATTTTAGTTTGAAATAAAAGTAACTTTTATAAATGCGTAATAATAGGATTAAAAGACAAACTTGGAGTAGTATTAAATGCCTTATTGTACGTAAATGATAAAAAGCCAGTTATAGTAAAAATTATAATGCCCGAATGTAAAAATATAATTTTACAGTTGTAAATTAAATAGCATATCTTCCGATCAATATGGAGGATATTTTAATAACACACTTGTGATCCTGACATGACTTCGTTCAGAATCTGATCTAGATGAATTTTTTTATAAAAACTTTCTTAAATACGGCAACTACATCTTAATCGTAGATGTTAGCTAAAATCAGACAGTATTAAATATAAATTATGAAAAGTTTTATATATTAAAAAACTAATATAAATTAGCCTAGATTACTGTCTTTTTCCAGTTTCCAAGTGATTATTACATGGTAAGTCCCGAGTCCCGCAGGGATCAGTTCATCATTGCACGCTCACTTTGTCACCAAATATCGCATTTTAATGACTGGGATTGCTTTATTAACCCATTGGGAGTGAATGAATACATTAGCCTAACAAATCGATAGTACGTTTCATAAACATCCGAGAGATTATTGCTCGTTGGAAGTATTTAACGCTTGCGGTCATCGATGTACGTCACTACGAATTTCAGGTTGGTCGGAAAAAATTTCTAGGAAATGAAATCAAATTGGGCTTGGCTAACTTCTTAAAATAACAAGGAACAATCAAATGATAGTAGGCGTTCTGGCGTGGAGATTCAGAGGTTTAAATCAGAAGGTTTTATAACTTGTAAGTAATTTTCCTGGTGTAGGTACGAAAATTAATAACGTACACTAACACAGAAAATTTGTAGGCACATCATTGATAATAATATAACAACGTAAACATACCTTTGACAACATAACAGTACATACTACACTACTTATAACTTTCTGAGTTACATGCTAATGAAAAAGTAATCAATAATGCAAAATGAATACACCAATTGTCACCTAAAATTATTGCTCAGTGGACCATAGGTCCTATAGTGGCCTATAACAGAATATGTATTCATTATGCATCATGCATTTAGGTTTTGTCATTAAAGGAGCCCTTATACAGATTTAATTGATGCTTTTTTGCCAAAATAACTCTTTTTGCTGAAATAATAGGCGGGTAGTATTTCAAAACAACTATTAAAATAAAGCACCATAAAGCTAGCAATTAGTGCGATTAGTTGGGTATAATGAGGCAAATCTCTCTCGGCTGTCCAGTGTAATGACTTGACATGTCAGACTAATTACACATGAGTCGTCATGCAGCCTCAATTAGCAGTTGCTATAAAAATTAACGCAATTAGCAATCTCATCAAGGGTGCCACAATTGTGAGACAGCTAGTAAGAGAGTAATAATAATTACATTCGGACTAATTGTCCATCAGCAGCATATATATGCAGGCTTCATTTAAAAAATGCTAAATAGTTTGCTACATTTCGGGCATAAAATCAGTAACCAATAGACGCATTTTCGTTTGATTTTAATTGTTTTTAAAATTAATATTTTGAAAAAATATATCTTTGTGCGTGTTATAAATACGGCAGTTTTTTAACTACTTTTCCGGTGTTAATACAATAAAAAGAATTATGATCTCCAAACTGATAGAGAAAAACTCGATTTCTCTGCCCCAAAAATTTGGAATTAGTAATAAAAATCAACAGGTTTCAAATATCGTTGCTACATAAAAATCAGTTTTAATCTTAGCAATAATTCCGGCTTCATATTTTTCCAGTTTAGTATTAGAAATATTCATGATAATAATATAGTTGTTGAGCTCGTCATCCGTTCAAGTTATTTTTCAACTAAGAATTTTAACCATTTGGCCAAATTCCTGGTATCATGCACTGCAACTTAAACCTGAATTTAAACCGTCACTAGCGATTTTTCTTTCTATCTTTCTCTGCCAATCTCTCTCTCTCTCTCTCTCTCTCTCTCTCTCTCTCTCTCTCTCTCTCTCTCTCTCTCTCTCTCCGTTTTGTCGTGAGTCTGTCTGTTTGTGCACTCCTTTTTCTCCATGCGGGCGTCTATCACAGAACTGATGAATGAACGTCCGGATTCATGAATAAATTAACGAATGAACAATCAAATGAATAAATGGATGAATAATTATGAATTCTCGCTCTTCTTTTGTTTTGCGCATCTCTAAGATCTCGTTTAATCGCTGTCCTTTCCCTCATCCTGCATCCCCTGACTCTGGACGAATCAAATTACATTCTCGTCCTCATCCATTCACGTATAACATATCCTCGAATTATTTCACGCTTCAACTCACCAGAGAAACTAAATTACTTAACCATCATACACCCTTCTCTTTACTCGGTAATCAAAGTGGACATGTGCAGCAGCCGCATTCATCATTTGACCACCGGTCAATTGCAAATTGATACAGTAATGCGACTTGTTAAATACATTTGGACAAATGTTGATTAGGCTTATATCTATTGGCTCAAGCCGGTTGATTAAATAAAACTGGAAGAGGCAATAGCTTGCTGTTAAAATGTGATTAGGCTTCAGGGTAAGTGAGCTATAAATGAAAATATTGCCCGCCGTCTGGATACCGGCAGATAAAATAATGATACTCTCAGCCCAGGTATCTTTTAGACAAAGCACAGTAAGCCTAAGACCTTAATGTGGGCCTGGATAGAAATAAATACGTCTAAGATGACTTTCTTTAAATGAGCTTCATTTGAAGTTAATTGATGTCACCTCGTTTCAAGAATCTTATGGCTCGGCAATCTCATTCACGGGACAGTCTTAAAAAATTAGAGAATTAGAAGTTCACATAATTAAAGCACTTGTGTCACTTGACGTATCATATTTATATACTGTGGTTTACAAAGCAGGATATAGAAATGGAAAATGGAAATTCCTATTTGTGGAAATCTACCTTTCTGGACAATAGGAAAAACACATGCCCGTAAAGTTTGACTAAAGAGATGTTATTTGTGTTTTACGACTTTGGCTTAGAATTTGTTCTTGCATGAATTTATCTATACGTTGATATGCGCTAGTTAGTGCATCTGGAACGTCCCACCCCTGGATCAGAAATGTCCACGGAAGCTCTCCATTACGGGAACGCGAAGCTATCCGAATGAGATGTCAGTAAATAATTGTGTCTGTAATTATCTGCGTGGTTCGATTCCTGGGTCCATGTCCAGTGCAAACAGTCAACAAGATGTAATGGAAAATTATCAGCTTCAGTAGATTGCCGTCGCGAAAACGCTTCAGGAAGTCGATATACAAGAAAACGACGAGACTTGGTGTTATTTCAGTCCCGTTATAGCCGCATTTTCCTCCAGCAGACCAGGTTTTTAACTTAACATCTTGTTGAGTTTTTTCCTTTAAATCCTTCAAGGTATTTTTCCCTGCTAAAACCAGATTCTGTATCATTGCGAAAAAAGAGTTATCAAATTCCTGCCTCGCATTGATACATATAATATTTGTTTTTACACGTATCCGCACAGATAGACAAATAAGTGATCATCTTATGTTAGACCACGAATTTATGCAACACAGGCCTAGTTAGAACTTGGACGGATAGCCACTGGGAAAAATTCTCATATACTGCAACTATAATTCTTGTTGATGGAGGAGATATGCATATTCGAACATGGCTGGGACACTTCAACCATGCATTCCAGTGCCTCATTTTTGACCAGTATTTTGATAGACTTAGCTTAGTTTAGGTTCTGCCACAACTTCCACGATAAGCTGTCTGTCGTTAAGTGCTGAATGTGATTTCCGCTTTGTAGAGTGCAGAATTGTATAAAAGTGTAATGCCCTTTGTATCTCTGGTTATTATTTTTTCTTTGAAAAAAGTACAAAAATTTTGTGATGCCATATGGGCTTTAATAATATTGCCAAATACAATGGTACGAAAGGCAGTTAAAATCCTATGAAGCTATATTTAACACTCGGTGAAATTAATTGCCTGCTTCTTAATGCTAATGCTAAGATCTTAGAAAATTTATACATAGCAAACACATGCATTTTATATAAAACAGACGCACAGTAGTGTATTTCTGTATCATTTATTTCTGCTTGCTACATCATGTGAACTCTTAGTTTGAGTCAGCGTGGCTTCTTGGCTGCAGATAAGCTCCTGCAGAATTTATCGGATTCTCATCTGTTCACTAAACCAAGTATAACTTCATGGTCTTGCTCCTGTTGTGGGGTGCACCACGTGTCTAAAACAAGTACAAATACGTCAAATTTCGATTTCGTGGTCATTATGCTTTTTCAAAGTACTCTTTTAACATTTTTTATTTAGCAACGTTCCAGGAAAGAATAGTGGGCGTCATTCGTTGTCGCTTGGCTTCTCAATCAGTCGAGATATCAGACGCCGGAAGTCCTGTAGTGTGGATGGGCCCTGTCCATTATCCGCTCGTATTCATCGCCAGACGACGGGAACCGGTACATCTGTTGTATCAAATCCGACAGATAAGTTACACTGTGATCAGTCGACTGTTAGCGCTTGAAAGGAATTACCCGGACAGATCGAAGACCAGGATTGAAACCATTGAATCGTTCCCATCGATCTGACGTAAGCACGTGTTTCAGCTGATGCAGGAAGGGGATGGAGAGAGGACATAACGAGTTGTACATTATTTTTGATATTATTTCTGATAGCAGTTAAGTTTTAAATGAACAAATACCTTAGAACATTAAAAAAATTTCATAAAGTTTGTTCTCTCCAAAAGTGAATTTATTAAAATCTTGGCAATACATATTATTTGCATCATATGAAGGCCCGAAAATAATTATCTGAAAAAACAAGCGAAATTAGTAAGAATATTTGTAATTGCGGTGAGACGCTTCAAGCTGTAGTACTAGGCAATAACTTCATTTTTTGGGCAAAACCTCATTTTCCACTTAATTTATTGTTTCCAGGCAGTAAGTTACTTGATCTCGTCAACTAGCAGTCTCCTACCTTCAATAAGCTACCGGAGAGACATACATAAGGTGTTATAGTGTGAGGCTAGCTACAAAAGTTAATGAATGCCGAGCTTGACTAAAAAGTAATAGTGTGGTCGTATGGAAAACTGCTTTTGGGCATCTTGTCATAGCATCATCAAAATTAGTAAGTTCAGCGTTAAATGGTACAGATCTATACCGACTTGCGGTGTGACGAATGCACGTGAAATTTCAAACTATTGACAAATAAATTAAATAAGCTGTACATATTGACTATAATATATTAACTATAATATACGAGTCGAGATAGATATTTATCAATTTTACAAGCTTTTAAAATAAACCTTAAGATATTTAAAAGCGTTTGAAATAAAAAATATAATAGAATTATATACATTTATTTATAGCTAAAAAATTTTAAGGAAGGGCAGCGTATACTCTTGAACCTATGTGCAGTTACTTTCGAAAAATTGCGAAAACAATTTATATGCTTTTTGAGGGGCCTATGTGAAAAGTCCTGTACAGGCACTGTCGATTTTTAAAACCCTTCAAAACAAATGTCCTAAAAGTATTGGAGGTTTCTGCCGTCTCAGATGAGGACATTAGAAGTAAATGCTTTCTTAGTGAGGAAAATTTGTTTGTTTTATTAATTGTTTGTCTATGTGTAAAGTTAATTTTTGATACCAAAATTTAGCCTTTGGTGTCACGAATTCCTAAAAATCTTCGGAAAAATCTCATTTTATCCACTAACCTTTCAGTATAAAGTGTTCTAACATAAACGGAAAATGCGCTTGACGTAGATTACTTAAGGCAGTCACAAGATGAAGCCATCGCTTCTAGGGCGTATCTAAGCCGCAAATGTTATCAAAATGAAAGATGTTATTCCATAAGTGAATCCAAGACAACATTCCATTGTTGAAATGCTGTGCTTGAACTTTTGAAGCAAAGATACGTTTTGCCGTCAAGATTTTTGTATAATTTTTAGCGCCGCCATATGAATTGTCGTGCTAAGCCTTGATAATCTGAGCAAACTAACTTGTACTAAAGGCGAAAATAAATGCTAGAAGACACGCACAAAGCCCGGGCGATCATCAAATCTCTGCGGATTTGTTGTTTCATTTACAGAGATCGACGGACGGATTTATCGCTGATAACTCCGCACAATTACACGGTAATCTATCAGTCATGTGGACTTACCATCTCTTCAGAGAAAGTAGGAAACCAGCAAGGGGAGGCGGTAGCATAAATGTGTGCGCAATGATACAGCGATCATGGTGATTCCATATGTAATGTAAAGGACCTCAGATTGTAAATCTGCTTTAGGAGCACCTGTGACACAATAAATTACTAAACATGCCTGAAAATGTATTTATTAATATTGCAACAATGATTAATGTATTTGGTTTGAATAATAAAAAAATCCTGATTCTTGAATCAGGAAATCTTGGAAATCCACAACAGCAGAAGCATTGTTTCTGCATATATAAAGAGGCAAAGAAACAAAAACCCAGTAGACATACATTTGCACGTCTAAATTAATTTTTGTATAGTAATTTGTAAATTTTTCTTGGTGTTTAACTTGTAAAGATATACTGCGTCTGAAAGGGAAATTAGGACACATTAATAAACAAAAATTACGAAACAGATAGTACTTATAATAATCATGACTTCCGAATTAAAAGAAACAAAGAAAGAGATGTCTGTATTTATGTAGATAGTTTTTACTACTCTCTTGTGTTTCACCATTTTGTTAGTGTATAAAGAAAACCGTTAAAAATGATAACGAAAAGAGCACTTGTGTAAGAGGTGCTTAGGAACCACGACGTTTTGGTAAAACATTATGTACCACGGTTATTTATCTATTGAAAAGGTTGATATTTTTAACAAATGAAGAGCGGTAACTGCGCTCAGCTCTATTTCAAGTTAAAAATAAATTGAAGATTGTGCAATGTTGTCGTCCTACTGTACTCACGCATAGAACTTGAACTTCGTTAATTCAACGTAAAACCAAACGTTATACGCTCTTTGCGATACCATTTTGAATACATCGACCAAGACAGACACCAAGAAGCCACATAATGTGTATTGACTTCTTCCCGCAAAAGAAAAGATTCGCACGGGAAAATAGTTTGTACAAGAAACGCGAGGAGAGACGACTTGAACGGGAATCCGGCCTCTTATCGGACGGCCATTAGGAAAGATTGTCCACGTAAGAAATAGATGGTTAAGAGCACGTAAGAGCGACAAATGGCCCTGGATAATGGCCCTATTGACAGAGCCCCCACTTGAGGACTCTCTTGCCCCATCTGGCGTAACAGTCGGACTGTGTAGATAGATGCGGTAAGTGATAAGCCATGTTGAGGCTCAAGTAGGTTTTAGCTGATTAAAATTTATTGGCTTTGACACTGCGGATCACAATCGGTCACTTGACGGCAACTGGGCTTGCGGCAGTAATAGTATAATAGTGGTGTAATTTCTGTCGTATAAGTTACTGTAGTTTAAATTCGCAGATTATGAGTTAACGATAAGATATGGTTGGAGACTTGAAAATTTGGTCTCGAAACAAAGTAAGATGATCAGCGCAAGAAGGTACCATCAGATTTTTTAGATAGTACTAACGTGCGATCTGTGAAAAGTCGCTTGAAAATAAAATTTTCACATAAATACATTTATGTATTTTCAACAGCTTCAATTAAAAGACATTTTGTTGAATTGCTCCTTTATTACCTAACATAGTTGAATTGATGAAATTAATGCCAACAATAGTTTACATTTTTTCAACTAAACCCGGGATGAATCGAATTGATTCTCTGGTTTTAATCTGTGACAGGTTTTTCGGCTATTGAAAACTGTGATACAGATCCTTTATCTGTAACAAAGCCTTTCTCAATGCCATGTTATCTACAAATATGTGATCTTATGAAAGTTTATATTTATATCATTTAATTGTAATTAATGTCATGTAGTGTAGGCACAACTTTTATCATGTCATTTGAGTAGTATCATTATTTTTTTATTTAACCTTTTCAATTTGTACTTGCATTTCCCGCTGTTTCAGTCCTTAAAGGAGAAGAAAAGGCATTTCAAGGCGCATCCAAAAACTTTCCATAATAAGTTATATCGCTTACCATTACGTTTGTTGTTTGAAAAAGTCATGTAACTGGAAAAAATTTTAATAATTAAAAATGTTCGCGTCAGCAGGTAAAACGACACAATTTCACCATTTCAGTGTAGACAACTGGTTCAGCAGAAAATATATTATTATTCTTATTGCCAAGAACCGCTAATTTATACATTTGCTTGCTTTCTGAGATGTGCGCTGCAAATGTTCTGATTATTTTTTAAAACTTTAGGTAATGTTATTTAAACTTCATTCAATTTCTTATTCAAGCACTAACCGTTAAAATAGCTGTGCCTAACCATCAACGCGGGAACTTAAATTTTATGCAAATTTCATACAGCGTTACTAGGAAAGCAACCCCTGTGTACAATAAGAGAGCAAGTAAGAGATACAAATTTTCAAGATTGCACCAATCTATCAAATCCTTTTTTCAATACTACTGATAAGTTTCTTCAAAGTCGTTACTAATTAAAACACCCAAATTTTTCATGGTTTACTACCATTTGGCAGAAGAGAAACTAGTACAAACTAACAAAAGGTGAATTTTACAAATTCTATCATGTCTCCTGAAAGCTGTTCTCCTGAAATTTTCTGTTAGCATCATTTAGCAACCCCTTAAACATTAAATGATTATGGATAGCTAACTTTTGTGTTAAACGTTTTGCCTTCGCTAAGCACGATGGCAAGTGTACAATAATTGGTTGAAATATTTTTCAAATTCTGACATAATTCTGTATTACATTATTGTTTCATAATGTCATTCTTTCTGGCTTCGGTACAAAAAAGTGTTTTTCAACTAATGACTTATGTAAGTAATTTAAATTTATTTGATTCCTTAAAAATTCTGCATGATGCTGTGAAATACTTTCTCACTACTCACTAGATGTCGACATTTGACAGTCAATTTTTCGCTTGTTTGTGCACTGCTTGCTTGATCGTTGTAAATGCCAGCAGAAGGTGGCGCCACAGACTTAAAATACTGAATTAGCTGCCGTGTGTTGATGTATGTGTAACATTAGTACAAAGTAACTGGCTTGAATTCAACGCATGTATTTAAATTTTGGCAGCAAAGTAGGTAACTGCATGTTTTAATAATGGAAACTTCCGGAGTGAGAATAGTACAAATGAATATTTATATAAGCGAATATTCGTTTTTAGGTCCAGTCAGGTAATATTTACTTAATAATTATTAACTCATAATTTTGACGTACACGATTTATCGAGTACTGTTTCTTATGTAATTACATGATGATGATGATGCTAAACCAACTGTTAAGGTTTATAATTGTTCCAGTATCTATCTATTCTCTGTCTAATTGTACTTTTAAATAGTGTATGATCAATAAAGCTGATTCTTAATTAAATCTTAGACAATATAACAGATAGAAATTTTGGTTACTGCACAGTAATGTAGACAGCGTAAACTCACCTTATACCTTATCTGGCAAAAAAATTACTACATAGGCATAATTATTATTTTTCTTGTGTTTCACAAAAATATTCCAAAGTGACCGCTACATGTTCAACACGATAATTTTCACTCTATTTGCAGTTTCGTCTTGTAGGTGGCAGCACAAACATAGCGCAGTATTCATCCCACTTCTGGCTGGCTCGCCGGTTGAAAGAAGCCGAAAACAAAAGCAGGTGACTACTACTCCGTGAGAGCGGTGTGATTTTTTGTTAGTATGATTCAATACATTTTATTTCTTAATATTAAAATGTAATATCTGAATGCACAATATGTCTATTTAAAGTTTAAATCTGCTTCTCGTGAGGTCAGATTCAGTGTTCATCCGTATGTTCTGCTAATTAAAAGACTGCATAAACTTGAGAGAGGGAGGGGAGAGAGAGAGGGAGAGAGAGTGAGGGAAAGAAAAGAAAGAGGCAGAGCGTGTACATGAGGGGGAAAGAAATTATTATTATTATTAAAAATCTTTATTCAAAATAATACAGTAAGCCCTCTATTTGCACGGCACATAAGTACAAATATGTGAAATAAATGTTTACGTTACGTACATTAAATTCTTCACAGTTCATCTTCACAGTTACCAATTTATACAAGATACATACATAAATAATTATATGTTGATATCATCGTATATAAACAGTATGCCAGTATACTCAATTTACAATAAGACCATTTACAATAAGTTCTTTTACAATATCTATATACATTTTAATTACATTAGTGTTTCTCTTTCTGTAAGTGGTCCGAATATCATTATTTTCTAAGCCGCGTTCGAGATTCACTCTTATATCTTGTCTAACAAATGGCAACGTACAATGAAAAAATAAATACACTGGCGTTTGACAGCCCAAACCGCTAACACACAGGACTGAATCCTATCCTGTATTTAAATGATTTGCAACCTCTTCCAAGTAGAAGAACTAACGCACTTGTTTCTATAAATCTGTCATATTTGCTGACTGGTATATCTAATGGTGTTGTGAATATCGGACGATTTCTATGCCTTTTGCAATCTTTAAAGACGGTTTAGCTTTTGTTATGCGATTAGCAAAAAAAATGATTAAAATTTTTGAAAGAACGAAAGTAAGGAGAGAAATTATTATTGTTATTATTACTATTATTATTATTATTATTATTATTATTATTATTATTATTATTATTATTATTATTATTATTATTATTATTATTATTATTATTATTATTATTATTATTATTATTATTATTATTATTATTATTATTACTTGGGAACAGAGGGGGAGAGAAAGCGGGACAATGTGAATTTGTGAAAAAGAAAGAGTGAGAGACAGGCAGAGAGAGACAGACAGACAGACAGACACACAGAGTGAGTGAGAGAGAGAGAAAAAACCGTTCAGTTCTGACTTTTTATACGTGGCTTCAATAATTCGCACGAGATTCAGTTACATATCGCGCGAGGAACATCTCTTACGCCATTATCTCGCTAGAAAATTACGCGTAACTAATACTTCGCCCTTATTCAACACCATATCGCTTACAAAAATAACATTTGTACTGAAAAGCGGTGAAATCCGCACCGGCGGATAGTTTACTAAGTTCGCAAGCCACGTCATAGCCGCGTAGTAATAGGTAACTTTATCTCGGCCTCATCTCTTTACTGCTCTACTCATTTATGGTGAATTAATGAGAGGTGGGATTATGTAACGAGTGCTGAAGCGTCTCCGTTTCACACTAGAGGCTGAGTTGAAGATTGAAAAGTGGTATTGGTTACACCAGTAGAGTTATATCTTCGCTCTACTGCACTTCATGTAGACTTTACCACTGTGTATTGTATTCTCAGCGTGAAATTATAAAATTTTTACACTTTATTTGGCAATTTTTTTCACCTGTGTTTCTAATAAAAGATACATGTATTAGTAAGACTAATGTCTAGCAATTATATTTAAAGTAAAGTTTGTTTCATGCCAACAGTTACAAATCCAATTGTCACCTGTCACCAAATGGCTTCATTTAAAGTGAAAAACCGCGCTGAATTCTTTGCTAAGCCATACAAATGTATTTTTCAAATAAAAATAAAACATCTTTCACACGAAACGACAAGGTTGTCGCTACAATTTGCATCGCCACTGTTGGCGTTACTAACCACTAAGTATTCGCGCCATCATCTCCGCCACTGCTGCTAAGATTTAAGCAGCTAATAATATAAAAATCTTGTTTGAAGCCCTACGTTTTTGCGCGCAATTGGTTCTAAAGACAAAATGTTTAGTAAAATAGGACACAGCAGCGCCAGTTGCTTGTCATCACCTGTTGCGAAAAAACACAATCTCTTACATATACTACAAAGCTTAAAAAAGTTAATAATGTTAAACACTAAACACTAGCTAAAACTTCCTTATAATACACGATGATGTAACGCCTATGGGTGATCTCTCATGACAGTAAGCGTTATTACTAATGTAATTGTAGGAAACAGTACACGCGAGCAATAACAGAGCGAACGCTGGACAAACATGTATGTAACCCACACCAGAAGACACGCAGAAGATAAAACATTCTCAGTTACCAAATATAATTAGTTGCTATGACGAGGTGAAACCAGTTTTACACAGTTTATCTGGATGAGATCAGATTTGAAATCGAGATGACTGTCCCAAATAAAACCGGTGATGATGCAAATAGATATTATCCAGACAAGTTTTTGAGTTAAAAATGTTTAAAAATAAGTCACACCGTACTGTAATATTGTGAATAAGAATTGAAATGGGAAATTTTTGGATTTCGATAACTCTCATTTTGCATGTTAAATAGAGCACTGACTCAGGTAAATGTGTATTTGTATCCTATGCTGGTCGTCAGGAGTTAAGTGCAATGGGTGCCATTACCTGAGCTTTTTCTAGTGTGAAAACTATTATTAAAGTCTTATACAAAGTGTAATGATTACACAAATTACGTTAATTATTACAATGAAAGAGTCTGTTTTCATGTATTATAAAAGCCTAAGCTATTATAAATTCATCGCTACCGCATTTTTAAGTTAAATCTTAAATTATTAGTTCATATCCTGTAAACGAGGATAGCATAAAGGCCTTGCAATTAAAGACTGATTAATAATTCTGTAAGCCTCTAAAATAAGAATTAGGCGGCCATTATTAATTTAGTTAGACAATCGCCAGCAGAGTATAGTAACTGAAGGCACTACTTGAACGGAAAACGATTAAAGCAGTGTTCCCCAAGCTTCCATTTTAGGACCATTGTTTTCCTTATTATTTATTAATGACATAGGGGACAACTGAGAAACTATATTACACTTATTTACAGATAATGTCTAAAACAAAGACAGCTTTGAATTCCCGGAAAATTTTGCTACCAGAATTTAGAGGTTTCGCTATTAATAAAACTAAGCAGAAGTAATCAACAACATTAAACAATTGGGAATGCCGTTAAATTCTGTGCTTAATTGGAACATTTGCATTAAATACGTAGTAAACAAAAACCTAATGGGTAACCCATTCACTTCATTTGCTTTAATTCAAGGCGATTTTCTACAGTTTTATCATGTTTTACAAAGGGCTTACAAGACCAGCGATTGAATACGACGAAATTGTAATTTGGTCATTTACATTTCAACATTTGTAATGTTGCGCCTCACAGTGTTGAATTCAAAACACATCTTTCACGGCGAACTAGAATAAGAAAGTCGAAAGTCGCGGGCGTTTAACACTCTTGAAAGTGACCTTGCGGGTATTTGGAGTGTATTCAGTATCTTACAACTAGTTTGTGTACACCCATCCTTTGAAACGCCCTCGATTCGGATCGGATCACCAAACTGTTTAACTAGTATTGCGTCTGCGCCACGCTGTTTGCGAAGAGACAAAATTAAATCAAATCTAGAAAGCAGATCTGTTTGTACAGGAAAGTGGGGATGACTTTATGTTATCTTATACCCTGTAGATAAAGACCCATACAGCTTCGTACCGGGCTTGCACGATTAAAAGATTCAGGAGTGTTGCAATGTTACTAACTATATTTTTCCAGGTCCTTATACCACACTTTCCGCGAAGAAGCTAAACCGGCAATGCCCGATGTAATTTAAATTGGTTATAAAGAGTATATCGGATTGAATGGTCTAATGAAATCGTGCCTTTTTGCGAAATGAGAATGAGAAAGATTTTGTGAAACGACGTAAATGAGACACATTGTGAGTTGAGTTCCGCCAGTGTAAGACAACGTGGGGCTCCTTCGGAAATTTACAGAGTCAGTCACTTCAGCTCACTTAGGGCCAACCGAAACTGTGGCTGCTAATGCCCTCCTCGCAAAATTAGTCCTGGCTATAATACAAAGTGTAAACAAAATTAAATTAAAAGTGTCGTGGGCCATTAGAGCTGTTATAGGGATTCTGTATTATTAAGCGGTTTGCCCCAAATGTCTAACAATAGATTCACTATCACAAATGAATTCGCTTGCATACAAACAGACGTTTACTTATTAGCTTAATGATCAGAGTAAAGTCTGTAGATGGGACCATGTCTGGTCTTTCATTTTTGTTCTATCTTCGAGTGATTCGCGAGGAAATCTTGCAAACGCTAAAAGCTCGTGCTAAGAACAACACAGAGGTTTTGGCGGAGGGATTTGCAGATTTTGGTTAAAAATTACAATGCCGTATGTTATCTTGTACATTAAGTTCTCACCTTGAAAACTTTCACGCTTTATTATGGCAGCACTTGTATTCCTACATGTGTGACATGAAAATTAACTATTTAATCCTATTCAGTTCTTATTTTCACCATTCTTCATCATCCATCATCTTCATCATTATCAACAACAACAACATTATCATCATCATCATCATCGTCATCATTACATCACCGTTATCATCATCATCATCATCATCATCATCATCATCATCATCATCATCATCATCATCATCATCATCATCATCATCATCATCATCATCATCATATCTTCATCATCATCATCATCATCATCATCATCATCCATCATCAATATCGGCATCATCATCATCATCGTCAACGTCATCATCACCATGACCATGACCATCACCACCAACACCACCACCACCACCACCACCAACACCACCACTACCACCACCACCACCATCATCATCATCATCATCATCATCATCATCATCATCATCATCATCATCATCATCATCATCATCATCATCATCACCATCATCATCATCATATGCTCAGCTTAGTAACAATATTAATAAATAGTTTTTATTACCCCTATTTAATGACCCTCTGGACAATTATCGTTGTATAAAATCTACAGTTGTGAAGAATTTGAAATACTGACAAATTCTATGTCTCCTCTTTCATCAAACTTTCGTGCTGTAGTTATTCGCCCACGACGTCTCACTTAACAGAGCATCTCCATTTAAATTCACAGCCAGGCCCATAAAACATTAAGCAGACTGATCCGATTGCAAAGCAAATAAATAAACAAGGTTTCCACTGTTTGTTCTGTAAGCTAATACTGCATGGGCTTCCATTTACAACGAGTTGCTCACTAATGCACGCCATTTGCGTTACTTCGGCCTACATTTCTAGTTTTCAGTACCTGATGTGTCTCACTTTTTCATATTAACTGCAGATGTTCACTTTAGTGTTAAAAAATGTCCGAAGTGTTTAACATGATCTCCGTGAAGCCACTGACAACCATTTGTGACATCACATGTTTTTGGCTGCCCAAAACGATGAATGAGCATCACGCACTCAGTTTGCATTCACTTTGAATTTTGTTGTTGTTGTTGTTGTTGTTATTATTGTCGTTTTATTCTGATTAACAAACTTCTAACTTTCTGTGGAAAAAACTGTAAACAACTCACCTTTGAAATCGAATCACTAAAAACACCCAAAGTCCCCAAGGTTTTAAAAAACTTTGAAAGCGTGTAATTTAACTTCTTGTATTAATTTAAAATAAATTAAATAATTTAAATAGATTTTTAGTAACATATTGGGCTAATAACTTATTTTCAGCCCCAGCATTTTTAGTTTTGCAAAACTGTGGTGTTGTACAAAGTCAGTTCTACACAGGTATGTTCACTTTTTGTGAAATAAGCTTCACATACATACGCACAATTGATTTTAAAATAGCTGTAACCTTTACTTGCGCTGCCAGATAATGTTAAAAAGAATCTAATGATCTTGTTTGAAGAACTGGGTTTAGCAACATCTTAAACGCATTAAACCATTAAGGTATTGAAGGACAGCGCACTTGATGAGTACGAAAAGGCTAAGCTGCTCAGCATTCAGCAGCCAAAAGCGAGCTAAGAAATTGTCTATAACGTCTAGTTCTAGTCAAAGAAATGCTTTAAACTAGAATTAAAAATGCGCAATTCTTTATTCTCATATAGCATAATAAACTCACTGCCACTGGGCCTATATACAAGATATCAAAAAAGCTCTCTTTTTGCCCCACACCTATAACAACACCCGCGCCCTCCTCTAAACAAATAGCAATACAAATTATTTAACTTTTAAACATATAGAGTTTACTTGCGCAAATACAGCCGTGGTCCTGATGACAGAACGGGGTACTTAGAATAATTATTCAAGCTTTCTGTACAAATATTCGCCTTATTGTGTGGCTAGAGCTGTCAGCTGTCACCCCGGGCCCCAAAAATAAACAGCCCAGCCGTTAGATTTACGATGTATGGACTGGTCGAGCACAGTGGGACGCTGAGGTAGTACTCCCGGGTGACATCTTTATCTGTGGCTCGTATCTTCAACTCGGATTCATGACAGGAAGTGTGGTTAAAGTTTAATCCGTCTGCGAACTTTTTTTTTGAAATTTTGTGAGTCTGTATAATTCTTGCATTGTTTAATTGTAGCAGTAGCAGTTTAAATGTTTATTCAAAATAACAACATAGTCTTCAGTCATCAGTCATTTCAGTAGTAGGCTGAGTAACCAGAGTCGACCATGCAATCAAACAAGCAGCAGTGCAGTACCCAGGAAATCGAAACAATGAAAAGTCAGACAAGCAAGCAAGCAACTCAGTCGATCAGACGATTGGTTGGTCAGTGAATTCAGTCAATTTGTCAGTCAGTCAATTAATCGCTAAGTGTTATATGTATGGGTGAACATAGAGTTTGAAATAAAAATCAAATCAAATTCAGTCACTTATTCATTCAGTTAATTAGTCAGTCAGTCAGTCAGTTAGTCACTTTGTCAATCAGTGGGTTAATCTGTCACCTAGACAGTCAATCAGTTGGTCAGAAAATCAGTCAGTTAGTTAAACATTTAGTTAATCAACTGACCATACAAGAAACATGCAACATGGAACATGCCAAAAAACACCAGATACCAGCCAATCAGCCCTCCAATCATAGTTGACCAGATACTTAACGTTTATTAAAGTCATAAATTTTGTAATAGCGCTGAATTTAAAATTACTCTGTTTTCGTTAAATAGTTTATCTAACTATCTATGACCGCTTGTCTCACTCAGCTGATTTTTTTCACTTTCAAATAGTTTTTACAGATCTAAACACTTTTACTAAGTCTCCCAACGCTTTTAAGCATTTAAGCAGCTCACGAGCCTCACCTTCCGACCTTTCTTGGATTTCGGTGGAAAACAGTAGCGAAGCTGCTGATGCACACAGCCGACACCCAATACGCATCTCTGCTTACATTCAACATAAACATCTTACAGCTGCGGTAAATTTATCTTCATCCTCACCAGATGCTAAAAGTTTCTAGTTTACTGCATCTTTTCAGCAGCTTCTCTCCCGACCTGAGAGTGTGGGAAAGCTAGATTATATTGCCCATATTACGCAGTTATTTGCGAGGAATAGGACATGTGCATAAACACGTGGTCATTATGTCTTCTGCTTTGTGTCGGTCGGGATAGTTGAAACTGGGAATTAACTATTTCAGTGGTTTCTTCAAAATCAAAGGGCTATTCAAACAGGCTATAATATAAAAAAAGTTAAAAATACGGGAATAGTCTGTGACTAGTTTACTTTTGTGTAACCGCATAGGTTATTTAGAAACAAAAATTATATGTAGATTAATACAATTACTACTAGAAGTCTATATAAAATTTTTCATTTCCATAATAACTAATAAGACATGTTACAAATTCTATTTAACACTAATAATATTAAATCCACAGACCTACAAGCAGGATGCAACATTCTTCTAAGCTTATGGCGCTTATTTAACTAGTATAACTGGAATTTTTTTATTAAAGTAAAATGACTGTGAGTTAATTTTTGTCACAGCTTTTCTTCTTGATCTTTTATTTAATGAGGCAGTGCGGTTGCACATGAATATGGTCGAAATTTTGCTTCTGCTTCAATTTCTCACGCCAAGACGGCGCACTTCAAACTAAGTACCGGTGAATTATTAGGCCCCCAATGTGTGTGTTTGATTACGCTGCAATTACGCATTGTTCTCTAACAGCTAAGAGGCTGCGGCAGTACAACAGATAAACAGAGCTGAGTATTTGCTCCTGTCAGAGACCCAACTCCGTATGTGTACATTGCCTTTGCATAATCACAAGAAGAAAGTCGGATTGAGAATTTAGCTCCCGCCCATCGTGGAATCGAGTTACACAGATTGACAAGCGTAACCATGACGACGGATCGCTAGTGGAATAGCGATTGGACGGGCGGCAGTATGAAACTGGCAGCAATAACAAAATATCTGTCAGGAGGAACACTTGGAACATTCTTTTCGATATCAGGTACGAATAATGCCTCTGTCGATGAACAATCACAGTATGATGGTGAATTCGAGTCCAGAATCCAGCATGGGATTACCAAGTTTTGGCTTCACTCAAGAACAAGTTGCCTGTGTGTGTGAAGTATTACAGCAGTCGGGAAACATTGAGAGATTGGCCAGATTCCTCTGGTCACTTCCGGCCTGCGAGCATCTCCACAAGAACGAGAGCGTCCTGAAGGCCAAGGCCCTTGTCGCATTCCATCGGGGAAACTTCAAAGAGTTATACAAGATCCTAGAGAGTCATAATTTTTCGCCGGCTTCTCATCCCAAATTGCAAGCACTTTGGTTAAAGGCTCATTACATCGAAGCAGAGAAGTTACGAGGTCGTCCTCTGGGAGCTGTTGGTAAATATCGCGTCCGGCGGAAGTTCCCTTTACCACGAACAATATGGGATGGCGAGGAAACCAGTTATTGTTTCAAGGAAAAGTCCAGAACAGTTTTGCGGGAGTGGTATGCTCACAATCCTTATCCTTCACCTCGAGAGAAACGGGAGTTAGCTGAGGGCACAGGACTTACCACAACTCAAGTATCAAACTGGTTTAAAAACCGGCGTCAAAGAGACCGAGCTGCAGAAGCTAAAGACAGGTAACTTGATTTATATAGTAAAAGAATCATTTAGTTATTAATAGTGAATAAAATTATTATAATTCTTATAAATCTGGCTAAACTGTTGTATGTTTGCAAAAATTATACCTCATAATGCTTTCCCTTAAAATACATGTTTAGCAAAGAAGCGGCCTAAATCTACTAGTTAATGTCAAATAAAGCGGAGTAAACGTAGATGACAATTTAACAATGAGGAGCAAGCAGCAACAGAATTATTGCAGAAATATTATGGTAATATAAGAATAAAATGATAGATTAAAAAAGTTCAAAAGTGAAATCTATAGCAAGCTGCGGTTTTAAACATCTATTTTTCTCATTTCCAGCAAGGTTGCGGATAATCTATTGAATTTTAGGCAGAGTTGCCATTTTTGAATTGTCCATATGAATTTAGTTACCCAAACGAAATATTTATGAACTGCATGGGCGTCTGTTAATGACAGAAGAAAATACAATAATCGGCTGCGTTCTATACTATATTTTTCTTTGCAATTATTGTAACAGTCAATGTGGCAACGTGAAAATTATCACTAAAACAGATCTATGAAAGTGATTTTTTTAAATTATAGTGGAAATTAGATAATGTGACTGAGATTTCTGGTAAAAAAACAAACAAGATTAACAGTTATTACTATGGTACTTTAGGCTTACCTGTAAACATTAAAGAAGTTGCGAATACATTTGTAATATAATTTTGTGCTACAGCCTTACTTGAGTGTAGAAGAACTTGCAAAATGTACGTTTGTTACCACCAGGCTTTCCATATATTTCACTCGTCCAAAATTAGCGTGTGTGTTGGAATTCCGTGGACTCCGTTAATTCGACCAACTGCTGATTCCTAATGCACTTAACCGTTCTAACAGAGATGATTATCTTAGAGACCTTTCAGATAAAATTTAGCCCTCTAGCTTCCTTGGTATACCTGCCCTACACGCATGTATACGTGACATTACTTGTGTAACTTCGCATTTTTGCGTGCATGTGAGTTAGCTATAACTAAGTCAGTGTATTGAAAATCGGGCATATTTTGAATATTGTTTGTTATTCTCGCTACCAATAATTGACGTTTAGCTTTTGAAAGAAAATCGCAGATATTATCCAACATAAAGCAAAATAGTTCAAACAGAATAGCAACGTAAAGCTTTTATACTATTAAGCGTGTACAATAATTTTTTCACCAAATATAAAGTTTGCCCATCCTTGCTGCTTTTTATGAAAGTGAGACTGCACAAGAAAATATGTTTAACGCAATATCATATACCATTAGTTAGTCACAGCATATCTAGATTACCTATATATAGATTGCAAGCAACGATACAATATAAATCTGTAATATATACTCAGCAATATATATATATATATATATATACTCATAAATATTCTAGGTACAGTTTTATACTTTAATAATAGGACATTTTAGACCCAACTCAAATTTTTTTCTGCACAATGGAAACAAAAAATTTTATGTCATTTTTCGGAAGTACAAGCTTTTTTGTTCTTGTTTAGCACCTATTTAAAATTCGTCACTTTTCTGTATAACAGTAATTTCGCTATCATTTTAAGAGCACTTTTCACATAATGTTCACATACATTTATCCGTCTCCATACATGCATATTAAAAATTAAACTGGGAGGTTACACCTGCGGTTACTGAAACCTTATGTAAACACAGACGCTCTATTTCAAGTAAAAATCAATCACAGCTAAAGAAAACGTACAATAAATACAACTTCACCTATCGATTTTATGTTTAATGCATAATAACATGCCTATTATTGTTGAATCAAACAGCTCTGTTTTAATTAATAATTCAAACTAAAAACATGCCTTGTATACTGTACAGTAACAAGCAACTTGAGCAATAATATTGAGATTTTCAGAAATTGTTGAAATACACAAACCTTTTTCAGGCCCTGTCACTTTCAGAAAACTGCGAACAAACTCGTTTAGGCCTATATACAATAAATCTCAGGATTTTCATATCAGTGGCATATAGATATCGATTCCAAGATTTTAATTTGAACGATTTGTTCGCGCATAATAGAAAAATAATAAATAGTAAAAAATATTCATTGCGACTTATAAATTGAAAAATAAGTGCCAAGAACACATTGAACTGAAATTTACAAAACAGGCAGACGCGTTTACAAAACAGTTTTCTTACATAGAACATAAAACTACTGTATTTTACAGTTTTGATATTATGGTAGGGCAAGCATTTATTTGGTCTAGACGTTTTAAGATTTTTTTCGTTTGCTGTTTTCTGTTATAACAGGCCTAACTATATAAAATTAACAACATGAATCTTTCAAAGTTCCAAATGATAATTACCGCTTTAGAAACTCACGTGCTTTAAAAATATCCTTTACAACTAATTTATATGATTTAATCTCAAATCATCTTTTTATTTAAATTAAATGTGTGAAATACGTATTTATACAGAAACAAGGTGAATTACAATTACGCTAAATGTATGTAAGCATGTATTGACATCTTCTCCATTGTATAGTTTACTTTTACTAAGTACAAAACTCACGCACATACACTATTAAATTTATTTAACATTTTGATGTCAAGAAAACATTTTCGTAGTAATTTAACTAGCAAAATGATTTGTTTTTCTTCCATGTATATCTGACAAATTTACGAGTCTTTGATGACTTTACTGTTACTTTTAAGTTAATACTTATACTTAATACATTTTGTAAAGTTTATTCATATTACGTGTATCTTTATTATATAGTTGAAGTTTTGGCGCTGCGTTTTTACAGATTTTTCGAGCTTACATCATTTCTATACGCTTCGCACATTGCGAGCCTGAATCCAGTTATCATGACTCATTAACATCATTTAATAATGTTATTTATTAAATCATTTAATAATATTATTTTAAATAAACGAATTTTATAAGTAAGTCACTGTGCAGTTGTACAGTATTTCTAGAGACTGTTCAGTAAATACGTTTTCCGGAAACAGTGCAAAATTGCGAAGCCGTGGAAGAGTTTTCAGCAATAATCATTTCGATCAGGCCTATAGGGTTTCACGTTTTCAGGAATTATCGATTAATATGTGTACACATTAGACAAGTGTCGGCGGGTTTCTCACAGCCTGTTATTATCTACAATTTACCCGGATTGAGTACATGCACAATCACTGAACAGCAGATTAATAATTGAAAGTGATGTGGAGAACAACAATGAAGTTAAAGCAATGATGAAACACATGCTCCGTGTGTTGTGTTAGATGCCATGCTGCATGTTTTGTTTGTCATGTAGAAAATGTATTACTGGTAATTGTAACAGCTAATAGTCTGGCTTAAAAATGATCAAAATGTCGATACTTGTTTATATGCATTGCCTTCATGACCACAATTCATTAACACGGTAACGTTATTGATAGCTTTGTTCATTAATTGAATTTTCAATTTAAACCTTTATTTCAGAATTTCTTCCATATAAAACAGTGATTAAAAAGGTACAAAATAAAATATATAGCATCCTACAAAAAATAATAAAATACACTACTATATACAGTATTCCTCCGACATTTCATTCTCATTTGCAATATGTACAGTTATATACAGTAATTTAAAAGGAAAACTAAAACGAAGCTATATATTCATTGTTCCATATGCTTAGCACCAAAGCATTACGACTTTTAGATAGCTTGTTTTTAAGTGAATAAGCACATTTTCGAATTAATAGTGTTAAAATTCGGTATGTTAAGCTGAACACGCATTCCCCTTGTAGAACAGTCATATTGTAGCTGAAATAAACTTGCGGGTGCCGGTGTTGCATGCAATTTTCATGTGATTAAAACTATAATAAAAAATTGTGCAACAGAGCTTGCAAAATACTAATTATTACTGCCATTTTTGAATATTAACGAACTTGTCAATTATTTGATATAAATGGCTGTGTTTGTGATTAAAGCTAATTGCAATAGTCTGAATTCTTTACACCAAGAATTCATAAACCGTTGCTTTGATTATAGAAAATTCACCACTAGCTATAGAAGAGGATGACCGATTTTCATTTATTAAGCCTTGACGCGTATCTGTTCACACAAATGCAATAATTACTAGACAAGTTAAGTTTTCGTAACTTTGTCTGCCATGAGAGTCCTACTGGACTTCGTATTATGCAAAGCATTGAGCAAAGACATTATTGTTTTCAAAAAATAAAATTAACTAAAATTGGCTTGAAATTGTGGAGAAATAGTTTATTTGCAACACTGGCTTTATTTTTCTTTGTTATTTTGCCCAGAGATGAAAAATCAGCTGTAGGCGCTGCTTCCATGCTGCACACCAGTCTAACCAGTGATGATGACTCCAAACCGGAAATAACGCCAGAACATCCGCAGCAGCAGCAGCAGCAGCAGCAACAACAACAACAACAACAGCAACACCAGCAGCCGCTTCAACAGCAGAATCAGCAACATCAAGAACCTCTTCGGGAACATAGTCCAAAGCATCTCCTTGATCACGTGACGTCACATCATCCTCTGTACGGTGCTATGACGAACTCCGCAGCTCAGCAACACCAAATACAAGCACTGCTCACAATGGGTGTAGGTGGAGTACCTGGAGTGGGTGGCCCGGTGGTAGTTAGTAGTACAAATGACCAGCATGCCCTTCTTTCCGACTATCAGAACTTATGACTATATGGTTGCCAAATGAACAGTAATTAAAATGATAAGTAGTACCGTGTAATAACAGCCTGGAGATACATAAGCCTAAATTTATTATAAAATCATACACAAAGCCGAACTTGCAAAAATGCGGTTAATACTAAGGTTAATTTATCTGCATATTACGTCAGTTTTTAACATATTATTTTTTATTTGTCTTTACAGCAGTGTCATGAATCTGAAATCCACATTGTTATACATGTATATATTACTCGTGCTTGCCTACCCATTGCAACTCTTGAATGCTTAGAATACTTTCAATATATATGTGTAAGAGCTAACATGCTATGTAGAAAAGTGTGATGTAAATATTGAAACATGTTATAGAGAAATTAGCTATAGAAATTGATGGAGAATTTTGTCTATGTGTAATTGTGTATTTTATCTGTTAGCTTATCGCGTTTAGACGTTGTTGCAAAAGTGTGCGAGTTGTTATTTTTGTTGAATGGAAAGAATTTACATGTTAAGGAACTAAACTTTCCACGTACTAGATCCAACAAAATAGCGCTCAATATTTAGGTGTTGTTACGTGTCAAATCATCACGCTATTCCATTCCATTGCAACATTTTTCAAGGATATACGTACATACTGGTATTGTGTAACCTCTTAAAAAAGTTATTAAATTTATTAATGACGTATTATCTAATTACGTTACAGTGAGCAGTACCGATGCCAGTTTCCCATTTAATATTTTCGCCTAGTCGATGAATGTTGATTCCGCAATTTATAAACCTAAATCAGTTTTACTTCAAGAACTTGAAAAGTAAATTAATGTGCTTTTATGTTAACATGCTCCGTTTGGAAAACGGAACCGAGATAGAAACCATGAGAGCAGGAAGTATATCTTTCACATATGTGTATGAAAGATAGGCCTAAGTCAAAATTTATTTAGTTAGTATTGTACTTTGTCTTATAGGTACTGCCACAATTAAATAAAATTTTTGCTGGAGCCTATAACTGTTACGTAAACATCCGATTTTGTAAATGTTGTATGTCAAGTGTTTGCCTCGTGTTGCGAAATATGCTGTGTATAATGTATATAAATATTATAATATAATGTAGATCATGGAACAAATGTCATTTAATTTTTTGGTTCATTTCTATCATGTCATACGTCATACGTGTACGATGAGAAAAAGAAGGGATTGGCAATAAATATAATAATTTGAATTTCTCAAAAAGGTCTATATATCATGACGGGGTAAATAAGGAAAAATAAACTAGTCTGTGAGACCAAATAGGTACCTATAAATCATGACTACATAAGGACTGTTGTCGTAAAGCGAGTTGCTTTTTTCTGTAAAAGATAGCTAGCGTGTAATTGTTTTATTTGTTCAGGTAATATCGCCAGCGAAAATTCGTATTCATGAATTAGCATTAAGCTATTAATAAGAGCCGAGACATGCAGGTAAACTGATCAATATTAGCCAAACGCAATTATGTAGCTCACTCAGCTCGCCTGTGTATTTCACGTATTTATTTGCATCATTACCTGACAGACTTAATCACCATTCAGTGCTTAATTGACAACAAGATGTATAATAATCAATATACATTATGTGATTTGATATAGTAGTATATAATACAAGCCAAGCGAGCAGGTATGCAAACACGTCTAATAGGAACGAATTAAGAGTTATTTTGTTTGAGCAGTTAAATGTGGGGAATAGGGAGATACGTTAAGGAAAAAAAACAAAACAGAAGTAAGCCGTAACTCTATCGCTGTCAATCATGTTCGAATAAATATTCATCAAATAGAAAACTAAATTAAAAAATAAATTTAGTCAAAAATAAAGCTGCCGTTTTATATCGGCGGTGATTTTAAAATGTATTGTTTTTAATTTTATAGAAATTCAAATATATTTCTACTGTTTTCTTCAAATATACCAAGATTAGCTTGCACAGGCATGTGTGCTGTACTCAAAATTAATGAAATAGTTGGACCTTATAGACAGACTTCTAAAATTTTAATGTGAATAATATTATAATTAAGTGTAGTCTATATTTATTAATGTGTAGTCTAAAGCGTCATCTCTCCTTATCATCAAATGCTATATATATGCCAGTTATTAAGGAAATAAAGCCTTCAAATATCACCGAAGTATCACAAAAATCGGACCTGTGGATTAAGCGCCATGATTATTTGATTTGGAACATGAAGTTACTGAATTTGCAGTACGTTACAAAAGTATTTTGTAGACAATATGTATTAACTGATGTTGCTGTAACCAGGCTAATTCGGATAAATGTCCGTGACCACATAATTCGGATAAATGTCCGTGAGCTTGGACTCACATTGAGTCATTTATAAATTGCAATCACAGAAGTATTGCTTAAATATTTTTGGTTTGATACTGATAGTACTACACCGATGTAGTACTACTAATTAATGCAAACTGTGTGAAACCCTTCTATATACACCAATTGCAAGCTCTTTCTAGTAAAAATGAAATACGGTAGGGGCAAGAAAATGAACGCATGAATTGTCAGTCCTGTCACGATGAGCCTGTACCAGCTAACTTGACCCAGCTTTCTCTCTTCTTCTTTTCTAGCAACAATTTGACCAGCTATAAGTGACCAGATACCAATTGGAGATAACCACGTACAAACCGAACAAGTTTTATGACAACTCTGTGTTCAGAGAGACAAAGAAGTGGAGAAGTGGTTTCCCATATTCTCCGAGGCTGCCAATCATAATCCCATTTGTTTCTGGCATTTTCATGTCAATTTGGAAGTGTAGTGTGTGTGTGTGTGCGTGTGTGTGTGTGTGTGCGTGTGTGTGTGCGCGTGCGTGCGTGTGTGTATCTGTAGGTGTAGCTCTGTTGTAAATTACATAAATTACATATTCGGTAGGCCTAATTTAAATTTGTTATGACAAACTTTTTTGGCACTTTTCATTGATATTCAAAATCATTTACTAAATTAAACATTTATTTATTAAGATAGAAAAACTTCTGGTTTCACAGAAAAAAGGCTGATCTTATTGTGATAATAGGACTGACAATTCATGCGTTCATTTTCTTGCCCCTACTGTATTTCATTTTTACTAGAGAGCTTGCAATTGGTGTGTGTAGAAGGCTTTCACACAGTTTGCATTAATTAGTAGTACTACATCGGTGTAGTACTATCAGTGCCAAACCAAAAATATTTAAGCAATACTTCTGTGATTGCAATTTATAAATGACTCAATGTGATTCCAAGGGATGGTCACAGACATTTATCCGAATTAAAACCCACCAAAACTAAGTCTCAAGACGTCGGTTTATCTCCCACAGTCCTGCCAAAACGCTGAGTATTCATCGACTGTAACCAAATCTGCTCTCTTCTTTCACAAGGCGCCACAGACTGCCTGTAGTATGGAGGTGGCAAGGATTCGGAGGATTTTGTTACACTGCCAAGGCTTGCTTGTTTTTTGTCCATCTGTCGATTGAGAAAACGTATATGCGTTATAAACAGAAACTATATAGTTGCATAGTGACCATCTTTCGTTACCCTCTTAATAAACCAATAAAAAAAGCACCGTCACTGTTATAAACTGGGCATATCATGAGAGTTCGGTAAACTGCGTGCAGTTCAAGGTATTTCAGAACACCTTGCTTTATCAGTAGAAGAGAAATAAATTGTTATTGATAAGAATCATTTTTGAAATCAAACAAAAGTCAATACCCGCGCTTTTATGAAGATTTATGTTTCGGGAATTTGGTTTTCACGCCTAATTACGCGTAAACCAATTTGCTAATTTCAAAGACACTATGATCGGCTTGCTAATTTCAAAGGCAATATGTGAAAAGTGCGCGCATTGTTGATGTTGGCCATTGAGTAGAATTAGTGTTTGGATAATCCGATGAGTACGATAGTGAACGTTGTATTGAGACTGGGAGTTGATGGCGTGAGATTTTGCCTTTTGAGCTTGACTCTATTACGCTAAATCAAAACCGGATTCAATTTTAAACTGTATGTCAAAACAATCTACTCTTTAACATATTGAAAGGAAACATAGTATTTTTTTAAAAGAATGACTTACGTGAAAGAATTATTGCCACACAAACACATTTCACCTCCGTACCCCTATAATTCTTCGCTGTTACATGTATTTCGCCATTTCACTAGTTAGACGGGCACTAGCGCCTGCATTTCGGAAAGCGTTGCACAAAAAACATGCTGTACCTCTCAGTTCAAATATGTTAGTTTGTGACGAACTACACACGTTTGACAGCTCATGTGTGAGCACAGCAGTTAAATTTGAAATTTGAATTCTTATCCTAAGCTTGCCTAGTTTTAGTACAACACACTGAATATCTTACAGAAGCACTGTATTTCAATTTTCGCTTTCACACACACGTGCAACAGGCTCGTGGAATATTTTTGCTGTTGAAAATTACATTAGTTTGTGATGTCATCAATAGTTGGGTTCTTTAATCTATTATTTTATTATCAGAAACGCTTTTGCAGTATTAATTGTGCTAAAATGTATACTTCCCATCGGACTTGAAAATGAGGTATTATATGAAAAACCATCCTGTATTCCGTTAAGGGTACGTTCACATTACAAACTAATATCGGCAATAGTCAATTGTCGTGCAAAAGCGATTTAAAAATTAAATTGCACGCTGGGTAATGCGAAATGTTGGAAATCCTGGACTAGAATAGCAAAATTATTAATTTAGATAAACTAAGAGAATTTAAGACAAATGTTTTTAAACCATTACGATTACGGCTTTTCCTCTAGAAGATCATAAAAAACTGTAATACTACATATTCTGACTTGACAATTAGTCTTTTACAAGCAACGTGGCTCGACACGTAAGATCCACTGGCAGATGACTTTATCTTATAGCACAGCTAACCAAGAGAAGATATCAGTATTTAGTGTGATGTAAAACCTAAGTGTGATCCGCTTTCTCAAAGTTAGTACATTCCAGTGAATTTAAAATTTACCGTCTCTAGCCGCCTATCATTAAAAGAAATTTTATTATGCATTTTAGCTGCAAATATTAATAAGGAAACTTGGAATGTAGAAATAGACCTATATGTATTATGCGAGGTAATATATATTAGTTTATGACTTTGTGAGTTTTTGTCGATAATTCGCGCTTTCTTGCCAAGTAAATGTGAAAATTTGTGATTTTTACTGGCAAAGCATAATTTTTTACAACCGGATGAAGAAATAAAGACATCTCACACATTTCAAATTGTTCGTGATCGACCTTCGAGTTAAGGCGTTTTTGCAAGTTTATCCCAAACGAGACATGTAGCGAAAAAGAACCGCAGGGTGTCACATTTATCGTCAGCCAAAACCCACAACTCTGCAAATAAGAAATGGAAAAACATACTGACAAAATAACCGATAGGATGATTATTACTTGTAGAAAATGACACCGAGGAAAAAATGTCTTTTTCTCTGTGGTTGTCCGTTTCCTTAAGGCGATGTCGCATGAAGATACGTAACTTTTACAACTTCGCTTTACAAATTTTTACGGCGTTTTGTTCGCCAGTTCTTGGGCGACTAATTCATTGAGATGCTAGAGAGAAACGCGGCATGATTTTAGGTTCATCAATAGACGAGTTATGGTTATAATAAATCTTTACATGGTCTCAAGGATATGCGGTACAAGTTGATGATAGAAATTAATCACCACGTGGCGCATGCCAATCCTTTACCCACGTTGTCCCCTCTCTTTCTTTTGATATTGTGACTTTTTGAACGCGACAAACGAGTTTATGCTTATTAATCTCACATTTTAAAATATTCATGATTTTTTTTAAATTTTATGACAGAGAAATTGATATCTGTGCATTACATGTTGTGCTGAAACTGTTTGCTTATTTTTATAGTGATTTTTGTGTTTCTAACTCTAGATCATCAATATGCAACATATTTTACCGTGAGTCAAAAACTTACATATTTAGTGTTGAACGGTCTTCATAAAATTGAAAACCAGTAAACACAGAACATTGGTTTTGTTGCTAATTGAGATCGAACAAAAACACTCATGTTATCTCATTTTACCTTTTTAATTAGGATAGCCGTACAAGTGTAAAAGAAGCTTTAGAAATGGTTGAAATGCAACCCAGGATTTTTACACGTCGCTGAATAATCTGATTAAATTAATTCCGGAAAATTACCAAACTACTAAACTTAGCATTCGTAAATTATAAAAGTAGGTGTTTCGATTTTACAAAACAATATTATTCTTTGTTTATACGACCTACGTGAATCCTCCCATATCTAATCTCCTTCTTTTCTGGTGTGAAAAGTTCATATTAGAAATACCGTCGAAGATGATATTACATAGACAAATGAATGAATGAATGAATGAATGAATGAATGAATGAATGAATGAATGAATGAATGAATGAATGAACAAATAAATAATCTGACTAATACCGAAAAGTGAGTCTGCAAAAAGTAATTATTGTTTAAAACTTATTGATATTTTTACGCTGCAGTTTAAGATATTTGTTCATTTGTAGAGAAGGCCTAAAATTGTCTTAAAGTATAGACATGTAAAAGATATATACACACACGCGCGCGCGCACACGCCCACGCACGCACACGCGCGCTCACACACACACGCACACACACACACACACACGCACACGCACACATACACACACAGATATATATATATATGTGGAATAACACAGATGAAAATGTAGTACATACAAACAGATTTCAGATTGATTTTTTTATACAATTTTACGTGCGCACTATGTATTTTTTGAAATTAATTGCGTCGCGTAAATTTATTCTAACGCGTTTAAATTCATATGTCCGTGCAATGTCTGAAACAGACCTTAAAAGATTTTGTGCTTCAAACTAAATTCCAAAATGAAAATACTGGCTATCTCTAAATATATTACTTTACACAACTCAAAGCTGTTGTAATTCTGTCAAGCATTCGAAGGACCGTTACATTTTACAAGCTTACTTTTATCTAACATCCCTTTATAGTTTTAGTTTTTTTAGCTTCAGGATAGTTCTATAAATTCAATTCAAACGATGAAAGCCCAATTGGCATCAACTGGATACACCTCTTACTCCAAATGTAACTATATTCGAAGATATGGTTCAAGGGGAGAAGGGGGAGCGCGACACTTTTTCATGAAAATAGGCATCATTTTCTAAAAGGTTATATGTAATTTTTATCAGTCTCACAGTCTGAAATAGGAATGTGAAATTTTTTACATGCCGTAATGTAGTATATGCATAGTATATAAACGGCTCATAAGCGGTGCTCATTAAAACTTAAAAAGCAAAGTATCAACAGAAATTTCCAACTTCCAATAATATTCCTTCTCCTGGAACGTAGCTTGGACACATACAGGCCACACCTTATTATTAAGGATGATTTAATGATGAAAAAAAATTTTGATGGAAACGTTGCGGAAGACGTAACAGGTTTTGCGGATTATCTGACGACATCATTTACCTGCAGTTGTTAGTTTCACACCTGCCCTCGCTATTTCCACTTCCATTTCCATTTTCTTTTGCAATGGCTCGCTTTGTGTGACGTAGTTAATGGTCAGCTGTAAAAATTATCGACAAGCAACAGTTGTATGCATCCTTCCCATGAAAATGAAGAAATGTTATGTTGAAGTATAGTGTTTCTTTTCACTTAAATGCATTTATACAATACATTGGTATCAACGTCCGTAAACAGCTACAACTAATAAAACTGTTTGCATATAAAAGCCGCGTGTAATGAGCTTGAACATCAGAGTCTTAATTTATCAATAAAGACAGACTGATATTTAGTCATATTAATCGACAAATTTGCATCGTTTTAAAAGCTACCTTTTCCTTTTTTGACCCAAGGGAAATCTCTAGTGTTTTTCGCCTCGGGACAGCGGCGTATTATAGACCCTGCACCCGGGACAAATTTATTACTCTGAAATTACCTCGTAATGACAACGCGACGTGTATGTTGGTTTTGTGGCCATTGTTGTCGGCTCGGTGCAGCCACACAGAAATGATTTACGTTTCTTGGTAAGTGTACGCCATGCATGTTGCTCTGTATTCATCACTGTTACGTCTGAGCAGCACAAGCCCGCCAAAAAATCTTAAAGCACAAGAAAACCCTTCATAAACGTAAAGCTTAAAAAATTTGTCTTGAAATTTTATATCACTTACATACTGCTTTTTTACATGTAGGAATTCCGTCGACATTCACGCTGTATAAAACATGTAAATTTAAACTCCCGCGATGACCGCTAGAGGCAGCCATCTTGACGACAGGTCATTTGAAACAAGTTTAGACAACATTGTGTAAACTTTTAAAAAATAATCAGAGCATCGTAGTGCACACGTCACTAACTGAGTAAAATTTTAAATTACTGTATCTTGTCAATATGATTAAAAATACGTTTTTGGTTAGTGAGTGATGCACCCTGCAGGTTGAGTCAGCGACATTTTACCAATTGGTGAAAACACTTTAAATAATTAAAAAATTTCTTTTCTAGTTACATAAGTCTTTCCAGCAGGTAAGCGAAAAGCTAAGTAATATAGATTTACGTGGAAAGTTTTTTTGGACTTTATTTAACACTGCCTTTTCTTCCCCTGATTTAAGTTTGCGTAGTGACAACATGTAATGGCGACTTCGGAACAGTATTGCGGGAGATTTAAAATGAAAGCAAACAAAAATTCCTTTTAGCGCTAGTACGACATGTGCATAAAATTGCTACAAAATAATATAATTTTTAAGGCGATTTTTCTCAATTAACTGTGGCACATTATGCGTGTTAACGCCGCAAGTTCTTCGTTGACGAGTCTGCAGGGTTCTAGCTCAATACATAAACAGAAATAATCTTTTTAACCAATGATAATAACTCGTTGAGGTCGTGCTATATTTAAAGCATTCGGAAGCGTTCAACGCATGGGTGAGTTACTTAGAGACAATGCCAGGACAAACACAAAATTAGTTAGCGTCTACCCTGCTGCATTATTTAAAATTCATGTTAATCTCTTTGTTTTGGTTTCTATCACCCTGCCAGTAGAATTTCGACATTTGACAATATGAGTTCTTTGGTGGTTTTTGTCATATCATGCCATAATCATTTAGATGTGCCTGTTGTTTTTCTGGTTATATAATTTTTGACAAGTATATTTTCTGATCATAAGTTTTGACATCTTGGTAACATTGTATCAGCTATACATTTATTTAACGTTGTACTATTAAAGGTGAACTTATAATTAAATTAGAACTTTGCCAGCAACTAGAGGCCAATTGATGAAAATATATATTGTAAAATAAAGGATTAATCATCATCATCAATTGGCTGTGCTGAATATCTTTGGAAGTTTGAATGTGTTCAAGAAATCGTAGTCCCGGCGCTTCTGAATCCAGTGGACTATTTTCCAAATAGCGAGCGCGCGATTAAAGTGGCGTAATGATGACGCAACTATCATCAGACGAAGGCGTCAAACATCAGTGTAAAGAATCCGCCCATGTACCACCCAGATGGTTACCCTGTACAAAGCATATCCCCTTACAAAATTAGCTAATTTTGCGTGTAGTGACTTTGTGGAAACATTCTCAAGTTTCTCACGCCTAAAACAATAAGGGGGCGATGTTATCTCTGTAAAAATCAGAGGATTGTACAATACACATACCAACGCACTGATCCAATTTACTTATCTTGTCTTCCATCTTATCTTTCAGGTATCTGATTCCTTCTGCACCACAGTCAGAGTGGCTGCACGGAGAGTTTGGAAATGAAAACTTAGAGAGCCATGCAGTACCAACCAAGTAACTTGGTACTTACGTTTTTGCAATAACGTAAATCAGCATTGCAAAACTTTAGCACCAAGCATAGTTTTTCTAAAATGAACTAATCCTATATTCTATTGATCTAATATTTTAGTTAGTAGTTACTTTTGCGGCAATCATTTTAAAGTACGCGTAAAAGTTCTAGTTGAAGAATACGTCTCAGATAAGAAAGGCGGGCAATCAAAATTACGTATGTTAAAGAGTTTCAAAGTTTAGCTTTTGACTATTAAGTTATTATGTCAAAGCAATGATCTAACTACAGTCTATTATGAATTTTTTTATATTCAGGCGACACAGCCACTTTAACCGAAATAGCACAATTACGTAAATGCTACAAGGCTTGCTCAACTTTTTTTAATTAAGTTCACTTTTATCATTACCAAGAAATGGTTGTACCAGCAAAATTTAATTCGTGGCTTAGGTTAAAGTAGTTACTAGTCGTGCCTTAATCTAAAAAGTTGTAATTTTCTTTGCATCAAATGACGATCTTCAGTACTACTTTCCCGAGACTTGGCTTTTCACCACGCCTTCGGCGGCATCACACAGAAGCTATTACTAGGCGGGGTGTAGTCGCCCTGTATGCATGCAAATTACCCAATCTTATGGAAATACCGTAAAACATGACATAGATATTGTACAACTAGCCCTGTAGGAGGAGATGCGTCTGACTCTTA
The DNA here is from genome assembly GCA_030141605.1 of Tubiluchus corallicola. Classification (NCBI taxonomy): domain Eukaryota; kingdom Metazoa; phylum Priapulida; class Priapulimorpha; order Priapulimorphida; family Tubiluchidae; genus Tubiluchus; species Tubiluchus corallicola. The sequence goes on along the minus strand of JAQGDQ010000108.1, from coordinate 170,154 downwards.
AGCGATTTGCTCCGAAGAGTTTCATCGCTAAACATGACAGCACAGTTGTGTCAACAGTCGTTAACATTTTTAAATAAATGTCATTACGTAGATTACCAATCCTTTTCATTGCATAAACTGTCTTGTAACTTTACTATACAAACGTATTGCAAATCAGACATAATGAATTTTCATAGCCAAATTAGTTATAAGATATATATATCTTGCAAACTCTATAGTCATGCCATTGTCCACACCACATTTCCATATCAATTTTTATGCGCACATATATGTGGCACAAGCGAATAGTAACTGTCCTGGTTACTGTAATTATCACGTCATAAAACTGATCGACCATAAACCTAAACAGTGCTTTCTGTTTTCTGTTGTGCAATAAAGCATAAATGAAGATGCTATGGGATAGCGATTTGATAGCGATTTTGGTGCCGGTAAAGTTAATAAAGAAAAAAGACCTATATCTAAATCGGAACTTTTGCAATCTTTGCACTTTTTGCACAAATAATCAGTAGTAAAAATTTTTGTTAATTTTTCACTTAAATTAGCATGTATGAAAAACGCAACTGTATGTACGTAAACATAACTACACACATAATTGAATAAGTGAGTGTACAAAATATAAAATATAAAACGTGTATATGCATAATAGTGATAAATTTGCTTTGCTACTTCATGTTCCATTCTTAAATAAATCAGTTCAAGAAAAAACAAGCTGTCATTTATATATAGTAGAAGCAATAATGGGCCTAATATTAACTCCTGTGGAACTCCACACACTATACTAAGCCTTTCAGACCTTGTGTTATCGCATACCGAATGTGGTTTCTAAGAAGCTACCGTATAATCCATATTTTAAGCTCGAAATCACCCTCTTGTTTAATGTTCATTCGTGTGGTGTAATAGTTATACAGGCAACATTGATAAATTAGTAAAAATATGGAAGAAATTTGCAAGAATAATCACTTTATTACATCAAAAAGCTACCGCAAAATAGTTATTGAAGGATTCGAAAAGCTTCCCGTGGAAATATTTTAAAATTGAAAACAGCTTGCTTTGTGTACAGTCATACGTTTACGTTGTGTTTACGTTAAAGTTATGAGTTAAAGCTTGGAATTTATTAAGTATTGTCGTGATATTGACTGGAAAATTTACTATGTCCTGTTAAAAGTTCTCTGTCACTTGACGTTTTTCAATTTAAAACAATAAAGTTATTATTGCAAACTTTTGTATAAATAAGCATTTTAGACATTTAAGAATCCACTGAGCATTGATAAACTGCACATGTCAGTCTCTTTGTTAAACTGGTGATTAATTAACGTCATTGTATTTTAACCAAGTATTACTGTATTTTAGCAGACAAATAAATCATAAATCTTCGGTGTTCGCAATCATATCCAATTGTCATTTTTTTTAAATATATGACGTTTTAAATCATTTTATTGTAAATACGTTAATATTTTTTATTTTTATCTTCTCAATGAAGCAACATCTTTGTATGTATTTTAATTGACAATGATTATTCCTTGTATTTTAAATAAAACACTACATTTAATGTATGCGTATTAGAATTAATTGATTTTATTTACGATACATTGACACAGTTTTTTTCAAATTTCTTCGATTTTGGGTTCATTGATTTTAGTCGATGGGTTATTAAGTTTATTATTATTAAGTTTATTTTAAGTGTATTTGTAAGTGTTTTCCTTCGGTATAATATTTTAAAAGGAGACTGCCCGAGGCTTCGGAATTTGGGCAGGGCGTGGCGGTCTCTCGCTCCGTGGCTCATGCGACCCTCATCATTGAGATGTAACTGAACAATATATTGTTCTCGAACAAGATTCTGTCTAAAAGCTGACAAAAGCTGTATTTATTACTGTGTTTACCAATAATCTGGTGGAATCCAAATGTTGATGCTGACCGCGCATGCGAATTTTGTGTTTTTCACTAGCCAAATAGTGGTTATAAGTTTTATTAACTGTTCACCAGTAGGTACTAGAGGCCCCAAAATGTTTTCTAACCCAAGGCCTCTGGTTGACTTAACCCTGCCCTGCCTAGGGTGCTTCATTTGTAGGGATGTAAGATAGGGAATCCAAATGCTGTTGTTTACTGCCCATGCGCATTTTGTGTTTTTAACTAGCCAAATAAGGCGATGATTAATCTGAGCAGGTGCGAATCTCATTAGCCGCTTGTCGTTCATGTTCACAGTTTTTAACCAGCAATAATAGCTTCGTAACAACCATCCATAAAACAATAATTACAACTATATGGACTTGGCTTACGTACTCGTGAAAAACATTAAAAAACAAATTTGTCTATACCACGCGCTGGTTCAAAGTGAGCCGGCATCATATACAGGTGCGCGCTGGGCTAGTAACAAAGGCGGCAAGGCAAAATACATCAATTTTATTTTATAAAAGTTTCATAAAGGTGTGATGCGATGGAAAAGATGTGCTAATTATGACTTTTTTGACACGCGCTGCCTAGAGAATGTTGCAAGGCATCTTGGTCGATTTTAGTGCTTGTACTAAAGTATGTTATGATACGTTTAAAAGTCTCTAAAATCACATTAATTTCCAGACTAGAGGTAAACTGCGCCGATCGACACACGGCGTTGAAAATTAAATGGACCATTTTCGTTAAAATCAAAGTCAAAGCTTTGATGTAACACATTATGCTTGTACGTTTTAGAATTTTGTGAAATTTAAACGTATATTCGGTTTAAAATTACAGATCTAATTTTCTATGCCATGAGTTGCCATGTTGTGTGCGTTCACAATCTAGGTGCTTTGGCGGTATATTTCGGAAGCAGTGTAACATGAATTAAATATACTTAGGGAAATGGGAAACTTGCATTTGTAAAACTGTTTTTAAGGTCGACACATTGCAAGCCAGTAAAACCACTATGCAACAGAGTCTCCTATTAATATCAGAGATGTGCTAGCCACGTGCAGAGGAAACCGACCAGAAGCAGTTTTTCCGACGATCACCTATTCTTTTACTTTGCTGGTTCGGCACAGCTTAACTATCACAGCTAAGAACGCACTGTGACTACTCAAGTATTCCTCGCCCGATTTTCTTGAAGTAAATTAAAGTAATATTATAACACCACTGTCGTACAAAAAGTTTAGCACAGTACAAAAAGATTTGCATAAATCACGTATTTTCTTTCTTTTGAGCAGTAAGTACTTGTCGCTCATGTATAACGTCGTTATAGAGAACCTGGTAGCGACCCAGAAAAAAGCACTATATAGTCGAGGTACTCTATCAGAATATGTGGCTAATCATAATATGTATGTGACTGCTAGATACACAAGTTAATAAAAGTGTATAAATAATAGTTTGTCGCTTCATAGAGGATCATAGAGAGGGTTTATTTCAGTTCAAGGTTATGCCTTTTGGTTTATTCAAGGTTATGCCTTTGGTTTATGCAGTGCTTCTGTTATATTCGAAAGATTGATAGAATCTGCGTTGCGAGGTCTTTTGTGGAACATTTTCCTAGTTTATCTAGATGATATAATTATATACGGGAAGACTGTTGAAGAAATGAATAAGAAGGTGCGTACAAGGCACTACTACGTTTATTTGCAAACCACAGTATACATATACTATATTTGATTTGGATATGGGTGTCCAACTCACTTCTTTGGCCGATGGTGCTCATTTATTACTGTGAGTCTGTTTGTAGAGAAATGTTTTTTAACATACAATTTGGTTAATGATAACTTAATTTTGACCAAACGCAAAATTCATTGCCTCAACTGCATATTTATAGCCTTTTTGCACAATAAAGGGCGCATTCTTTTCTTATATGCCTTCCACAGCTGTTATCGTGCACACACCTCAGGTTTTTTCGATGCGTATAAAAATAAAGCTTTGTATCAATTTGGACGTATTAGGTTACGGGCAGCATGCTGGTGTGCTTTATTTGATGACAATGTTAGCCAAGATGTGGTATCGAACGGCATAAACTTTCCAATATGAAGGAAACCCGATCGCAAGGACATTGACGTGAACAACAATAATCATACAAAATTTATGTGCTTATATGCGTGCGTAGATTAATGCGTACAGCAAGCGCAAACGCGCCAAGAAAGTTCTCAGTGTCATGTAAAACTAACAAATTAACCTAGCTCCAAGAAGAGTGTAAAATTTGATGTTTTTTCGGTGGTATTTAATTTTAAAGTACAATTTTAAATGCTTAAAAGTAAACAAGAATGATTGAATTTTATACTTTACTGGCACTCAAACCGAGGTCTTTTGTTTTTCCGGATAAAAATGCTCCTTGAAGCCACCTTTATTCCTTCAATTTTGTAGAGGGTGTTAAGAAAAGACAGTACTTCTTCCAGCCTGTACGGAGCAACTCCACTACTTTTTTGAGGATAAAATTTCATATGAAATAGATAAATAGGTAAACAGAATTTACATTTGTATCACTTTACGATGATTCTTGAGACAAGAGAGGGTCTACCACATATTAAACATATAAAGGATTTAAAGGAGATAATAGGGGCCATTGTTCCATAAAAATAGTTTAAATGATTAAAATTTAAAGCGTTTATTCTGCCTAAAAATTTGTAATTTCCCCTTATGTTTTAGTTCAAAAAATACTTAAATTGCGTAAAATTGCTTAATTAATTAATTTCTCTGTACAACAGAACTGATGGTATCTGTTTTTTTGTCAACCTATCATTGCAACGTTTATTATTACTGTAACCATTTTGCACTGAATGATGTTATTTTGATAAATTACGCCCGAGTATAGTTATAGACTAAAATTTTGTCCGTCTGGATGCGTTTTGCTTTTTTAATGGCAATATTGTTAGTAGTTTCTTTCATGCATAATAGTGCGTATTATATGGCACAGAAAAGATGTGCTGAAGATTAGACTTCAATAATATTAGCAACAATTGAAGAAACACGTTGACGTATTTAGGGCACTCAATACATAACAACAAATCAATTAATAAATTAACTACCAGTTTACAACAAGCCTTTGATCATGGAAAATAAAAAATTGACAAAGATTAATTGTCAAGGAAAATGTGACTTAACCTTTTGGACTACCATATCTGAAATTGTACGACCTGTACGACTTAAACAGAATTTTCTAGTGGTGGGACCAAGTACCCATTAATGAAGTAAGAAGTTGCATCAGCTGTTGGAATAAACGGCTGCGTCTAGTTTGCATTGAAAATGATGGCCACGTAGAGCACTTGCTGGAACAATAATGACATAATATTTTTTGGGTACTTATTTTTTGACTTGTCGATTAAAAACATCTATATCTCTGAAAAAATTTAAGAAAATAACCTAAAATTTTTGGCATTTATAAAAAAAGTACATGCAACATTAGCCTGACTTAATATAGCCTTGCTCGTTTTTTTCTTTGCTTCAACTGACATATTTCGCGACAAATTACAAAACAAAATTATTTCTATATCTTGACTTTGTTTGTTAAATTTGAAAAATGCAATAACACAACCAGTTTCACAAATACATTATTACATTCACAAAATTAACATGGTACACATGATTTTATACGTCAAATAATCATTTCTGAGAGTTTACCGTAAATATTTTTTATTTGTAACATTTTGCTCAGACTATTAACCCTTTTTTGTATATCACCTAAGCAATATATAGTTTATTTTTTGCCCTTTAATCTTCGATTAATCGTACAGGAATTTTTGTGACTTTTATCAATTTCAATTTTGTTGTACTGAAATTATATAAAAACTAGGCAGTTCAAATCTACAAAAGTAACTAGAACTACATTTTACTTTTCTTACTGTATTAGCTCATGCCACGATTACAATAGAGTTCGCCACAGATAAACCGAAATTCCGAGTTTTCATTCCATCACGATTGCCGAAACGTAGCTAATTTGCTAGTACTGGTAACGTCACGTTAGTTGGTGACTGTTTGATGTTGGCGGCTGAGTAAATATAAACGAAACGAGGCTTAGTATTGATGATTTTATGCAGTTTGTATTATGATGATATGTTTAATTTTCTAAGTGGCGGCTACACGCATAAATGATGGACGAAGGTGATGCATTAAATCAATATTGTCACTGATACAATGCTATTTTTACGAAAAATTGGTGCGCGACATCATGCAAGCCACCATCATATTACAAAAAATATTTAAAAATTTATTGTTTGTATATTAATTCACTAGTCATTTAAAACTTTAGTTGTTCGTTCATTTCTTCATTTGTCAGTCGATTTGTTGTTTTTGTTTATTTGATAGACTTGCTGCTTGTTGGTTGGTGGTTGGTAGGTTTATTGGTTGACTGGTTTGAAGGTTAGTTATTTCGATGGGTTGCTGGTTGGTTGGCCGGTCGGTTGATTAGTTGGTTGGTAAGTTGGTTGGTAGTTGATTGATTGGGGTGAGTATAGTTGTTTGCGGAGCTTTCTTAACTGTCTCTGCCGCATACTTACTTAATTACGGTATAGTCTGATATTTTATTGGTTATAGGGATCGTTTAATTGTATAACAAACCGCCAATCAGAAAGAAATCTGAGCTTAAACTTGAACCATTTAGCTTTAGCCCGCGGCTATTGTAAAGGGTTTTACCTGATCCATTGATTTTTGCCTTTTATATAACGCCAAATCGATTAGCTTCTTAATTAAAACCGCTTCATTTACATTACTGCAACAACAGTATCAGCAACAAAATGATTATTATTCTGGTAACAAGGCTGTCATCTAACATTTCACAGCGTGAGTTTTTTGTGTAATCACTGAGAATGTGAAACTGTCAGAAATGTTTACACTAGGAACAGTTGTATAAGCAAGACAAAATGTTTTCATCGATTTCTGGCCCTGATTTTGAGTTTACCTGTACAATGGTCGAAAAGCCGATACGACAGCACGAGAACTTTTCTTTGAAAATAACGATGTTCTCAACGTTTGCTCCATAGATGATCTCGGAGTTTAACTTTTAAGATTAAGTTCTTAGCGCTTCATTGAAGTTAGAATCACCAAATCAGTTACTGTATTTTTGAGGCATGCGCCTGCCACGTTGTGCCACCTTCTGTTCGAAAATCTAACTAACGAACATGGTCGGTTTCACCCAGTCTTTACGCCAATTATTTAAAATCGTGTTTTCGCAGGCCATTAATAAAGTAGCATCTTGTGCATCTTCAGAATCTTCTTTTTGAAAATCTGAGGTTCCCTGTAATTTTTATTTAAAAGCAGACTGATTATACAGCAGACTGCTAACAATTATAATACTCAACGTTTAATCGTAAACTGCGGTAGATAAACAAAGAAAGAAAGGCGCGTCTGTCTAAATGATTTTTATTATTACCTAAGTATCTGGGTATTACTTATTTTTAAATACCTGGAGTAATTTGAAGTATTTAAGAAAGCAAATCCACTTTGATGACACATTGCTTCAGCTGTGCTGGCGCTATCTGGTTCGCTAGCGAGCAACTAAATCGAAAATGTAAAAAGCCGCTCGGCGATCTTGTGGCGCCATCTGTTAGGGACTTAGAAGAACAGACAGAGAAAACGTGTTGAGAATGGCGCAAAAGGTTTTTCAGCTGATATAGAACATCTTCATAGCTTTTTTGATAACCAACACAAAAAAGTTTTCCTTTTTCGATCTTTTTTATTTTTAAACGACACCAGTAGAAAAACAGAAACTCATCAAACACATCACAGTATTTTAGAGGAAATAATTTGCGAGTACCATTATTATAAAACTCTTGCTGTCTTTAGCTTTCATTACTGTATTTATCCCAGAGGGTGACATGCCATGTAATCTGGACAATAATTTTTAAAAAGAGTAGCTTTTACGTGATACAAATAGCACGATAGTTTTCAGATGAGCGAACTTATTCGAGTATTTCCAATGTCAGTATCTGTGCGTAAAATATGTGCTAGGTGCTTTCTTGCGATGTTGCAGGAGCTGTCTAGACATACAGAAAAATATTTACTGGCCTAATTGTAATGTCCGTTAAGAGTGATCTTTAATCCGGAATTTTTCTAAAGTAGGAGCTGCGTTTGTATTTTGAAAGAGATTATTTTTCATTACAAGCGGAACAGGAGCAAAGATTTAACGTTTTACAAAGATGTTTAATGATTCTAATTTACGAGTTTAATATCTACGAGTTTTAAAACCATCGTTCTGTTCATGTTTAATTAGCATCTTTATAAGGAAATTTTCAAATTGTGACTCGAATCATAATCCTGTAACGACGAGGAAAAGCAGTAAGCCTAAGCTACCCTCCAGCGGAGTTAAACGGAGAACCTGCCAGCGCTAATGATCAAAATCCTGCAATAGGCCCACATTTCCTGGTAACAAATTCTAGATGATACTGAGGACGTAGTGAATCAACGGATTCTCTCACTCGCTAGTAGCTGAGGTAGAATTATTTTTGATGGAGAAAAGACAATTTCAGTGACAGTCAACGGATTCCTACTCTCTCCTACGCCTTGACGTTCTTCTTCGAAGCGACTAGGTCATCTCGTCTCACGTTTGGACAGTTTCAGTCGACAGCCGCCATAGCGTGACGGGACTGAATGGACCGCCTCTGATGAAATCTAATGGTTATTAAACACTTTAGGCTTGCCGTCCGGAAAGCTGGGTGACAGAGGTCCTACGTCATGTTTTGGTTCCAGTCTATGTGCACCCTGCGCAGTTGTGAGAGCTACTTTCACATAAGGTGAAAACTTGTTGCATATTTCCTCTTGTCACCCTATTGCCGCTGCTTTGATTTTGGCTTTAGGATCGCTGCAATTCTGGACGGATTGCTGGGGCCCAGTTTCTCGAGCCTAATTAGTTGCTCATGAATTAATTAATTTTTCTTTTTAGTAGGAGTTAGGAAATTTTGTGGAGAAAGTGTTGTCCATTCTCTAGTTTTACTTAAAAAATTGTAGATCACTTTAGTATCGCAAGCAATGCGTTATATATATAAACTGATATTATTTTTTTCAAAAATTGCTTACATGAAAGAATTGTTTTCACAGAATGGCAATTTCCCATTTGCGCTGCCAGTTTTTCGTTGTTATATGCTTTTCGCCATTCGATAGTTAAACGGGCACTAGCGCCTACATATCGGAAACGGGTTGCACAATAAACAAGTGCTGCACCTCTCCGTTCAGAGGTGTTCGGTTGTGACGTAGTGCACACTTTGCGAGAGCTCATTCGGGAGCACAGCTGTTAACTTGAAATTTGAATTTTAAACTTAAAACTCTCCGAGTTTTTGTATATCATGCTGCACATTTTACAGTAGCATTGCATTTAAATGTTCGCTTTCGCAAACACGTGCAACATGCTCATGGAATTTTTTTGCGAAAAGTAAATATGCTTCTGCTGTTGAAAATATAAAATTTTTGAAAATCATCGTGTTTCTTTTAAACTGTTTTCTGAGGTGTTAAGCAATTATTTTGTTTTCCTCCATAAAACTTTAGAAGTTACACACCCTTGTGAATCTTCTTCCATAATAAACTCAAATCTGTGTAACACATATATTGCAAAATTACTCAATAAAAACCTTCATTTCTCCTGTGTACCTCATTCTGGTCGGAGACGAATTATAATCTTTAGAGGGATAGTCAGCGACAGCGAAGAGCCGCTTATTTTCACCCTCACCTCTGCTTTGTAATGACTCGACCCATTATGAAGCCATTGCGTTGGAGGCATCCAATAATAAGTATAAAAGAGCCCGCAGTTAATAGTTACGCGATTCAGTAGGAGTGCTAACAGGTGTGTTTTATCGTCTCCTAATCCGCAACCCAGAATGATAGATGTAGGACAAGAATCCTGACAGGTTTAACAATACTTTCTGGACAAATTCTGAGTTTTCTGCACGTATGTTAATGATAGGTATCAGCAACATTGCTGGAATTCAAGAATAATGTTCTGAAATTGCATGGGAAAACAATATAAATTTCGTTAAACTTTTTTAGTTAGTAGAAATCTTATGCAACAATCCAAAATGTCCTACGAGATGTTTCGGATGCAGGAGTTACTATTCGCATACAAAATATGGTTTATTCGCCGCCCCGCCGACAGCACTGCTCGTTTTATTTAATTTTAGGGAGCAAATCATAGAAGTACACATTGAAAGAAGAGACCCACCTGTGGCGAAGGTACCTGTATTAATCTATTTGTAATATTTAAATTAGATAGGTAAAATGGCTTCATTTGACAGACAGTTGCTGACTGCTGCACCGATAAGGCAAAAAATATCACATAATTGGAAATAATTTGAAATAGCACTGCCTAATTTATACGATGAGAAGTTTTATTAGCAGACAAGCATATACAAGTTTGCTGCCGTCGACACATTGCTAGATCAATTCCTTACATGTGTATACAGTGTAGCTCATATGTTAAGATATATGACTATATGTAATTTCCACACATATTGCAGAAATTTGTGTTTGTATAGAGTGGTGCTATGGCGAAAGTTTGTGTTTTACATATTAAATTTATACACTTGAAAGCCTTTAAAGATATTGAATTTTGCATCAGTTTTTAAAAGTCAAATTTTCCGCATTACGTTAACATTTTTTGAAAAAAAACAATTTACCCCTATAATAATTACTAACATTTTGAATGTGGCTAAGGCTCTTCTACTGGTTCGGCGTCTCATCACAGAAGATTTTATAATAATTTATGTTCTAGTTGACCACCATTCATAAAGCAGCCAATCATCATTTTCAAAGCTGATAACAATCAGAAATGGTTTATTGAAAAATATAGCCCAATATTTGGGCAACCTAACTGTAGCCATTTTCAAAAATATAATATAAATAACGTTGTTTATTTCATTTTGTATATATATATATATTCTTGTATATGGTAATCGTGATTTATGTCGATTCGTTAATTATAGGCAACTTGTTTACTATAAGTTTACCGTGTGACTGATTATTAGAGAAAGCACTATGTATTATTGTATTCAGTGTCGATAACTCTTCGCTGATTTCTGGAAGTCAATTGCCAGTCGCAAAGGTATGAAATGCACGCGTTGTTTGCAGTCTCCTCCCACACCTGCTAATTGCTGGTTTCAGCTCCTTTACGTACATTGCAGACTGTTGTATTTAATGCGCAGGATAGCTCTTGGAACACAGGTAGGTGTGGCTTGTTGTCTAGCAACTGCGTGTGCATAAATCTCAGCAACTCTTCGGAATTATTTAGACGCTTATCTTGCATCAATGCCTTTTGTTGTTCAGAGAGTTTGCATTTTACAGAAGCTCCTAATCATCGTCTTCATTGTTAAAATCGTTAACAGATAAAATTTTACCAACTTGTAGTCTGTTTGCAGCCAAGTTACCTTTCTCGTTGCTTACTATTTAGTACAAGAGCTGCTAGTTTTAATGAATGTCAAAAAGGCAAAATACTTGTACATGGATGACCAAGTGGAAGGTAAAAATCTAAGCGACGATGCGCGTCCTGGTAGCCGAATCGACAATGATTTGCACTCGTCCTCACCATGTACAGCCAACAATGAAAACAATGGCGATCAAGGTAATCGTAAACATTTAATATTTAGTCCAGAACAGGTGGCTTGTATCTGTGAGGCTTTACAGCAGGGAGGCAACATCGACCGACTTGCCCGTTTTCTCTGGTCTTTGCCGCCAACTGAGCTCCTACAGGGCAGTGAAGCCGTCCTTAGGGCCCGTACCACAGTCGCTTTTCATCGTGGTAACTTTCGACTGTTGTACACTATCCTGGAAAGTCATCCGTTCGATGAGCGCTATCACAATGAACTGCAAAACATGTGGTACAAAGCGCACTACCTCGAAGCAGAGAAAATCAGAGGTCGACCACTAGGAGCAGTGGACAAATATAGGCTTCGCAGAAAGTATCCACTTCCGAAGACGATCTGGGATGGAGAGGAAACCGTATATTGTTTCAAGGAAAAGTCCAGAACAGCGCTGAAAGACTGTTACAAACAAAATAGATATCCAACACCCGACGAAAAAAGAAGTTTGGCGAAGAAGACAGGATTGACCCTCACCCAGGTTTCGAATTGGTTTAAAAACCGTCGTCAAAGAGATAGAACACCACATCTTCACAGACAAGGGTAAGACCAGTTCTGCAAATTGCATTAAAAACATTGAGTTTAACAACAGAAGTTGTCGCTTGCTTTACTAATGACTATGGGCATTTTTAGTATAAGTAATTTTCATCATAGTATTTTATTGTTTTATACTTTCATCATCAAATTGTGTATCTGTCTGCGTAAGTTACATTAATTACGTAGTGTTTTTTCTTCCCTTTCCATTTTTTTTTCGATACATACGTTTAAAGCTAGTACAAAATCATTTACCTGTACTTTTTACATAAAAGGTTCTGCAGACCAATTTTTTATAACATTTTTTATATCTATTACAGTGAGTTTTTATAACAAAAAACTAAAAATACATTCAATTCAATTCTTTTCAGATAATACATTTTCAAGGTTGGCTAAAAAGTAGTTAACTAATAAATCAATCAATTATTATTTTTTTGCTTCATTTATCCATTTAGCCAATGCGTTGTTCTTGCTTTGGAGTTGTTTAACCACTTACAAATAATTTGAAAATCGATGTTTAACTTATTGGCTTATTTTGCTTCATTCAATACACAGAAAATATCCAAGTAATAGAAATGTTTCTATTTTAATCGTATTATAGGGGCAACTGTACAAGACATATTACTAACAACAGTCCTACAGACTGACGCCTTCGCAAATCCAAAAAACAGTTTTGGTATTTACATTTGCAAGTTAATTACTTAGAATTTTGAATGGAGAACCAATGATAGTCATCACACAGGCAAAAGGTCAACTAATAAAAACGACATGACGTTTCACTAGAGAAGAAAGAAAATCGATTTCCGACGCAGAATTATAATTAATATTATAGCTAATACATGTAATTATTATACAGACTGATCGGATTGGCGGCTATTAGTAATATATATATATATATATATATATACATACAGTCATTACTGTAAACGAAACTTTTTTGGTTGCAAGCGTTGGTTGTATCTCACATGTAATGAAAACTTTACACAGGAACAGCACTTTTTAAATTCATTTAGGAGCTGAAGTATCAGTCTTAATGGAAAGATATAAAATGCACTGATGATGCTTTATTAAACGCGATTATTATTATTATTATGAAAGGAAGAGAAAGGAGAAAAGGAAAGAAAGAGTGAGTGAAAGGAAAGAGAAAGACTGGAAGAAAAGGTAGGAGAAGAGATTGTGAGAAAGAGAGAGAGAGAGAGAGAGAGAGAGAGAGAGAGAGAGAGAGAGAGAGAGAGAGAGAGAGAGAGAGACAGACAGACAGACAGACAGACAGACACACACACACACACACACACACACACACACACACACACACACACACACACACACACAGATTTGATTTGATTTGATTTGATTTGATAACATCAACAGAACCAATACAAACAAATCACACACAAACTTAGATAAACATGAAAATTACAATAATAGTCTCCACCATTGTTGACTTATGTGCGATGTCAATTTAGCATCGCTTACTAAAATTTTCTGGCACATTAAATTATCACTAGTATCAAATCTCTTCATTAAACTTAAGACAGATTTTGTACGTAATACATTAAAATACATCACGCGAATTTCAAAACTCATCTCACGAGCACTACAATCATATGCATAACCAAAAATAATCTTTTTGACACATTGTGCGCAATTTTGAGTTTTAAGATATTACAATTATTAAAATGTCTCCAGGTAGACATGCAATAGAATGTATTACAGTAAGCATTAAATAGATATCTTTTAACATCAACAGAACAATAACAGAATCTTCTAATAAGTTGGTTTGTGCGACAGTAGTATAAGGATCTTTGATTAACAATGTCAGAGAGAGAGAGAGAGAGAGAGAGAGAGAGAGAGAGAGAGAGAGAGAGAGAGAGAGAGAGAGAGAGAGAGAGAGAGAGAGAGAGAGAGAGAGAGAGAGAGAGAGAGAGAGAGAGAGAGAGAGAGAGAGAGAGAGAGAGAGAGAGAGAGAGAGAGAGAGAGAGAGAGAGAACAATATATACATACGCGCTTAGAGATAAAATTTGAATGTTTTTCTTAAAAAAATTAAACGAGTAAAAATCGTAAAATGCCACTGAAGCTCTTCGTCGCCATGTTCAAGAGGTGGATTTGTTTGTTTTTTACTCCCCGAATCTCAGATTTCGTCCTGTAACCCTAAACCTATTTTAGAATTAATTATCGTGCTGCTTGGAAACAGATTTTCATAAATGACAAGTAAATGTAGGTTTCATCTTACGGGTTATTTTATCACACTTTGTTCTGTTATAAGCACCATTGTGCCAGAAGAAAAACCTGAATCTGACGCGGAGCAAAATGATTGAAGAGAGAAGGAAGAAAATGGGAGTACAGAAAGAAAGGAAGACAAGAGGAGAGAGTGAGTGGGAGAGAGAGGGGGGAGAGTGAGATAGTGAGAGAGAGAGAGAGAGAGAGAGAGAGAGAGAGGAAGAGAGAGTGAGGGAAAGAAAAGAAAGAGGCAGAGCGTGTACACGAGGGGGAAAGAAATTATTATTATTATTAAAAATCTTTATTCAAAATAATACAGTAAGCCCTCTATTTGCACGGCACATAAGTACAAATATGTTAAATAAATGCTTACATTACGTACATTAAATTCTTCACAGTTTATCTTTACAGTTACCAATTTATACAAGATACATACATAAATAATTATATGTTGATATCATTCGTATATAAACAGTATGCCAGTATACTCAATTTACAATAAGACCATTTACAATAAGTTCTTTTACAATATCTATATACATTTTAATTACATTAGTGTTTCTCTTTCTGTAAGTGGTCCGAATATCATTATTTTCTAAGCCGCGTTCGAGATTCACTCTTGTATCTTGTCTAACAAATGGCAACGTACAATGAAAAATTAAATACTCTGGTGTTTGACAGCCCAAACCGCTAACACACAGGACTGATCCTATCCTGTATTTAAATGATTTGCTACCTCTTCCAAGTAGAAGTGCTAACGCACTTGTTTCTATAAATCTGTCATATTTGCTGACTGGTATATCTAATGGTGTATCGGACGATTTCTATGCCTTTTGCAATCTTTAAAGACGGTTTAGCTTTTGTTATGTGATTAGCCAAAAAATGATTAAAATATTTGAAAGAAAGAAAGAAAGAAAGGAGAGAAATTATTATTATTATTATTATTATTATTATTATTATTATTATTATTATTATTATTATTATTATTATTATTATTATTATTATTATTATTATTATTACTTGTGAACAGAGGCATCGACCAGAGTAAACTAACATTACCTCTCATGTTTCCCTATACAATTAATTATCTGCAGAGATGAGCATAATTAGAAAGTGACGATTTTCACCGTATAAGGTCTAACTGCGATACCACGTTCTGTTATTAATTAATGAAATCCCACAACAACCAGAGGGAAATTACTAACTGTCTGCCTTCCCTTTGAGAAGGGCGGAGAGACAGCTGTGCCCAATGGTTTGAGATCGTAATTATACAACCTCTAGTTTCTGTTTCTCTTTATCGCGCGATGATTAGATATTCTACAATAAGAATTATTTGTTCTGTATTTTATTTGCAGAAGGTGTGAAATTACTTATAAGGTATTACTCACAAAATATAAAGTAGAGTATGCATGTTTACAATAATTATGTGTATTGAAACAACGTTTTAAAACATAGTGAGTGTTTGAGTATCTACGTCTTGAGATGGATTAGGGTTAGGGTTGTTTATTTCATAACTGTACCACCAAAATTTGTCGATGAAAAGTCAAGTAACCAACGTTTTTACTGTCTGAGAAAGTACCTCTCAAGATTAAGTGCTCATTCGCTTGCAGTGTGTTTTAATTATTGACCAACAAAATTATAATAGCATTACAAATTGCACAAGTTAGCCCACACAAAGGACGTTGAAGTCATAATATAAGATAAAAATTGGTATAATTGTAACTTCACTTCCAAATGTGCAGTATGCACATATAAAGACAAATTTTTTCCGGTACGTTTCACGTTGCACATCTCTGGTAATCTTAGTTTTAGTTAACATGGTCAGGATTATCATGTCATTATCTCCTTGTTCACGCTTCTCTCTACTTTTTCGCTGTCACTACTAGCAAGCTCATTCTCCTCTTTTTTATCTTAGCTAATCTAATCTCTGTTTCGTTATCAGAGTCTTTCTTACAAGCTTAAGCTTTTGAGGGCTCAGCAACACGTCATATAAATATTATTATAATTATTCTAACTAATGGGACAACCTGCAGTAAAATTCTTTTTCTTCATTCAATATTTTTGTTGTTGCTTGTCTGATTATTGTTAACATTATATAATTATTTCTAATATTATAAAATTATTTTTGTTGTTGTACTTTGCAGTATTGTCCTGTAAGGTTTAGTTTTCTTGTTTGTAACTATGTCATTTGTTGGTAAAATGAATAAATTACATAATATAATATAACATCATATTCTCTCATTGGTCCTAGGATACATTTGCATTTTAAAATATTTCCCTTCACGTTTATTATAATGCGTAATACACGATTCACCACTTTTGCTTTTCACCTAGGAACTTGATCACTCATGCACTCATTTTTTATGATATCCATTCTGAAGAGTTTTTGGGAGACATTCACTTAAGCGAAAATGGCGATATCTTGGCAGTTAATCGCACCATTCATTTAGTGACAATTTATTGGTCCACTTGAGCTCATGGCGGTTTGCGAAACCTTATAAGAACTGGGACATACGTTAGAGAGATAAAGGAATGAACATAATTGTGAAATTGTGCTCTAATGGAAGGTATCTTCTATTGGTGGAGACGTGTGCCCGAAGCCTTTCAAAAGCTGCTAATAATTTCTCGCTGTTCGTGGAATTTTGAAATGACAGTAATTTAATTATAATTATAAAATATAGGCATAAGTGCAATAAGAAATATTATATCCACGGCACGAGCTGCCAAAATTATTGTTATGACAAACTGATCAAATCTACAAAATCTAACAATTATTTTTACAAGTTGTTTCGTGTGTTTTCACTTCGTTTACGAATACAAAATCGTTTACGAATACAAAATTTAATTTCCATATATACACTGTGTATACTTATTCTTTAAACTACTTTCATTATACATCGACATGATGTTATTTTTCGCTCAGTTTTAAGCACAGGTCATGGGCCATTATTTTGACATTTTTTTTATTAATCGAGAATGCTTGAGTGGTTACTACGTGCTTAATTACTGTGCTGAAACAAGCTAATTAATAACAGTTCCAAGTTAGCTAGCAGAAATGAGAAGTTGTAGAGTAAGTACTAGCATGTTAATTTAGTTTTGGAATCACAGAGTGCGTTAATAGAGCTGAAGAGTTTTTCGTCATACTCGTGTTATTGTTTCGTTTTAGTATGGATGGCCACCACCTTGGTACAGAGAACAGCTGCATAGCGGGACAGGTTCCGGATAGAATGGTGCAATACAACGGACACTGTAAGTTTTCTTTGGCTAATTTGGTCAAGCACGAGCATGGTCTGTTGACCGCTGGTCAAACTGCTCTTTCGCATTATAACAACATGATGTTTTCGCATCATTAGTGAGATTTTTTGTGTACTCTTTAAATCACAGTCATTGCGTGTTATTGTCCAAAATTAATGCATTGTTACCAAAGTTGTGTATTTTCATTGATTGTAGGTTTACTTACTCGTAAAAATAGTTCTCAGGTTTCAACTTTTGAGATGAAAAATGCTATTTCTACAACAACAATAATTAAAAGTAAATTGATTGTCACGCTAATATGTAGCAATGTGATTAAACTGGTAAATTTTTCAATCGCCTGGTTATGCATGAAGATATTTTTTTACGAAAAATGTGTAAAAGTAATTTTCAACCTGCGTCAAAAATGGTTCAAGTTAGACAAAGCCTTGTATTCTTACAATGGCTATGCCGTTTAGCTTATCCTCTGTTCACTAATTAACCGAATTAATGTACTTTATTATATATTACAAATGTTGTCTAATATAATTTGCATTTTATTTTTATCAACAGTTGTGAGTATTTACGTTGTTTTAAAAGGAAATAAATTAAATATTTATTGTAAGTAATGGCTTGCGTAATTATTATGCTGATGGTTGGCTAATGTTTTCTAATTGTTAAATTTAACTAATTAATTCACCATTTATTAAAGTTAATTAATCTAAAAATTGAAGCTCAAGCTTTATAATTGCAGATGTTCCAGAATTTTCGAGCGTGTTTTCCTGGTAAAAGCAAATAAACAAAACAATGATGTGTGCGTGTAGGTTGACACAAAAGAAATTGAAAAAAATACATTTCAAATAATTAAATTTAATTAGCGTGATTTAAATTTTATTCTACGAAAAAAAGTCTGGCGCTCAGCCTTGAAAAGGAGGTGGATCTCTAAGTCACTTGTAACGTCAATTCAATAAATTCAGCGTTGTTATTATTATAACCAGCTGTGTTAATATGGGTGGGTGTGGTAGCAAGGGGTAGCAAGCAATATGGGTAGCAAGGAGGTGCTGATTGTGTTGTTAAATCTTACTAGACAATGTAGACATGAGGATAAACTACATTGACTAATAACAAACCATAGTACAGTCAATTATTTTCTCCAGTGGGTGTCAGAATCATACATGAACTAAAAGATGTTCTAATTTTTGAAAGAAAAACAATGAAAGTAATGTGAGTACGTGCATGCAACCATGCACCCAAATCCAGGAAATCAAGTAACTTAACAATTTACAATTACAATTACAATTTACAATGTCACACATTTAAAAACTGTTTTCGTGACATCTTCATTTAGTCTTTTAAGGAGAAGCGATAATCAAGTTATAACTTTAATATTTTCAATATTGCAATTATAACTTGATAATCGCTTCTTCTCAATAATATTTTCAGCCTGGAGCAGCTCTATGTTTGTCTTAATCCACCCATGTGAATAAGACAGGTAAAGACAGGTAAAAAACACGAGGCTGACACAAGCGCACGTGATGCCTCTTAGTTCTTGTCAAACTGTCAAATATGATATGATTCTACTCGCTACCTAGTGAGAGGATAATTGTTTGGCACAGAAATGCACCTGAGTTTACCCGGTGTGCTTTTTTGCCTCCTCGTGCTTGCCTTTGTTTAGTGTGTGGGTTTAACGGAAAACCACCTATTAGATCTACAGTGCAGCAAAACCAGAACTTTGTATCTAAACTCGGGCGTACTACAGAAATTTTGTGGCGGGACCGAAATCTTAACTAATTGTCAAAGATAATCCTCTGATGTCAAACATGTCGAAGAAGCTATTTTAGCTAGATTCGGATCCTAACCAAATGTAATTCGGTAAAATCACACAAAAGCAGTTTTCCGGATTTTTATCTATATATTTATTGTCTAAGCAGCTAATCCGGTTTAATGCTGCTTAACTTTCGTAGGTTTTCTGTGATCTGCTTCTTTTCTCTTCTTCTGGTGGGATAGTGGTGGGAAGTCATTAATTAAATCTAAACTAAACTCAGCATAAAGTTATATGCCATACTGGTTTGCGTCTGAAGTAAAAACAATTTGAGTAAACCCCGACGCATCGCGTATTGCCTTGGCAATTACGCAATTTGCATTTCACTTTGAAATATACAAGACATCGGAATATTAAGACGTCAATTTAATAAAGAAAAAACAAGCTAGTTTTAAGTAGTACGATAACGGAATAGTTGGTTTGACATTAATTATTGATAATAATAGATCAATAATTATATGAACGGTTCAAAATTTACCATTTCTGAAAACAGGAATGGACATAAATATCTAAATATAACAGTCGGCGATGTGTTTAAAGGAAAACAGGATGATTTTTCATATGCTATCCTATTTTCAAGTCCGAACAAAGTATACATTTTAACACAATTAATATTGCAAAAGCGTTCCTCGTAATTAAATAATAGATTAAAAACTTAACTAACGGCGGGCGAGCCCACCTACTGATGACATTACAAACTAACATAATTTTCATCAGCAAAAATATTCCACGAGCGTGCTGCACGTGTTTGCGAAAGCGAAAATTGGAGTGCAGTGCTACTGTAAGATATTCAGTGTGTAGTACTAAAACTAGGCAAGTTTTAAGATAACAGTTCAAATTTCAAATTTACCGCTGTGCTCACACATGAGCTATCGAACGTGTGTAGTTCGTCACAAACTAACCCATCTGAGCTGAGATACAGCACCTGTTTTTTGTGCAGTGCGTTTCCGAAATGCGGGCGCTAGTGCTAGCGAATGGGCGACATGCATGTAACGGCGAAGAACTAGTTGTGCGAAGGCGAAATTGTGTTTGCGTGGTAATAATTCTTTCACGTGAGTCATTTTTGAAAAAAAAATGTATGTTACCTTTCAATATTTTAAAGAGCAGATTGTTTTGACCTACAACTTAAGATTGGGTCCGGTTTGCTTTAAGTTTAGAATTGCGAGAAGTGGCTTATATCCATATCTAAGCTTCCATAGTGATGATAACACTTTCTCTGAGATAATTATACTCTCAAGACACGTGACTGTGACACGTGACCGGTGCAATTATTCTGAAAGCTGTTAATCAGCTCGTGAGCAAAGTGGTATCATTTTCAGTGACTGCCCTTAAGTACCGTAAAGAAAACGATTGCTATCACGATGCCTGATAATACGACCTGAAAAAACATTAAATACTGAACAAAGCAACAGCCTGAAGCTAAACAAATAATCAAAACAAAATAAATAACAAAAATTAAGAGTGCAGTTTGGTTCTAGTGCTTTATAATAAACCGTCTCTTATGTGCAATTTTATTTCTTTAAATTTTAAAGTGCCTATTTCATCGCTCAGTCAAAATAAGAAAGAACAGCTCAACAAATTCCTAAATTTTGAGTGATATTTTAGGATCACGAGAGAGATAAATTCGCATTGGTTCACTTCATTGTACCAGGATCGAACCTTATTCATACGTAATATAATAATAATAATAGTAATTTGTGTATGCAGAAAACTGTGATTCCGTGATGGCCTGTTATATACACACATATGCATATGTGTATATATGCTATAAATTTTCACAGTTTGTGTCAAAGTAAGGTTTTTGTGGAAAAAATTCTTGGCCTGTCAAAAATAAAATCAGTCAGTAAAAATTAACTAACTAACTAAATAAGAACTAACTAACAAAAGTAACTCTTTATGTACTGTTGTATCTAAATTATAGTAGCTGCATTGTAGGTATCAGTTTCGTTGTTTGTAGCTGAAATTGTGAAGCATTGCTCAAAAGATTGCTACAGCATTTCATTAAGTTGGTTGCTTTTAAATATAAATTGTTTAATATAATGTAAATTAATATGAATAATAATAATATAGAACAATATTATAATAAAGATAATATAAATTAAGTTTTCTTTTAAAGGTTCAAATTATAGAAAGAAAACAGTAATTGTACACCAAAGTAGGCTATGGAATTGATTCTTTTCTTTTGTGTTGGTGTAGGTATGTCTTTGTGTATGTACTTACTTGTCTTTTTCTTTCTTTCATACTTTTATATTATTTAACGTTTTCTTGTTCGATGCCTTCATTATGCCTTAATTGGTTGGTAAAAACTGATGCAAATAAATAAACGAAATAGCTTTCGTACATTGAAAAAAACGGCAAACGTTAAAATGCATAATTTAAAATGATATCTGCTTTATTTTTAAGCTCACTCGATCTCAATAATAATAATTATTATAATAATAGTAATAGTAATAGTAATAATAATAATAATAATAGTAATAATAACAATGATAATAATAATAATAATAATAATAATAATAATAATAATAATAATGTAAAAATGTTTTCAACGTAGCAAAATAAGAACGGAAACGCTGATTGTAGTAAGATTGTAGTTTGACCAGCGTTCTCTGTTGACTTAGATTTGAGATTATAATAAGTAAAAACTGTTATTTCAGAACAGCAATTTACTGCGCAACTAGTCATTAACGCATTGTTTTTAATTTTTTCTATTTTATTAAATAAATGAGAAACACATAATTAAACACATTAAATGGCACATAGTTTTATTAATATTTGCAATTAAACACTTTTTAAAGTGCTTAAATAATGGGTATTTTAGTAAAATTAGCAGCAGATTTAATTGCCGTAATTTAATAACTAATATGTAGTATATTGGGGTCTATATTGCGGCGGTAATTGTAGAAATAATATTAATTTTAAAGTGCCAAAAATACAGCAAAATGTAATAAAATTATATTACGTTATATTATATTGCATAATGTGTGCATCAACGACTCAACGTGACTATGGAAATCATTAGTGTAGACGTAACAAGCGGATAACGTGTCCACCGCCCTGTCACAAATCACTTCCATACATAATAAAAAGTGAGGACAATGGGATCGGCTACACCAAATCAAGAGTCGTCCCTATTTATCCGCTTTCGACTTGCCCTAAAATCTCTAATAAATATGCATCATTTGGATTACAAACATTGTAGACAATGACGCCGACGGGTCATTAACCACCCCTTTAATTACACCGTCCCTCTATCACACCTGAGATGGCCAATTAAGAAATCCAATGGCAGAGATTTACTGCTTAGATTCGGTTCGATTTTCTACTGTTTAGGAAGAAGAAAAGCAGAGCCTCTTTGAGAAAATAGGAAAACTAAAAAATGATTTTGTTTGTCAGACGAAAAAGGACGGATAAATGGCAAAAGCTGCGTAACCGCATGGTGACAGTCACATCTATTTTTACACAAGTTCAATTTGTAATTGATGCAATGCTTCTTTTTCCCGAGAGGTAAATTGTCGGAAGCAGAATGGCTGAAAAATTCGTCCAAGTTGCAGTAGTCACAGTAGTGACCCATCTATGTACTAGCTAAGCTCAGTGTTACTTAACTTCTCTCGTCAGGCATATATCGTGACATTCGGATAATAATAACTTTTAGTGTCTTTACGAGCGATCCGTAACTCTGTCATCATTCACCAAGCGTCTGTACAGTGTACACAGTGAAACTATGCGGATGATTTTAAACACACTGAGATTTACTAAAAGCGTTTACTATTTAATTCAAAAGAAAGAAAATTATTTAACATTAAAACTTTTATATGTGGACGCAAATAACGGCTATAAAAAGTTCTTCTGTTCATATATTTAACTTCTGAAAGTAGTATTTTAGTAAATTTGTACTTATATTTAGCTTATTAAGGCTACCAAAAGTGATCCTAGTAACGATAATAAAAATAAATTAACAATACAATAATGTAATGACAGACTTGTTACCTTACATATTAGAAATTTATGCATAGTATTATGTATGTATAGTATTATATGTGTCATGTATAATATTAGAAGAAAAAGTAATTGATTGGAAATATAATACAATATAAGTATACATAACGTAACATATAAGTATAGATACATAAATATTAAAAGTAGGTTGACGTAATATAGATTGAAATATATGAACATTTTACAAGAAAGTTTGATCAATTTTACTGCTGATCAAAACTGTCGAATACATACTTTTAAATTTTGAGATTAGTGACAGAATTTTCGTGTTAGTAGTGTTTCATATATAACACCTCCTAATAAGCCTGAAACGCTGTTTAATTTTTTTGTGTTTGAATGTTGCACTCATCTATACAGAAAAGCAAGACTGGCAAAAGACGCACCACCCATAATAGTCGTTTCTACTAACTGTTAATTTCATAATTTTCCGATTAGACCGATATGCGGTAACTGAAAATTTCAGCTAGGGCTTATGGGCGTAAGTTCATTTCCACATTCTAATTTCTGAATCTCTTGTGTGCTGAACAAGAATACTCAACACCTAATATCTATATAAACTAGAAAAGAAAAAGATAAAGGTAACGACATCACAATTAATTGGTTGATTGTTCTCTTTCAACTTTCAACTGCTTGGCTAACTCTGAATGTCAAATTGCAATCCTTATGGTAATATCGCTGCAGTTGTATTTTCCTGATCCTGGAATTGCAGTGGACAAAAACAGGTGGTCGGTGGTGTGTCTTTAAACTGCGCAATGAGAATGATGTAAGTCAATAAGGCGCTCAAAATCTGCAAAAAGAAAAACATTCACGCAATGAAAAAGACAACAGTCATGATAAGAAATAATAAGGTTACAGCGAATCAAATCTGTGTTACATATATATTGAATATGTATAATATAAATGTAGTTTACATGTACATATGTATTTATACGTTATATATATACAACACAAATTAAAATATATATATTGTATATTGCATATATGTATGTTATATATATATATACATATTATACATATATATATATATATATATATATATATATATATATATAATATTAATGTAATTTACATGTGTACGTAATGTATATGTAACAAAGATTTGGTTTGCTGTAAGCTTTCAATATGTTTATATATTCAGAGAACAAAACACAAAAAAATTGTCATTCAGAAATCTCTCCTCATTTCTCTCTCTCTCTCTCTCTGTTTCTCTCTCTCTCTCTCTCTCTCTCTCTCTCTCTCTCTTTCTCTCTCTCTCTCTCTCTCTCTCTCTCTCTCTCTGTCTCTCTCTCTCTCTCTCTTCTTTCTCAATTCTAATTAAAATAACCAAACAGTAGAAGTGAGCGACAAATTACTTTATTATTATTACCGTTAATAACTGACATAGAAACCCGAAATCTTTGAGATATATACTATACCAAAAGACCTTTGAAAGTCGTGGAGTGGTTGTGACCCAAAAATACGACTTTTCAGCAGTAAATAAATTTAACAAACAATTTACAAAATTCATCACTAAAATTTGACTTGCCTTGTATACAGAGCATTGTTGTCTATTTATCATGTTGCAAATGAAACAATTTGCAAAGAAATTGTATGTGAGTAACCTAAGATCAGCCTTACTCTGTATTACATACATGTATTACCTAGCCAAAAATTATTAAACGTATAGTTTATCGTAGCGTATTTTTGCACAAAGAAGGAAGAATTAAACATTATCGAAAATCTTTACTGGGACAGTAAGACTGTAAGAATGTAAAACAACAGATGATCAATTTTGAGATGCAGTAGTCTACTGAACCTTGGAAAAATTCTCCCAGAGACTTTGGCTAATTCAAAAACATAAACTGCATCATCATCATCATTATTATCGTCATCATCATCATCATCATCCTCATATCGTCGTCATCATCATCATATCGTCGTCGTCGTCATCATCATCATCATCATTATCATCGTTATCGTTATTGGCATTATGGTAACTGTGGGACGCCATCGTCGTTGTCGAAATATCACAGTCATAATTTATTTTCATCAAGGTTAAGAACAATGGCAACGAAAGCACACAAACGTGGGAGGTTCTTAACCAATAATGATTTCACTGCAACCAATAAAGTTATTGTAGAGTCAAGATTTTAACAGACATATATTTATACACCGGACTATTTTAAATATACTTGCCCCGGCCGCGAAATTCCTATTGATGAGAAAGAAGTTCATTGTAGTAACTCCAACTGGAGAGTTTGCAAGGCGAGTCGCAAATCTATTTACCTTTAATAAAAGAAGCCAAAATGATCATTGTTGTGTAATAAATCATGAACGGATATAATGTTTTCATTGAATGTGTAAAAAAACTAAAAATTGTAGAAATCCCAGAATTGACTACGAAATGTTGTCTATCCTAAATAATGTCTAATTTTAAAAATCTTCAAATACTCAAACGTGATAGCGCATAATTTGAATGTTAAATACGTATTTAAAGAAAAGCAAGATTATTTTTCATATCCTACCCCATTTTGAAGTACGGTAAAAAAGAATACATTTCAAGACACATAATAATGCCGAATCGTTTCTGGTTATTAAATAATAGGTTAACAACTTAATTAACGGCAGCCGAGCACAACTGGTGACCACATCACGACTGAACATAATTTTCAACAGCACAAACATACTACGAGCGTGTAGCACGTGTTTGCAAAAGAGAAAATTGAAATACAGTGTTACTGTATAATACGCAGTGTGATATACTCACGCAAGAGCTTTGGAACATGTGCACCACGTCACGAATGAACACCTCTAAACTGAGAGGTAGAACGCCTGTTTTGTGCAACGTGTTTCCCAGATGCGGCCACTAGTGCCTGCCTAACTAGCGAATGGTGAAATGCAAGCAACAGGAAAGAACTAGCCGCAAGAAATTACGTCATGGGATAATAATTCTTTAACGTGTCATTCTTGAAAAGATAGTATGTTTTTTCAATATTTTATAGGGTAGATTGTTCTTAACAGTTTAAGTTGGAGTCAGGTTTTCTTTCAAAAATTAAATTCCATTACGTATTTGTAAAAGTGAATAATAACAACAATTTTTATCTAAACGACCACTTTTGAATACGCAATATATAGGCCCTGCCAGAACTAGTACATCCTTGCAAACTCTAATGTTTTTATATAATTCGGCAATCATCAACAAGATTTGCTCAATGTGAATGGGCTGTGACGAGATAAGAATCTAAATTCTTATCAACTTTAAAGCGCCGTCTCTTAGACACGCTCTCTTGCCTAACATTAGGATGTGAATGCATTCTATGAAACAGTGTGCATAAAATGATGTTAACGTTGTTAAGACATATGCATTTAATAATTATAATTATCTTAGTAATTAAAAAACATCATAACAGTTTTCACAATCATAATTTTTGTAAACTAATATAATTAAAATACATGCCACTACATATAAAGAGTGCAAAAATAAACTAAATACTCAACCACAATCATGTAACATTCATAGTATTGAAGCATGCGCGTTGCACACAGGAAAAGCGAAAAGCCTGAGATGAGGGAAAATACCTCAAAATTTCCCGTTTGGTCTAACCTTGATGCTTCAATTCCAAGTAAGATATCTACCAACTTGTGGGCCTGTAGAAAAAAATAAATATTGTTCAACACAGTAAGAATGAAGTAAGTGTCTGTTTCCGTTTAAAATTTACTTACTAATAATGAAAATATGCGTAATCGGGAAGTTCAGATGAGGTAACAAACAGCCGACAATACAATTCGTTATTTCAAACTGTAGTTTCGCACCGGCATGACTGGCAGAAGAAAACAACTATAAAATGCGGTGTGTTCGACTAATTCTTAGCAATGCTTGTTCTAAGCAGAAAGCGTGCTGAAAACCTGAAACTAAATGTTTTTATGAAATCTTCTAACGAGAGCTCAAAATGTTATTTTGTATAATTCTTTTGTTAAATTCAAAACATAACATTACCACTTCAAAAACCTCAAGAATGCGGCACTCAGTGCAAGAGGAGGAATTGTAAAAACCACATTTTTGTTTAAACAGTATAAATTTGATATTACAGGGACTTACTGGGAGAAACTTACTGAACTGACAGTAACATCTTAGATTAACAACTCTTCCCCTTGATGCGATGTCGTTTACAAATTAATACAAAATATTTAACTATGGCTTTGAATTTGTCGAAGGAGTCAAACAAGTATTTTTTCAGGTCTTGGACTCGGATTCATATACCGTGCTGAGCATACGCTTTGTGCGTACGCACGATTTAGGTATGCTTAAGGAACTCACGATTCACGTAGCACTCAAAGCATATGTACTTAGGGTCCGCATGCGTGAGCGATTTAGGTGTAATGCAAGTACCGCAATTACGTGTACTTAACGATTTGGCTGCAATTAGCGAAACTCAAAATATACTGCCGTCGAAAGGTGCGTAAAGTTACGAGTTGTCCGGAGCACCCCAATTTTGGCTTCCACATTATTTACACTTGCGTTAAAGCAAATATTAGTTTATCCTATTCATGTAGAGTAGTAGTGGTATTAATGTCGTTGGTGCTGCTGGTACTGGTGGTGGCGGTGGCAGTGGCAGTGTCAATGGTGACGACAAGACAACACCCTGTTCGTAGCTATACACAGTTCTGTTCCTGCGATAGCCACTTTAATTGTACCGTTCTGCTGTTTGCATCTAATACTCTCTAACTGCTCTCTCTCTCTCTCTCTCTCTCTCTCTCTCTCTCTCTCTCTCTCTCTCTCTCTCTCTCTCTCTCTCTCTCTCTCTCCCTCCCTCCCTCTACACATTCAATTAAGCATAGTAATTAAATATAGATTTGAACCAACCTCTTCGTGGAGTCTTATGCAGCCGACGATAAGAATAATGGAACTGCATGTTATAACGAATATGTATATAACATATGAGATGGCAAACATTCCACTGTCAAGTGTTGCAGAAAAAAATGCATAAATGTGGAAACTCACACCAGCGATATCAAGGCAGATGATGCTAAGAAGTAAAGGACTAAACAATCCCTCAAATTCGCGTAACAGTAAAGTCCGAGATGCGTGTCTTCGAGTGAAAGCATTAATAATTTCTGAAGAATCTGTACTGCGACTAACGATATCCTGGGCATCTGTATTTATAATTTGGAATTGCTTGTAGAGGTGAAAGCAAATGCTGAACACAAGAACTTTGGGGTAATGTATTACTGCTATAGAAAGCATCCCATTCACGACTACTAAGTATTCAAATGCCAATTGATAATCTTCGGGTAGAAATTTTAATCCGATAATTTTATGAAGATCCAAAGCATTTGACGCAAGACATTTAAGAAAGTAAACTCCAAAAATGAGCTGATTCATGACTATAATCGTGATAACAGTAATCATCACATAGCAGCCACAGCAGCTCTTCTTTTCACTAACATCATTCCAAGCATTTGGGAAGGGTGGTTTGCATGACGCGGTTATTCGTGTTGTAAGTGAACAGATTGCTCCACTTCTTGTCAAAATTATGAAGCCGTTTGCAGAAGCCTGAAGGAAAGAAAGAATTGCCGATGCAGACATCAAAGAAGAGCTGTCAAAGTTGTTTTCACTATAAAGCACTGCATCGACAACTTTACACACTGTCAAGAAGCAGGTGACCCAACAACAAACAGAGCTGTAAATGTGCAGGAGCAGACATTTAATTCTTGACCCAGTCAATGCGCTTCCAAACATTAAGCCATTAGCTTGCATGAAAAAGAATAAAACTGTGATATCATTGCTTTGACACGCACGTTCATCTTTATTATTTTTCTTTTCTTGCATTTTCATTTTGAACTTCTCATTCACTCTGCAGCTCTTTCAACATAGCGACTGCACACATTTTTTCAACTCCTTTCTTTTGCCTGCTTTAGTGTGTGATTAGCATCAAGTATCTGCAGTTTTCAGTGTTTGTTCCTGTCTCACGTATTATTTGTCATTCTTCGTCACCTGTTCTGATCAAATTTATTTTATGAATGTAGACTTACAGTGCATTGTAATGACATGGAAGCCCAGAACATCTGGTTTGTATACGTACAGGAAGCTGTAGTGACACAGATGTGAAATGGATCGCTTGTCATACTTATTTATGCCACCATATTCACTGTGCCCTGCACGTAAGAGAGATATAATTTGCCTTAAATATCTGTTAACGATTTTACTGTTACTTTTACGTACGCAGCTGTACTTTGCTGCCACTCACTGGAGTATGTTGTCTCACAAGTATATACACTGGTCTCGCTAGCATATTTGCCTCATTTATTTAGAATATGACAATTCACATTCATATGCATAGCCTCAATCCGTAGATTTTATGTGCATATCCATAATATCTGGATATAGCTTGCCTATGCTGTAAACTTGTATTTTTGAATATCCTCAAAGCACAATACTACTAGTATTGAAAATGTAGGAAAGTAAAAGATCAAACGTTTGTAGTTTAAACCAAAAAAGTGCATTTAACGTGCACCAGATGGCGCAAATGTCACCATTAAATACATTGCCCATTTTAGCATCTTCCAGGCTTTCAGTAAGTAACAAAATGAAACTCACAAGAATACGACAAACGTTAACAGAGTCACTTTTGTTTACTCAGCTAGGTCTTCGTCTACTGAGTGACTTTTCTTCGTACCCATAAGCTCAGTTCTCTTCAATTCTTTTCCTTACTGACAAAAATCACCAAATGTGTCAACGTTTTTCTGCACTTTTTCTGATATGTAATTCTATTTACCTTAGGCAACATTCTCTTCCGTTGTTTTGTGAGCATGCTGGCCTTTCAAGTCCTTCTGTGCTTGCAGATGAAACAGAAACGGGCCAGATTAAGATTTGAACAGGCACTAAGCACTGAAAAGATTATGTTACCCTCATATATGTGTGTTTCGAAATGAAAACAATACAATTTGTAAAATGAAATTTTATCTTTCGAAGTGAGATAACTTATTCACAGTAAATGCTCAGGCACTCAAAAGCAACACTGTCCTAACTTCAGTATCACTAAATTTTTATCAGCATTATCACAGTTGAATTATCAATCAATGTCATCAGCTCAGGCTGCTGCTCGGTAGCCAGAATTTCAGGACGCTCATTCCCTCCGTCATAATTGTACACAAACACAGAAACCGCCAAACGTATTCCGGTATATTTTATTTTTAGCTAGTTCTTCGATTTGCAAAAACTGTGTGCGGCCCTCTTCCTTTTTTTGCTTATATTTCTTAATGTTTAATTCAGGGGTGATTACAGTAATGTTGAAGATAATTCTGTTGCAGAGGCACGAAGCCAGTGGGAAGGGGGTCGTCGTTACCCAGGTGTTCCGTACACTTTGTGGTCTGCTAATAATGGCATAATCCTAAAGTCTAAAAATGGTCCTCAAGAAGATCACCTAACTGCTGTTATGGCAATTTTTATTGTGGTTAAATGAACTTATACTGTTGGCGCTCTCTTCGCATTTCAATAGACAGCACAGCACAGTATATTGAACTGATTCATAAATTGAAATAATATGGTATTAGAGGTAATGAACTCAATTTTTAAGTCGTACTCATACTATCGAAGCCATCACATCGTAGTTATAGATGCAGATGACGCTAAGAAGCAAAGAACCAAAAAATCCATCAAATTCGCGTAACAACGAACTTCGT
This sequence comes from Tubiluchus corallicola, assembly GCA_030141605.1. Lineage (NCBI taxonomy): Eukaryota > Metazoa > Priapulida > Priapulimorpha > Priapulimorphida > Tubiluchidae > Tubiluchus > Tubiluchus corallicola. The sequence goes on along the minus strand of JAQGDQ010000108.1, from coordinate 139,185 downwards.
GTTGCATGTCTTTGAATAGCAGCAGCGATAACTTCTGAAGAATCTGCGCTGCTACTAAAGACATGCCAAGCATGTCTGTCTATGATTTCGAGCTGATTACGCAGGTGAAAGCAAATTCTGCTCACAAAGGTTTTTGGATTTTAGGCCAATAGAAAGAGTGACATTGATAACATTAAGGTATACAAGCTCAATTGATAATCTTTGGGTAGAAATTTTAATCCCCACATATTATGAAGATTCTAAGCATTTGACAGTAAGACTTCTAAGAAGGCAGGCCACAACAAAGAACTGGTTGACGACAATACTCGCGACAACAATAGTTATCTCATAGAAGCCACGACAGCCCTTCTCTTCACTAACTTTATTCCATGCAGTCGGGAAGGATAACCCACGTGGCAAGGAGATTCGCGTTATAATTGAAAAGACTGCTCGACTTCTTGTTAAAATTACCAAACCACTAACAGAGGCCAGAAGGAAAAATCCTTTATTATTTGTTACCTGTTCTTACCAAATTTATTTTGTGTAAGTGTAAGTATACTTACAGAACAACATTGTAATGACACAGAAAAAAGTTAGACGGAAAGCGTATCATACATGTTTATGCCACCTTTATTCTCTCTGGTAAGAGATACTCAATTTGTTCTGAACACAGAATGGAATATACTGCGTATACTCTGCGTAGTATATTCCTATTGTCTGGTCCTAAATACCTATTAACGATTTTACTGTTACTTTTATGTGCATAACTGCGCTGTGCTACCACTCACCGGACTCTCCTAGCATTTGCAACGCCAACATATTTACCTCAAATACCCGTTGGAGCTTCATCATTATAGTTTATCATAATACGACCAAAGAATTTCTAAAATATGGAGTGTAAAAATCCATTCACGAGTTCGTGACATTAATAAGTGGCGGTAACAATCTTAATGAAGGTAACAACGGAAAATACAATTCTATTAGCAGATTCAGTTCACTTTTGTAGTGTACACTGTACATGTAAGGTTCAGGCTCCAGATCCGTTAACTGGTTTAAGGAATAGTATTGGATTACGTGTGCAGAAGAGGTAGCTGGAGGGTGATGGGTCCATTGGTAGCGATGTTACACAATACTGGGATAGTTAGTAAATGAATTTACTAATTTCGTAAATGAACGGCCAGAGGTTTTACTGCTGCACCACTTCGGCTTTTTTCCACTGACGAAGGATGTGCGTACGTTCAAAATGGTTTATACACTGACGGTTCAACTTCTCAAATGAGAAAATTGTTTTTGAAATTAAACATATTCCGCTACAACTATCCAAATGCAAACTCAGCACCCATTGCCTCGTGCCTACAACATCAGAATCTGCAACTTCTGCAACGTCAAAAATTGTACGTTCATCCTCGTAGTATTTCTGCGGTGAGTGAACTGATCTGATTATGCCGAGACCTCGGGATCTTATTCATTGTTTCTTACTCGTCAGAATTTCGTCAGTCAAGCAGACTCAGCAGGACATTCTTTGATTTCCACCTTAAAAGACGAATACGAATGAGAACAGTCTAATTAACGTTTTGTGTCACAGGAATCAAGTTTCGTAGAAAATGTCCGGAAGCAAGTGCTGGGTAGACATAATGCATCTTCATTGTGTTTCTAATGGATTATGTTGTTGTGTTACGTGAATCAGTTGTTGACTGCAGTTGTTGTTAGCCAAACAGCCTATAAATAATAATTCTATTTGTCAGCTACTTGATGCTAATCAAGTACGAGACTGTAACATAGTCAATGAGACAAGCAGCTGGTCATTCGGTTAGTCAGTTGGCCGATCGTTTCGTTATTTATAATAACTTCTTAGTGAACCAAACAGTTAGTCGGTCCGTCATCAGTGAGTCACTGTGTCTGGCGTCAGGCGTCAGTCTACCTCTCATCAAATTGATCAATAAGATAAACAGACGAGCAGCAAATGTCTAATTAATTTATTAGTCAGTTTATTAACTGAATCTGTAATAGTAAAGGGCACAAAACAGCGTATTTGCATTATTTAAACTTACTCCACGAAAGCACGACTAAAATTAAAATGAATATAATTGAATTTAAATCAATACCTATAATTCAAACTAACTAGCCATCACTAGCTAATAAACAACTAATACTGACCTCGCGCTGCTTACATACACATGGCATTCAAACTAATCCACTGCAAGAAACCCCATAGATAGTTAAAACTGTCATTGTTCCTTCCATTTCCGTAAAGGGTTTCATATTGCGCGACCATCAAACTAGAATTACGAGCAGTCTGCTTATTAATCTACGTGTCAGATTCCTGATTCTGGCAGTAATTACGATCTGTTTGCATCCGTGCAGAGTCGCTGACGAACAAGTGGTGTCGAGTTACCCAGAGAATAATGAGACACGGCTTCAGGCGAAACAAGAAACGACGTCAAGGAAGATGAGCCATTCGTTTACGATGAATATGAGACCACGATCTTTTTAGAAATGGAAGTGGTGCCACCTGAAATTGCAACAAGAAACTTGTTTGTCTAATAATTAAAAATACCCGTCGTGAAAATTATTGCGAAAAGGTTCGCCACAATAATAAAACGAAAACAAAAGTGAATAGGAGAAATAATAGGAGCAAGAACGACACATAACATGCGGCGCCTGATGAGCGCCAAACGGATTCAAACAAACTGTAACATTGTTAAGGCTTACTATGTAACAAAAGGCCCATTATGTAACAATGCAATATTACGTAACACAAACTGTTGCGTTACGTAGCAAAACACAAAATTCGTCAACTAATGTTACGTCATTATGTAACAATCATTATGTAACAAAATTGATGCGTGGTGTAACAGGTTGCTCTAGTCTATGGTTGGGTTTTGTCATACTCTCACTCTTGTCTGAGCATTGGGCTTGCTCAGTTTTTTTTTGTTCTAGAAGTGGGCCCGCCTCTGGTTTGATTTATGGCTGCTCTTTCGCAGGTCTAGTTGGTTTAAAGTCTGATCTATCAGAGATCTGCTCTGTGGCTGGTCTGTTTGTAGTCTGACCTGACATCATCAGTCTGAAATCTGATCTGTCAGTGGTGCGTGGCAAGTCTTTCGTTTGATCTGTCTGATATCTGATCCGTCTCAGGTCTGCCCAGGGGCCGGTTTCACAAAGCCATCACTAAATTAACGACGTGGTTATCACATTCACTTAACTATTAATAACGACGTCGTTAAGTTAGTGACGGCTTTGTGAAAATCTGTCAGAAATCTAAATGGAAAAATTGGACCCCTATATGGCCTCCTTATAATCCATAGGACGCTACATGTGTGTGTGAGATTTCAACTTCTTGCGATGGAACTTACTGGTTGCAATAACTTGCCCCAACAACATAACCATTAACCAAAAACTAGCAATTCGTACCGGATCCAAAAATATCTATCTGTGTGTAAGACAAATGCAGCCAAAGCAGACCTCTGACAGGTCAGGCTCGGAGAGATCACACCTCTGACAAGTCAGTAAAACAGATCGAGATGGACTCACATCTTGAAAAGAAAAAAAACTGACTTTGTCTAATAATCTTGACATCCAGACCTTGACAAGACCTAGGCACAAATCATGACCCAACCCACGTTATTCTGCTACATAGTGCACGGTTTTTGTTACATTCTGGTTTATTACAAATGTGTAATGATATGTAATTTCTTTCATAATGGCGAATTTTGTGATTTGCTTATATAATGTAGTATTTTGTTACGTAACATGTCATATAATGAGTGCTTTATTACACAGTGAACGCTAACATACCAGTATACTTGCTATTACTGCCTAGAGTAGGCGCAAGTCTACTAGAACATTGTAGGTCTGCATAAATCGCGAAATCGTCATCCACAGATATATTCGACGATCAAAAAGACGCTGCCATTGTGATGCTTCAACAAATCAATCTCCTACACCAAATACGCATAATGCCCAATTTTAAGCGACTTAGAACATTTTGAAAAATTTTAGAAGTTATGGATGAGAAGCAGATAGGAGAAGAAGAAAGTCTAAGGGAGAAATATACAGCTTCTCAGCATTTGTTTGAAGAGGTAAACAAACAATAAAAATACCTATATTATATATTATTATATATTGGTGTGCGTCTATGTTGCTTTAGCCTTATTTTATGTCCTTTACAAACGCGTTGCCATTACTGCCTTTGCGATTCCTGGATTCCTCCATTTTGAGTTATCATTTAATAATTTCCCAGTATTATAATTTTACATGAACCAATGTTAAACAATTTGTTAAAACAAAATGTTTGCAGTCATTTGAGAAAAGAACACGTAATTTTAGTGGGTCATAAACCTCGTATTTTGTTTTATATTCAGAACAGAGCGCACTACGTTCTTTTCTTGTTTGGAATTCGTCCCATGACTGAAGTCTTTCTACCAACTCGTACTTTGGTTAAAATTCTTACTGTTGGTTAAAACGGCCTAAGTATTTGCCATGTGAGAATCCACTGTTTTAGTGGGTGTATTTTTTCATGCATGTTTTTACTTACAGACGATAGAGGACGCGAGGCCTGCATACAGGCGACTACTGGGTTTGTTAAAGTGTGAATATGACGCATGCGTCGAGGTTTTGGAGGCTAGAAACACGGAAACAACTACACTAAAGGGAAATATTCAAGCTGCTCTCAATAGAGATGAAACTTATGAGTACCATTGTAGGAGAATTAAGCAGCTGCAACAAAGGTTTTAATGATTTCGTCTTTCATAATTTATTAATCTTCTTTACTTTTTTTTGCTACCTGTGTTACTCCCGTTGCAGGTCGCACACTGTAAAAATGTCTGCGAAAAAATAACCCGCACGCTCTAGTTTTTGTGCGCAGCAGTCAGTGTCATGGATAACTTCAATCAAGTGAGTAAGCGTTTACCCGGTGATACGTGACAAAAACACTGGTAAGGACGAGCGCTACGAGTTTGTTATACACGGAAATTAAAACATGTTTAATAAAATTGTACATCCGCAAAGTAGCAAAAATCTATGTCCGAAAAATTTGCCAGACAGATTTTGCATAGTGTGCACACTTCCATACTGTAGATACTTGCACTGTACCATGCTCTCCTTGTATTATGCTTTGGAGTGCGAAGAAAGCGGTTGTTAAAAACTGGTATAATTATAACTCCGCAGTGAACTTGAATTTATTTGAAAATTTCAATTAAGAATTTGCTACTCCTAAAGACGTGAGTGGGTGCAATCGCCTATTTGGGTATGTTAGCATACTTAATTACAGAGACCTTCGCAAAGTTTGTGGAATCTTAAATCTTGCGTGAATTATTATTTCCTGTACATGAAATTTTTTTCCTGCAAACTTTTGCTGCAGAGAATGGGGAAAAACAACACCTGAAACACCCCAGCTATAATCCGAATTTTAAAATAAATTTACGCGCAAATTATATCTGGACTTACTACCTGGAGTTAATGAAGTTGGGAACATAGTTGTGAAGGAAGCTTTTCACGTAAATAATATACTAGAAAAATCTACGCGAATTGAGCCTGCAACTCTAATTATTGCAGCTTTACCAAGAGTTTGTCCCAAGACTTGTTCCAACTAAACGTTTGTTAACATGTTCAGGAGATTTTTTTAGTATGACAGTATGAACTTCAGAATTGCAAAACAGAGTAAGTTTTAAAATATATGCATCAAAGCGAGATTCAAATAGGCGACGGAAGAACAAACAAAGACAAATATTTGAATTTTCTTTTAAAATTGCGCTTTTAAAATTGATTATTCAGCACTTATGTTGGGCGTTTGTTCTAGAATCACTGAGTTAGAAGCCAATTCACAGCAACTACAACAAAGACTTGAACTGGGCAAAGCTGAACTAGTAGCCAAGGAAATAGTGCCAGAACCATCGCCTCCGCCAGACACTGAATTGTACCGAAAAGCTCGGGCAGCAGCTAGGAACATAATAGGTGATATTACAGAGGACTTCAAATATTGTTTGTACATACTGAGAGGTGGTCAGTGGGAAACCAAAAGTCCCCTGTTGCTTGTTGTTTTCTAAAACTCACTTTTAATTTAGGAGATATCTTGCAAAATTAGCGAAATTAAATGCTAGTCAAATGTGTGATTGAAACAGTACCTGGTATTAAAATGGTATTTGTATGATACTTAAAAATGGCGCCGAGGCTGGTCATTTAACGGATATATGAACTGTTTCGATTTTCACAGTGAGATAATTTTCCCCTTATTGACTGTAGTTGTTTACCTTGTAAAGAATGTAAAGTTTGGATGCATTCATATTCGAACGTAGCTGCGACACCTTTATCGGTTCGATGCCTCGTCTTACAGGTCTGTCTTCCAGTCTCGTCACAAATGCTTAATTGACACACATGTATGTAGGCCTTGTCGTTGAATATTGGATACCGGTTTGCAGTGAGCCGAATTGTATATATGAAAAATGTGAGAGGTTATAATTCCCCACACAATATAAATAGCCTAGCCCTAACCTTAACCGTAACCTTAATCCCAACCCAACCTTAACCCTAATCCGCTTCATGAACTAATTTCTTGTGTGTGGGGAATTGTAAACTTTAGCCGAAAGTGTGTAGATTGTCAACACAAATCACAATTTTCACCTAGTATGACTGCAACAACTTTTGTTATATTTTTAAGATTATTTCGCTAATCGAAGAGATGCAATTCCACGACTGAGGAAAATTGAAGCAAATTTGACCCATCTAACAGAAGAGTTGGGCCACGTAGATGATGATGCTGAAACGGAAAAACAGGAAACTGTAGTAAAAGAATTAAACAAAAGAGTTGTTCTCAGGGATGCATTATTGGAAGAAGTAAATGGTTTGCGAGAGGAGATAGAAAATATTGAAACCCTGCGAGACATATGCATAGATTACGATAGTTTAATGGCTTTACCGATAAATAAAAAAACGTTTGCTATTCGGATTGCCACAAATACAATACCGTACTTTATTCCGCGACGAAAGAGCAGCATGGCCAAAATAGGAACGACTAATCTAGATTTACCATAACAAGCGAAAAATTGTTATCAGTTCAGCTGTCGCTTCGTCGTATTTAAAGAACATGAGAATTTTTAAATTACGTGTTTTAAATAAACGTAGCCAACGGCTTTTGTAAACACATTATAAACAAAAACGCGAAAACAACGTGTGGGACAGTAAAAATAAAAGCAGACGTTTCTTAAACAAATTCTCGTTAACTGAACATCTATTTCTTCAAAAGTTATGAAACTCAACGAAATTATGTAGTAGCAATTTCTACGCCAACGTCAAGTTGTGCCAAAAAGGCTTACGTGAAATAATGTATTTCCCAAAGCTTTTCAACTTAAACGATTCGTTCTCGCCACAACATTCCGATCGTATTTCAGCTATTTCTCTCAAAAGATGTTGATTCAGCGTTAGCAAATTATTAGTTCTATCTTCAACGGGTGATGGAGAATTTTCAGGCTTAGAAGAAGGCTTGCTATTCATCCTTTTCTTTTCTAATCCAGAGCTGCTTTTATCGCCTGTTTTCAGATGAAGCTGCAACCACTTTTCTCGATCTATTTGCTGCATAATACTATACTGAGCAACTTTATCACTTGCAACCGCTTTTGCTTCAATAGAAACGTTACCTCCTTGTTCCGATTTGTCGATTTTCGTGTCATCTATATTCACTTTGTTATTAGCATTTGTTGTATGTTTTTGTTTTAAGCTGCCAGTTTTAGTGTTTTCATCACTAACCTTCGTATTATTCCACGGGCAAGTATCTTGGTCGCCCGTTTTGGAAATCTTATAATCTTGCTCACGATTAACAACATTTTCGCTTAGCTTGCCATCTTTTTTGTCGCTTTTGAAACACGTTTGTTTCGTATTACTGTTTTCATGTTTCTTGTTACAAGCTGGTTTTGCGCACCTCTGCGTTTGATCAGCCCTAGGTGTCTTGCAGCTACAAGTGCAGCCATGGTTGCTGTTTTTGTTCATATAGGGAGTGTCCGTGGTTTCCTTCGTGGAAAGAGTGTGGTTAACACTCTTGATGGGTAGAGTGTGGTTACTTTTATTACTGGTGTCATTCCCGTTACCAAATGATACAGTTCTGCCAGAATTCGGGCCTTGGAACTCAGTTGTCTGATTTCCGGAATGTTCTGCAAGTAAACAACATTATTGCGGTTATGGAGAAAGCTTTTAGATTCTTAATATAGCAAGAACGGTGTCAATTTGTTAAATATCTCACAATAACTGCCAATTTCAATTTTTATCATTTTTTATTTAATAATCACAAGTTTCTGCTGCACACTTGTAGTCATCGTCAGGTGTGAAAAAAAATTAAAGCACAATTTTGCATGCTGTCTTACTGCAAACAAAGACTGTATGAGCAGTAATGCTATGCACAAAACTTGCAAAATTAAACTCCCACGATGATCATTAGGCGAAGCCATTTTAACAATAAACAACTTATAACAACTACAAATAACATTTCGTAAAATTTGAAAAACAATCAGAGCATCTGTAACGCACTTTGCTAATTCAGCAAAAGTATAAATTACTTCATATCGTTAGGAATATTAATAATGCGCTTTATGGTGGGACAGTGGTGTACACTGGGATGGCCATGCAGTGCCCTTTTCCCAGGTGGCATAAATATTTTAAATTATTAAGGATTTTCTTTTTCAATTGCATAAGTCTTTCAAACGGGTAATTGGATAACCAAGTACCATAACTTAATATGGAAAATTTCTTGCGATATAATTTACCATTCATCTTTTCCCACTCTACATAATTTGAGATCTAACCAAAACACTGTTTTGAAACTGCCAGTGACTATAGAGGCAATAATCATAAAAAAACAAAAGATATAAACAGAAACTGTCATGAGTAATTAGTCATGGAAGCGATATATTTTAACAATAAGATGTTTTGAAGAAATCTTGATATTGATCCAAATCTAAATTTAGATGTTTCACGATTAATACAGATTTGGCGGCGTCTTTTTGTTGTTTTATATGGATATAAAATTTTGCCTATTAAAATCCAAGCTGCGGCTAATTTCTTTCACCCGATAGCCAAAACACTTTCAGGTTTTTGGTTGTTGTATGTCTTCCTTATTCTAATTTGCACATTTATAAATTTCTACAAGAGCGCCCTAACATAACTATAAGTTTTGCAAGGAATTTCGTAGCCGCCACATTTTTTTCTAAATTATAAGAATTATTATGTGACAAGACAGAAGTGAATTCTGTATCATATTAGCAAGTCAGGAACATATTAGATGCAAAGTTGCACTATTTTAAACAAGGAACAAATGGCAACCGACACTCCTAAGTTTTTTTTTGTATTTTTTGGTTTTCTTAAGATTATTGTTCATTCAGTAATTATTGTTAGTGAATCTAACATATCTGCTATCAGGTCACTCAACTGGAGCCGTAGCTTGAAAAATTTAAAAAAATCAAAAGCCAACAAAAACAGCGACCTAGGTCAGTCACCAGCTAACAGTAAATGTACGTATAAAAACACTTTTGTAAAAGTGTAGTAAAATAAACAACGTTTTGAAGCCAATCACGCATATGGGCATAAAAAATCAACTTGCTTTAGCGGCATAAGGCACCTTTCCATTAGAATGTTTCTAGACAGCAATCACGCATATGGGCATAAAAAATCAACTTGCTTTAGCGGCATAAGGCACCTTTCCATTAGAATGTTTCTAGACAGACATCTCAGCATTTATAACAACTATTTTCTAAAACCTGTTGGTGACAAAAGCTTTCTACTGAGTAGGCCTACCTGAAAGTAGAACGGCACTAAACAAATGTGTGTGGTATAAATTAACATTTAGCTTTGCGTTCATACCTAACCAGGTTAGCAAGGGGCGCTCGCAATCCGTTACAAAACATTCATTTTCCGTTAGAACACCATTGCTGTCCCATCTGTTGACTATCGTTCCTGTTTGCAGACAAGATCTCTGGCAAACGACTTTTGAAACATCAGTTATGGTATGAGCACCATGAAACCCAATAACGTTCACGATAATGTGGCAAGTGAGAATGGTGTAAAAGTGACTGTAATGAGTCGTCCCCATCTTCGGTTTGTTTAACTGTTTAAGATTCTGTCTTGCCATTTTTGGTTTGTGCACAGCAAAATATTTTGGATTCATGCCAAAAGGGAACTTGCATGTCGCACACTGACAAAACTCAACCTGTAAAAAGTCGACAATAAACGTTAATAGAGTTTTTGCTATAAATTGTGAACAAAATCAAACTAATGTAAAGACCAGGATGGTCTTATGTCAAGTTGTCAATGTTACACCAAAGCGTGGAATGTGGAATCTTATTTATTGCGCACAATGTAGATTCATATGACGTCAGTTCACATCATAGAGCAACAGTATAATTATGATGCAATTCGAACGTTAGCTCGAATGTATTCCGATATAATACATTCCAATTATTAGCAAAAAAGAAGTTACTCGATAATGGTACAAATCCGAGAATTATGGAAATACAATATCAGCACATGTGCGTGCATATTGTTATGGTAGCCGCAACAATTTTTTTCATACAAATAGAATGGATGGACAATCATTTCTTATTTAGTTTAAAGCCCTAATTATGGCGTCATAATGTGTTGTCATGATGTTCCAGCTATAATAAAGAAATTCCGATAAAGATGAAATCGAGATTAAACAAATCAGAACGATTTTAGTTCACATGCAAACAGCTGCATAAGCAATAATTTGAAACTTGCTGTCACAAAATTGAAACAAGTGCCTGTCGTCAACTTCCATTCTACTTCTTTCTGCTTGTGTATATTATGTGGTTTATTAACTAGCTGCCTTCAAATTATATTCTACTTGATGTCCATGATTTCAGTATTATAAACTATTTGATTAAGAAGATTTAAACATTTACATGTGTGTTGACGAGAAATCGATAAAAAATACTATGCAGTCTATCTTGGTCTATGTCATCGGGAAGTCATTGGTCTATGTCATTGGTCTATGTCATCGTCAATGTCATTGGGAAGCTATAGTAAGAGCTTCCCAATAAATTAACAAACAATTCTTAGCTTTTAGGTGGCATGTGCATATAATTCAAAAATAATTCTTAGCTTTTAGATGACAATGATACCGACAGCTTGCAGAATATTCCAGGTAATCCAGGTAATAAAGTCACAGGTAAAAAAGTCAGAAAAAGTCACAGGAAAAATGAAATAACCCTAACCCTAACGCTAACCCCTAACCATAATCCTAACCCTAACCCTAGCCGAAATTGTGTTTTTTTTCTGTGACTTTATTACCGGTCACCATTCAGACATACTCGCCAGTTTACCAAAGATGAGATTCAACTGTGAGTCAATAGTTGCACAATAAAAATGGCGTGGTAAAAATGGCACGAAAAAAATAACACAGGAAAGAGGCATAAATGGAAAAATAGGAATAAAATGGCACGCTTACAAAATATTAGTTTAAAGTTATGGTTATAGTGGGGGATAATTATTTTGCGTCAATGCTGTTTGTTTGTCAGTATTTATTTGTTTGTTTGTTTGTTTGTTTATTTGTTTGTTTGTTTGGTTGGTTGGTTAGTTGGTTGGTTGGTTGGTTGTTTTTATCTTTTATACAGCAGTAAGTCTATTGCGCAAAAACTACTTAACTGCTTTACACGAAAAGTTGTGAAGGTTTGTGGATGTGGGGACAAAAATGCATTTTGAATCAGACTCCTTGACAGGAGGAGTGCGTGAAAACTGTCAAAACAAGGCGTTTTTTCGCCTGTTCCTTTTTCACAAGATTTGACTAAACGCCACATAAAAAAATTCGTGAAGTGCTTCGTGGATGTCTCAGAGGGACTGTCAGTGTGTCAAAGCTCTGAAAAAAGAGGACTTGGCTACGAGATAGATTAATTAATCTCCACCAGGACAAAACTACGATATGGATGCAGGTTTCAGTTTCTCTCGCTTGGAAAACTGTGTAACGCTGTCTGTAATCTTTGATTGTACATTAATATAGCCCTATAATCTGACTTCGCACGTAAATACATGTATTTGTCAGTCTTTTTGTCACTGCCAAATTGTTAAAGAAATGTAGAAAAACATGTGGAATGTTTGTGCATTGTTGATTATTTTCTGCCTAATCCTTTGCTAGTCTATATAATACTTATACAGCTATATTTTTGTATGTTCGCTTGTCTGATGAACATGTTTAGGATTTTGTCACCTTGGATAAAGTCCGCTTCTTACTAAGCGCATTTTAGTTAAATTACAGAAACTATTTGTATTAAAATAACACGTGCCATTTTTACCATGCCATTTTTCCTGTGCCATTTTTGCCTGTGCTATTGTTACTACATTCGAGCGGAATAGTCACGAGTTAAAATATTTAACTAAACGTGAGTATACGATGGTGAGTATAGGACAGATCGTAATGAACAAATAATTTGGTTATTACTGTGACACTATACCGCATAGTGACATAATACCTGAATACCATAATATCGTTAAGTATGTGTAAAAACGTAACATCACACTATTTATACACAACAGAAATATCGTGAAAGAGAAAATTTACAGTTAAATCAAAGTTAAGATAAAAGCTGTGCTTTTCAATGACGACAACGACAACAGAACACTTTGGAAATTGTAGCATAAAATCGTAGAATAAATAAGCTTACACGAACATAACCCGGCACGCTTGCCAAATGTAAATATCCCACACTGATCCTCTTGCTAAAGCACCACAAGAGTGAAATCCCATTATACGTAGCAGTGACGATGCTCAATTTCCATGATGTGTTAATTATTAATAAAGAATTACCTGGATACCAACTGCCGATTGAGATCTAATCGCCTGGCTACCGATTAGTTTTCATGTTTCGTAATAATGATTTTCCTTTCATGACCAAAAGTGTACTTAGTAACGCTCGCGTCGAGATTAATATAATAAGCACAGCCTAGATGGTTTGTCAGCTTGTTGCTGCTCCTTTCCCGTGATGATACTATTTTCAGTGTAAAAGGTAATAGTAACTAGGGTAAAGTTGTATATAAACATAAGTCGCTTAAAACGTTTTAGGCTTAATTACCGGTTGAGAAGGTTTTGCAGTTCTTTTATAACTGCTACACTGAACGATACATCAGTAATAATTAAAATTGTCTAAATTACTTCTTTCACTCGCGTCGTCTATCCGTTCATCAACTTTCAGTCGCAATTAAAACTACGCAGTGTTTCATTGCATGAGGTTGCCAAATGTTCTTTAAGTTTTCGATGTGCAAATTAAAAGGACAAAAGGAAGCACGCGCAACTAAAACTTGAATGTGTTTTTTCTAAGCATGTGACAGTAACTGACACCATTTTTTATTTTAACAGAACCAAACATTTTTATCCTTTTAATAAGGTTACAAAAGGTACATATTTGAATATGCTTTGATTGTAAAGCTTTCAAATTTGGCTTAAATCATAATGGTTCTACTCCACAGAACATCTTTTTTCCTAATTACATTGTTTCCATTGTAAATTATTTGTGATGGGTTTTGTTTTACATCTTTTATTTTTGTTTATTTTTTCTGTGTGACTGTTCCTATACTCGTAGCATTACTACCATAAAACTATTGTTTTAGCATGATTTTAAATTATTATTTGAAATTATTCCTCATCGTCTGATGATGTCTGACATTATGTAAGGCAATATCATGGCTCTAAGTTGTTTACTCAGAGTTTACTAAGCTGAAAAAACGTGAGGTTACATAATATTTTAGTTTATTTTTCGCAGAAAATGTGTAAAACTGCTTGTGACACTCAGTACTTACTTATTGTAAATTTGTGACACCCTCTGTTACTGCTATTTGGATTGCTGATTTGGGTAACTACGGATTTATTTATACTTACTAAAGTTGATTTATGTACTGCTGGCATTTTGTGTCATCTTAATGCATCTAAAGAATCTGTTCAAGATCAATTTGCTATCAATTACTTGTAAGTTCTTGTTTTTTTGTTTGTTCGTCTCTCTGCGTGTTCGTTCGGTTGCTTATTTAGTTAACTTTCTAGTTGTCTTGTCGTTTGTTTAACTGCCGCATGCCTGTATCTGTCAGCAGTTTTTTGTCTGTTTGGATGCCTTTTTGTATGCTCGTTTTATGCTACAATTAAGGATTTTTATCTAAGGAAAAAATAATTCATTTAAAGTGAGTGTAAATTACGTACTCTTAATTTATTAACAAAAATATCTTCACAACATCAAGATATTAAAAAATAAAAAAGAAATGATTTTAAATAATGTAACCGGTATCCATGAAACCTGTGATATTCTGAAAAACACTAGTACAAAACTATCATAATTTTTAATTACTAGTATGGCGTAGAATTGTTTACGTGATAATCCCTGAAAACGGCAGGTCTGTAAATCTCGCAAGAATAGCAAAAAATCTTTGAGACGGTTTCACTGCTGTCTCAAACTACTTTTGAGACAGGCCGAGAAATCCAAAGTTGTACATAATTTGCCCAAATACAGTTTACTTAATAAAATGTTCTATGGTCGTCCCGATGTTTCACGGTTAACGACAATGCTGCGTCTAACAACATTTTGATGAGGCTGAATGATTCTACGGAATCAGAAATATTTGCTAAATTTCCATTTCCACACTTATTATACGCTGAACTGTTCTTTCGCTGTGGTTATTTTGATATGAAAGCAAAACGGTAACGCTATAGTACAAATGTACATTGACGCTTTACACCCATGCTCTTCAAAAGTTACATATTTTTACATCATGATTACAACATAAAATAATACATCAATAAATACTTCTATCACATAAAAAATGAAATTAACACTTGCTTAAAAGGGCCAAAACTTAAAATACATAAAAAACAAACCTGACAAAATTGACCATGATCTACACGCCGGGAGTTACGCATTTTATAACATCATTTCTATTTCAAATTACGTATCAGTTTATAAATACGCAAGATCACACTTGTATGTAATAAAACCTGCGTTACAAGTGCGTTCACGAACTATCTCACTTTATTGCTGATCTACGACATGCACCATTATTCGACAATGACAAATTTGTGCTTAACTATGACACAAAGAAACAACTTACGAGGTCAAACTAAACCTACACGAAACCAGGCCAACCAAGTACCTCGGGCACGTTCGGCTGTACGAAAAATACTCGAAAATATTACTAGTGTGTTGAAATCTTATCACGATATTACAACAATTAGTAGTTCAGTGTATTTTTATGAGCAAGCGCACTATCATTGTGGTCTCGGGGTTTCCCCGCTCAGTTATATTGCTTAAATATAGTTTACTTTGTCATTAATAGCTTTTCACTACTTTTAGGTACTGCACTGGTACGAATTTGTACATTATAAAAAATTATTGCCATTGTAGTTCAAACTAGGGTACTTTACAGCTTAGCTGTGTTGTTATTTAAAGCGAGTTAGCATAACACATAGTGAAAAACTGCATGAACCTGGTATAAACCAACAACTGCTAACACTATTATAATGATAGTAATTACGCTGATAATCATACAATGATATTGCGATATATGTATAAAGTTATTGATGAAGACGTCATAAGTATATTAAAAAAACTAAAAATGTAGTGAAAGCATTATCTTGCAACTTGCAAGTGTTATAACCTGGCAAACCAAAAAAGCAGAGTAAAATGTCAGTGCTTGGTTTACAGAAATTAATATGTCGCTTAACACGTTTTTAAGCAAGCAAAGGTTCTCTTTGGCACTTCGAGTGACTGCTCGTTCAGATTATCTCTAAGGTGCTTACCATTTTTTGAAGGCGATTTTCCTTTTTGCGATTTATTTTCAGGACTACATTTTTTTGCTGTATGACTGTTCACGCCATTTGTATTGCGATTGAATTCTTTCCCTGAATCAAAACTTTCAATTTGTAAACTGTTGTCAGATGTGTTACTACGGATGCTGCTTCGTTCCGATTGCTCAGCTAGTGTATATAAGTCTACACTCCCTGGCATCGATTGCCTTCTCTCACTGCTGTCTTTTCGTGATTCAACGCTCAGCTTTTCGTACAGTTCAACAGGCGATACAGAGTCTGGCGTTTTTGGCAAAGGAGGCAGAAGTCTGGTTGGGGTGGTAGCTGGTGGTTGCACATGTACTGTTAGACTTTGTCCTGGCCTGCGACTGACTCCCTTTGGTATTTCTATTGTTACATTTCCCTGATTTCCCGTCTTTATTTCCTTTTCGGTTGCATTACACGCAGATGGAGGTGTGACACCGAGGGGCAATGGAGAAGGAGATGAACCACTGGGCGGCCACGGAGAAGGGCTAGGCGCAGCAGGCGGTAGCGGAGAAGGTGTATGAACAGAGGGTGCCCTACTGCTAGCTCTACTACTGCTTCGAGACTTGTTACGTGCGACTTCCAGGAACTGAGAAACAAGACTCTGTGGAGTAGACACACCAGAACCCTGGCTGGAAACTTGTAGCATGTCTGACACTCGAGATGCTTGGCTGTGTGTTCGCCACACGCTAGAGAGTTGTGATAAGTGTGATTCCCTCCGACGACGAGCTCTGATTCGAGTCAGAATTCGGCGCATCGCTTTAGTCAAAACACGAGCTGCCTTGTCACTGACAACTTTTCCTGTTTTCCCACCTCGAATTCGAAGAAAAGAGGCAATGTCTCTGTATCCCTTTAAAATGGCAACGTCATAAGGGCTTAGGTAATGGATCTAAAATAAAAATATTGTACTAGTACTGTTAATTTAACCAGTGTTTCAGAGTAAAAAGTGACTATACTTAATTTATAAAACAGTTGCGTGTATATAAGTCCCTGGCATTATCGACTGGCAAAGGGTATATGAATTAAAATGGGCGTAACATAAAACTAAATTACAACCGTCATTGGCTTTTCCAGCTCATCTATAAATTATTGTTCTTTTAACTTTCAATATTCTATTCATTTATCATTTCGCAATGGATTTTTGTGAATTTAGGCATAGCACAACAAATTCCGTGCAAACAAACCCGGTTGAAAGCATCCTACAGCTTCGGTGTAAGATGTAATTAATATCAGTTATTAGTTAAGTCAACGTACATGTTTTCTCATTAGTGGATTCAGCAATGCTTTATTTTCTAACAAAAGCTTGCACATCTCCAAATTGTTATTTTGCACCGCTAGATGGAGGCACGTCCTTCCGTCTGTATTGCCAATATTAATTTTAATGTCTTTTATTTTAGGATCCATTGTAGACAAAAACAACTGCAGAACGTCTGAAATTAAAATTACAGGTTACGGTTGTCAAAGAAAAACCCTCTTCATGGCAGATGCATTGTGTCAAGTAAATAAAATTTTGTAAGAAGAGAAAGTAGGATAGAAAAAACTGATTTACCTGTTCTGTTTGCATGAGCAGCATAATGCATGGGGAGCTCACGCTTCTCGTCAGCGATTTCCATATTCACTCCGTAATCGTAAAAGAACTGTAGGCAGGCAATATTACCTCTTGCTGCAGCATAATGAATGGGACTGTAGCAAAAAAACAATGTTACTTTTCTAAACCAATCCATAATAGAATTATTATGACAAGTTAATGATATGTTATGACATAAAAACCGGAAATCAAAACATGTGCCCTGAACATCGTTCACTTCACATTTAAGAATTTGAATTTATTCACCAAAAATAAAGGAAATCGGACCCTACCTTAAATTATACAGCTCAAGACAATCAAACGTATAAAATATTGACTGGAAATATATTGTTTTTTAAGAATGACTTCCGTGAAAAAATTATTATTGCAGAAATCTAATTTCGCGTGCGCGCCGTCAGCTCTCCGGTGTTACATGCATTTCGCCATTTGAGAGTTAGATGGGCAGTAGCATCTGCTCCATCTAGGAAAAGCGGTACACGAAGAACAAGCGCTGTACCTCTCAGTTCAGTGATGTTGTGGCACTTCAAATTCGAGAGAGCCCATAATTTAGCACAGCAGTAAACTGTTTAAATGTTTAAATTTAGAATTGCCGATCTTGATGTAAACCATAATCAATGTTGTAAAGTAGCTTTATACTTGAATTTTCGCTTTTCCATACACGTGCAATTAATGTCTGTACAGTTGAAAATTATATTCAGTTGTGACGTCTGCACTAGCTGGGCTCTCTGGCTGTTAATTATGTTTAAAACATATTATTTCGCTATCAGAAACACTGGCATTATCGTATACATATCGTTAAACTGTATACTTTTTACAGTACTTCAAATAGGGCAAAGTATACCTGTTCCTAATTCAAAATATGTTTTTGTTTTCCTTTCAATCAAAGTGAACGCATACACTAGAAGGAGCCAGGCAGCTACTACATTTATAAGCAGGCAACTACTACATTTATAGGCAGTTAACGGATTACTAATCAATAAATTAACAATTATTCCAGCCAGCCAGCCAGCCAACAAACAAACCAACCAACCGACCGACCAACCAGTAAATCAACTACGAAAGAACCCAACCAACCAAACAAGCAGGAAACCAATCAACTAACCAACCGACCAACCAGCTAACCAATAAATTAACCGACAAGCTAATCATTTGCCAGCCAGTCAGTCTGCTTACCAGCTAACAACATTGAAATAAGCAAACTGATCAGCAAATGAAAAATTGGTTACAGTTTGTTACCTGCGACCACGCTTGTCCTGCAGTGTTGGATTTGCTAACCATTCCATTAGTAAGTTTAATGTTTGAACATGTCCGGCCATGGCCCCATAAAAAACTGGAGATAGTCCCCTGTTATCGACAGCGTCTACATTGGCATTACCTTTATTGAGTAGAACATCAATGCAGTCAAGACTGCCACGACTACAGGCTATATGTAGAGCTACAAAAATACAAAAAGAAGATTTAATAAAGAATTTACGCACAGACAATAACAATTTTATTTGCGTGGCATTTTAAAGGCTTCTTTATAAAAGGTCCTTTTGCGCGCTTGTACTTTATTAAAATAAGCGCGTTCAGTACCTAAAAGTGTAAAACATAAAATTTCTACGTTTCTCTACCTGAAAGACCATCTCTATCTGTTGAAGCTATGTCAGCACCTGCGTCCAACAACAGTTCACATGCATCGCTCGAACCTGAAAAATATAAAAATAATAATTTTTATAATCCTAATGTTTTTGTTTTGGCAATTGTGGATATTCGTAACATTCCGACTTTCTGAGCACCACATGTGGCTTTTATTATACTACTTTCAAGATTTAGTCTCTTTAAATTCGTATACAAAGTTTTCAATTTTCAAACAGTCTACATGAATTCAAATGTATATGTAGTATCTTAAATGTTTTCGAAACCAAAGTTAACATCATACTGGCAAACGCGTTGGCTTTTCCTAAAGTTGCTTTAGACCAGTTTTACAAACCACAGTTGATACTCAGTTAACACACATTTATTACATTTTTGAGCCCAATGAAAAATCTGAATCCGAGCATAATTTCTAAGAGCGGTACAAATCCAGTCTTTAGACCACTAGGATGTTGACGCAGTAAGCAAGCTCAAATTTGGCAAGTTTCGCCATCAACAGGTTAGTCGCTGGGAAAGAGGAAAATTTGGACATAAGGCAGCTTGGACACACAGGAAGAAAGTTTGAATACGTAATGCAGGTCAAAGCAATTAGGTGCAGTGAATACATTAAGCACAGGAATACGCTGTTCATAAACAAAGCTTAAAAATTCCTCTTAAAATTTTATATCTTTTACATGATGTCTTATTGCATACAGCGCTTGTGATAGCAGCAATACTGTGCGAAACTTGTAAATTTAAACTTCCGCGATAACTGTTGGAACAAACTTCCACAGCAACTCGTTTGGAACAAATTTAGATAACATTACATAAAGTTTGAAGAAGTAATCATAGCACAGTCTTCCCCAACTAAGAAAAATATAAATGACTTCATAATGTCAGTAAGATCAATAATGTGTTTTTGGTGAATCACTGGTGCACACTGGGACGGCGATACAGTACCATTTTACCAGGTGGCGTGAATATTTTAAATAATTAAGAATTTTCGTTTTCAATTACACGAGTTTTTTAAACAGATAAGCCGAATGCTAAGTAGTATAACTTGTATGTAAAGTTCTTTGAAATATAGTTTATACAAATTCCCATTTTGTATAAACATTAAACATGTACTCTGGACACAGGAGTTATGTACAGAGCTTTGCTTAAGCTTAAGACCGAAGCTTAAAATACCCTATTCTGTTTCAAATTTGTATAGAATGCTAATTCACGATGTGCTGTATCATGGATTACTTCACTCACGCCCGCGGCCTTTTCAGTCAAGTTTAGAAACTAGTTGAGCTGACATGTGTGAAACAGAGTTATGATGAGCTCAGGTTAGTTGCTGTCTGAATGTGTAGTTGACAGTTTTGCTACTTGATTTCCGCATTCATTTAGATTTAGGAAAAGTTCATTCAAAAAAAATCTCGATTAACTGGAATCAGCCTAGTCGAATCACCGCAGCTTTGCCATCTTAAAATTGGGCTTTGCTCATTTTTCAATGCTTTACTTAGTTAAATACTCAACTAGAATGGATAGTGTAGTAGAATGGACTTATTAGCAGTTCATTAACCATGTTGTAATCTTGTTAATCCAGGCGTATAAACTTGTCTATGCCCAAAAGAGTAACCCTTGCCCCGTTGCCCGCCCCCCCACCCCCGCAAAACATCTTTATTGAAGAATCGTTAGCAAGGCTGACAAGGTTTTATAACCTACGAGTAGATATGAGCAAGCTAATTTATACCTGCCAGTGCAGCCCAGAAGAGAGGTTGTCTTCCGTCAGGATCCATGACATTGGGAGGCACCTTGCGTCCAAGCAAAACACGCAACGTTGCCAGTCCATGTTCAGGGTCATTGCCCATATCATTGGTACCACACATCTGAGCTGCGTAGTGCAATGGATAGACCCCATAGGAGTCACACGTTGAGGGCTCTGCCCCACAGTCCACTAGAAGGTCAATCATGTTTGCTTGGCCACAAACTGGACACAAAGAACTTTGATTTAGTTTTAAAAAATTTAAGTGCTACTTTTATACAAAATAGCGAATTACTTGGTTCACTATAAAGATTAAAACTTTATTTCATGTTTACATACAATTTTATCAGTTGATAATCGGGTCTATTAATTTAGAATTATTATCAGTATCTCACTGGAAGGCATAATAATAAAGGGGTCGTATTTACTCAATGCTTATATACTGAAAATTTTATTCACTGCTCAAACAGGCTTCCCTTTTCTTATAGAGCACTGGAGTATTACGAAAGTTCGAAGCCCGTTCAAGCTGTGTCAATAGATTACCAGTGTTTACCAATAAAGCAACAAAAAATTAAGACTGTTTTCGGATTACAAATCAGGAATCAAAAACTGAGAAAGTTGGCCTGGGCAACAGATATAACAATTACAACTCTTAGATTTACTTTGCATAACAAATTGCAGCAGTGCCGTAACAAAGAATAGAAAACAAAAATTTTCAGTGAAGACCCGGACTGATACTCATGCTACACCACGATACACAATGACATTACAAACTCAACAGTAAATTGAATTACTCTGATATTTTATTTTGCAAGAACGAAATGTGAATGTAATGTCAGATAAAGGACTCAGATCGGCTTAAATAACAGGCCCGCGCGGCATTAAACAACAGGCCCACGCGGCATTACGTTAACGTCTTTAGTTTCCGTTTGACGTCATTAAAACTGTAAGCTTTATACTTAACGTGTCACCTTGAAAGACAAGCCAAAGCAACACACTGCGTTAGCTAACTAGCTTAAAATCGCGGATGTTAAGAAATTCAGCATCGTGTAATATCATCGCTATCATCATCACCATCGTCATCATCATTATCAGTAGTAGTAGTAGTAGTAGTAGTAGTAGTAGTAGTAGTAGTAGTAGTAGTAGTAGTAGTAGTAGTAGTAGTAGTAGTAGTAGTAGTAGTAGTAGTAGCAGCAGCAGCAGCAGCAGCAGCAGCAGCAGCAGCAACAACAACAACAATATCATCATCATCGTCATCATCAACACCATCACAATCGTCATCGTCATCGTCACCATCATCATCATCATCATCATCATCATCATCATCATCATCATCATCATTAACATCAGCGAAACTAATATTCATGTTGTCCACGCACTTGTGATAACAGTGATGACGATAGCGAGCTTCTAGCAGGCAAAACTTGAACTTACCTACAGCCCAGTGAATAACTGACCGGCCTTCACAATCCATAAAATTCACATCGGCGCAGTTTTCCAATAAATAACGCAAAATCTACAAACAAAATACGTGCAGGTTGTTTTCAGTTTAATCTTTCGCTTCTTAACGTCTAGAAAAGGATTACTAATGGAATCGAGCCGTAAATGGAGTTTAAAATGGAAACCTTTCAGGTGAAACTGTGCGTGTTTATCTTAGTGCTGCTTATTGATGTACTGGCATGTATAATAAATTAGCCTCGACAAGCCAACTTGTTGAAAGTAAAATGTCAAGCCAACGAGAATTATTCTTCTCAAAGCGGGGTTTCTGAATATCCATATTGTGCATTCAATTCAATTATTAATGAAATCGAATCGCGAATGCATGTAATTTCCTGAAAAATGTGTAGATAAACTTGAAAATTAAATTTCCTGTGATATCGGCGTTATATGTTCACTTTGATGAAGCCATACAAAGTAAAATTCCAGCAAATATCTCAGCGAAGATCAATCATTCTAATGTGGTATTATTCAGCTTCTCAATTTGGCGATTTCACGTAAAGCTAACTATAATCTTGTAGAAAAATAAAAAAAATCAAGATATTGATCCTTTTTTAATGCCAAAAAGATTTTGCTGCTCATTAAGACAGCCAAGACATTCATTAGTGACGAATGCAATTACAGTATAGCACTACAGCACGAGATGAAAAGTTCGTGAAATTCGTTAATTTTGCTATTCAACTTTGAAGCACAAGAGTCTCTGAGAAAACAAACGAAGCCTTTTTCTACCAAGATGCTTTCAAACATTGTCTTAGAAGTGATAAAAGCTGTCTAAGAAGTGGACTTTGATATTTTAAACTGAATGAAGCCTTGTTTTCCGAATCAAATATGTGGCTTGTTTTTCTATACGCGCAGAAAAATACTGAAATTAAAACAAATCATTAATCAAGGTGATGCTTATATGGTTGTTAAAGGTTAACCTGTAGTAGAGTGGAAATCAAATTTCATTTCTTTAAGAGAAGGACATATGCGATCAGACACGATGGCTTCGTGATGACAAAGAGCCGACAAGCCAGACTCATGCAACTTCCTGATGCGTTTAGGAACTACCAGCTATTTGACCATTTTTGCACTTTCTGCCTTGCTTCGAATTGTGAAATATAATTTAATGATACCCGCACGCACGTAATTCGTACATTTCTCTGCTTTCTTTTTAAATTATTTTGTATAATTTTAGTTGTTAAATTTTATCATTTATTGTATTGTCATTTTGTTATGGTCATAGTTACCGAAATAAACTTGAATATAAACTTAAACTTAAAAACTGTTAATATTTAAAACATTCTGACAATTCAGACAATAATGTCATTGTACAATAAAATCTAATTAAAATAACCTCATTAATCTGACCAAAACTCGCTCCAAATACACACATTATTTCCGTTTTCGGAGTAAGTGCGTCTCACCTGAATGTAGTTAGTTGTTTAAACTGAGTAGTAATTAGTAATCGAACTGCTCAAATTACTAATAACTCCATTTGATGTGAAGGTTTTCGCACTCAGTCACAATAGTTTAGTTTCTTGTAATATTGTAATTCAATATAAGCTGGGTTGTAGCGTGTGCAGCTATGAAACTATATAAACGCTTCAGTTGGCGGCGTGTATACTTGTAGTTCCTTAGAAGAAGATATCCAATCAGGAATCCTCTACACAGAACAAGTCGATTACGCACGTATACACTAATGAAGCCTTTCAACATGCTTCTGCGAACGTGACGTTTGCCTAATGCGGCTAAACAGTTAGTGTCTGATTATTATTACTCCACAATCACAATAAAACTGACGACATAATATTACATGGATTGAAAAGAACAGGTTCGAGAATTATGTCAAGTCGAAAAACCGAAGTTCTTTGACAATCTGATTCCGTTTTATAATCACGCCTTTTAATCTTTCCCAACTTACACGCCGGGCCATACTCAGTGAGATGGACTCATCAATGTTACAATACATTAAGCGTTGACTTTTTAAAACAATACGCGTTACTTTTTAACATTACAATATCGGACGCTCATTTCACTACCAGTTGTAACAAGTTCAAATTTATTAAGACGTTACTTTGTTTTTCAACTTCTGCATTACAGCTCGACTAAATCCCGTCCCTAAACGAACATACCGATGATATGCCGTACTAAAATTTTATCAGTATCAACCTAGACATCGTCTTAAAATAAAACAGGGCAGTTCTTAACTAAAAAAGAACTGCAATTCAACTTATTTTACACGATTTTGAATCAGTAACATTTTTATTTAAGCTTCTACGAGTTATTTAAATGAAAAGTTTAATGATTAGTAGTCAAAATAAATGACAATTTATTTTAAATACTAATCATCAAACTTATCATTTAAATTTATTTTACACGATTTTGAATCAGTAACATTTTTATTTAAGCTTCTACGAGTTATTTAAATGAAAAGTTTAATGATTAGTAGTCAAAATAAATGACAAATTATTTTAAATACTAATCATCAAACTTATCATTTAAATAACCAATATAAAAAACAGGTAGATTTAAAATATTTGTTTTATTAGTAATTCTTTTGTTTGTATATAGTGTCTCTACATTTCAAAATTGAAACCGTATGTATGTCTTGTTTGTTTTTTTCCTGCATTGTATGTATTTTTGACACTAATAGATATCTATGCTGCTTTCAATAAGCGTTCCATGTGTTAAGCATTTAGAAGGGGACATACACTGGTCATTACTGATAGCACTTATTGAGCAATTAGTGATAATT
Source organism: Tubiluchus corallicola (assembly GCA_030141605.1). Taxonomy (NCBI): domain Eukaryota; kingdom Metazoa; phylum Priapulida; class Priapulimorpha; order Priapulimorphida; family Tubiluchidae; genus Tubiluchus; species Tubiluchus corallicola. The sequence goes on along the minus strand of JAQGDQ010000108.1, from coordinate 114,221 downwards.
AGTTTTACCTTCACAGAGCCGCATATAACGCAAAGACTAAGAGCTGTTTGACCTTCTTCGTCTTTCTTGTCAATGATTTTGGGATTCGCTTTCAGTAACCTCCGGATGCAGTGGATGTTCCTGTTTTCAGCACAGTAATGTAAAGCAGTTTTTCCTGTGCGATCAACAGCATCTACTGGATACTGAACAAAATAAAAACCTTAAATCTCTCGCATTTATTAATTCCTAAGTTTGAAAGTGAATAAAACACTATGGATTGCTTGTCCAGTTGTCTGGCCAGTGGACACTTCGTCAGTAAATATTCGCCTGTATATTTTTGACGGGAGGATAGCTGACATATCACGGTGTTTGCTTGGCTACCCCGAGCTGCTTATTACTTAGTAAACAGAGGTGTGACCACAGGAAAACCATTTCTTGAGCGGTTTATCTACCATGTTTTTCCCGCTACTTATCTCACAGAAGACAGATTGTATGGATGTTTCCTATTGGTCCAGTAGTTCTAATGATTCAAGACCTTTGAGTAGGTTACAGTTGTGCTACAGTCTGCACTTTGAACGCTGGATTCCTGCTTGAAACGTGACGAAAGCTAGTAAAATATAATTTACACTGACAAAACGAGCACCAGCAAAACATACATTGGAGAAATGAAACATATGAAATTGGCTACATTAATTAATTCGTCATTATTAATAAGGTGCACTGGATGAATGGGCAACCCTGCGAAATGTAAATCAGCAAAATCTTAATTTGGTGAAGTAAAGAGCACTAGCAAAGTACACAACTGCAAAAGTGTGCACTGGCGAAATATACATCTGACAAAAGATACACTGGTGGAAATACAACTGCAGCGAGGAATTAAAATGCTTTTTATAAAGTCAAGACTGGTGCTTATGTCCAACATTTTTACTTTGAAAACCAAAAATGCGTTATTTTTATTTTAAAATCTAATGCACTATTCAATTTTGAACGAGAATAAATTAAAAGTGCGACACTAAAGTGTGTAATACATTTTTAAATGTATGTCTCTATGCTTTTCTGATATGTGTTTTAAATTCTAAATGCATTGACAAATTAATTATTGCTATTAAATAATTTTTGTTAGATAATATTGCAAAGTAATATTTCAGAAAAAAATTACTTCTATAGATACTTCCGCATATTGGCGAAGGTACCTATAAGGCCTACTACTGTACTTTTTATAAGTAGCGCAATTCCTACGGGTGTCATTATGGGAATGCTGGTATTGATTTACACATCTGCGCTCATGAGTCTGTGGACAGGTATATATGACAAAACGTAGGTAAACATGATAGACAATCTCTAGTGTTCTTGGCGAGAAATTGTTAGTGTAAATGTCAGCAACCATTATGGCTTAATTTTGAGCCCACAGGCTTCCTCTTCGTTGAATGACTTTCATTTGATGCGTTTCTATTACAGTTTGGGTAAACAAGACAACAGATCCTCCGGTTAAAATATAGCGTAATCTGTGTAAATAAACTTAAAATGTAAACGAGCAAACAGTTAAACAAACAAGTGAAAAACCAGACACATAGGCAATTTGATAATCAAGTTCAGAGTTCAAAGATTCGACAAAGCGATGACTTGTCTTAGCAGTACCGGTTTTGGTATGTTGCAGACAGTCGACCATTGGTGGGAAGGCGGAAAAGCAGTGAGGCATGTATGAAGCACAAATTAATGAAGCCACGTCAGCCGTTCATACAGGCTTCTGCAAATGAGCAGGTCAATAAGTTCTTCAGGTCTTATCAGCAGTAGGAGAGAGTTATACGTTATACAAGATGATAATGGTAATTATGATTTTATCCATGACTGGACGACAAAGACGACGGCGATGAATACGATAATAAAGATGATAACGATTATAATGACGATGATATCTTGACGACCACAATAACGATAATAATGACGACACGGTGATGACAATGTTGACGACAATGAAGTAAAAATTTAAACGTACTCACCTCGCTTTGAATCAGCATTTCTACTGTTTCAGCGTTTCCTTGCTGACAAGCCGCCATCACGGGCGTTAATCCTCCTTTTGCGTTAAAAATGTTTTCCAGCTTCTTTTCCTTCTTTGACATGGCTTCTTTTCACGTAGGCTTTACTGTACACCTTCTGAGCAGAATAAATCACATTTCCACTGAAATAAAGGCTTCTTAGTATACCATCTGAGGAAATCACGTTACTGCTGAAATAGAAACACATGTTATTAATTTAGTTTCGTGGAATATAAATAAAATGCGAGTATTTTAATTAAATGGAATTTGCCAATTTTCACCCATGAAAATCTCTGTGCAATATTGGTGTTAATATGTAGCTAATTTCTTAATAAATGATACCACCTAGTTTGAAAAATAGCTGACAAGATTTTTTTCATTTTTACATCACAAAATAACGTTTCTAATGCATACTAGCTGTCACAATGAAATAATGAAATATTTGTGAATATTTAAGAAATATTTAAGAAACTGATGTCATCCTTGCTATACTATTAAGAATTTGAATCTGCAACACCCATAATATTATACTTCTTTTTCCTATTTTCGTTCCTTCTTTCTTTCTTTCTTCTTTGCTTTTTAATTTATTCTTTATTCCCTTTCCAAAATTCTACCAAGAACGATAAAATCGGAAATTATTCATCGAATATATTTCAAAAAATATTTCAAAACATATTTCAAGGGAAATGATACTTGTGCAAATTCCATTCATTTTTGTCGTTCTGCAGTACTACTACAGAATGTGCACAGAAAGTCGTAAGTTCTGTTACATAATGCATAGTTAAATAACGGTAGATCATATTTACCGTCTTTAAAATTGTAAACTTTATTATAATTATTCAGTATGCGTAAAATTTATCCTTAAAAGTAAGATATAGTGCACAACGCGAATTTCATGAAATTGAAATTAAACGCCACTAGAGTTTTAAACCACTAACAAAAATATGACTGGTGGTGACGAAGACGGCAATGACGACAACGCGACGACGACAATGATGCGTATTCACGTACCTGCTTTACTGTGGCCGATAGTCCGTAATTATGCGTTCCACTTTTAATGGATGTAACGACGACACGGAGAAATTGTTAATAACAGCCAGCACACACTCTCTGCATATAATCAACCCATCAGTGAGTCGCAAGTTTATAGGCCCGCGCAAGTTATATTTATAATAATGGATTACATCGAACATCTATCTCTCATACTCTCTAGGGACGCCACGTAATTTGTCAACATGCATACAGGTATCGCAGGTAACGCTCTCCCTGTCACTAACAGCGGTATTTTCCATACTTTGTGAAATTGCATGCTCCTGATCGATTAAACCTCAGGCCAGACACATATAAGCAATAAAATTCTGTGGCACTTTGCTTCCATTATGGCATCTGTTTTGACGCCTCTTTTTTCAAAACACTACAAGGGAATTTCATGCGCAAACGACTGTTCGCAAGTACCGCGGCCCCGCGTACGCCTCGCGTGTACTATCTCGTCTCCTCTCGCATATATATTTATTTATACATACGTGTGTGTGTGTGTGTGTGTGTGCGTGCGTGCGTGCGTGTGTGCGTGCGTGTGTGTGCGCGTGCGCTCGTGTGTGTGCGTGCGTGCATGAGTGCGTGCGTGTATGCGTGCGTGCGAGTGTTTGTGTGTGTGTGTGGGTGTGTGTGAGCGTGTGCGTGTGTCTCTGTTAGCACATATTCCTTGTCTAGGATGATCCTCGTATAATGTACGAACGTATTATTATTTTCTACATCATGTAGGATATCTTAAAATCGTATTTTTAATTCTCTAGTCATGTAATCATTATCGTTTACTTATCTTGTAGGCTCTACAGACTTGTTAGCGCAGTAAGGCCTAGTATGATGTAATACCAATCAAACTAATCAGTTTTTGGTCATTTAATGTATTGTAAATACCATAAGACGTGATCATTTTTGTTCGTATACGAACAAAAATGATTAGAAACTACTGAAATATTTGCATATAGTTCTGTACATATATATATATATATGTATATATATATATACAGAACTATATGCAAATATTTCAGTAGTTTCTAATACAATTTTTATAGTAGAGCTGAGTGTTTAAACATTTTTATATATAATGCGTTGCCGTTTTTTAACACTTGCTGTCTAAAGACTAAACGTCTTCAGTCGTGCAACTGTGAAAATAAATTGCCTGGAACCAGGGAATTTAAGGAATCTCAGTCTTCCGGCTCTTCATGCCTGCTATCTCACTTATTCAAAAAAATCCCAAATCTCACAAGTACAATCACAAACAGACAGCCAGTATAAATGATATCACCTAGTTTCATAACAATTGTACCAATTGTTTGTTACTGAATCTACAGTCATAATGAACACGACCAGCATAGAAAAAAAACAATTTTCACACAGGTGGAGTTAAAAATTACAACGCTAGACTGTACTATTAGTAGACTTACTATATCATTTTTAGCACATACAGTACGTATCCGCATTATGACTTATGAACAAAATACCCTTTTCAAAACACGTTTGACGTATATATGTATATTCTTTGGCTAGGATGATCCTTGTATAAGGTATGAACGTATAATTATTTTCTACATCATGTGCATATCTCAAAATCGTATTTTTAATTCTCTAGTCATGCAATCATTATCGTTTGCTAATTTAGTAGGCTCTGCAGGCTTGTAAATGCAGAAAGGCCTAGTATGATGTAATACCATTCAGACTAATAAATTTATGGTGTATTGTAAATACCATAAGACGTGATCATTTTTGCTCATATTTTAACTCATATATATATATATATATACGTACAGAACTATATGCAAATATTTCAGTAGTTTCTAATACAATTTTTATAGTAGAGCTGAGTGTTTAAACATTTTTATAAATAATGCTATGTACTTGTAAATGTGCGAATTGCATTTAAAATGAATAATAAATAAATACGCGTGACATGTTGCAGACCTGGTTTACTAACATAATCTAATTAACATAGTTTGTACATAACACTGAGCACCTATCAAATTCCTGAGCACTGTCCATGACCGCTCTTGTTATTTACAAAACTTCCTTATTGTAATTTAAAAGCCTGTGTTAAACATATCAACATTATTTTGTAGTATATCAATATACAAGCAACATTATTTTATTGACTTTAGTCTGAGAAAACATGTTACAGGCAGAATTACTTGTTCTGGTGACGTAAAGCTACTAAACTTTTAAAACTTATAAACGTCAAACGTGTTTTAAAAAGGGTATTCTGTTCATAATGCGGATACGTTCTGTTTGTGATTAAAACGATATAGTAAGTCTACTAATATTACAGTCTAGCATCGTAATTTTAACTCCACGTGTGTTGAAATTGTTTTTTTTATGCAGGTCGTGTTCATTATGACTGTAGATTCAGTAGCAAACAATCGAAACAATTGTTATGAAGGTAGGTGATATCGTTTATACTTGCTATCTGTTTGTGATTGTACTTGTGAGATTTGGGATTAAGCTATTGTTTTTGGATAAGTGAGATAGCAGACGTGAAGAGCCGGATGACTGAGATTCCTTACATTGCACGATTGAAAACGTTTAGTGAAAGTGTTAAAAATGGCAACAACGCCGAGTTAAAATATGAGCAAAAATGATCGCGTCTTATGGTATTTACAATACAGCATAAATTTATTAGTCTGATTGGTGTTACATCATACTATGCCTTACTGCATTTACAAGCCTGCAGAGCCTACTAAATTAGTAAACGATAATGACTGCATGACTAGAGAATTAAAAATACGATTTTGAGACATGCTCCATGATGTAGAAAATAATTATACGTTCATACCTTATACAATGATCATCCTAGCCAAGGAACATCCCGGAGATAGTGTAGTGTGGGCCTAACAACACTATACCAACACAAAGAGGAACCAAATAATTTCCAGAAGTTTGAGGCAAATTTCGAATGCGCTCACTGACTACTATGAAAGACTCTGGTTAGAAACTGTTAACAAAAAAAGGTCACGGAACTGGGAGAAACGAACTCAGGACGTACAAACTCTTTAAAAGGCATTTTAGCGTAGAAAAATATGTAAACTGTATCCTGTCAAACAATAACAGGAAAACGCTTGCAAAATTTAAATATGGTATTGCTTTGTGGCGATTGGAAACTGGAAGACTGTGCCAACTTTGTGTAACAGTAACAGTATTGAGTCTGAATTGCATGTTTTAACCGAGTGTGAATTTCATCAAGATATTAGGCGTGATCTATACACAAGTGCAATTAGGAAAAATGAACATTTTAGTACAATGAAAAATGTAGAGAAAATGTGTCAGGTTCAGATTTGATGGTTGATGAAATTTTAAACGCCTGCAATAAAATTTTGTTACGAAGGAATCAACTAGTTTATTATAATCAGTAGTGATTTTCTTTTACACTTTATGTGTATATTGCTGTGATTTTTTAGTATCATTGAATGTATAGTTTTTAACAGTCTCTCATAACTCTAAACGAGTGGCTTATTTTATGCATAGTTTCTAATAAAGCATTTATTTGTACGGTATATTGAGGTGAAACTTAGATATAATAAAATAAAAGTCGAAAATCTAAAATCTTTAAAAAATGGTTTTCGCTTCTGTTTTTAATTTCCAAAATGTTTCTTAATAACTTCTTGTTTCAATTTCTTTGCTGAAGTTATTTGATTTCCCTCGCCCTTTGCAGCACATGCTAAAACCCAGTTCATTTTCATACAAGCCGTTCTGGCGCTATTTCAAAAATGAACAGAAGTAAGAGAATACTCTTTCAACAATTAGTTATGTACAAAGTAACTCAGTGAAAACTGTGGACAGAGTTCAGTGTTTTGACAGTCGTTGTTTTGAATGTCATTCTTCTAAAGAATAGGCCATTACATGGTTAATGGTTAATTATGAGGTACAAGTGTAGTTCAAAGATTAAGATCAAGGAAGTTGAAAGATTCTCTACATAGAGCATTCAGCTATGTGGTCAAGGCCGGTTTTGGGCGGGTCCAGCCAATCTATAGAACCCGGTATCTGGAAGGAAGATATGTCATACTGTGTGTATTTCGCACTGTAATGCGAGTTTACTACCACAAATTTTCAAATCTACGAAAACAAAACCATTTATACATGCCGAATAAATTCTGACTTTAAAGTATGGCATCCATTTTTGTCTGCAAAATGATTGTTTTTATTGTTTTTAAGGTGTCTCATAACTCTGTCGATATAGTGGCATTTATTTTACTGTAACTGTGCATATTTTTATGTTTTTAAATTGTAGTAAAATGAAAGGTGACACTATACTGGACTAACTAAACTAAACTACGCTAACAGTTTTAGCAGAGTTTTACACACGGCAAATTGTGCAAGTTTTTATGCCTTTTAAAAACGTGGCAAATAAAAATACAACTAACTTAATGCAGAATTTAGATAACAAATTATCAATTTAAAAGAAACATAACAAACTGAAAGTCTATAACACAAGATAAAATGCTTGTGCAGTATAATTAAGGCGATCAGCGTTGCCATATAAAACCTGACCACGGAGCAAAAACTTGTTGGTTGATCTGAATAGACACCACAGAGGGTATAAAAAGGGGAGAAGGTGATTTCAGAGGTTAAATCGAACAGAGAATGTATAAGATTTGTAGATTTGCGTCATAATGTTATAACCGTATTCAAGTTTGTATTTGTTTTCTGCGGTTATAAGCAGATAACAACGTCGAGCAAAAAGGCATTTTCCTTGCTTACATAGGGGTTCTGTACCATTCTCTCATGTCAATCTTGCACATTGCAAAATATTTAAAACAATTTAAGTACCATAACTACAAAGTTATTATGTCCAACGTTACCCTGCCAAACTTCTCCGACATTAACTGCAAGCGTTCGACATTATCTCATTTTTTGAAATGACGTAGCAAAGCGTTTAATTATCCCAGTATTTTACATTTCATGCAGCCACACGTTTTCCGTTTTCTAGATTCCTTAGCAATATAGTTTTAGTTTATCAGCTATTATTCCAAGAAAATTGTAAAAATGTAGATAGAAACATGGAAAAGCCCATTTTCTCCCCGACATTAGCCCATTTTCCCTATGCTGTCAATATTCTTGTGTTCGCTTTAATTTTACACTTATTAATTGCATAGAATAACTCTAATTGCAGACATCGAAGAAGTAACGCCGGTAAGCATGTGCCGTGTGAAAAGGAACAATTCTTCATCAGGCGATATATGCCAGCGGAGAATACCAGCATTTACTCCTAGTATTTTCTCTAACGTCGAACCTGTAATCAATTTCGCTTTACCTGGTCAGATAGGTAATTATTTAGGCATATTTATGTAGCTCCAACAAAAAATGTATGAGTTAATTGTATTAATTTAATTTACTAACACAGATTTTAAATTTACAGACAGTGTATCTATGTATAACAATACAACACTATATATGCATTACAACACAAAAAATTGCGTTAAACTAAATAAACATTTTTGAGTATTGTGAAGACGCAAATTAGAACTGACAAAAAGGAAAACTGGGAGTAATTATCATTATGAAATGATTTATTAATGGCAGCGACTCGACGCTACATCTAACAGACAGAAATTGTTTTATAAAATTGATCTTTTTCCTTTTAATCTGAAATTTAATTTTACTTTTATAGTTTTTGCGTTGCATAAAGACAGCTTTAGTTTCAATCTTAGTTTGGAAATTTTACGCTATTTTAGTTTTATTGTTTGTTTAGTAAGCACTGCTTTTAATTCGTAATTTTAGATTGACTTACAATTTTATTTCATTTATTTTTATAGTTTCAGTTTAGTTTAGTGTTTTAATTTTCTTTTTTAGTTCTCGTACAAAGCAATTTCATTCCATTGTAAATTACAATTAATTTTTTGAATAAACCTATCTATCTATCTACTGTTTTATTTCGTATATAAAAAATATAGTGTTAGTAATCAGAGCTACCGTCACCAGTGATCCAAACGCACGCTGACACAGGATCATATTCAGTTTCTTTGAATAATGCTACAATAACATAACGTAAATAAACAAATTATAAATTTTCTGTAAAACACTAATCTAAGAAACCACTTTTTACAGAAAAATTTTCATGCTGTGTTTTATCCATTAATTATGGAAATGCTCACAAAATTTCGTCGAGGTATTGTCTGACAGTTCAGTTTAATGAACTCACTCCTCAATGAACGTAATAATACATTGTTAATGAAATAATTTATATGACGTAACATTAAAAACTAAAGATGGTCATGTTATCTAAACTGTAGTACTAAGTAGTAACGTTTATTACAAAATTTTATAGTTGATGAGGTGCCGCTTTACATAAAGAAACGGCTAAAGTGGAAGATTGGGAGATATGAATCGGAGCTTATAGAATCTATTATGCGAGGCTCAAATTTCCGTCTTATTGGTAAGGACCTATTTATTAATAATTATAGACTAAGCGGAAATTTTCTTAAAAAAATAAAAAAACATCTATAGTTAAAAACAACACATCTTTATTAAAACTTTTACTTTTCGAAGTCATAGTCATGCCAGACGTTTCGACAGGCTACTGCTGTCATCATCAGTGGTAAATTTACAAACATACAACCAGTTTATATAGGCAGAGCCTATTATGCACTAACTAAGTAGTCAACAGAAGCCAAAAAGCTAATAAATAAGCAGACTATTAAAGAAATTGATACATTAGCTTATGCACTAATTATGTATTTACAAAAGCCAAATAGATACCGTAAAACGGGGTGAGTTCGCCACCCGAGGGTGAGTTCGCCACCCCCTACGTAATGGCCATTGTAGTGTTTGCTGTAACTATTGTTCAGTGTTTAATGAACAGATATCATGATCACCGTCATTATAAACAGTTTGCGACAGTTATCTTCTTTCAATTCGCACTAGAAGTATTCCATTCTGCACTACATATTATTTGTCTACTATTTCTTGCTACTTAACATGCCACGCACCTGCACCCCTGTACCGGGTCATAGATACCAAAATTATACCCCAGAAGCTCTGGAAGCTGCCCTACATGCCGTCAAGAATACCAACAGGACAGTCAGCGCAGCGGCGAGGCAATTCGGAGTTCCAAGAAAGTCCCTTTCTGACAAACTCTCACGAAGTCATCCGCGGAAGACCGGAGGTCAGCCAGTGTTCTCCGCCGCCGAGGAGCACGAAATCGCCAACACTCCAAGTGGCCGCTGAGTGGGGGTTCCCAATGACTGCCATCGATCTCCGACTACTGATTAAGAGTGTTCTCGACGTGAAGGGAATCCAGGAACGACGATTCAAGGCAAACACCCCTGGAATAGACTTTGTCAAATCATTCGCACGAAGGAACAATCTGGTTTTCAGAGTGGCTGGCAACGTCAAGGACGCCCGCGCGAAGATCAGTGCACAAGACGTTCAAGCCTTCCTTGCCAACGTAGGGCCCCTTATTGAAAACGTCCCACCATCGAACATTTTCAATAATTCGGCTAAAACTAGACATTTTTCATAATTTTTTCATAGGGTGGCGAACTCACCCCCAACCAGCCAATCACAACCAGTTAACTTCAGCTGCCTAGAATGGCATTAAACAGTGTTAAATTGTTAGTGGCGAATTCACCCCACGATAGTGTTTCATTCGAAAGGCAATATAAAGCTTGAACTAAGAAAATCGGTTGGGTAATTCTCTTGCTATGGCAGGAAACGTAAAAAATACCCCTAAAAAGTGGCGAACTCACCCCGTTTTACGGTAATGATTAAGCAGTCCTGAAAAAAAGAAACTGATACAGTAACAAATAGAACGAGTCCGCGAGAGCACCATGCAGAGGGTGGCACATGAGGGACGACGAATTTATATCATTTTTTTCTAACATGAAGGGCAATCCCCCAAAACCATGTAACCAAGATATCAAATCGATCGAGCTACTATTAGCAGAGAAATGACCACATCAAGAAATTGACCTCAAAAGAGGCAAAAAATCGCTATTTTGGGGGGTTATTTTAACTTTTTCTCCTGTATAAACTATTATATATGGGTCGATGTAAGTTGGCTGGTACATAGACCCAGACATTGTCTTCTGATATCCTAACTTTTTCTGACATACTATTAATAGTATCAAAGAACGGGATTTTTCAAATTCGGCTCTTTGTTAAGAGTCCAGGGAGAGGTTAAGTTGTAAGGCTCATAACTCGCCCACTGCGGGGGTACAGAACTTCTGGTTTTCATGTATGTGTTAACCATCATCCTCACTAATAATATAAAAAAGAAAATTCGCTGGAGCCTGTTTCAGTACTTAGTACTGGCACTTTAAAATTTCACAAAAATCAGCAAAATTCGCCTTTTTTGTAGTTTTTCAATATTTTTTCTATCTATATCCTGGATTATAAGTGACAAATTTGTATTCTAAATTTCATGAAAACGCACGAGCTGAGATAATATCATGAATGGCATTATATAGAGGGGGCACTGTTAGAAAAAATTACCATACCAACACACTTTTTTACTTTCCATAGTAATTCCGTCCATGTGTAAAAAGTAGACATACTTGGCTCAGGTCGTATATGACAATAGATATTTAGCCACGTTTAACCTGCATTTTCTGTGACTAGTGCTCTCCATTCCTAGTAGCAATAGATTCCTTTGCCATGGAAATTGCTAGAAATTTGCGAATTTCATCTTAAATTGGTTTAGTTATGTCGGAATTTTCATAGGACTACAAATATGAATAATTGCCTTTTCTGATGGATTTCTGGACAGGACATCATGCATGCCCCTAGTACCGAGTCCGACCCTGATTCAGGGCGTTCTCTACACACTGAATCGCTAGTGGATACCAGGAAAGACTAAACAATAAGCCCTCTAATAGAAAAGAAGTACCGATTGTTAAGAGTGAGAGTCATTGCTAGCGAAAGAATCTGACAACACTTGGTATATACATATGAAATAGAAATCCGTTCATTTTTATACATCCGTTCATTTTTTATACTTTTTATATGAATAAGCTTCATGGCTATACATAGAAGATTATGAATATCGGTACAAAAATGAAAAAACTACAAAACTCAGTCAGAATTAATTTCTCTAAGTCCAAAATACTGTTCCTATTGTAGCAGCATAATCCTATCACTGAAGAGTAGTACAAGTAATCAAAACCATAATATCTAAATAATAGAGAAAGAATTATCGATGCAGGTAGATTAGCACTAGAAGATAGATACAGAAATATAGACAAATATATCATGGGGAAAGTGATAAAGTGAAAATCTTACAGTCTAAACATCAGACAATATAAGCGTATGGGTCGCTTCTAGGGGGATGGCAGCGATATTTAGCTCAGAAAATTTTTCTTCGCCCAAGATTTATTTGTGGCACAAAATCGATACTTCTGACAAAAAATATTAATAGTGTGATTGCGCCAATGGCACAAAAATTTTCGATGTTTTACAGTCTAAAAATCACCGGACAAATGATATCAAGTCTGTCCCATATTTTTTGGGCTTTCGCTCAGATTTAGGGCAATTTTCTTTGTGTCCTGGCTTGTACGCCTATGTAAGACAATGAGTAATAAATAGGTAATAACCTGTACATAACATTTACAAAGCATAGAAAATAAACAGTACATAAAACATTTTCCAGTCCTTGCAAGTTGCTAATAGATTTACAATATTCGTTTCGTGCGGATAACTAGTCACAATGCCGCATTTAACGCTGGTAATCAGCCCAGAAAACGAACATTTTAGTTCAGCAGTGGCCGCCATCTTGAATGCTGGAGTCCAATCCTGTCGGTAGTTTAACCAATGTGCTGGCCAGGCCCTTAGTTGCCAAAGATGAATATTTATGATGTTTTGAAGTATTTTGACAAGATTTGACAACTCATGTTTACCTACACGAAGCTTTTTGATGAACGTTGTTAGCTATATTTTCACCCTGATATATGCCTCTTTCAGGGGTCTTTTACAATAGGGTGGAAATTCGCTCCATCGAAATTGTCACTGCAGCATAGTGGGATGGGATGCTCTATTCACATACATATCGATATTTTTGTCCCCGCCCCCGCAGTGGGTGAGATATAAGACTTTGAAATGACTGAGTATTTGCATCTTGTACGTAATGCGTGCTTAAAGACCCCCAGTAGAGCCGAAAGAGGGGGTTTGGGACAAAAGTCGAAAAGTCGTTTTGGAGAAGATAACAAGATCCAATACTGTGCAGAGTCAGATCCATTCAATATGAGTAATATGAGCATGATCAATATGAGCATGGCTAATCCTTCAAATATGAGTAAAAAATAGAGAAAAATAGGTATTTTTTCATGAAAATCGGCTTATGCCGTACCTCTGCTACTATGAGGAGTTGGGCCAAGCGGATTCACATAGTGAATACTAGTGACTAGTGGACCTCATACCCGAACTTTGGTCTGAATCGGTTTACCTAACCTTGTGCCGGAATTTTTCGATTTTGCATGGTCTTCTCGCGGACGCGTTCTTAAATGTTTGAAAATAAAGCTAAATGAATTGAACTGCTTTGTACATTAAGAGAAGGCTTATTAGGGTACACAGATAAACTTTCTTTCATTAATAAGTTATTTGTAGCTCTGCTCACAGTGCTGAAATTATTAAAATCAGCTTTGTGGCCAGAGGCACAAATATGGTCATTAATGCTGGGTTGAGGAGATTTTTTTATTTTCTTTGCCAGTTCTAGACGAAATACCCAAATGTTCACAAATCCTCACTTTAAAGTGTCTGAACGTTTTGCCAGGTAAGCAGCATTGCTGCTGCTGCACTGAAATATATAAAAAATACCAAATTATAAGAGTGGTGGTATTTTCTCTTTAAATAGGAAGAAAGAACCTAAATTATTGCTAGATTTTAATACAATGCGTAGCTGAATATGTGGGTACAGTTGTTTCACAATATGACAGATTTTTCTTTCAATTGCAAAAAGATTGAGGCCTGTAATAAAAAAATGAAAAACTTCTTCTAGAAACGAGCTCTTAACACGTGTCATCACTTTGTCAGTTAGTTCTGTGACATAAATCATAGAACTTTCTAGATATAAAAGAAATTGTGTAACTACAGTATGCAAACTTTCAATGAAATTTTTTAACAACGTCGCATTAATTAATGGTTTTTTAACATTGATAAAATTTTATTTAGACACTTACAATTGTTTAATGTAAATAATGTTTAATGTAAAATTTCACCAGTTTTTAAGATTACAATAGATTTTAAATTACATTAACAATTGAATATACTGCAAACAAAAATTGATGTCTATAGTATATTCAGTTATTTACGTAACTGTCTGCTAAACTGTGAGTGTCTAAACAACGTCTAGTTAAACTTCACTTTAAGCGTAAGTCATATTTTCAAGATTTTGAAACTGGATTATTTGCAAATAAATCTTATAAATCTTAGTAAATGAATTCTTATTTGTAATCTTACAATTTAGATGGCATTTTGAACGAAAATTTTAACAGCGTTGATTTTCTTTCGTTCATAATATTGTACTCGTTACCAGCCATATTCCTCATTCTGTCTTGCAGAGTTTCTAAGATATACTGCATTTTTAATTTTTTTGGACTCCAATATCAAATGATTCTGGGGCAACACATACTTAGCACCTGCTTTCATGAAAGTTTCAGTCTTGTACAGAAGAATAGCTCGAGCTCGAGAGACTGCTCTTGCAGGCATACAAATAGGGCCAACTGCTCTAAGTCAGTCCGTCGAATAAACGCCCGACTATAAAAAGTGTGGTACAAAAATACACAGATGCGTGTATGAAAAGGGAAGTTGTTTTACACTCGGATACTTTACAGAAACTAAATGGCATGATGACTGGTTGGGTTGTTGGTGCTATCGAATATCTAACAAGTCGTACAGAGCTTTGAAACCTTATCAAAAGGTAGGTGCCTATTGCAGGTTACGGGATAAAACATTATTTTACATGGGTAGTTAAGCACAAGTAAAGGTGTGAGTTTAGCTCAAAGGACGCCAGTCATTGGATAAAAGGCCAAAGAACCACTGGTCAACCCACAACCATTTGAGATATTTTTGTGTACTATTGATCTTTGACTACTTTAAAAATTGTAGAAAGTGGTTTTTTGACTCGTGGTCTTTCGTCCTCCAGCTATGCCTGAGTAAACTTAGTCGTAATGAGCACTGTAGGCATACTGCATGTGATAATCAGAAATATGCTAACAAAACAAAATGGCAGATTGAGTAACAACAAGAAAATGTGAAAAATTGTAAGATTCGTAACATGTAATACCATATCTAACCATGTTCTCTCCATTAGCAAAGATAGTAAATTACCTCCGCATAAATTACAGGAAAAGATTTTAACATATTAATTAAAAAAACAAGCATAGTGCGATAGTCGTGTACATGATACACAACTCATTGCATTACGCCATAAAGATGATGATGATGATGATGATGATGATGATGTTGATGACGATGATGATGATGTTGATGATGATGATGACGATGATGACGACGACGACGACGACGATGATGATACATGTTATGTAAGTGTCTCAAATGTAACTATACGAAAAGATAAATTTTCTTTATCTTTGCAAATTTTCCTACAATTTCGGCAAAATAGGGCACGAATCAAAAACAGTCTCTCGGAATTATTTTGGTATCAAAACCAAGTTAACCGAGCCGGCATTATTATGATGAGCTTCAGAGAGGAAAACGTTTATGCCACAAGACTAAGACTTCTTCAAGAGTTTGGTATATTAATTAGAGGTTGTTGTGCAAGCGTTTTACTTGAATTGCTGATGCTTAAAATGCGTTAGTCAATCGTTAGCTGAAATGCTTTGAAAAAAGTGGTACGCATGTAGAAACTGCCAATGCTGCAGTTTCGATTTTCGTTCTGTAAAGATGTCGTACCTCTGTCCCCATTTTTAAACATTATGCTTCACGTTTTTAACAAATGTAAATGTATAATGTATAATGACTTCTGTGGCAACCTGTACATAACATAATAATGACTAATTTAATTAAATTGTGTTATTTACCAGTATGATCATTTTCCCGGCAACAACATGCGAAAAGATTTTTTATGGAGAAACTACAAGGCGATGCGTTTAAAGTTTGGATCGAACCAGTTCAACTACATGCCTTTAACGTTCGTTTTGCCAAGTGAAGTGTGGAACTTTCAACAGTTTGTTAAATCACATAGAAACAAAACACTGTGGATTCAAAAACCGGTTTGTATGACTTTGCTAAACCCTCTAAATCACAGTCTTTAGGTTAACATTATCATGACAACTTGTAGAATTTTCTGATTGCAAACATACTATTAGTTAATTTTCATACTGAATGTATGTTTGCAATCAGAAAATTCTACAAGTTGTGATGTTAGCGTGAACCAAAAGACTGCGATTTGGAGAGTTTAACAAAGTTTACGTGTCTAAAGTTAAATAATAATAAATGATGTTGAAACTACAGTAGAGCATAGTTTGGTTCTGTACATGGGCTTCATTTAACATCGTCTTTTTGTTATCGTTTACTGTAAGTGCGTTGACTGTGAACATCAGTTTGTATGTCAGTTATTATAAAGGTCGGAAGGTGATTTGAGATAGCATTTAATAAGTTTCCAGCTATATAATTTGTGTCTATTAAATTTGAAAATATTTTATCTATAATTGATGTAGCAGTTTCGCTTGTGATTCTCGTGGGGCATGTGATTGTTGGAAAGACAAAGCTAGAGAGCATATTATCCAGAAAATAGCTTGTGTCATTTTGAACCGGCTGATAATAATTTGTTTAAGATTAACAGCTTAAGATTAATAGATTTAAGATTCATCTAGTCTTGCTAGTCAAAACTGTCTCGTAAATTTCGTCGCGAAAAATGCAATTAATTCTTTAGACTCTACTTTCGGTTATAACTCACAACTAACAACAATTGAAATGTGCTCAAAGTGCAATTTCGCATGTAAGACAGATTGTCTCTAAGTGCGCTTACAATGTGATTAATGAGAGGAGTTATCATGTATTGTTTGTGAAAGATATTGTGAATGTAGTCCAGCGTAAATATTTTGAATTTTTGAACAGACTACCTAATAGTAGACTGGATATGTCAAAATTAAATTAAGTAATGTATTATTTTTATTGTACTCCCCATTGACTAACTACTGTATTACTTATTGTTGTAATGTGTGTTTTATTATATTTTTTATGCTACCAACAAATTGAATATTATACTGCAATTTCGAAATAAATAGTAATAATAGTACTAATAGTTAAATATTTTGCGATACCTTGAGAAATAGTTTACATTTCAGAGTGATGAAAATAATTGAAAATGTTTTTGAATTTTCAGAAAAACTTCAGCGAACTATGGGCTAATTATAGAATAATTTTTGTTTATTTTCTTCTCATATTTAGCCTAACTTGTCTGAAGGAAAGGGAATTAAACTGATAAACACAAGGGAACAAGTAAGCTTACCACACTCGCCGGCTATTATTCAAGAGTAAGTGGAAAATAAACGTTGTTCGAATTTATGTTTCTCCATATTTTTATCTTTAAAAGCTTTAATATTGTTATCTATACTCTGCTAGCTAAGATACGAATCTTAGACGTTAATTCCTCGCTGCTCGTGGTAAGATTGTGAGTGTTGAGGTTGAGGACACAGAGGAATATTAAACATTTGCCTTCTCGCTACAAATTTGTATAGACTTATGATATTAATTATTAAAAAATGCATTAGCAATCGAGCAGATCTACAGCTGTTTAAAATGGGGCAAAAAATTGAAATTACCCTAACGGGATTTTAATATCACAATTTATTGCTCTTTCAGTTGTTAAGTGGCTGCATTGCGCTTCAGCGCATCGTCACCAAAACGCGACACAATGTATTAGTATGAAGATGTGAAAAACCGGTATTTGTAAAATTAAAGTACCAAGGCTTACGTTGCAGCTTAAACACACATTATTTCAGTAATTTGCGTTTTCGAAATCGCTTTTTAACGCTCGGGCCATCCCGTCCAAGTGACTCTTGCTACCTCTGCACTGAACAGTCCACTGTTCGTGCTCAGTCCTCAAGCGAAGCATATAAGGCAATTATTCCCACTGCCGCGCCTAACGCAAAAATGCTGTTCCTTTTTTTGGAACTCGGCCATAATAGACTTGTGAGGCGGGGAACGATCAGTTAATCAACTCAACAAAAGCTTAGGCTCTCGAGAAGTTGTGCTTATTTTAATATTTGAGAAAAATGTTAGAAAATCACAGCAATAAAATTGTGTTAAGCGCCGCAATTAACTTGTAAAATCAATTTTAAGTCGCGATTACGTCAAGTTTGGGCTTGCTCATTTTGAACGAAAAATGGCGTCCTCTGTCTAGAATGTTACAACATTAACACTTGTAACTCGCCAGGTGCTTGAGCAAACTACTTTGCAGCTGCATTTAATTTTATAAATTACGAATAAATCCAAAACGTTAAATGAGTGATTATTAATACATTTTTTTTTCTTTTTGATGCATCTCTTTGCTCAGTATTGTAATGAAAACCAGTCGCCGACCATAATACTACTAACCTCCAAACCGACAAAGTAACAGAATAATTAGTTAAACAATCTAAAACTGAATTGTGCGGGTTAAGTAACCCACCACGCCACCAGGCAGTTGGTATATACCCGCAGTCTCGAAGAATTCCATGCATATCTGCAATTAGATAGCAATTTATGTATGGTACTTCACATTTTGATGTATAATCCTGCCGATTAAATCTATGTAAGCCCTATATAAGTTATTGCTAATTGATGCGATAACAAATTTTTAAATAGTTAAACACAAAGGTTTAACCTATTAGAACAACAGACATTAAATACAATTGATGTTGTTCGATGTTTTCCGCTAATATTACCTGTTCACCTTTTTGGTTTGATAAATTCCAAAATCTCTTCCAAAATCACACCACACGATAAGCGACTGTTTTTCTTAATGTCTGATTTATTGTGCTTTTTTGATTATATATATATATATATATATATATATATATATATATATATAATCACATAATCAGATTCACATATAAAAGTCTACACATCAGATAAGCGCATATATACTTACGTATATATAATCATACATTTTTCAACGTGCTTTAAAGTATTTCTTACTTATATTATTGTATGTCATTAATTTGTGCTTATTTGATGACGCGTAAAATTATATGAGTCTACCCGTGAGTGCAGTAATTGTGCTGTTTCAGCTTTGTCATTGCCGTTATCGTTTTAGTAATTGGTGTGCTCGTGCAAGTACATTTATTGTATGCTATTCTATTTTTGTTTTAATACATGTGGTTTTTATGCACTAACATTAAGTCGAGTAGTTTACCTATTTTGCACAAGACGTATTTGCCCATTAGCAGAGTAAGCCCTACATTACGTGCACACGTTATGGTATAATTGTTTATAATCATTACGTTATGGCAAATAGTAAAATAAAGCACTTTTATTGCTTAGGTACCTATCGAAGCCATTTCTTATCGAAGGGCGTAAGTTTGATTTTCGAATATATGTGTATGTGCCGTCAATGGAACCACTGCGAATTTATATGCACACTGGTGGTGCAGCGAAGTTTGCGACAAAAAAGTAAGAACTTCTTTTACAGTTTGTTTGCTTTGCTGATTTGTTTCTTTATCTGTATTGATTTAACCTACGCCATTGCATTTTTATTTTTCCATAAATGGTGCTTACGGCGAAGTTGTAAGCAATTTTATGGCGTGTTGGATGTAACATTCGCCGTGTTGCGGAACAATGGGAAGTAACCAACCAACACGTTCCATGTGGCTGCGTTCATCCACAATCACTCTTCCAGCCGGGTTGACGTCTTGTTGCGTTGTTGTTTGACCACCACCTCCACTCAAGTCTATCAGTACGGTACGGTACGAAAAAATAACGTATTTCGTACCTTTAAAAATACTGTACCGTACTAATACAGTAAAATATGGTATCGTAATCCCGTATCAAGTGCACTTGGGATCTACATACTGTGGCATGAAAAGCTCTAAACGACACATTGTTTTTTTTCAAAACAATAGGTAGCAAACATGGGAAATAATCTGCCAGGTTTACGAATAACAATAAACGCAGTTTACGGTAAACGACAACTGGGGCTACTAAACAGCTGTTGTCGCTTTTGCACCCAAGACAAACCAATCTAGCCATTTTGTTTGCGTGTGCTGCTGAGGTACGGAAAAGGTTCGATAAAGGTACGGAAAAAGTACGAGAAAAATGCCGTATTCCGTATCGTACCGTACTTTTGAAAAATACCGTACTCTAATTCCGTATCGTAGTTTTCAGCTTTTTTGTTGTACCGTACCGTACCTTGCCTCTCTTTATGTCTCTCTTATTATTAAGATTATAACATTTCTTTTCGTAACCGAGTATGATGTTGGAATTTTTCGGTTACTGTCCACCCCTAATTATGTATCCACTGTTAATGTAGCTTTATGTATGTACTTCTTAATAATAGTGATAGGTCATATGGGGTAGTTCGATCAAAATCTTTCTGTACTTGTCATTGTATAGAATAGATTATTGTGATGCATTGCGTTATGGAAACTCGAATGAAATGTTTGTCATTTGTAACAGATCCTATCGGTTTTTCAACATGGAGTTGGTTGAATTTGTACCACTCATTTTCTCTATTACTTCTGTTATTTCACTGGGTGAATTTATACTCACCAACTTTGTTTAATATGTCATGGCTTGATCTATTGCAAACACTGTGTTTTGGAGTTTCTTGCATTCACAACAGAGCTTCGTCCTCTGCAGCAACCAATAGTTGACACACTCAATAGTAGAACAGGCGATAAAAAAACTTTCTTTATATAGCAAGCAAAAATGACATGATATTTCGCGTTTTTCTTGCAATTACATATTACGCACTAAAATAATTATAAATATTATAGAATTTCACTTTTTGCTTTCAGATATAACACCGACGCTGATAAACTACATGACGTCTTTATGCATCTTACTAATATTGACATCAATAAGGGCAGTCCCATATATAAACAGAGATTTGCAAACATTGGAGAAGAATCTGCGCATAAATGGTACTAACAACAGTAAAATTCTTATTAGAGATTAGAAAACCATAATAACTTGACATAGGCCTGTAATATGTTGTATTAATTTTATCGTTCGCTCATACACTGCCCCTCTCCGCCTAACCATTTGGCTAAATTCCTGGTCATCATGCACCACAAGTTAAACCTGCATTAAAATTGTCACTTCCAATTTTTTTTCCATCTTTCTCTGTCGCTGTGAGGATGTTTCCTGAATTTCAAGCACCAGGTGGCAGTAGTATAAGGCAGGTAAAAGGTGTGAGCGAAGTCACTAACGTCGCAAAGCTTAATATGTGAATTAAGGCGCTATTATGTTTGCCAAATATTTGTATTTTTTCTTGTCTTAGTGCTACATGTATTTCATCTTTGAGCCAACTATTTGCTGCTATGGTGTAAGTAATTAAGAAAATTACACCACTCCTCTTTTGAACGTCTAAATTTGCATTCACACGTCAGAAAATGTGCTGTAATACTTTAGGTTACATTTTTACTATTTAATTAGCATTCACTATGTATTTTGCATTTGAGTATTTTTTGCTACACAATATTTTGTTTCGACTTATTAGACTCAATCTTTATGTATGCTGTTCTTGATTTGCAGATTAAACGATAATACTACAAAAAAGTACTTACAGTCACTCTTTCCTCTTCTCTCTCTCCTTCTTTCTCGTTCTCTCTCTCTCTCTCTCTCTTTCTCTCTCCCTCTCCGTCTCTCTAACCCCCCTTCTTGTTTCTTCTCTCCCTCCCCCTATCTCTCTCTCTATAATGCTAAAAGCAAAATGGCTTTGACTGGCGAAAGTATTTCTGGAATTTCTGCATATTAGGATGTGTGGCGTGTGTGATACCAAACAGAATATTCGTGGGAGGAAATCTTTCTCTATATATAGTTTAAGCGAACTTTGACATACTAAGAGTCGGGAAAAGAAATTATGTCAACCAGTGCATGGCTGGCAACAATATACAATTAAGTGAATCGCTTAGAATTTTGCCCAGCCAATATCTGCAATAAACATAACTAGACTCTCCTGCTTCTTCAAGGTCTTCTTTAACCTTTTCTTCCCGATTTTGTCTGTGTACGTTACCTGCTTCCTGAAAAATCGTGCTCTGATTTGTGCGGTGAATAAAAATTGAAAAACCAAGGTCTCTATACATTCTTTTCAAAGAAGATTAAGACTGTTTCCTGCTCTAAATGTGTTTTGAGATGTGTTCTTTTCTTTCAGGCATCTTCAAACAATGTGGCGATACCTGGAATCCAAAGGTATTCCCATGGATGTCATCTGGGATAAGATAAAGGATCTTGTTATGAAACAGATTATCAGGTAAACCAGTTTTTCATTACCCTCGGGATCTTCAAATTTCCATGATATACCTGTACATGACCAAGCCTTATTGAACAATTATTAAAATATTTTTAGAGTTCTTATGCAGGGGTGTTTATACACTTAGAACTATTGCCCAGTGTAAAATTCGCTGAATCTTTGGCTCCCAAGTTCGATTTGCAGTTGATCAAATTATATAAATAGCCTCTAGCACATACTTTAGTAGAAGATTTTGAAAAGCTTGTGTGTTAATTGCAATTAATTCTTAAGGAGCGTTCATCTACACTTGCGTGTAAATTGGGCTGATTTCACTTCATTTGTCCATGCAGTTAATGGGTAAACAAGAGAATTAGTAGAAACTGATAAGCCATTGGCTTTTCAATTCTACAAAGACGTAATTACGAAATATTTGTGACATCAGTACTACAGGGTGACGTTATGACCACCATTCGAAGCAAATTAAATACTTCCGGATAGTCATTTTAAATTTTAATTTCAGTCTCTCTCTCTCTCTCTCTCTCTCTCTCTCTCTCTCTCTCGCTCGCTCTTATTTTCAGAAACTTCAATTTTTTGCACGTTAGATGCATGTTGCCTTAGTTAAAATAATTTTAAGAAAATAAAAAATAAATAAGTCTTTAAATATTAGACGTAGTTAGTATATAATTAAATGCTTTAATTTATTTCCTTATAATTGTTTGTTGCTTTGAGTTTTCACATCAGTCCCAAAATTCCGAAGTAAATCTCAAATTATTTTGCAGTGCAGAATCTAACATTTATGATCTCACCAGTACATACCTAAATAGTCCTTCTGGTTGTCACGAATTATACGGATTTGACATTATGTTGGACCACAACCTAAAGCCATGGTTGATAGAAGTTAACACTTCACCAAGGTATTCATTTATTTATAGGACGTTTTGATCTACAGGTTTTTGTATAATCTTTTTCTGGAGAATTACGGCTTAAGTAGAAAAAATAAAACAATGACCAAGTAAAATCTGTGGAATGTGTTAGTAATATATATCAGCACTTTGTTTCACCAAAAAAGCTTCGCTATCAATCGGTCATTGAATTAGTGGAGAAGATAAAGAGCATAATAATAATTATAATATTGTAAATTCTATGTAATGCCTGTTTTCACGAAAACCAAAAATACTACATGTCCCTCATCTCTGCAGATGGAAAGCACCAACAACTAGCGAAAAAGTAATTATTAGTAATCAGTATACGCTAAGAAAGTTCGAACTGTGTGAAAGTTATATTATTATTTCAGCATTTAGCTTTATAGTGAAATCACACGTTAGCACGTAGCATTAAATCAAAAGTTGTAATTTACACTAAAGAAGTATCTGTGCCTACGTGTATCTAGTGTAAATTTCAGCAAATGATTTATCGCTACGTGCTTATGTATGCTTTCACTATATGTATATACATGGACAGCCATTACGAATTGTTGGTGCCTT
Source organism: Tubiluchus corallicola (assembly GCA_030141605.1). Taxonomy (NCBI): domain Eukaryota; kingdom Metazoa; phylum Priapulida; class Priapulimorpha; order Priapulimorphida; family Tubiluchidae; genus Tubiluchus; species Tubiluchus corallicola. The sequence continues at coordinate 90,345 of JAQGDQ010000108.1, read as the reverse complement.
GTACGTGTTTGTCATTTTGGCCTACTGAAAGTTCTCTATTTCAGTGTGAGCCAACACAGTATTAATGCTGACATGATACAATCCGTATTTAACCTTGCCGGCTTTAAAGTACCAAAACATTTGGCAAGTGGCTCATCAACAACGTCAATGCGAGTATTTGGCCATAAAATCACCAAAACCAGGTAAGTGGAGCTTAGCCGTATGTACCAATAATATATAGCTACGATTTTGGAGATATTTTTAAATGTACTGCGTCTGCAATATACTAAGATCTTACCAGACTGCAATAATGTTGCACGTTTCGCTGATATTGTTGTTGCTTGATAGACATCATTAAAGAAGAAAAGATTTGTTTGTTTAATAACAGTAATTCGGTAATTTAGTGGTATTCAAGTTAGTTAACTGAATCACCAATTAACGTTAATTAGTGAGCATGCAGGAGTATCTTATAACAAACCCCTTTTAGATTATTAGCTTCGTCCGAACTTATACATCTCTTTATCTGAGCAAACTCAACAGGCGTTTATATGGAACAGTTACTTAGTGCAGCGGGTCATTAATGACAGATGATTTGTAGGAGTTTGCCGATATTATAAAAAACCTTTGGTACACGAACTACAAGAAGCAAAGAAGAATGAAGAAGATATTGTTCTAGCCACTGAAATAGTTTGATCTTGAAATACTGTGGCTCTGTCATTGTACAATAAATAAATAAAAAATGAAAAACTGTGGCCATGAGCGTCATATTGATATTTAAAGAAATATTGGAAAAATCAATTCTTCCAGATCCAAAAACTTATTTTTAAACGTGTCATGGTGTGGCTGTTGTGGTGGACGTGGTGTGGTGTGGTAACTGTGGCACGATGTTTATTAGCATAATGTGGGTGGTGGTGCCGTTGGCATGGTGTAGGTGGTATGGTGTAATGAATATGGTGTGTGTGTGTTGTGGTGTAGTGTGGTTTGGGCGGCGGGTGTGGCATGATTTCGTATGGGTCGTACGGTGTGGGTGATGTAGTGTAGTTTGTGGTATAGTATGGGTATTCTGGTGTGGGTTGCATGGTGTGGTTGTTGTCGTGTGTGTGGCGCATGGTTTTTTGTTGTGGTGAACGTGGCATGGTGTGGTGGCTGCCGCATGGCGTTGGTGGCATAATGTGGGTGGTATGGTGTGGGTGATGTGGGTTGGGGGTGTGGAGGTTGGTTCGTGCGCAAAGTTCTTTTGCGAGGTTTGGCTAGTGCTATATATTAATTTCGGTGGTATATATATATATATATGTATATATGTATATGTGTGTGTGTATATAACGTATATGACCTATAGCAACTGCGCGTGCGCGCAACGAAACGGTGAAAAGGCTTATTGTAAAAACATTTTGTTCAAATAACAATTGATTTCACAACCAATTCTTATTTAGCAACTTCTCTGTGATGTCTGATACTCAACAAACAATACGACCAGCACAACAAGCTTCCCTAAGGGATTCTAGCCTTACCGATATTGAAAAAACAAAACGTGCTTACTTTAGTATAAAAGCATCAGAAAAGGCAAGTGTGCAGTAGAATAAAGAATACGTTTTTATGTACGTTTCGTTTCATATGGTGAAATGGTTAGCGATTTTTTAAGGCGGTTGGAAAGCTATAACTAATCAGGGGCAGATTTAAAAAATGCTCTCGATTTTTATAATTAACTATAACTAACTAAAAAAAATTATTGTAGTTATTGCTCGAGATTATGCTAAACCTTTGCCGTGTGGCTGTGAACTAAAGAAATAGCTAATAAATTAAAATATTTTAAATTACATTCAGTATGCACATGCTTATTACACAAAACTGTATAATTCAATTTCACATTTTGAGTTACTGAACTGCGGCACTTAACGTTATAGCTTTTCATGTAAGTGTACTTTTCTGAGTGTTTATATAATGGAAAACAATAAAACAATTCGAACTACTTTTAGCTATTTAAATCGTTAATGAAATGAGCAGTTGATCACTAAAAGAATGTTAACCAATTATTTATTTACGGGTAGAGTGGAAATTGCAAAGGACACAATAGAGCTAATTACAATGAAAGAGCCTGCCTCTGTTGTATGTTGTTTATTAGCGCAGACGATCGTTTTGACAGCAACTGTCATTTTCAATGCTATAAATCAAGCCAAAACAATTAATCAGTACAATTTTGACACTACTAAAAGCTCATAATTGTAATGATTATTTGTTTTGTCTTGATTTACAACATAGAAGATGACAGTTGCTGTCGAATCGATCGTCTGCGGTAACAAACAATATACAATAGGGTTAATTCAGATTACAACATATTTGCGATGCATTTTTTAAATGTCATGCTTAATATTCCTGCGTATTGCAAGAACAGCTTTATAAGAATAGGAGTACTTCTTAGCAGGTAAATGTTGCTACAGCACTCCAGAAAACCTGAACTGTCCGACATTAATAACAATTGCCTAAGATTTAACGAAACTGATCTAATTAATAAGCGTCTGTTTGTATAATCGCATTAAAACACTTCTATTGTCTTTCACGTGAACGTATATCGTGTGATACAACTTTGATAATATGGTAAACTTATATGAAGACGTTTATTAATCAACAACATACGAGATGCCACAAATTTTTGTTTGCTTTTCTGTCACTGCATTTTATTTTTGAGTAATCAAAACACAACACTAAATGATATTTATAATCGTCTTGTGGATCTACTTACTTCTGACAGAATGTCAGATATCCAATTTTCTAATCTGCTACTGTTTTGTAAAGGAAATTAGTTCGAGTATTTTGGATGATCTCACACCAGCTGATGTACGTGAGCTAATAGAAGTAGAAGATGAGAATCAGAGACGTGGAAATTTCCAGCGCATCTTTCCTAGTCCAACATCTCATAAATATTTAAAATATTTTGAGAAAAAACGTTACAGCAATTTGTTACTTGACGCCTGGACTAGGAAATACCACAGTGACCCAAAAGAAGGTAAAATGATAATATTAAAGTTCACGAGAATAACACTGAAATTAAAAAATTGTTGGCTATGTTTATAAATTTGCATACATAGTTTTTCGGTTGACACTTGGAAAGTCTGTCTTAGTTGGCGAGTTACTTGGATTCAATTAATCTTATTCACGGTTTAGCGGCCACGGTACCACTCCTGCAATACTGAATTCGGGGCTACAAACATATGCCCAATTTCGACATTCTTCCTATACTAGCCTGAGAAATACTGACTTTACTAGCTATACTGGCTTTAAAAATTTAACAATAATCGTGCAATGTAAATGAACTAGTAGGCATAGTGAACTAGTGGGCGTTTTTGGTTGCGTCAAAAAAACCAGCGGTAAGGTTCTGTGACAGGAGATGCTTTATGTCAGAGCTTTTCAAATAAAAAATGTTTTTCAAAATAGCTAACATCGTGTGTAGGTACTGTTGTGCTTGACATTAGAAGCTTCAATGAAATCAGAACTTGTCACTTTTTCACCAATGGTCCGAAACGCAAGGCTCTTAAGGGCTTTTTTCTTGTCTGCTCCGTGGCTTTCGACTCGAGGCTGACGGATTACACAAAAACATAAATCCCACTACCGGGGAAGTGTGCTTTAGAGACCTAGCTCAGTGCGTGTGCGAATTACTAAAAAACGAAATGCACAAGTAAATAAATGATAAATAAAGAAATAATAAAAACCGGTGGTAAATCAAGAAAATTCTGCTGTAAGCAGAATCTTATTATACATGTTTACTGAGAAAATGGGATGGGACTTTTCTGAAGATAAACGACAGCGACAACAGAGCAGCTGCAGCAGATTATGCAACACTAAAATAATACCAATCACAACTTTCACTGCTTCGGCACTTTAGCTAGCTTACTTGTAAAAATCTTTTTAAAATGTCAGTTTTCTTGTCTCTGTGGAGAGGTTTACTTTTTGGTAATGGTAAGTGTAGGACATGTGATCACAGCTGCAAAAATACTAGAAGTCATCAGTGTAAGGTGCTGGGTCAACTGTTAAGTAGAATTTTCATCAATCGCCCATTTTTGCCTGCCAATCACCTGTGTTATTCGCATGATAGATCTTTTCTTAGCTAACCACAAAATTTTAAAATCGCGGTTTCCCGAAAAAGTCGACATTGTCAAATCCCTCAATTGTTTGGTTTATCTAGCATCGTAACATGCTAAAATGATGTTTTACCATTTAATAGTTTCTTAATAATTTTTGCGATTTAAGACAATGAAAAAGACCCGATATGATATTGACGTTAGTTCTAAAGGCCTAAAGCATAACTTTATTTCTCTAGGTTGGAAGCTTCTTGAAACACTTTACAAGCAGCAGCATCTGTACTACCCTAGTACGTCTGGCATTTAGAATTACTGATGAGAATGTGAAACATGTGTTGCTAACATAATTTTGCTTATTGTGTTTCAAAATTGGCCAGTGTATTTGTATTATGTTTAGGTTGTAAATATATATATTGTGGTGGTTTGTGGTATTAAAACTAATATATTATAACTGGACTAGGGTAATTTAGTATCAAAGTCTCAAATCCAAATTTACTTACATGTCAGGGTAATTATTTCTACTAAATTCATCACCAAGCGTTTGGGTTCATGTTGGGGCAATTCTCCTATAGGACTCGATCATTTTACTAAATATAATCATTGAGTAGTTAATCGTAAAAGTGTTTTCACAAACATTGAAATAGAACTATTAAACACCTGGATGTTGTGCAAATCATACAGTATATTATTGAATAAGAACAAAGCAAAGAACAATTGTACATACAGGAGAAAATAATACCTACTGGGCCCAGATTTAACAAGTAGCAAGGAGTATACTCATGTTTATACGTAGTTCCCGATGGCCGGCTCTTCCAGGATGCACTAAGGACGGTTCACAGTCCCAAATCCACGATCCCGTACTGGAATAAGGAGGATGCTCCACCATGTAGCCGATCCACGAGTTCTGACACACTACAAGCAGTTTAATCTGGAATCGTAGTCGGTCTCTGCGCCTCCACTACCGCCGAATAGCGTAACCAGAATACTGCGGACTCCACCACTATGTGAATACTCCACCAATGCTCCGAAGGTTTCAGAATCACTCACAGAGTGGGTTGTCTGAGAGCTCCTCTAAGTGAATAAGTATGACGGGGCAATTACTTCACTCCTGAGTCGTGCTGGTGCTACGTAAAGGTTGTCGATACGTCATTGTGCATTTAACTATCGTCTCTCACAGAACAACTAAATTTTGCCATTAAGACCAAAATAAAACTCATAGACAAAACGTGTCTCAAACATATGATGAACAGAAGAAAAGTACTAACTATGTCGACCAGGTAAAAACGGCCTGGATAGACATCCGTTCAACACAAAACTCGGTACCTGAATGAAGTGGGTAAAACATTAGCCTAGATAGAATGACCTTGTATATAATGCATAGTATCCAATGGCTTCTATACTGTTCAAAATCTTATAGTGATGAATGGCCCTGTATATCGGCCAGTTAGCTAGCGGTCATGCATCACATGGCCGTGACATATATATAAGCATGTCTGTAAATTTTGTGCATATTTTTTTCATTATTTATATATAGTATTTTATGTTTATCTAATCACTGTGCACTTGCTTGATTTATGCGTAAGATCTATCATTATCAAAATTAAAGATTTGGGAAAATTGATGCTGACAACGATTCGCAACTTACTGAACTATTAATTCAATACCTGGTCAACTAACCGATTAACAAACTGAACATGTGACTGACTGACTGACTGACTGACTGACTGACTGACTGACTGACTGACTGACTGACTGACTGACTGACTGACTGACTGACTGGTTAGCTGGTGATTGTCCTGCTAACTAAGTTGACCAACCAACCGACTAGCGGTTGTCCCACATGTTGAACGACCGTTCGACTGACAGCACATTGAGCCCGTGATTATTGCCCCAGATAAAAAAAACCTGCTGCATATTTATGTAAACTAATTTCGTGTTAGCGCCTGTGCTTAATAGACTGCATGTACGGATTCATTTCATTAGCAGTCAGACCACATTAACCTAGTTTAATTATTGCCAAACGGAAATTAGCTAAGCTTGTACGTTTCACTACCCGTGACTGTAGTACTTATCCTATTATATCCGCGACAATTCGTGTGTATTGAGTGTCCGTCTTTGATCACTTTCACCAGCAGCAGCTTCCTAAACTACCTTTCAGTCAGTTTTTTTTGCACACGAGAAGAGCAAGGTGTCGATAGCTGAGCCTGGTATACAATTACAGAAACGAAATACGGACATTTTCCTTATCCCAATAAGTTTTGACTTTTTCGTTTTATTAATTCCATTGCCCGTTTCGAGATCTATCCTGTCGCTGGCTACGTCAATCTGTATACTTCGCGTCACTTCATACAGTTACCATGACACATTTCTTTCCTTCTCTTCTATAACGTTTCTTCTCCATTCCTTTACTGCTCCTTTTTCCCTTTTCCTAACCATTATCATGGTTGAAAGGGTGCTCTCAACAAGTACTTTTTTCTGCCGCTTCTGCCACAACCGTAAGCCATTTGCAGCTTGACACTTTGGGTACATAATAAACAATTTTAAGTTATTACCAATAGATTATTTTTTTATATGCTATGCTGTAATAATCGCAATGGGTTTATTTAATAAATAATAAAAATAAAAACAAAAAATAATCTGTTTAGTTTCGTCATCATTTACTAATTATTTATGAATAGTAAATAATTTATAAACTATTTGGAAATAGTTTACTTGTTTATTTATTTGTTTGTTCTTTCGCAGATGTAGGAAGGCAGAATGCTTCCAAGCATCTGCTTTATATAGAAATTGTTTTGATTTGCAACACTAGTCATGCCGTGAAATTGAAAATCTAACAATCGTCATTATTATTACAGTTTGTTCCTTCGTACTTTATAATAAACCAATAATGTCATAAATTTTCACATATTTAGGCTCATTGTTATTGTTACACTTTTTAATTTTTTTCTAAACTTTAAGAATTCGCACTGTGCTGGGCACCTGTCAACGCGTCAATATCTTGTTAATGTATAAAATGAATTTGAAAGCAAAATGATTTATTGCTTAATGTTCAAAGTTTTTGAATGAGTGTCTAAATAGATGCTGTGAAATATAATAAAACAATGTCATATTTTAATTTAGCTCACATAAATAAACAACTCTATTAAAATGTTAGTTAAAATGTTAAATTTGAATTACAAACTTACAGTGTATACAGTGTATAATACTGTATTAATAAAAAAGTACCAGCTTAGAGTTAGTTGTTCTTTTTCTGGTAGGTAACTGCTGCCATCTGGCAGCAGCGTTGGCACCCACTTCATTTGTCTAACAGATATTACGAGATGGCAGTCATGTCAATCTACAAGAATGCGAAATTTACTACGGGCTTATTTTAACTTAGTTTAAAAATAGTGTGCGAGTCTAAAATTCAAAACACTTGCAGTATGGAGCTTTGAGTGCCAAGAGGCCGAATATTTCCCTAACAGCTGGATTGATTTTCATAAGAGCTGGATTGCTTAAAGGCAGTGTCCCTGTATTATCATCACGCATACAGAAACAAAGTTACTTCGAATGTCTTTATAATTTTCTCAGTGTTTCTTACGTCAGTGCGCTATCGATTTCCGAATTTTTCCGTGAGTCTCACATCTCGGAACCTGTAGCACAACTCTTTGCTATAAATGGATTAAACCTGAACTAAGAATTAATTCACTTCATAATTTATACGCATTTCCAGGAATTCTCTCCTCATATAGTAACCCATTATAGAGTCGAAGTAAGTGGCGCTTTTTATAACTTTTGCCGAGATGCATTGATAAAGAACTGACGGCTATATGAATATTCTTGGAAATGTATAGTTTTACGTTATAGTTTTACGTCATTGGACACGTTCAGCCTCCTTTAATCTGATCAGCTAAGCTCTTGGCTTTTATTTCAGAACCGTTGCAGCAACTACAGAGAACTAGTTGCTGATCTACAGTATGTCATGTAATTTTGGGATATGACGAGTTCAAATCGAGAAACGGGATAACCGTCTCTGCTTAAGCACGGTTTACTTTATCCACATGACGTCAAATGCAATAATAGCATAGAATGCTCCTCAGAAGTCACCCATCCACTTTGCAGTTTTTTACATTTTAACAAATACAGCAAAATGATTGAAAACAGATACTAACTTTTGGGAAACCTCATCAAATTAAACAAAACTGCTGAGAAATACTACAGCGCTGGTAGACTCTACAGTCTACATGTGGTACTTTTTTCAAAGCACTTCAACTAATGATTAACACATGCATTTCTAACATCAGCATTTCAAGTTATGTCAATTTTTAATGTTGAGTAAATTTCATGAAGGTCTTGGTTTGGTTGAATAAGCTTTTCTAATTCTGCTTAACAAATTGCAGAGCGAGACACATCAAATCTCAGAGTGCCATTCCAGAGGGCCACACTGGCCAGTGGTCATTCCACTTGACGGGGAAAGTTTGCGTTGAGAGACTCACAAAATTATAGATCCTCATAATAATTGTGACTCAGTTGCAACTTGCACACCACAATAGTTACAGCGATTGATAATGATCGTAAAAACGTCAAAGGTCAAAGGTAAATGTACCAGACAACGCCTCGAGCCCAAGCTATTGTAATTAAACAGTTTTAACACGTTTTAACGGCTAGCTAGAACCTTACCTGGTTCATTTTTCTTGTTCCCAAGCAAGATCCTGCTAGTAAATCACTCTACGCACAGACTAATGCATATTTAAGTAAAGTCCACGTAAAACAACTGACGTCACTGAACAGGTGCGGCAGATGGCTTTACTTTACCCACATTTTACGTGATGATTTCAGTTAAGACGCGTTGCTGTGGTACACTTAACCGTTGGCCTGCAAGAACTGCGTATGCGCACAACGAAACTGTGAGAAAGCTTATTCCAAAAGACTGATTTTGACTCATGCCAGAGTTTGCTAAAAAAGCAAAGAGAAAAAAAGCTTTCAAATTGTATAGTGACTTTTCAGCAGCCCTATAAGTATAGGCTATTGAATGCACATTAATAGAGGTATATACGCCAAAAAACAGGAGGTCACCACTTGTGACGGTTATTCTTTCTCACGAATGAACTAATTATCATTACCATTCGTTTAAAGGGTGAATAAAATTGAATCAGTCATTGGAAAAATGACCGTAAAATTGTCGCTTTCTTGTTTCACTTGGCACCAAAGCTATGCCACAACTACAACTTGTAGGAATTTCTATGTATTTCCACTCGGCTGTTGATTGTGCATCTTCGGTACGTGTCACATAAGCCATCACGTAACCAGTCTGTGTTTCGCATCGAGACATATACCTTCAAAAATTAAGAAATTTATTTAGTCAGTCTGACCACTTTGATTAAACTCATTTGCCTCAATGTAATTATAATAGCTGCCCTTGCCCAAAGAATGCTCCAGTGGTTCATGTACGCACTACACTTTCTTGCATTTTGGTTTATCCTAACTTTTGAAATTTTAGCACAACTCTACGTCTCTCTCTCTCTCTCTCTCTCTCTCTCTCTCTCTCTCTCTCTCTCTCTCTCTCTCTCTCTCTCTCCCTCTCCCTTTGCTCTAAGACCTGCTGTTTTAGTTGGGAAAATATTTATTGAATAAATACAAGACCGACGGATACAAAATTTTGGCATGATTGTTGTGATAAAAAAGTTTAACGAAGATAAGAAACGCAATTTTGATCTTTTTTTTGGTTCAGCATCACTTACCTTGTTTGGTCTATCCCCAAGCAGGGCATTCCTTCACTCGCATCAGAACACCAGGTGGCGTAGAACCACTGTTGGCGACTATCTGGTGGCTGAACCACCGTAACCACATGACCCTTGATGTCAGTTGAATTAGTCACATGTAACCAACCACTTCTAGTCTCACACACGTCTTCAGGCAACCATGCTCGCTTACCAAAATTTATGTGATCAGTGTTTGAAGTCCTTTTGTCATCTACTGACTTATTATCATCCGTACGTCTAATAAGTTTCTCCGTATCAGCTGTCTGCCGAAATTTGCTGTTTAAGCGAGTTGAGAACTTGGAAAGTATTTGCCAGTGTTTGTTCGAAAAGACAGGTTCTGCGTCTACATCTACATTGAATGCCTGCAGAAGTGAACAGCATTAAATAAAATATATAATTTCTCAAGTAAATGAGACGATTATTCTTGCTAATAAATCTGTGTTATCTAGAAACCATTACTTTCGGCGTAACGCAGTTTAACATGTTATATATTGTCATTGTAGTCGTCGTCATCGTTCATCATCGTCATCATATCATCATCATCACCATCATCATCATCATCATCATCATCATCATCATCGTCGTCATCATCATTATCATCATCATCAGCACCACATCACATCATCATCGCTATTATCACTTATTTTATCACTTATTTTATTATTTTATCACTTAAGTGTTATCATGAAAATGGCTACTTACTTGCCACAAGCGCTTTAAGACGCTTTTGTCATCCTCGTTCGTCTTTGTTAGTTTTTCGGCTACTTTAGAACATTGCGGACAGCGAACATATGCAAATTCTGCTTGCAATGGCTTCAAAACATTGGTTACTTGCTCTGACTTCGTCACCATGCGGCCATTGTATGGGTAAAATAGTTGCTCTTGAATATCGTTGAACTTAATTGCGTTTTCTTGAGCCGGAAAATGTCTCATCGCCTTTTCCAAGACTGTTACGGCTAAAAAACAAAATAACAATTAATATATTATGTACTAAAATACTAAAACAAAAAAATTATTTTTAATTCATACTACGTTAGTATAATATTTTATATATAATATATATAATATATAATATAATATTTTGCACTACTTTGTATTAGACAAAAACTTCCTACTTTCCGTTGAATACAAAAAGAAATCCGTTAATGTGAACACGGCTAATTTGATATAATAATTCACTTAACATGTAATGCTAAAACAAACCGTGCTATTAATAAAGCATTAACAAATAACCCGTGAAGGGAAACGAAATATGATATAGGTGCCTAGAGTTGATGGGCTTATGTAGGAAACAATCAACTTTCACTTATTGTTATGAAATTACATAAATAGATCTTATTATACGAGCAACGTAACAGGTATTTAGTCATTATACATCCGAGAGCGTAATGAAATGACACTAAATAGTAGACGTTGAGCCAATCTTTGTAAATCAATATTTTCAGCTATTTCTTACACACCAGCAACACCAAGCTACACCAACAATACATATTTTACAAAAATACGAACAACACAAATAGCAGAAAATAAACCAGCAACTGTTGTTACTGAATACAAAAATGCGTTGGGCATTATTGCTGTTTTAAAAATTATTAAAAACGTTGTCATGTTAATAATACATTACGTAAATAAACATAATAATAATAATAATGGTTTCATAATAACGTAGCAAACATGGTCATTATGCAACAACGCAGCATTATGCAACAAACCAGAAAATTTGGCATTTTGTAATAAATTTTACGTAATTATGTAGCAACCGTTATGCAAGAAAAATGATGCATTATGTATCAAACTAGCGCAGGTTTGGTCATGATCTGTGCATGGGTCTTTTCACATCTAGGATTTGCTTTTTTCTGTTATAAATGCGAGTCTGGCTCCAGCTCAGTCTGGACTTGTCAGTGGTTGGTCTGCCTCATGTCTTGCTTGTCCCAGGCCAATCTATTAAATGTCTGGGTTGTCTCTCTTTTTGTTTCATAATGAACCTTAACAAACGCCTAACTGTCAGCATTTGGTTTGGCCCGGCTTATTTAGAAAACAGGTTGCTTATGACAAATTGCTTTTACATTCGTCTTGCTAATTTTTATCCGAGTGGTGAATAAAATTAGTCGAATTATAATGAAAAAGCAACAAAGAGAGTTTCGTGTGATAATCAAATGTTCAGAACGGCTCAAATTTTAGTTAGATTGAAGATAAACAAGAGGACAGGTGTACCCAAAAATAGTAAACTCTTCTGCCTAATGTTCAGAATTTTTTCTAAGTTGATTATGCTTTAATAAACAGTATAGACAAGGGAGAGATTTTTTTAACGCCTTGTGCGCGGGCTAAACTAATCTAAAAATTATGTTTAATCTATTATATTTTGTTATGAGCTAGATTGTGGAATACTTTTTTAAGTGTTAAATGAAAAAAATAATCAAAATTTTAACAAACTAAAAAATGCTTAAAAAGATAACGTTTGTGTGAGATATCTAAGGGGCAAGTAAACAAAATTTTAACAATCTAAAAAATGCTTAAAAAAATAACGTTTGTGTGAGATGTTAAGGGACAAATAATCAAAATTTTAACAAACTGAAAATGCTTAAAAAGATAACGTTTGTGTGAGATATCTAAGGGACAAATAATCAAAATTTTAACAAACTAAAAATGCTTAAAAAGATAACGTTTGTGTGAGAAAGGGGCAAAAATTAGTTGCATCTTCCCTTTTTGTGAAACGTATAATAACGTTTAAAAAATATGTTCGCTACTATTTTTTTCTTTTTTTCAATGACATCTACATGTATTTTATATTGGCTCACATGAAAGTAGAATATAAGGGCTTGCCTTCTCCCCTCATTTTTATTTTATTTGGGTATAAATAACTTTTCTAATGTTTGGCTAATTGTATGTTGTAAAAAAGCAGCCGCAAACGACCTCGGGAGCCATAACATTGGCTTCCACAACGAAGACCGTCATATAGGTATTCACTTTTGGCGACATTCCATACAAAACTTTTGCGTTACACGCATTATGACATGAAAGGCTGCAACACCTGTATTCTATAGAACTATTACAGTATAGTAATCTCTCATTTAGAGGTTTAGCGTAATAACGTGAGCTTATTAATACTTAATATTAATGGCTGACCTTTAGCAAGCAATCAAAATGTTTACGTGTTTTTGGGCAATAATTGAAATTTTGGATAACAAGTAATATAATAATAAGCATATGCATTAACGTCAGAGGAATTTTGAAGAAGATGGCTTAGATAATCATTGTTGTAAATTGCTTACAGTGAAAACATCTTTTTTAAATGCAGAAACGGTTTTTAATATAATTAAGGACTGCTCTATTGCTCACTGAAGTTATTATCTGCGAAAATGAAAATACTAGAAAGTAATTTCTGGTACAAATGCCATAATATTTTAAACACAACACTCCGTGATACAAATCACACTTCATTTTAGAGTCTTAATACATTCTCTTAGTCTATAATAATCTCATAATCCGTCGAGCTGTCTGTGGCATTAAATATTTAACGCTGACGTGTGATTAACTTAACGCATAATCTATCGAAAATTATTCATCCTAACGAATGTATGTAACGGAAGTAATAAAGAGAAGGCAGTAATGTAAAGACGTAAAGAATTGTTGTTAATAATGCACGCTAAGATAGTTAATAATATTTTCTCGTTGTTGATTAAAAAACCAGGTTAACGGCATTTTAAAGCACTAATCACGAAAGATAGAAGTTGCATGCGTGCAAGGTAATTTAGCTGATGACGTCATTGTGGAATTGACGCAATAAAATAATAACACCCGCGCAACTCTCATGCATTAATTGGTTATCCAAGAATCTTTTTATGACAAGTCTGTCTATTACATCTTGTAAATGTGCTCATAGCATTGTGTGCAACCACTGCAACATCATCGTAATATAGACGACTGTAGCTGCCTCTTTTTACTGTCTAAAATTATAACCAGAGAAATATATTAGCCGGTATTAAAATTGTTACTCAATATGGGAAATCGTTAGTTAACCTCTGATATTCGTTAACCGGCATCAATGTCTATCTAATGTCCATGTTTCAGGCAAGACAGGAACGAATGTAATTATTAAGGACAATTCTCTCATGAGAACCGACAGGGTTGTGGAGGAGACGTTGGGATAGTATACATACATCATCCCCCATAAGGTAAATAGCCGGGGCATTACCGTAGAAAAAATCGCAAAGGCAACTTTCTAAGCAGGGACCCATCCATTCACGTACTAACTAGACTCAGTGTGCTTAATTTCGGTCACTAAGCACACGCCATGATCACACCTTCTACCGCACACATCCCCTGTGGCGCCAGGTAGGGTTGTTAAAATAACGCTTGACTGTAGTAAGGCCCAACTGCACATAGTATTGATCGACCGAGTAACTAACTGACTAATTGACAGTCCAACCTGTTGACTGGCTACCGAAGTGAAGAAAAAAGTGTTCAATAGAATAAGTGCGACTTAGATGTTTAGACCGGTCATGATATTTTATATTTTTTGATTTTGAAATTACTGCAGATTTCAGTAAATTAAACATCGTGATTACTTGTGCAGATTCTAATTTTGTGATTTACTGCTATTCGCGAAAGTTTTCTTCAAGACACATAACTCGCCAACATACTAGTGTCACAATGAGTTACGTTGTGTAAACTGGCTCTGCATTAGGAAGCCGGTTGTATAAGCAACATATCTTACAATAACAAACCTTGGCCTAGTGGTAAATGACGGCTACGCTGGATAAAACTAAAACTATTCGGAGAATTTTCTACTAAGAAAAGGCAGTTGGTTTCTGCTACCCTACCATGGAGGCTAGGTTTTGTTTCGTTGTGCTAACTATTACAATCTTTTTTTTCGTTCAAGTATGTGCAGATGAACATCGAAAAATAATTGACTTGACACGCCTATATCACAACAACATGATAACCATACCACTTCCTTCACACCCACCATTCAACATGAGCGTGCATTATAAAGAAACAAGTGAGCATGGAGTTTATTATCAGACGAACAAGATGTGTCTAGTTGACCACACGGGAACTCACCTGGATGCTCCAATGCATTTCAAAGAAGGCGAGAGAACAATTGGCGATATGCCTCTTACCGAGCTGATTGGAAATGGGGTGATGTTGGACATAACGGCCAAAGGGGAAGAAGATCCTGACTATATTGCAACAATGAACGACATCAATAAGTGGGAAGAAGAATACGGAAGAATACCAGACGGAAGCATATTTTTCTTAAATACAGGTACGGTTTAATGGTTTACGTTTTGTTAGTTCAGAAATGTAACAATGTGTTGAGAAAAAAACGCAACAAAACTGCAGCTTTTAGTGTGGTTTCTCACTATCTGTTGGCGTGGCTTGAGACAAGTTTGTATGTTTAAAATATCAGCTCGAAAGTGCATAGGTGCGTGGAAGGGTCTTAGGTGTAACAGGTCTATTTAGATTTCGTAGGAGCCCCTTCTCCCGCGATATCAGCGTGTTACAGAACTCAACCAATCGTTTTTCTAATAATGTTCGAACACAAAGTATAAACAAACGTTCGCATAGCGCCTGCGAAAAGCATTGGAACGTCTTGTGCAAGTGGAATGGTGGATGGGTGGATCTATGGCCTGCAAGACCTTAAGTTTAAAAACATCTCTACCATCATTGCATGGTTTTTGTCCATTAATGACTCAACCGAATTTTCAGCGCTTTGTTTCAACATATCTATCTTAAATGTTTGAGTACTTAATAATACAATGAGCATTTATTGCAGGTAGGCACAGAGGTGGTGATGATTGGAAGGTCGTCTTTGGCCTGGATGACAAAGGAATATGGCACGTTCCGGGAATTGACGTTGGAGCAGTCAGATGGCTGATTGAAAATAGACGAATCAAGTTGTTCGGATCTGACGTTGGATTGGATCCTGGCACTGATCCCACATTTAGGGTTCATCAGCTGATCCAGGCAGAGCACAGCATTGGCATTATTGACCTTCTGACAAACTTGGACCAGATGCCGCCAGTAGGAAGCACAATATTTGCCATACCAATGAATATCAGAGATGGTTCTGGTGCTCCTGTGAGAGTGTTTGCAATGCTGAATAGAGGAGCCACACGGTTTCTGGCAACCAATATGACTCTTGCTGCCTTAATGTGGCTTTCACTTGCATTCAGCATATTATTTTATTAACTAATAACTAATAAGTAATAAGTAATTTTTAAGTGTATGAAGTTTGTGCCGTTACACGTAGTCGTAAGATTCGAACTCGAGTTGTAAGCAGACTATGCGCCCAAGGCCGTTGCATTAACCACTCGACCATAAGGTTCAATGATCTTGCCAACACTTGTGTTTCTAAATCGTTTTGCAGTATCCAAACGACTAGAGAATCTTTTAAAAAATGTTACCAACTTCGAAAGTTTTTTTTGGGGTAAGTTAGTTTTTACGGATTTACCCTATAATTACGAATTCAATGATAAATCGGACTCAAGATTCGGTCCATATCGGTTTCGGAGCAGATCCGTTTTGTGTAGACATATTACTGAAACTTCCACTATTATTGTTTGTAATGATCATCAGTATACATTTTTTGTTGCTTTAATGAAAAATTTCCGTTTTAACTTACTTGATATATCACGTGGTATGTAATTATGGTCTTATGAGAGGATATGTAATAAGGAATACTTATCTAATAATATAATTTAGTGAGAAAATAATCAACTTACCGTACGATGTGGAATTCACGACTGACATTAGGCATAGCTCTATACAACATATGGACACCAAATCAATTAATTTTCTTTTCATCACTAGACACTTAAAATATACTTTGTATTACAAATCATGTAGAAACTGCAATAATTGTTTATATATTACTTAGTTAAAATAATAGAATGCAGTAATGGATAAAGTACAAGTGTACTGTTAATATTACGCTAAATTTGCTATTCTGCTGGTGTTTTATACAAGTTTGTTGTAACTACTGATGGTCACACACAAACATTCGCATTATAAAGCCCGAAGGCGAGAGCCACATGTGGAAAATTACGCATGAATTGGTCATTGGCTGCGCCTGCTCATCGCAATGTGAATAAATCCGGTAGCTCAGCCGAATCACTTTTGTGACGTGAATCTCCTGGTCACTTACGTACATACTCATGACAACATTTATCAGTTACGTGTATCGATTATTAGGTCAGCGTTATAAATATATAATTATGTCTGCGTATGACGTTAATTAGTGTCACGCAAAAATCTTATTAACATAACAGATGGGTACCAATATAGTGGGCGTTCGTATTATTTTTCCGCCAGGTCACATATTACTGAAACTATAGCAACACATACTGTAGCGGGTGCATAGGCCCTTTTTTGGTTTAATTTAGTTTTCAATTACTGCCACCTGTTTGTTCATTTAGTGGGCTTTTTACCTTTTACAGTAGTCACTCTTTTAAAATAGAAGCACCTAATATCCTTGAATACATTAGCATTTTGGCCTTTCGTGAGCTATAGCTGTAGTAGTTGTATGACATTTTACCCGTGTTTTGGTTCTCCCCGCCATTGCTCTATTTTTCTGTCTGTGATGAGCATAATGACTGTAAATTTTTTACGAATTTATTGTTGTGACAATGTTGTTCTTAAGGCTACTTGCAGTTCTCATTCCTGTCTTTGTAACTGTTAAAGGCTCTAACAACGTAAGTTATTGTTAATTAATTTCAATATAGTTTACATAATATTTATATCAGTACTTAGTTATAGCAATACATTTAATCATGCAACTAATTTTCTGCTATTCAATGTAAGTTAAGCTAAATATTAATAATTGTCTTTCAGAACAAAGAAACTTTTGGTAAACATGTTAAACTGGTGTTTTGTATCCATTTCACATACTATAGCAACTTGCAAATAACTAAAAGCCTCACTTACTAGTTTATCAATTTTCAAATGACGACTAAACCAATATTAAGGCCAGTAAAATATAAAAACTTAATAAACTAAGTAAAGATGACATGGTTTCGTATAATAAAAAATTACTTCAAAAATTTGCACAAAAAGAACAAAATCTGGGTATAAACCACTGTTAACATGAACAGAACGCATGTCACTGTTGACGTGCAATAATTTTGCAGTTAAAGTACATCAAAATCATTTGGTATTCGGGCATTTCTTACTGGTTTGCTCTGGATTTCTTACTAATTGATTATAAATTTTAGTATTAGTGTTAGTTTACAATCCATGTTTTGCACATTTGAATTCATTACCTAAATGATATCATTGTTTCATTGACTGAAATTACTAGTACCATAACAATGACACCAATAGGCAAGATGATAATATTAAAATTATATTAAACATTGTGCATATATATTTTGATATATTGGGAATTCGGAATATTGGGGATTAGGAATATATTGGGGATTAGGAATTCATTATCTAAATGATATCATTGTTTCATTGACTGAAATTACTAGTACCACAACAATGACACTAATAGGCAAGATGATAATATTAAAATTATATTGAACATTGTGCATATATATTTTGCAATGTAGTGTTTTTTACATATTTTTATTCTCTTAATTTAAAGTCATCATCTTAATCGTAATCATCGTCATTATCATCTAAATTTAATTATAAATGCTGTTAACTAGCTTCACTACGGTTCACATAAAACACAAGATGCATAAAATGTGACATTTTACATTGAAAATTTATTTACAAATGAATCGAGTAGAAGTGTTTTGACGGTACATGTACATAACATATACTTATTTACAATATAAAAGTAGATAAAAATTTCAAAATTATATGGGCACAGCGTCACAACACTATCTACTGCATACATTCAGTTTCTATGTGTGAAAACATGATTATAATAATTATGTACGCAAACAACACACTTCACACTTATTCCTGTACTCTTGAACACAAAACTGGCAAAGTTATTTGCCACTAAACAGTTTTCATTAAAATTCTTCACAGGTAAAACATGAGTAATAATTATGTAACAAATTAGGTATGCACGCCAAGCACATTACAGTAATACACAACTATAACAATCCTATTTTAGGCAAGGCACAATTATTCTACCTACACTACAATATTAGCTGCTCTATAGGAACACAACATTAAATTAACCAGGAATACTATGTAATTGTTTACATAACAAAATAGTCATCATAGACAGTCTCTGGACTAGAAAGTTAGTAAAATATAATAACTTTTATTTTTAATATTACTTTGCTTAGTTTTGTCAATCCTAGCTCTATGACAAACCACTAGCTGTTTCAGTGGAAGCTTTTCTATGAACATATCGTTATTGCTCTGAACTCCAGCTTAACACTTGCTCCGATTAGTTAACATTAACCGACAGGTGTGCAGAAACATAACATCAGCTATGTAACAAAACACATAATGCAACCTTCTATACAACTAAACAGAAAAAATGTGTCAAACTTAAAACATGTAAAATCACCGTAATTAACACAATATGATAAATACTTACGGGCAAAAATAGCCGGCCCAGCGCTTTGTAATTAATAAATTATACGATATAACAAAAACTAGAAAATGCAAATTTTGTACAAAACTTAATCTACCTACTTCACAAGAATCGTCACGCACAGTATTAAATAACTTTGTACATTATTAAAAAAGCATTAATAATTAATGCAAATACTGGTGCCAAAAACGTACCTTGCAGCACATCAATATAAATAACTAACAAAACAAGTAGCCAATCAGTATACAAAAAACACTATCAGCTAAACACATTGTGGGCAGTAAGTCAATGGCAAAATTACAAACATATGCGATAGATTCAAAGCTACTTAAGCACATACAATACAAGCAAACAATAGGCGGCAGTGTATAATGTTGCATTGTCAAATCATTCAATGAAATCACTACTTAAAATAATTATCAAATAGCACTTTTGTGCTTCAATACATTGCATTGTTTAGCAAATGATTTGATCAGTAATTGTTGGTAACTCACTCCACTGTTACATTGCAGCAAATGTAGATGGTAAATGTTTAAATAGGTGAAATCCGCACAAAAGACCAACTGTGGAACCACCTCAGTTCGACATACAAGAACGAGTGACATTTTGCTCCCGATCACCTTGAAACTACCTGCTCTGATACATTCTCAAATGCCCATTCGATATATTTGAGAAGACCAGAAGATGATCCCAACATCTCAGAAATTTCGATTTGGCTAGCTCATCGAGGAGCTTTAAGCATGCTCGCTATCGTGGATGCCACTACTGTGGCTGTCCAGGCTAACAGAATCACTGTCTTGACTTTGCGGACTGGAGTAGCTGGCCGCTTCTTGGAGTCTCATCAACATGTTCAACTATAACAAAATCGGAAATATATAAAAAAAACGCGAAAGCAGTAAGCTCATATATATAAAAATACGCAAAAGTGAAAATTGTCACAGTGATTTCAACTGTGTGGTGTGCAAATTATTGCCTGAGGTTCATGTACAATCATGGCTAAATTTCTGAAAGACTTAACAAGAGGACAAAAGTGAAGAAGTGCCAGATTCAAAGCTCAACCTTTCAATTTTGACTTTGATACCGATTCTTTAATTATAAATTATGTAAATAATATTCTACAAATGAAATAATGACATACAATTGATATTCCCATACAGTCCATGCCATGTTGGTGCAGTGTACCATTCAGTTTGTGGTTAAAATCCATCAACATTGAAGTTCTTTGAGAAAATTGACTAAACTAACATTGGACTAACATTCTGACTCACATGATAAAGACCTCCTTCCATCTGTTGAACATTAAGCTACATATTCATTAGCAAAACACGCATGCAAAACGGGAAGCAAAAGAAGTTAAAGCATGAATACCAGAGGGTCAGCTTCAACGTCACTCATGGTCCCCGGTGCAGTCTTGCTGGTCCCAACTCCTTGATTGGTTCCATCAAATCCTACATCCTCAGGCCGGAGTCTAAGCAAACTTGGCCAATCTGGGTCGTTGTTGATGTTCACCCATGGATACGATTTCCGAACCCATTCAGTAGGATCTTCCCATGGTGCACGTCGTCCATACAACTTGAAACAAAAAAATTTACGTATTAGAGTAACAATGATTATAAATGCAATACCACGCAAAAATCATTGTACACAAATTTCGCACTATAGTGATTGAAGTAAAGTGAAATTCCTGCAAAATTTGAATAAACATTTTTATATGGAAACAAACAGTGACCCCTGTTAACGAGGTGCCTACCTGCAGTCCTTCTTTCACTGCTTCAAGCAAATAGGGCACTATAGAGTAATTCCATAAATCAGTAAACCAAACTTGTGAGCCAGCGACATCCATTGGACACGAAAGAAACAATCGAGGTCCTATTAAAAAAATCATGCATTTAAAAAGCTAGGTAACATTAGCTGACATGGACGATATTTTCTATTAATACAGGAAATCACAATTACTAAAACTATAACTGCAACAGCTGTTAGTAACTGCGGGTTTGTTAAATAATTATTATTAACTGCAAGTTCATTTAGTCAATAATTCATCATTTTCAAATAATGACAATGTGTAACATCAAGTTCTGTATTTTTATAGGTACAGATGAAACTAACTGTATGTGTAGTTGAAATTTTTCTCACCGATGGTAACATCTGATGAACTATGTGTTTCTAGAAACTTGTTAAGATGTATCCAAACTTTAGGAAGCCAGGCAGCAATCTTCACCATTCCTTCATTTACAGAGTTTGAGCTTATCTCTACTTCCACCAGACGTCGCTGCAAGTAGCGACCAAGAAAACCCTTTACAGGCTCCATGTGATTGGCGCACAACACCCATCTGCAACAGCAAACAGCCCGATACGGTAAATGAAATGAAAATGCTTATTACAGTATGCGCTCTGTGCGTTTTGTGAAACAGGTTTTGCATATTCCATGTCGTAAAACTATGTAATTTAAAATATAGGATTCGTGTCAAGTTTCACACAAATGGATATGAGTTATAAAACCCTTTTCACTACCTTTCACAAGCATTAATGCCACGTGTAATAATGTGACATAGTTACATGAGAAGGTTTTAGTGTTTCCAACTACAAGCTTTAACGCATGTGGCTAAACAGTAATAAGCAATAACTCTATTAATAATAATTATTGAAAGCGACAACAAAAATAACAAATTGTTCTCATCAACAAAACAAACAATTTTGAGAGTGTAAAATTACAGTGATTAATTACCTTAAATAAAAATACATGAAAAAGTAAAATAAGAAGTTTCCAAATTTGTCTGTTATACTATAACAGCATAATTTTGTACTACAGTTTTGAAAAACAGTACTATCTGTCTTGTAATGTATAACTGGCATGTCTAGGCAGTTTACACAAAAACATTCATCAAATGATTAACTTTATTTGCTTGTTCAATTCACTTACATATTTCAGGCACATATAAACTTCTGGTGACCATAAAAAACTGCATATAAAACTTGGACCTCACCTAAAATTATGATGAAGCTGCAGATTAGTTGTTGAACATGTTGCCTGGTTCATTGTACCAATAATGTACGGGCAATTTTGATATTTGCAGTTGAGAAAGCCATTGAACACCTATAAATAGAAAATGAAAGCAATATAAAGGTACTATCAATTGAAAAGCATAATGTAAACAAATGAAAGCAAGCAGACTAAAGTTTAAACATAGCCAAGTGCACGTTATAGAAGTGATCGAGGCCTACCTCGCCCAAAGAGCCAACGTGGTGCAGATTGTCCAAAATAATCACACTTGGCAGGCCGGCATTCTCAGCTTCCTCACACTGGTCAGCAATACTGGACAAGTACTGGCGTAATTCTTTACTGGATTTATTGTCCACGCTAAATGTTGCTATGACGCCTTGCTTTAGAACTCGGCCAGACCTGTAATGTAGATATTATAGTTAAAGGCTAATTTATGTTCAACTTTAAAATTGGCACCATCTGCAGAAAAGAAGACAAACATTGCAGGAATAAGCTGTTTTAATCACCAAACTTAAGACTGAATGAGTCTCAACTCACAAATAGCCGCCATAATATCCATTCAGCTGCATATTGCCTGTGTAATATGAGCAACCAAAGTAAAGCAGGATCGATCAAATATTGCCTGATGTTTATCAACAGCAATTCAAAGTAAGCAAGGCAGTCTTGAATGGTAAGTCTGTCTTAAGTAAGCGAGACCAAAACAATATGATAACAGAGTCAATTAAGCAACTTGGAAACAAAAATAATTTGGCAATCTAAACTAGACAAAATACTGTTTTGGTTAGTCCAAAATCTGTCAATGTCCTAAACATACTTTAACACAAGAAACTCTGCAAGTTTCTGAGCAAGATAGCTTTTGCCGGTTCCGCTGGGTCCACATAAGATGATCCGTCTGTGCTCCATTAAGAGCGATATGTAACGCTGTACGATAGACTTAGGTATGAGTGTTTCGCATGCCAAAGCATCTACACACTGTTGCTCTGTTCCTGAAAAAGAAAGCATGTTCTTAATAAAATCGCTAGTTAGCTTACTTTTTAGAATTTTGTTGCATTCTCAATAAACATAGAACAAGCCATAATAGACAACCAGAAAAACTTGAGTTGGTGACTGACCTTTGAGTGTTATTTGTATTTGCATATTTTCTCCTACGAGATATCCACAGGGCAACAGCTCAGGCATATCTGTATCTCGACAACGACTCAC
This sequence comes from Tubiluchus corallicola, assembly GCA_030141605.1. Taxonomy (NCBI): domain Eukaryota; kingdom Metazoa; phylum Priapulida; class Priapulimorpha; order Priapulimorphida; family Tubiluchidae; genus Tubiluchus; species Tubiluchus corallicola. The sequence continues at coordinate 66,837 of JAQGDQ010000108.1, read as the reverse complement.
TTCACCTATATTGTAGCAATGTATGCTATCGGTGGTGAGGCCAAGATTAGCAACAGGATCGACCCTCAGCACATATTCCTAATGATAAACAAACATACGTTCACGACAACAGTAACTCCATTTACAACAAAATACAGCCATTCTTGAAACAAGTCTTGCAATGTTCCCTATTTTAATTTATACCCGTATTAAATCAAAAACCAAATCCAGTGGTAATTTCGAATGGTTGTACGACATGAAAAACCACAAAAATGATGTACACATCGAAATTTCATAGGCTCAGTCGCCTTAGTGGCATTTGATTGGCGATTGGACAAACATTAATAGAACTTGTTTTCACGTTGTTTTCACATGCAAGCAAACAGATGAGCATATTCGTCAACACTAGTGCAAACAATCAGAGGAACTGGCACAAATTTCAAAATGAAGTGGTCACCTTAATAAAATGTTTTTTAAATAGAATAATCATGAATTTGAGAAGGTTTTTACTTTTCTTACAACACAGTTAAGCTTAGCTTTTTTTAAATATACAACAAGATAGGTAAATACAGCAAAACAATAACTTTATATATACAAAATGTAAAATATATAGACAAAAAAATTAGTGTACCTTAAACAGTTTTCTAACAGCAACATCTAAAATGTCCCATTTTGTTTTGCCACTCACAAATATAGCACCAATCAATGACTCTGATTTAGACCCGCTCTTTTGCCACTCAGCAAAATTGCCTTGTGGAAAAAGACAGACGGAAACGGTTATTCTCCTTCCCTCCTTTTGCTCAGTGCTGCCACCATCACACAATAACATATCTACAATAAAAAAGAAACACATTAATTCTGTTAAGCGAAACATTGTTCACTTAAATAATTATTTATACCAATACATCAATGCAATAATTACATTTAACTTGATAATATTCCACTTTTAAAGAGTTAACAATAGTTACCTAAACTACCACCATGGTTTGACCCAACATCAGACAAACTAAGCGGATGATCAGTCGAATCAGCACTGCTGCGTTTGCCAAGAGACACCTGTGAGCCGGACATGGAACTAGGTCTACTAGATGTTTTTACTAGCTCTTCGTTCTGAGACCGTAAAGATTTCATCTCCTCCTAAATAAAAAATTTTTTTTCCTCAACTTGCATTTTAATAAAATAAACTGGAATTGCGAAATTAAATAAAATCTCATTTATTTGAAAAGCAGCAGTAGAAAAAATGCATATTCATATAAAATACATGAAATACACAAAATACATGAAGGCTTGGCTGTAATTATTTTAACGAAAGTGCGAGAAACATTGAACAAGTATCAGTCTTTTGAACCAGCTCAAATGCCTTCACAGTAATATTAATTATTTTATTTGTTTGTAAATTTAGTAGTTTGTTTAGCCCAGAATATACGATTTTCTTGGAATTGGTTACTCTGTTGTTTCTGAAAAGTAGGTATCACCAGAAATGCAAGTGCAAACAAGTGCGTTCGATGGTTCACAGTATGGAACTAATTCGTGACAGCAAGCTATCTTGCAGTAAATTTGTAATCTTGTTTTTGGCAATATATTTCAATCCAAGTGTAAATGTACAATCTAACTGATAACTTACTCTCATCTTGTGAACTTGCTCGCGGAGCTGCTCTAACTGGTGGGCCGATGAAAGTGCTTCTAGACGGATGTCTGTCAACTTCATTTCTTTATCCCGTAACTGCTTCTTCAGATCTCGAACATCTTCACCATCATTTGGATCAAACAAACTGAACGAAGAAAATACAACATAGTAGTTAAATACAAAATTAAGATAGATAATACAAGAATGTACAAATGTTTATTAAATAAATATTAACAAAACAAAACTTACGCAGAAGATGACTGAGACAGCTTAAGTGTTTTGTCACTGCTGAGCAATGGAGAATTTGGAACGGAGCGGTTACTAGAAATGCTGTGGGTGTCGCCTTCAACGTCGGAAGAAGAACCATTTCGTGTCTTGCTTTTACTTCTACTTCTGCTGACGACTTTGTTAAATGAACTCCGTAACTGAAATTAAATTAGTGCATTGTAAGATTACCTTCAAACGAAAGCTAATTTTGATGCAAATTGTTTGCAGAATTCATCAAGATTCATAAGGACCGTACTGAAAAGACTAAAACTTTAAGAAATAAAATTTAATTCCCAAATTTGCGATACTACATAAAGTTAAAATTTTTAGCTGTTTATTAAAAATCCCTAGTGCTGCTAATGAAAAACTCACCCAGTTCTTCTTCTTTTTCGACTTATTACTATCTGATTCTGACTGATGGCTGCTGTTACTACAAGCACTAGAAATACTGTGAACACTGTCCACTGACCGTTGCCTGCTCATCCTCCCTTCTGACATGCCTACACAACATAAATAAATTACATTGCAACAAAGCTTATGAGATTAATTCAGTAGCAGTCAAATAAAACCTGTCAGCAAAAATGCGAAATATAAATCACATTTTGTGAAGCAAAACAGCAAACAGAATGGAAATATTTTCAGAATTAAAACAAAATTACAAATCTCGAACAGTTTTGGTGCATGGAAGGGGATCAATACAAGAAGTGCAAACGTGTATACTTACAGTCAGGATTAGTACTTCTTCGAGAAAAATCTTCACCTCCTGACGAGTTGGAATTGCGCTTCAGCTCTTCGATAGTGCGCCGTAGTTTGTTCAATTCACAGTCCTATGTAATAAAAAGAAAATTAATTTCTGTAAGTATGATTCCGACATTTCACAAGCAAAACCCCAAAATCTAAAAAAAAAAATTATATTTCTTTTTGTTAGTTTAAACATATTTATTTTACAACCTTTGGACATTCTACACTGCTATGAAACTGACCTCTGGTTACAAAAATGATACAAATACAAAGCATGAAAGACCAAGTGTACAATTTGTACTAAAAAGACAGTAATAAAAAGTTAAAAAACAGTTAAAAAAGGCAGTAAAAAAAGACACATTTCTTTTTGTTGTGCAACTTATTGCAAGAAACTTTGTAAGTGCAGAGGCATTTTCTAACCTTGCAAATTATTATTTGACTTTTTTCTTAGCTGACCAATTTTGCTGAGCACGCAGAGCTTCTATTATTTGCATATCATTTAGGCAGCTTAGCCGGGAACAAGAAAGTCACAGTTTGAATGTTTCTGTTCTCTTGGCATCAAAATGCCACAAATGTTTTCAAAACATTTTCAAAATAAGCTCAGGATTCAACCACACTAATGAAACATGTGAAGAGAAGGGATGCTCAAACATTCCACACCCCTCCTCCCCAAATAGCCTGGGGGTTAGAACTCTGCTTTATGCAGGACAGAACACAAGATTATACAAACCATGCAAGCCCACAGGAACTCATCAAACATATTAGCCCATACAAATAAGCAAAATATACTTATATGTTTTTCTAAAAACTCCTAAGGAAAATCTAAAGAAGCTCCCAGATTACATTGAGGCAATAGCACAAAATCAAAGTTTTGAAACCATCTTAAAATAGATTTGGATGCACGCACTTTTTGTGATTACTGTAAAATCGTGTTTCTACACGACAGAAAACAATTTGCTGACAGTAAGAGACGCATGTAGCTGCAGAATATATGTTTTTAATGGTAAAAGGTGAGAAAAACGTAAATCCCAACTATCACACATACACACGGAAAGTACTAAATGTAATATAAAATCTATTATTCAGGCAGAGATACACAGGATTGGCGTTGCTATTGGTAATTGCAAACAATTATGCCAGAAGGCAGAAAAACAAAAGTAGTTAGAAGATATGACAATTTCACAAAGGAAAAATAGTAACATTACCTTTATCTCTGCAGTCATTGTCAGTTGTTGTAATCGTGTGGTCATATTGGATAAGCTCTGTTCAAATGCTGATACAACGTGACCCTGAAATAAAAAAAAACATTGAAATAGTAAAACAAGCCCAGTAAAATTCAGATTGCCCTAAAAACGCCTGCACTAAGTAAATCTTAAGTCGAAAACTGTGCCTCAGAGTAAAAACATCCTTAGACAAATAACATTACGTTTCCTACGTAAAAAATATTAGGGGTTAACATGAATTAATGGCAAGGTGCAGGCATGTGATTATCTAATTAATCAACTACAATTTCATCTGTGCCACCATGAATTAACTTTCGTTAAATAAACTTTCCAGGCGTCCTGTGTGAAGTGACACTACTGTTATACGAATGCTCATTCGTTAACAAACCTCAGCGGCTTGAGGGAAACTGGTCTACGAGTCTTAGTAACCAACATAAAAATTGCAGGTCAAAAAAATTAAACACTGTGGATGACTTGAACCCAGTATAGACTCAAACGAATGGAAAGGGTTAGCGCCTTCACAAACAAAGACTAGTGTCAGGCGTAATCTTGACTAACGTGGTAGGCGACTTTCTGGTTTAAAATTAGAGCCTTTCGTAATTAAATTAAAATAGAGATTAAACGTGTGCATAACATAAAAACACCAAAATATAAGTCGGGTAAAGTAATCATATTACTAACATAGTTTTAAATTACACTATAAAATTTTTCATCATCATAAAAGGTTAAAAAACCAGAATACAAATTCGGGTAAAGCAGCCAGATTACTAACATAGCTTTAAACTATAAAAATTTTCGTCATCACAAAAAGTTTTATTGCGTAAGATAAATCAAGTAAAACGTGCAGGCACAGTGGCTGTATTATAGCAATGCGGTGGGTAAGAGATTTAACTTTTAATCCAGGGCGGATTAACTCTTTACCGTTAAACAGGAAGCGCGGGAAAAACAATCCCGATATCCCGCACATTTTGCTCGCATGCACGTTTATTATCCTAGTAGATTTGTTTGCTTTTCCTGAGTTATTTGTGTTAGTAGTGAACCATCCCTATCAGTTAGGAAAACCCACAGAAAGCGCGCCAACAAGACAAATGATCAATTGAATGCCAAGTTCAAATGATCATTAATCAACAGTTATTAAGCACCTGGCAGCTGAGTATTTTAAAAATGCCTTTTGCGATCATTTTTAGCTTACTTGACACGTAGAAGACACGCGTACTAGTCGGATGAAATCACAGTTTGTAGACAAATTGTGTCAAAACATTAATCATGGCAATGTTCAACTACATTATTTTCAAACTTCGCGGCCATTTTAGGGAAGTAAATTTTTGGCGCTCAGCGGTTTATTTAAACACCAGGAAAATTAGTCGTCTCCTATGTAAACAATTTATTTTTGCATGCGCACTTACCATGCAAATCTTCTCCCAATTATTATACTCCATACTCCTATCGCTAATAGAAGAACCAAATCTATCCCAACTTGCATTCATCACTGCAGCTCACACAATGTGATGCATTTATGCTAAAGCTTCTCGCTTGTTTTACTCCCAAAATCCCAGCGTAAACCTAGTTCTGCACTTTGACACTAGATGCAAGCTCCTCAACGCTCAAGACGGCAGATGTTGCGAATGTCCTTATGTCCAAATGCGTTCTAAACCAAGTCACAGACGCAGGAATGTAAACAACAGTGAACAGACATCCATTGTAACGAAGCTCGAAGCTGGAGCAAACATGCGATTCATCTATTCGCCTGGAGAGGGGGTTTTCAGCAATCGTTGCGTCCTAGTTTAGTCCCTTAGAGGGAAAACCTGCCACTGAGGCTTAGAGAAAATTATGAAAATATCGATGATGTTTTATTTCGGAAATCTCTTCCCTCCCATTAGCAATAATCCTTGGTTTTCCTACATGCTAATAATTCGTTTACCTCTCAGTTTAGAACACCAACTTACTTCGCATTGATTTTCACTTTCTAGGGCACATATTTTTCGCAACCCAGCTGCAGCTTTTCTTAGGAACAAAGGACTCTTCTTATACTACCATAAAAGACGAAGATAATTACACAAGCTAAGAAATTTCTACTCGAAGGTTCTACATAAAATGAAAGTAAGGAAAAGCCAGTTAGCTAATGACCATGAACTTATGATGTATTAAAAGGCATCTTAAGAGCGCAAATGTAAGAAGAGTAAAACGAAAACAGCTTTACAGACTGTTTTTCTTTAATATCATACATCAGTTGCAAAATTTAGACAAAACACGAAGTTTCATAAATCACTTTTTGATTTTCAACTTTTCACAATAACTTCAAATACGAAAATTGCGAGCAACCTTTGTTCCAGAAACAAAATACTTCAACAGTAACTGCAAGAAACTTGTGAAACAAAAATACGGCAAAAGTAACTGACAATCTTCAAATCACGATTGAAGATTTTAAAGTTTAACCGACAGTGCATAACCATAACCGCACGTTGTTCAGAACGGAATGACAACATTAACTCAAGCTACTAGTTTTATAGTGCTACGAACAAAGTATCAAGTTGTAACTAATCATTAAACTCTGCTTAGCATTTTCTCCACTTCACGCATCAGAGTATTTAATTTGATAATCACACATGTGATGCAGATACACTGACTGACCAATTCAAGTTCACACGTTTTGCGAAATGCGCGTCACTTCACAGACTGATGGACGGCACCATTCACTTTCTTCAAATTAACTTGGCCATTTTGCTTTTCTTGCATCACCCCGGGCAACAGGTACAAAAACGCGAGTTTAATAGTTTTCTTGGACAATGCTTTCAAGGTGGGACCCACAGTTAAAATTCAATCAGCTCGTCGCTAAAATATGAGTCACGTCAAACGCTTTTATGAAACAAACTGAACGAGCTTTAACTCGGGTTTTAATGTGTTACTGGTGGCTTTGCCACAAATCACATCAATTAAGACTAAACAGTGATCGAAAATCAAGTTTCTAGTTCGACTTTAAACAGTAAACATGTCGAGGAAAGGCATTGAAAAACTAAAATTCCGGCAGGAATGTAGGGCAGACAACGAATCATTAACGCTTCTTTAAGGTCGTTAATTATGTGGCACAGGTAAATGGACTGAAGTTGATCAGTTTTGACAGTATAACTGCGATACGCGAAACGCTTTCAATGTTGTCATTCAATATTGAAAAAAATGCGATTAATGCAGAATTTGTTAATCTTCTAGACGCCCTTACTCGTGTAGCGACACAAACAAGGAAGTAATTCGCAAAACAACAACAAAAACAACAACAACAGAAACAAAGTCACAACCAAAAATTACGAAGTTTTATCACTGTCATTGAACATTCTGATCACCGTTTGGCACGAAAATATGTCGGTCATCGGTCTGTAAATGCTCCGCAGTCATGCAGCAATTACCCAAAAACTGCAAATGTAAATGGCATCATGTGATGGGTAAACATACGGCGTGTGCATCAGAAGCCCACCAGAATGCTTCATGGCGCAGACAGTTTTATGAGAATGTGAGCAGTTAAGATACGTCGACTGTGACCAAAGTAGTTAAAATGAAAATCAACGTTATTGACCTAGCGGTATCTCAACTCTAATAAAGTTCCGCTGTCAAAGCAGTAGTTGTGTGCATGCGTGTGAGGGTGTGCAATGTGCATGCGTGTGTGTAAATAATCTTCCGAATGACCATGACGCAACAGATACATAATCCTAACTACTAATAGCTAGATTTAATTCCTCAAAGCATTAATACCACTATATATATATCAACTGTTTTGAAAGTTTCTCATTATTTTAATCAATTATTAAAACAACAGTTACAATAGTCAACAGAAATTACTCAAATGGCATTTTTTTTACCGAGCCTGCGATACTTGGTATGAAATTTGGCTTCATAAGTCTATTGCAACGATTTTAATTTACACCTACTTAATGCTCTTTCTGTAGTCATGCAGCGATTTTACACTCTGTCTAAGAGTCAGAATGCACAATATGCAGAAGAAATCGGCCCCAAAACCTCAACTGTGCACTAAAAAACTTCAACTACTGGGTGTAAGAGCTTTTTATACTACAATATGAACGTCGTCGTTTACCAAAAGATTAACAATCGAAAAACAAATTAGTGAGCGACTTCTGAAACACCCTGTCAGTGAACTTATTTTGAAACTGATTTTTAAACTACATCTGACAAGCATCTCGCAACTTTTAAAGAAGTTTGTAGTACTCAACAGTCTTAACGGACGAACCACTTACAGATGCATATCTACTGTTTAAACGCATTTTTAAACACTGGCGCATCCCCTTGGGAATTTTAAGCACTCCCGTAGATCCTATCAGACGCAATTTAAAGAGCTTAGCTAGTACACGAAAAAGTTGTCTGGAAATTTTATATAGTTTAGTTACATGCTGGCGGGTGACAGTGGAGATGAACATCTAATGCAAACCGAATCCTGAAGTGAAATGCTTGTAAAAAAGACAAGTATGGCGCATATAAATCAAAACAATGTTAAGCCTTGTATTCCCAAACAAAAAATGCTCTACAGACTAGAATTTTAAGAGGTGAAACGAAAACTTTAAAAGTACTCTCCCCTTAAAATGATGGAATATAAAGATAACGTCAAATCAGCGACGCTTATGGGAGCTTACAATGCAACACACACATTTCAAACCATTAGAGACACTTTCATGCTGGGATAAGGCGTTTAAATTCCTTGGTCGTCAAGATTAAGGTTATCAACGACATTCAAACTTGTTAAAAGTGGGGGAATCTGCAATAAAATGGAAAGTCAGCCCACTTACTGAGAATTACAAAGTCAAGACCACACAAATGACCTTGTACACACCTTTGCCATCCACGTTTTCACTTTTTGGCTAGGAAGTCACGATAAAAATCTCTTTTTGAATCTCAGGTGTGAGGTAACTCGAAGATCACGCAGGTAGCTAAATCCATTAGGCGGTTACCCTTGACACGTAAAATAATCCCAGCTTCATAATCCGCGCAAACAGTCGAAAATGTCTCCAAACAAATGGGGGTTTAAAATGTTCGCCAAAAACAAGAAACTTGAAGAAAGCATTTATGATCATTCTGAGCAAAACAAGAAAGCTGGCATCGCCTTTAAGTAATCTTCATCTTCAAATTGTACTAATATCGAGAACATTTCACGTATCTTGATTCTATTGAATGCTTTAAACGCAGAAAAACACGCTTTATTTGGACAGGCTTGTTTACAAATAATCAAATCTTTCTACGCCATCCTGGGTCCACCCATTTTCAAAAAGAAATCTCAACAATAGAAAATGTTGTTAACTCCATGTTGAAGCTAGCGATGAAGTTGCGCAAAATTAGAATTACTACTTCTGAACGCTGGTAGACTGGACACACAAACAACTAATTATCCAACTAAAGTTTGTTGCGAAACAATTAGAACGCGCATTGAGAATGTGAAAAAATGCTGCAAATTGTTTGACAAAAATCGTATGGCACGAATACAGTGACAAAAGCTGTACAGAGGCGAACAAGAGGTTTTGCTGTTAATATAACCAGTAGAGGCATCTAACATTTTTTATCTGCAAAAGATATTTTCACATTATTATAGCCACTGGCTTGTAAACTTGAAATATATTCCCCTGGGACTATAAAAACCAATTCCTCTCATCCGGATCAAGAATTTATGCAAGCGCATCTGGACGGCGAGTCGTATTATCTCGACAGTTTACGCAAAGAGGTAGTTAGTCGATGTGTCTATTACACAAAAACCTCATAAAAATACTGAAGTAGTCGAAAATGCGGGGGTATTTGCAAGTGCGCCACGTGTTACGGACGCCTCGGGTCCTTGACATGCAGACCACCCAAACACAAATTTTACGCGTGCACACAATATGCACGCGCATTCATTCACGCATATAGGCGCGTATATGCAGCTGTCTTTTGATTTAGGATCTTACTTGCGCATGACGGAATGGTTAAATGAAAAACTGTGCTCGTTTTGTTGCTTAGCAAAGCATGAATAAAATCACAGTTTTGTTTTTCCTAAATCTGTAGCACAAGCTACAGCTGATACGTGAATCGAAGTGAAAGCAATACTACATTCATTGATCTCTATAATTGTGAAGATTCAAGTTTTAATCCTTAGCAAAAAGTAGTCAATCTTGAATGCTCCATGTATTAACTTTGACAAAATTAATTTCTAAACTTTACACTAAGAATTAAATCCTTCTAGCAGCAATTTACTGAATCAACTGAAATGTCCCCTCGTAGCAGATTACGACACATCAACTAGATATTAACTACAGCTTCAATTGCAAATTCTGCTGAAGTCGCCCTCTCTATTGCTTAGCATGATTAATGTAGTTCAACTTCAATAAAAACGTGTGAGCAAAAAATGGTGCAGCCCGGTAAAATTAATACATTTATGTGTCGTCCAAAATTATGGGCGCGTGTATGCGTGAGCGCGCATGTGTAATGGATTCAGACTAAAACTAAGAATGCACTCGTATTTGATGGTTTCGTGCACATGTTTTCATGCATAAATACTACGTGTATTTGTACAAGTAGGCAAAGAGTAATATAATAACAAACATCAAGAAGGGAAGTGACATCAAGGCATGGGGGAATAAATACACTCTCCTTCGTCCATCTGTTTTTTACAGTTCAGAGACGCTCTTAAGAAAAGTAGGAACAGTAGGAACAGTGAACTCTTTTTTGTGTGAATCATACATGCGTTTACAGGGTCACGTACGCCATCAAGGTGCGTCACGGTGTCTTATTTGAAGATTCAGAACTATGTCACGTCAGCATCATACATTGGATAAAGAAAAACGAATGTTAAAAACATCTCAATCCAGCAGATATTGTCTGCAATTCTTATGTCTTTTTTCATAACGTCTATGCGCCCTATTACTGATGCTGATACTTGACAAAACTTCATGCTATCAAGTTTATTCCACAAAAACTATTGCAGGCTAACGTACTTAATTATTTTGATTTAATTTTATAGATTACATATAATAAACTCAGCCTCAATTTTCTGTGATGTTTTTTGAAAAAGGCATTACACGTGCAGGTGTCCGCGTACGTTAGATAAACGCCAACCATTGCTTTTCAAATTTCAGTAGGAACAGTGAACTCTTTTTTGTGTGAATCATACACGCGTTTACAGGGTCACGTAGGCCATCAAGGTGCGTCACGGTGTCTTATTTGAACATTCAGAACTATGTCACGTCAGCATCATACATTGGATATTGCACTGTTCAGCATACACTATATTGTGGTTATACAAATGCCAGTTCAATACCGGGAGAAATTCGTTTCTGTTTTTTTACTATAAAAGCTCTTAAACTTACAGTAAATACACCATGCAACCGCAATGGAGAAAGTAGTGTTATTACTACTCCGATCAACAAAACTGATGACGTCATTGTATTTGATGTGAAAGGGTATTCCGTACTGGAAATACGAAATGATTCAGAGTTTTATGCATAGACTAGGCGATTACAAAAAAAAACCCGTTCAAATATTTGCCAACAATGACACTGTTTACCCAACAAAATAAATAACCTTCAACGTACGCAGGTAAAGAGTTACGTGACACAGTTCGTGTGCAGTTTATGTAGTTAAAAATCGTTGCTTTTTAATGACTGCATGATAACGAGGCATTAAAGACGTGCGCATTCAATTCTGCCAAAAAGCAACGCCTACCTAAATAAATGTAAAAAAATATACAATGTAAATAATGTAAATGAATGTACAACGCTTACCTAAGTAAATAAGGAATTTTAGGGATATGCACTAACATTAAATCTGCTAGCTTTATCAGCTCTTTTAGAGAGCACCTGTCCCTGTCAGCTTGTACATTATACTGTTTTCGTAACTATCAAAAATGGGCTCCATCTATCAAAACGTACTTTTTCCTTAAACGGGTCATATGTGTACACGTCCTCTTTTCAGTGTATGGTGGAACTGGAACAGCCATTTTTGGAAACTGATACCTCTAGCCCATTATAGAGCAAGGTCGAAAGGATACTCGAGTATTCCCGTTTGGTGTACATAATGTCGTGAACACCTTCAATACCGAAAGCAGGAATTGTTAGCAATTCAAAAACTGTAGGATATATTTATTCACTAGGCATTACGTGCTCTTTTATAGTCTCAACGTTTATAATAACTACATGTCAGTTATTTTATGGCATAACAGTTCACAAAGTTTATCTATTTTAGGTGTAGTTTAATAATCAGTTTAAGAGGTATTTTATTGAAACCCTACGTACGTTTATAGGGTCTGCTATGTTTTTGTCGGTTAGATTTTAGTATGCAACACACGTTATGAACTTTATTTTGCACGTTTCACAAAGTCATACAGTGACACGTAAAGGACAATGAAATAATGCAGATTAAACAAATATTTGTATTTTCTGAGTTGTTTTAACACTAAATTCATCACAAAAACACACTGCTTGAACAAAGATAGTCCAAAAATCCAACTCCTTTATCAGTTAATGTTGTTTTTTGTCACGAGTTTATGAGATTGACCTTGATACACTGTTGAGGAACTACCATCAATTTGATGATCGTTTTTCTAGGAGTATTACACATATATTGTACAGCAAAATGTTGCGTGTTCTCAAAATGCCAAATTAAGCAGATCTGTGTTTTTCGAAACACTTCTCACATTAAACTATAGTCCTCTGTCTAATATAACGTCTGGCCGCATAACCAAGAAAAAGAAAACAAGCTTAAATTTGTGAGACATGTCAAACCACAAAGGTTCTTGTGAGTAAACTTTGCCTGCACTACTGCATGTTGAGTTTCAATGGAATAATCTATCAACCAATTAATGTTTAATTGTATGTATGATATTACTATGACTTTGATTATGTTATTAATTATATTATAGCTACCTCAAATGGATTTGGGCAAGAACGATGCTTTAGCTTGGCCAACTCCTTTGGGTCTTTGCATGTAGGTGTTGTTGGTTCCGAACCATATACCGTAAGCTCCGATATGGGTTCCATTGGCAATAGCGCCATACTTCGCCCGTTGAAATATCCATTTGTGGTACAACGAGATATTGTTCCATATCCATTACTAAGCCACGAGGAACCCGAACTACTGTTTGAATTAGTGCTTGAAATACCATTACCATAGTAACCGTTGTTGCTGGATGTAGAAGAACCATTGTTGCTCGAAAGACCATTGCTTACAGAAGAACCGTTACTACTCAAACTTGACAAGCTGCCACTGGGGCTGGAAGTTCTGTCATTAGAAATTCCGTTGTTATACTGTGAACACTTGCCAAGAGATGCATTGTTGAACGGATCATTGTTACTGAACGTGTTAATGACGCACAAATCGTTGTTGTAAACTGAACCATTGCGTTTGTTTAGCGACCCGTAATTGCTTGTGGCTTTATTTACATTGTTGTTCAGCACAGGGCCGTTATTTAGCAAACCATTGCACGCTCCACGATTACTGTGCTTTTCACACGATTTCTCTGCATTGTGCACAACAACCGACACACTTTTTACAGATTTAGTATCACTATTGTGCACAACAGTTGGGACACTATTATAGTTGTAATACGTTTCTTCTCCAGAGGGAAGTTTTTGGTTATTCTTGAGGTCCCAATTCAGCCAAAAACTCATGATTGATCAATTAAACTGGGTGTTACTACTTACGCACCCACAGTCGACAGCTATAAAGTAAAGAATGTATAAAACGCATTTAACGAACCATTACCTCGTAAAGTGATTTATCATGAACTAAATCACACGCATCAAACCAACTGGTTTACCAGTTTCACTTCAAGCACACATAACACCGTTCACGTATGACTCAACGCGCAGTTCTAATTTACCCTACTAAAGGAGTTCCTATTTTTACTCACATCCAAGTTGCATACACATTTAGCAAGTCAGCAAACACAACTGGAGTGTTTAGTGAGCTATATAATGCTGATTACTCACACTAGAACTCACACCTGTGAAATCCCACGCCGACCGCAATCACTACGTCATCGCAATAGGATCAAATGCACCGTCACACGACGGGTAGTTAACACAACCGTACAGTTCATATACACAGGGTCTACACTAGCAACAGCGACACTAAACTGCACTTCTTCAAACTCTGTCCCTCTTCACCTCTGCCACTTCTATTCATCACAGTAAAAAGTAGAATCGAATGATCGTAAGTACGCAGGCCTCCATGTGCATGTACGGATATTATATTACACTATTTAACCAGCACCAATTAACATTAAGACATAAACATCGTTTTCCTGATGTCAAGCTTCCAATAATGCATCCACTCACTTTTACCAAAAACAGCTGAAGCACAGCAGCCACACAAGACATCAAGTTTACTGACGTCACACAGAACTCAAAGGAAAATAGCCAAGTGACAAAAATCGCTGAGATCACAACATCTTGCAGCCAGTCGCAAAAAACAAACAAAATAATTGAAAAATTATGGCGAAAAAGATGACCGCAGATGTGCTGGCCGCGAGGGGCACGGCGTGTATTACCTAAACAGTCAACAATTGCCTTGATTGCGGATCCTCGCCTGAAAATCATCAAAAACAGATGATCTGCATGATTCTATAGCAAGTCTACACTGTCAACGACACTACCAAGATAAAGAAGGGGGGGGGGGAATTGCTGAAAAGAAACACCAGATTCCATCCACGTATAAAACTCACGGTGAAAAGAAGCTCGCCCTCGAATAGCATGATACATGATCTTTTCCTACAAATATTTTCAATAGTTGTGATGTTTTAACATAAAGGAAGCCAACACCCGGAACAGACCGGCGGCTCTGGTTTTTGTCTCGCAATTTCATACGTTTGGTGTAAAGAGGCACAGATGATTTTCATCCCAGTAAAACGTGCGGGCTAATTTGAACCCGAGGAATTCTAGGAGGAAGAAAAATGCAACAGCTGTTGATATCCTTTTCAGCACTGGGAAGACTTTGCCTGTAGAAAGACTTACGATGCAAAGGATTCAATTCTTTAATGATTGAAAAAATGTAAGAAACAGCACGAACGAGTCAATAACTAATCTGTATAACTTAAAATGAACCACTCGAGTCAAAATGAACTACAACATTATCCTATCAAGTAACAGTTTTTGTTGCCTAAAAGAGTTTATCATTGCCTGTTCAGGGTGATTTTTCTGACAAGTAGCTAGTATAATTTTTGTAGGGCTCATCAATTACTACCGGCAAACTGATATTAGCGCCACCTGTGTGGCGTTGTGAAAGAACATTAGTTTCAATGGTAGTTCTGCATTCTTTTTAACAATCTGTAATGGAAATGCCGAGATGATATTGTGAATTAGCGAAATACCAGTCAATCATACAAGTTCACTCAGTCTGTACAAGAAGAAAATAAGAGACAAACTTTATCCTTCGAGTCATATCTAAGTCACGAACAGTGCCCGATGGTAACGAATTTCTTATTCCGTCTCCTAACAATTTCCATCCACCTACAACTACGGCTATTTGCGCTTGTATCGCTTTCCGTAAGCAGAACAACAATAACCAGTTCAAACTCATATAGCACCGAGAGCAGACAGACTAGAACATTCACACGAAATTAAAAACCACAAATCTCTGCGGACATGGATGTTGAAATCAAACAGAATTCGTTTTCAGTGTTGTTTGCAGTTCTTCTCCTGGCTGAAACGGGTACCACGCGAACGACTTGCACATTATACGCACATGCGTATATGGCATTTTTGGCTTTAGCCATCTACAACATTGATTTACAGTAATGTAGGCAATTCTCGTTTTTTTCTTGTTTTAAAAGTCAGTAGATCATCGGTATACTTATTGAATTTTTTAATAGCTTCAAATGATACAGTCTTTTTTGACACGAAGCCAAGCCTGAGCTGCCACATTCTGAACTATGAAACTATTCTGAATTATTCTGAATTAAGGAAACTGCTAAATGCTATTCGTCTCAAGTACATAAGAGGGTAACGCGGCTCACGTTAGCGGAACTGTAACTGCAAAACTATGCAACTACAAAACTACTAGGCAGGTAATAGAATTAAACTTTAAGCTAATAGCAAACAAAAAGTGCGTGTACCATATACTTTTCCTCTAAATAAAAAATCATTTACGTATAAAAGTCATATGGGTCAGATAGCTATACGCGTGCAATCAGAATGTCCAAGGATTGCAAGGAGGTAATCATGCAAGTTAGGCAAATAAAAGTCAAACACATTTTGAGATCAACAATGATGATATCTGACTTGACCTCGCATTAATAACAATAGAAAAAATTGCCATTAACAAGAGAAAGAGATATCCAAAACGATACGCAGTCTGGAAACCTGTGTAATATTTAACATGTTTTCGTGTATTAAATTGAACCAGAAGACGGCTTCATGGAATATAGGACACAGTATATTACCAAATCTCACAAGACCTTAACCACGCATTTCCATACACCAGAGAGGTTAATCTTGAAGCGTGGGCATATGGCTGGTACATATTATGGTTAGACACATGAAATATATATCCAGTCTGAGTGAATAAGAATCGTGAAATATAAACATTATGTACGAATATCATTTCCTCGTTGCAAAGACAGTTTGAAAATCGAGAACCACTTGACTAAACAACTATTAATGCTATTCCTGGAATCCTGGTCACTGCAATACTGCCAGTATTTACACTGATGTCCACGTACACACGTTGTTATTGTTTACACACTACTGTAAATAAACAACTAATCAATTTACCTGTACGGCACGAATATCCATTCAACTGAAGTTAGAGTAAAATGGAACCTTGAACTTATCAATATGAATGATCGTTCAACTTAATTCAAATCTCAAAAGACACGAAATGGTAATATATGCTTTTTACCAAAATGAAATGCTTTTTATAAATGTGGAAAGGTGGGCCAAAGTACTGGTAACAGATGACCATATAACAGTACGTATAATAAGGAAAATGATTATGTATATAGAAAAGAAGTCTTGGGTGCGTTGTAAATTAAGATGTCAAAAGGTCCATTAACAGCCACCCCCTAAACTGACATTAGTGACTCGACTCCATGCTGTTCAAGACAGACGAGTTATTATGAGCCGGGAGTGACAGACATCCTAACATTACGTAACAGCTGTAGTTTTGTATATCTGACGTTACCCAGTCAGTAGTCATATATTCTCAACAGTAGCCGTTACCGTTATCAGTCGCTGATGCAACCAAATCATTCTCTGCAGCAGATCTGTGCACTGATCGCATGTAATGAGCTATAATCAGCGTCCTAGAATTATGTTTAGACTCGTTTTGATATTTCTTGTTGAGTAACGCAAACTGTTTTCCTTCAATACCACAAGTCTCAATTAGCCGTTAAAATCATAGAGAATTTAATTGCAAGGACACATATGAAGACAGCACAGCGTAATGTTTTGGACCTATTTTTTTCTAAAGATCGTCTGACAATATGTACAATTGTTTTTTAAAATAGAAAAGACGAAAAAACTCGTAAGCATAAGTGTTACTTAGCTAATTGAATAATACTTAACTAAGCTTTTGTTATGTTATAAAACCAAAGACCTTTCAGTGGCCACGCATCTAAACAATGTAAGCATATGCAAGAATCGCACAATATTCAATTGCGGTTTACAAGCCTTACTCTAACAAGCACTAGCTTACATTCCAGTCGCCAACAAGTCGACACCTGAGTCAAATCCGACAAAAAACATGACTTCGTCCGGCGCACACGCGGGCAAATATTTTGGAATCAGATGCCAACGAAAAGCTGGCTTTGGACATCGGACGACCGAGTCATGGTTAGAATAATATTTACCAACAGTCGGCTGCAGAGACGGGAGAACAGCAATTGCTTCGCACCTTCAAACGTAAGAAAAACACACATGTTAACTCAGAAACAGTGATTGGCTCTTTCTGTAGTAGATATAGGCTTTTGCTGCAGGCATAAAATCCAACAATTTATCACGTAGAATATGTGCACTGACAATACTTGCGGCCCTCCAATAATGCAACTATTAAAATATTATTAATGCATTATTATGACAATAATGATGATGATGATGATGATGATGATGATGATAATAATAACAACAATAATAATAATCTGTATCACAATACTCTCAAGCCTTAGTTACCCATTGTTAAATCAATTTTTACACGAGGGATTGAGCTTTTCTAAAAGTATTGCTGATGTCTTCGCTTTCAAATTATGTAAATGCTGAAAACGACACCAGATGGATTGCGTTTTTTGGCACGTTGGTCGTAGATCAAATGAAATGTTTACAGAGACTCTGGAAGATTAAAGGAGGTGATAAAACTGATTCTAAGGAAAACAGTGTTCGTGCTGTGAACTTGCAACTGGCACACATTCCCAACAGCAATGAACGACCCAATTTTTACAAACTTCACAGTGAACATCATCCCATGTCAGTACTAACACGACAGCGACAGCGACTGCATCTGAATGGAATATCGACCTACCCAAAACAAAGAGCGTGTAACTTCATATTCGAAAAATACCGGCATTCCAGAAAACTAATAAGAAAGAATTTAGCTGCGCAATGCCGCCCAAGGGTATAACCACCAGGACTTGTAAAACACACCCTCTCAGAAAAAGAGAGAATAACTCTCAGTCTCCCATAACAGTGAATTAGCATACACGCTTAGTAATGCGAAAAATTACAGAGCGGTTTAACGTCTTAGTTTATGGGTTTTTAACAGTCTAAATACTTATTTTGACATCTGCGCATCTGCAAATTTGTGCACAAGTTCATTTAAAGAAGATTCAGTTTTTACATCCTCAATGGCTTTTAACTATAACGTAACAAATCGTATCTAAATATTCCAGTTCTTGCTGGGGGAGGATGTATGCAGCTGAGAGTGGTAAAGTAATCTCAGTCGGTTCAGTAACTCCTCCTAGAGGATAATCCTTGACAACGACAGGTTCCGGTCTTTCTACAAGTGTAAGCATGAAGCGCTTGATACGATTTATAGAGTAACCGAACATGTATAAAGAGAAGTTATAATATATAATAGAGAAGATTTATAATATAATAGCAGTGACGTTCTGCAAAATGCCATTATAAGCTTGTAATTCATTTGTCTTGAGACAGTGATTAAATATTTAAATAAACCATTCAAATTCAAGTCACGTAAAAGCTGTAGTACTAAACAAAGCGTTATGTTTATGAGCTCCAAAAACAAATTTTAATGCATCGGAAACGAGCGGTCAAAGCATTTACCAGTCCTTCAGTTATACAGGGTATTACATTTTAGAAAGTTAGGGTGTAACGCTGCGCAAAGGAACAATTTTTGCTAACAAAGAGATGAATATTATTGCAGTGAGTATTTGTGAGTACTAAGTCAGTAATCGACTAATCTCAATACCTTTAAGCGGTTAAATAGTGCGTGTTTGATGTTTGCCGACAATCAGAACAACTCATAATTATCAACAGGTAAAATTAGTACTGCGATAAATATCATTTCTTATAAATTAGTACCCAAGCTGACAGATGACCGATGGTCACTACTGGACACGTGCATTGCAACAGCCCACGGCAGTGTCACTATTCAAATTCACAATAATTGTCAGAGAGCGAGAAAAAGCAAATGTTGTATGTTCTTTTCCAACACAAATGAAAGGGTTCCAGGCCTTTGTCAGACTGAGGTACTTGGCTAACCAGAAGTGAAAACGATACCTATTCGAAAAGGCAATGTTGACTATGTAATTAACCATAGAGGTATGTCACAGAATGGGCGAGTGAACATGGAAAAACAGAAATGCCAAAGAGAGCATGAAAATATTACTTGCATAATTACGAAGGATCATGTTTCATGCAAATTGTATGATTGTTAGAGTTCATCACAGTTTAGAAGATTATAATAAAAAAGAGCATATTATCAGCAAATCAGGGCGTCTTCCAGCAGGTGGGTGGGCACCATGGACCAATGACCTTATTAGTGTAGAGCAGAGAAAATTTGGAGCGAATAAAATGAACTCGAAATCACATTACTGATAGAGTTAAAGTCGTTGTCTGGAACTAACAAGTAATTTATGTACCCAACTCAGCAGGTAAATACAACAGCTCTAATTAACTGGTTTTGCAAATGACCAGTCAATGCTGACCAGCGGCTATTGGGTACTACAGGCACTGTTCGTTTCAATGACAAAGCTTAAACCAAACCATACCAAAATTTAAACCAAGAAAGCTTAGATGAGCTACGGAAAATTCATGGGAGGACTTGATTAAAATATCAAGAAATTTCTAACACGAAATAATAATAAACATATGTTTGAAATACTGATTAAAATTCAGTATAAACATTTTCAATAAATATAACGAAAATTATAAACCAGACTTAAACCTCCAAATGCCATAACATTGCAGCTAGAAGTAAGCCCCTCTAATAAAAGCAAGAGCTATTCTATAATATGACACGATAAAGGCGACAGACAATGCAAAGTGCTAAAGAGGAGCCCATCTTTTTTCAGACATAATCCGGCCAGGGGACCAGCTGTCCATAATTTACACTATACAGCAAAGCTTGAGGTTCGCGGTTGACCAGACAAACTGACCGTTTCGCCGGACTAGACAGACAAAAGGGAGAAACAGGATGGAATGCATTGTGTATGCAGATGAGCTGAGTTCAGATTAAGGCAAAGGAAATTGTTGAGGTAACAACCATGATAAAAATGACACAGTGGTTACAAGCCATTGTTTTGATGCCTAGGAGATATGCAGTCTCCAATAGTTTCCCCAAGAATAGAGGTGAAAATTGTAAGCATGCCTTTCAGCCTGTTTATAATGAATTCCTAATTCACGTCAATTATCAAAGAACCCAGTGAAATGTTTTTTTTATTTGTGAAACTACTGAGTTTCGAGATGCCCAGAGTCATTAAAATAGGCAAAAAACCGGAAAACTGAGACTAAAAGTATTAAATTACCACCAAATACACCTTGGCAACAACATGTGAAAAACATTTTCGTTTATACTCGGTAAAGAAACCCGACAAAAGGTTGAAGGACGCTTTGTCAAAACCACGGTAAATAAGAAAAACGAGTTAAATAGCAAAAATTAAAAATAGCAATGTAATCATGAAGCCACGATGAATCCAACAACCAGCACCTAGCAGATACTTTTCATGCGTTAATTCAATTCCGACCATTAATATGAATAAAATTTAATTTTTCGATATTCATCTACTACTCCAAAACTGCTTAAATGGGCAAAACTCTCACGCGTGACCTCAAGAAGACCTGTTCACACTTTTAGCATCGCCACAGTTAGAATTTAACATTACCCTCTCATGCTTTAGCATTCATTACCCGGCGATACACAGTATTCCACACATTTCGCAACTTTCCAAACAAAAAACCACAACTTTATTCTTAGTACTAAATAAGCTTCACTGTTGTCATTACAGATACATATACAAAGTTAGGCTCACTCACATCACAGCATCCTTACCTACTTAGGTGATACCAATAAAACACAAAATAAAAAAATCATCAATAGCACAAACTGTAAATTCTGCAAATCACAAAAATAATGCTGTTTCTTGAGTTAATTCAAAATCACTGCACTAGCAGAATTATCTGCAAGTTCAACTACACGACACACTAAAAGTTGGGCAAATATCCACATAAACGGATGAAAGGTAGAGGTCACTCGTAGCACTTGTAAATAGAGAAGTAAATCTCACGCATCTCAGCGCGAGTAGCTGCCACCACGTGAACCGGCTGCCAATCAGTAGCTGGCTAGGGGCAGGCCTACTGCACAGTGGTCGACTGCTAATTACGTGGGTAGCTTCATTTTCAAATTACAGGGGGTATCTAGCTACAGCAACTTGCAACTCACGCTGTCTAATGAAAGAATAAATGCTTTCAACACGCTTAGAGCAAATAATAACTTGCCTCATAGAACTCTCGTCGCAGTAAAGCTGTATAATGGGATAATAAACAGACTCAGTTCAACAAAAAGAAACTTCTGCAACACAATAAAGTCTTCCTAGTCAAGGTTCTAAAGCATTCAGTGTGATGCTGACGATAACACCAAACGGTTCAACGAAAACAGAGGCAAACTGGAAATCTGGACGTGATTAGCAATAGGAGGAGTGAACAAAAAATAATCGACTGTTTTCTTAATAGGTCATTTTCTTTACCAAAACAACGTGGTTCACTGACATTAAATATCAGGTTGCAGAAATTCCAAAAAACCTCAACTTCACTAATACGAGTCTTTTGTTTACCAAACAGAAGCCTAGAATATCATTTATGAAGTGCAGAAAACGGGAATTTTCTGGTGTTAGTTGTGCTTTTGTAGCAACAAGGAAGTGACAATAAACTTGACAAAAAGAAAACTATTTTGATAGCAGTTATGCACAATTCTTATGTATGTTTTACACAGCACTCAGTGACAGAGCTTACTTAATGTAGAAAGTTAACAGAGATCTGAACCTATTTCCATTATTACGTATAATTCTCTAAGATGAGGCCCATGTTTCCACATGTGTACATTCTCCCTTACTGAGGTAAATAGCCAGGGCCAACATAGCAATCTTCTAGGTGGTCACCCATCCATTTACTGACTGGGTCATCATTGCTTAATTTCGACTGCAGGTGCCAACAAAACCCAATCTATGCAATTTATGCAGATAGGACAATTCTACGTTTATATAACAAATCAGGTTCAACAAAGTATTAAAAATTCCCACGTTGAATAAATCAACAAGCCCAATTAACACAAATGCAAAAAATCGACTTCTGATTAACTTAACATTCTTCTTATTAACTCTCAGTAGCAAAAGAACCAAACGAGATAGAATCCCCCCCCCCTTCAAGTGAAGTCACATAGTAGTATAGACAGTAACAACGGGTTTTCAAGGGTGTTAATTCAGGCACTTGGGTGGCTGCTAAGGCTCCCAGCATAGAGTTCAACAGACGCAGCAATAATTACGCCCCCCATGATCAAACTCTTGTATGTTAGGAGAGTTAGTTAATTACATTTTATACCTGATACAGCTTCCATGTAGTTTCCTTTTTCCTCACAGACAAAACTAGAATATTTATCGATTTATTGATGAACAAGCCCTTATTTATTGTTTAAATTCTATGTGTGTGACAAGCAGCAGTTGCGGCAGTACAATTTAAACACATAAAACTGGCAATTTTTCATTAAACTGCCATTCTCAAATGAAAACTAAATAACATACTGTACTTTAGATACAGTAAGTGAAAATTTATTGTGGTGCCATTCGAAGTTAGTGTGTTACTATTATTTATTGGGACTACAAAATGGGTGTCGTCCTTGCTCCACTGTTATAGCACGACACGTTTCATTCTTCGTCTGGAAATGATGAATTATTGGCACTATTGTTACGTAGAGGCATTTAACTGATGACGTAACAACGAAATGATTTTTTATTATCTAAACAAATTCTAAGAATGTATCCTGGCAGTGGCATACAAGCAATCTATGAATCTAATGCACTTTACACAACACTTTCTGCAATTTGTAACTGTCAGAAGTAATTATTTACTTAACTACCAAATTAGTTTGGACAGGAGATTTACACCTCCCTAGGCTGGGCAGCTGATTGATAAAGTCGGTGCATATGAAATCATCAGGGAATCTATACGTGTGTTTTACTTGAAAGAACTGGCAGCTGGCGCCATCTTTTGTGCACAAAAAAGTTAATTATCAATCCACTTACCTGAGTACTCAGCTGACAGCTGAGAGTTGACACCTTGTCATGTGCATTTTCCAACTCCACTTTCAACTTTTTGATTTCTGCAGCTGCTTTTTCCTCTGGCTGTCAGAAAAAACAATGTTATATCGTTAGAAACGTATGTCACTTATGCTAAAGGTGAAAGTGTGTCACAAAAGATACAAAAATAATATTGTATTTACTCATAAAGCACTCTTTCAATACAAACTTTGTCAAAGGCACTTTATAATTAAAAATATTTAGGTAAAGGTTGTAATAAACTATAAGATAAATAGACCTATCTATAAATCATAAATAAACTGCAAAACATACACCACATATACATTAAAATACTGCTTAAAAACAAGAGTTTTTAGTTTCCTTTTAAAAGAATTTAAATTTGTGCAAGTTCTAGTTTCAGTTGTTAGTTTATTCCAACACATTGGAGTAATGCTTGAAAATCCCAAATCGGTAAATACTTTCTTTTAATTAAAAGGTGCTACAAGTTTCAATTCATTTGCTTTACTGGCTCGTGTGTTACTATTATATATATGAAAATGTAAACAATACTAAAGGTTGAAAGTAGAAATACCCACAGCAGCTTCTGGCACACTGTAATAATTGAAATATTTGCTCAAAGTTCAAAATTTCAATGAAAAAAACAATAACTGCAATGAAAGATATTAGAAATATGCAAAAATTATAGGTGTTTTAGTATCACTGTTTGGTAGAAGACAGCTGAACTCTTGAGAGCTAACTTCAAATGGAATAAATTGTCTCAGCGAGTAGGGATAGCATTTATATGTTATTATTCATTATAAAAGGTAGCTTTAGTTAATATTTGGATGTTATTATTAGCAGTTTTTAACATAAACTTACTGTAGAATACAGTGACGATGAGGTGGATCCCAAAGATAATGATGATCCATGAGCTGAAATGCAAAATAAATTTATATATTTGTGCAGTTTATTCAATATGCTTTGGGCCAGCAATATACAGATTAAAATTATGAAAGCTATATATTGCTACAATTATAGTTAAATTAAAAACATTAAGTGTACATGCAGACGAAACAACAAAAATTCATGTTCCAAGTCAAAGGAAAAGATTTGAAGCATACAGAAATGCTAGCAGCTTCTTCCATGCATGCTCAAAATAAATGCTAGTCTAGAAAGGACTACTTGGGAAAATGTTTCAAAAACAGTGATACAAGTTAGCAGCCCAATGTATTCAATTGTTTACAATTCCACAATTAAATATTTGACTGAAGCAAAGAATGATGAACCGCCATCAGTTAACAGACAGAAGATTATCTTTATCTCAAGTTCAATTTCATTAGTATAAATTGCACATCTAGTGAAGAAAAGGTAAATATGAACAAGCCAAGAAGGAAAAATGAAGAGGTTAATTCATGTTACAAGAGATTAGAGGAGAGAGAATCAAATTAAGTAAATTTTTAGTACCAAAGCCAGCAGGATCACTTAGGGCATTAAGATCATTCGTTTGCAAGTCAGCAAACTCACACGGATGTACAGAGAATTTGGGCGACTCAAAGCTATAACTGTTACGGGTCGGTGCTGCAACCTGGTGGGCTAAAAGAAAACCAAAACCCAACACAAAATTTATCATTGTGTCATCTACATAAGCAACACAGCTAAGGATTTAACAAAAATACGTAAAAGTATACAAAATAATCATATGCAAATTAACATATAAAGCGACATAAACTCACAATCTAAACCTTATTTTTAAACAAAATATTAATTACTTAGTAGAATAAAAGTGCAATAAGCCTGCCATGCATTCTACAGCTAGAAAGATATGTTGACTCAATATGAAAAGCTTATTTTTTTATGGTACCACCTAAATGACTTATTGCAAATGTAAATTATAGAATTAAACTTGTTTAATCAAATACAGATATATTTTAATTGTGAGAAAGTTTATAATTCCCAGGCAAGCGAAGCTGTTAGTTATAGCATCTATATTAGCAAGTTTAGGCTGTCTTAAAAAACTGAGGCAGCATCGCATACCTTCATCATCGTGAGATCCAGAGAGCCTAGAGAGTAATCCTGGGGTGTAAGGAGAATACCCTCCGCTGTTAGGAGTCTTGTTGAGATTGTTACTGCTGCCAGAGCCAGGAATTCCAGTCCCAGTAAAACTGTGGCTCATTTGACTGCCAGCATAGTGAGACGGAGGGTAAATAAACCGGGTATTGTGGTGATGGGCCGGACTGGGGGCAGGAGATGCATGCGCACTGTAGTAACCAGCTGCACTTGTATTTACAAACACCTGTAAAATGAGACATAAATGTCGCATTGTAACCAGCACATAAATTAAATTTTAAGCAAAAATATATGTGTGAAACTAAATTCATCAGCACATTGATCAGTACAATACTGGGCTGTATGAAAATGCTTAAGTCCGCAATTAAGAAAACCCACATCTAATATATAAGTTTCATATAAAACTTTGGAAATATTCTCACAATTTTTCCAATTTCAATGGACGAGAAAAAAGCTGATTAAGAAATTATTATCAATCAAATTATTAACAACTTAACAATGATTAGGGTAGCAAAGTTTTCTAGACTATTCTTTCAAAATCCACCAAGCACCAATCCATGCAATGTACATACAGTGCAAAAAATCAATATCCACACAAAATATACATGTAGATTTACAATGTCCACATGTATATTCTGCATAATTTGTCAAGTTTATACAGCCCAACGAAATCCTGATACAGATGAACTCAGAAAAAACTAAACGTTATCAATTCCTTAGCCTTAGCTAGCCTTAGAAGGTCAACTTACTGGGCTCTGCCACTCATAATCAGAGTTGCGCTGCAACATGGAGGGATAGCACTTCTCACTCTTTGTATCATCCTTCTCAGCAGTGGAAAAGTTCGTAGGGTATGACCGTTCACTGCGAGAACTTTTCAGGCTCTCTGAACGGTTGACATTATTTCCTCGACCTGCTTGTTCCTTCTGATGCAGCAACAATCTGTAAAGCATTGCAAATCGTTATATATGACACACATTCTCTTATAGTAGTTACTATTTAAAGGATGACACTCAAGACAGGATGATTTTTCATATACCACCCCATTTTCAAGTCTGATAAAAGTATATATTTTAACACAATTAATGTTGCAAAAGCATTTCTGATAATTTAAAAATATATTAAAAACTTAATTAACGGCGAGCAAGCCTAACTATTGATGACATCACAGACTAACATAATTTTCCACAGCAAAAATATTCCACGAGCGTGTTGCATGTGTTTGCAAAAGCGAAAATTGAAGTACAGTGCTACTGTAAGATATTCAGTGTGTTGAACTAAAACTACGCAAGTTTCAAGACAAAAATTCAAATTTCAAATTTACCGCTGTGCTCATGCATCAGCTGTCAAACATGTGTAGTTCATCACAAACTAACACATCTGAACTGAGAGGTACAGCACCTGATGTTTGTACAATGCATTTCCAAAATGCAGGCACTAGTGCCCGTCTAACTAGAGAATGGCGAAATGCATGTAACAGCGAAGAACTACTGGCACAAATGTGAAATTGTGTTTGTGTGGTAATAATTCTTTAACGTAAGTCATTTTTGAAAAAATAATATGTTTCCTTTCAATATTTTAAAGAGTAGATTGTTTTTACCTACAGTTTAAGATTGAGTTCGGTTTTGCTTTAAATATATTTTGCTAATGCAATTACATCGAAACACGTTTTCCTATGAAATATATAAACAACAAAAATCATACCTTGCATTAGTCAAGCTGTTACTTCTTGCATGCTGTATTGACTCATGAATGCTCTTAGATGCAGCTGATGCAATACTTTCCATGGACTCAGCCTCAGTCATGCAGTTCCTCGAGGGCACACTGATCTTTGGAGATGCCTCTGTCCTTGCATACACATACCGATTTGGACTCTGAGATCTTGCTCGTGACAGGTCAGAACTTCCTGGTATGAAAGTTCCCATTGTTAAACCGGCAGCAGCAGCAGGCGATCGTCGCGGAGATGCGTCTTTACCATATGACGCATGTGGATTTGTGATTATCACTGTATCTGTAGCAATGATATTACTGTTGTGAGTTGTTTTTTGATTTGTGATGCCTGGTGAGGTGTTTGTTGAGACAGCACGCCGTGAACGTCCCAAAGATCCACGACCATACTCTATGTCACTGTGTGCCGGACTAGTACTTCTACCATCAGCACCAGATGGGAGATTGGAAGGAATTCTTCTCTGTTTTCTGTCTAAGGTGCTCGATCCACTTACATACCCTGAACTATACTGACTTGAAGCCAAGCTTGAAGACGAGTCAAGCCCTTGTACACCATATCCACCAAATGTGGGAATAACACGCGGAGAGCTCGTGGCACAGCGGCGTGGATCCTCTGTCTTTACTCCGCTTAATGGCGGCTCCGTACTAGGTCTACGAACGCCAACTGCTGGAATCCTACAGGAAGGTGGAGTGCTTCTGTTGCTACCAGTAGACAGAGTACTCCGGTTGCTGCTAGTTGAAGCATTACTAATGGAACTTGTAGGTCGGTTAAAACCGAACTTATTACTTTCAGTTTTACCAGGAGGAGACTTCTTTTCTAAGGTGTTTTTTGAACCGGTCTTCGGACTGTTCGTATTACTTTGGATCTTATCATCTAGATTGTCTTTTGAACCCTTAAGCTTTGTTGTGTCTGCTTTATTCAGCTTCTTCTTTTGCTTCGTATCTCCTGATTTAGCAGCCTGCGACTGCTGAGTTTTATTGCTCTTTGCATTCTGCTGTTTAAGCTCCTCAGGTTTTCGCATAGATCCCTGTCCAGTCATTCTTCCTGAATCACCAGATGAGTGAAGCTTTGTGTTTGAAGTTTGCCTGTACTTTTCATTTCCATCCACAGTCTAACAAAGTTCAAAAATCAAGCATGAGTAGGAAATCTCAATGCAAAAACACTATTCATATTATTAGACAAGTAAATATTAATTAGAAAAACATTCAGGGATAAACTTGGGGATTGTTTTTTACTGTGGAAAATAATAAAATAAAGATTCCGGATGGCAAGACCTTACACAGAAATTATAACAATAAATGAATCAGATAAAAATGTTGACCAGTGCAAGTGTGGGCAGTTGCACCAATTGCAAGTGATTATTCACCCAGTCAGATAAATTTAAATGCAGATAGCGTATTAATACACAACAGTGAAGTTTCGTGAACTAGAGCTATGGCTAGATTTTAAAACAACAGAATAAAACAAGTGAGACAAAAGTTATAGCTAAAAAAACAGCAGCAGCAATTCACATAACCAGAGATGAATTTGTATAACAGTTAGTTTGAGAAATGAAGGAATTTCGGTACAGAATTCTCAATTACAATTCAGAATTCTGCAAAATTTAAAAAAGTATTTCAGTTCAATTTTACAGCTCGAAGTAACTTAGCTCAACACTCACTGCGTTTTTACGAGAACCAACTGTTTGCATGCCTATCTTGTACGTTTTTCCTAGTTGACCAGAGATGGCACTAGGCGTTTCCGAGATGAGATTGTCATCGGTGCTGAGTTCGCCCAAGTTATCTGAGATTCCGCTGCTGATGCTGCTGCTATCATCAAAACTGCAAACCAGAAATGTGTGATTCAGTACTAGTAAGAGTAGTAGCTGACAAAAACAGAACAATGATGCTATTTTTGTACTATTGCAATAGATTCCATTCTCACTACAACTCATCCAAGATAAGCAGGCCCCGTCACTGAATGCTGGAGTGGCGAACTGTATTGAAAAAGATAAACTACTCCCTTTAAAGACCACTCGAGCAAGGACGAACTAATAATCATTTATTAAACAACTACTACATACATAAAATAGTCTGATACACAGATAAGAATTGACCCTGTATTATTTTTAGGAACCCAGTGCTGCCCTATTTTCAAAATTTTTTACGCAAAAACCACAAAATTAAAATTTTGTAACATGCCACTGGACTACTTGTGGCCAAAAAATTGAACTTGACCTAAAAAAGCAAAAAGTAATTTTTGTAAAAAGCATTAATAAACACGATTTCTAACGTATTTTGAATCAGAAAGACAAGAATAATGCTCTGCTTATTTTTCATCTATCTCTTGGATAATTTGGACAAACCTACACGCAACCATGTAAAACAAAACAGCCAACTTACTTGCCAATTACGAATGACTAACAAAATGTCTGAAGTATAACTAGAATATTGCATGCAGATCAGTCAGTTAATCAGACGGTGTAAGATTAGGCCAAAACAGTTCACATTCCAGGCGTCAAGGGGCGGCTGCAGTTGATGAAGCCCATCTGAGTAAATATACATGTTCTGGCTTCATATGGGACCGGGATTGACTATTATGTTGATACACGTGTGTGCCAGGCATACATTCCGGCTAATGTAATAACTCTAGTTAGGTCTGGAAAAATTTCCTCAGGCACTATAACTACAAATGGGTTTTATCCCAAAAATAGTAGGCCTAAAGACCCGAAATATCGGCAGAAGAGAAATGTTTCCACAATATTTTGTCCAGAAATAAGTAAATTATCTACTAAGTTGGGAAATACGTGGACAAACGTATATAACTCTTAAAACCGTCTTTTAGCAAAAACTCGAAACTAATACCAAATGTTACCAATAAACTGCAAAAGACTTTAATTCCCTAATGAACCAAAACATGGACTTTTAACTATAAGAACCAATTCATGCACCGCTGACAGAAGAAACTTTTTAGGCCCTTCTTTAAAACGCAGAAAAGCTGATTAACAATCATGAAGCTAATTTCTGCATTTAAAATTAACATTGAGATAATAAATAGTTTGGAGGAGATTTGAACCCACTAACAGCTCTTCTGCAGTTCAGTATTGTACATAAAAAATGACAAAAAACGTATCAGAATTTCAAAAGATTATTTTCTTCTTTCAGACATAATTGAGAGCCAAAAGCCGTGCAGGTAAATCAAACTAGTATTTATACAAGTAGTAATTAACAACACAATTAGGTGGCTTATATTAAAAATACACTTTTAATTTATAATGTACACTAAGTACTTTACGTAAGAACAAAAACAGGCAACTCCAAACGAAACCTCAACCGTACTCACCTTCTGTTCATAAAGTACAACATTTCCGCATTTACGATGACGTAATAGACAATTATAGCTCAATCTGTACGCTACTCTATGAATTGATCAGTCAATTATAAATCAGAAAAAGCTACGTGAGGTGAATCTTAGTCACACCAGCTGGACCTGAGAGCTACTTGGGAGCCTTCAGTAAATTTGAAACGTTGAGGACGCCATATCCAAAGAAATTTCAGCACAAATACGACGGCTACACCCCATTTTTGTAAACAACATGTCAGGAAAGAGAGCAAGTAGGTTCTAATAACCACAAACACATTGCGTACTGCAACACTGCAGATTTGCTGACATTTATTGACTCCACTATCACGTTGTGAGAAAACGAAAGAGGCAGCGAGAGTAAAAAGCGGTGAAGCCTGCGTGAAGTTGTACGACAGGTGGCGCCTCTAACTAATTTGGAACACCACACTCCTGCAACCTCCTGCAGCTTCTACAAAAAGTTTTTTTTTTCGTAGAAGTGACTTGAGAAAATCGGAACATAGAAATGCGTTTCATTTTTGCGAAGAAAATACAAGAACCTTTCTCTTCTTTTGCGTAGCACTTTCCCAATTGCAGCCGCCCTCCTGGATGACTCATCGCGGTTTGTGGCAAATCATCTGCGCCGGGGAAGCTGTTATCATTAGGGAGAAGAAAACTACAGTAGACGTCACATATCATCAATTGACATGTGGTAATAGCATCAGTTAAAACTCTCCTCCAACCATGTCAAACAGAAGCCATTTTCTGATTAGCTTTTACGGTTTTCCGTGATTAGCTATCAGACATTATTGCGCAGCGGATAAATTGGCAGGGGACAAGAAGCAAAGAATGGCAAACGAATGGATTCCGACAAAGCCTGGAAAGGTCGTGAAGACCTATATGAAGTAGGTCAAATTGGTATTTTGTGTAAGAAGAAGCTATACACCTGTTGCAACTTGTAACTTAACAAGCGTCCAAAATTTTGGCTAACCTAGGCTACCCTTATTTATTTCATAAGATACATCTTTACGACGTTATTACCACTAGGTGGTCAATAAAAATTTGAGACGAACTAATATACTTTAAACAAATTTTACGAAAAAGATATAATTGGGCTAGCAATTTTTCTCCGCTGCGTTCAGTTTATCTAATGAACATCCCACGGAAACTCAGCTATTGGTCACAAGAATTAAACTTTCATGGTTTCTCTGCCTAAAACAATTATGAAGGACAAAACACGCTAAGCAGTTTACACCTCTACAACGGTAAATGAAAATGAGAAAAACTATTAATTTCGCGAAATACTGAAGTGTTAGATTATATGGTAAGCTATACGGTGCAGGTTTATGGACTTTATAAATGTATAAATATAAGGCGTATGAAGCATAAACGCAATGAAAGCAGTGTTACACTGCATAAAAGAAGCCTAGGGAATACTAGAGGTGACACCAGTTGGATAAAATTTAATCCGAAGCTACAAGTAATTAAATAGTTTCGTTTGAAGTTCACATTGAACTAATGGCGCCATCTACGGGCAACAATAAAAGATGTCCTGTGGGAAATTGACGAGCATTGGTTGAAACCATCAAGATACACGATAAAGTAATTACAAGATAAAAATAAGATTTGTGTTGAAAGTCAACTGAAACTTGAAAGCATGCATTACGTCTTTTCGTAAACGAAATATATATCATGAAACGAGGAGAGTATTGGGGAGATTCCTTAGCGAAAATTGGGAGTTGGGGGATAAGTTATTTTTCAGTGACTTCGAATAATGACGCGATTCGTTACTTAAATTTTTTATTTTCCATTTGTTACAACAGCTTCCCAGTTAAGGCTTCGATCTTTGGCACAAGGTGTCGCAAGGCCAGTCTTTATATTTTTATGAAGCCCCCCGCTAGCTATCACTCCATTACGAATACATCATTTAAAAATCACAATGAGGCAAACTGAAATGTCCAGCATCATTTGTCATAGCTTGCTAAAGCACAAAATTCAGTATTCTAAATTAGGATGCCGAAATTCATGGCACGTTTCATTTTTTAACAGCACAGACGACAAGCCTTCTACATAACTGCTTATGCTGGGTGCTCTCGTTTTGTAGTTATCATATCTTTTTTAAGTAATTTGTTTACTTTTCTTACAAATCAAGAGTCGGTGTTTAAATCACGTTAAATACACGTGCAATATAACATGTTATAAACAAAATTTCCAAAATCATATATCAAATCAGAATAACATAAACCCTTTTTTAATATAACATTACGTACTATGTGTAATTTTTGTATATTATGTGTCATATTTAAATTGTTTTTACATGCGTTCTTATTGCAAACAAAACTTTATATAAAGATCATTGTGCAATGCACTGTGAGTAGGAATTAACATTAATAATTAATCAGTCTATTTTTCTGTATACAAAATAAAGCCGTGAGAAACAGTAAGGTAAACGTTATAATTAGTTAATTCACCTGAAATCAGCATACATTTCAGGCAAGCTGTTACTGGCTTCTACTGTGGACAAAAAGGCGCATGCGCGTCAGAAGCAAGAATTAAGATAACGCCATGAATAATTCGTGACGTCTGCTTCGCTTCAACGACTACACACACTCTCCACAAATCGCCCGTTGTATAAAAATTTATGGCAGACGAAACCCATTGAGCATCATTTGTGGTGCGCGTACGGAAGCTGTGCTTTACTACAAACCGTATCCTGCAAATTACCCTGTAATCTGCATAACCCTTGGGAGATAATCATCAGCGAGCTCGTGTTTGGCTTCGCGCGCTGAGTCATCAAGGGAGGAAATCGATGCCTGGCTGGGTGGTATCCCTGGCTTCTTTACAATGAGAAATTTAATCATATTCACTGGGAGAGCATAAACGAATTCAGGTAGCTAGTTCGTCGGTAGTACAATAGCACACAGCAGGCAATCAATTCTTCGGTAGTAAGCAATTATAAAACCAGGCTAAATTCAATGGGCAGCGAAATTAGCTTGCGTGGTAGATTTGTTTTGCTAGCAATGTGGCAGACAGTGAGGGGCAAAAATTATAATTCTTTTAAATTACCCCTTGCAAATTCATTATTTCGATATTAAAATTTACAGCAAATTTCAATTTATCAAATGTGGAAACCAAAATCTTAAAAAGTCGCACAATTTTCTACTACTCCATTGTTATTTATAGATAACAGAATAGTCCAATAAATATTTCAGCATGCTCTAATGCTTTAAAATGTCATATAGGTAGCGCGGTCCATTAACGCAAAGACTGAAAGCATTAAGATTTAGTGTTGTGGATTCTTACATGATTGTTCAAGCAACAATGGAAAAATTACATGCAATCTGTCATTAAACACAAATTACATTTAGATAACTACATTTTAGCAAAATTTATGTGGGAATTTAACAAACATCAAACATAAAAATACGTTTTTCTGTAATGTCGTAATATGAAAAATTTCAATACAGGTATCTGAAAGACACAGAATTTGTATGTATAAACTATGAACTATGAAAATGAAAACATAATCATAAAATTTGCTGGAAATATAGCATTATGTATTCCTCTTCATTAACTGATTAATCTTCGCTTCACGAAAATGGTGCTAGCTAAATTATTAAATTTTATGTTTACTTAAGAGTGCTCAATTAATTATTCAAATGTCAAACTCATTATTCTGTGCATAATTAATTATTTTAAATACATCAAAGGTTGTTTTAATCAATTATTAATTGTAAATTCATTAGAAGGTGTGAGGCGTGGTAATAACCTGGACTGTGTTCATTGACTTTGCTTGGAAAACAAGTAAAAACTAAACAGCTAAGAAAATTCATTTAATATGAGTATTTTTCAAAGTGTTATTGTTAGCTGCCACAGATAGCGGTAAATGTTTTATACATTATGGCAGCAGAATTAGTTACTACAATCAAACACCAGAAGTGGAGTACAATGCAAAGAGAAATCTTTTGCTAGGTGACAAGACCTGAGATAGTCTTATGAGCCAGTATCTAGTTCTCTTAGGTGCAGTGAACTTTGTCAGCAGTCAAAGAAATTCGACTTTCAAAGATTTACCCCTTGCCATCCACTGCAACTATCAGACCGGCCAACAGTACCTAATATCACTAACTGTAAAATCGGACATTTAAATGTAAGTTTAAGCTTAACCAAGTCTGCTATTTTATGGCACTAGCATACATTCAATTCAAGTGATGCATTTACAATTTTTCAACTAAAATCGCCCATATTATGTGTGTGCTCACTCAGCTCAAATTGAATCAAGTTTCTGACTTCTTTTGCATAGCTCAATTAAACAACTGTTGGATTTATATCATTGGCAGAAGTTTCAATTCAAAGACAGCCATTTTTCAAACCTCTCAAGTAAACCCTATTTCTCATTGAAGTTGAAGGTTAAACAAAAATGTTTTTAATATATAGTCACTGATTTTATTTGAGTCTATCCAATCCTAGATGAAAGCTATGTGCATTTCAGCACTTTCCCTTGCATCTTGTAATACTTTTTCTAAGAAGAGGTAGAGTCAATATTGTTCAACAATGAGTCATAAGAGCTTCTCATGAAACTTTGAAGATTTACAACTTACAGTGAACTCTCAGACAGTGAACACAAAAATTACAGATCAATTCAAATTCAAGAAAAAGATAATTACAACAGATATTAAGACGTGATGACAAAAGGAAAATAGCTTATCCTCAAACAAGTGAATGAAACCCAGTCTGGAAGCTAAAATTACGGCACTGTACAAGTTCAATATTGAAGACAGAACTAAAATTTCCAAAAAACAATGATTCAGAATACGGATTGTCGGATAGCTCTCACAACATTTAAATTCTCCCATGATAACTATAACTGCCATATGCCAGTCCGCTCAATTAGAGTCCGTCCTAAATTCTGGCAAAATGATTTCCATGTTAAGACACTCTTGCGTGTATTTAAGAATGCACTACATCCATTCTATAAACTTCATAGCTCCCACAGCTGCTAGACATGAAAGATCATTCTGCTTCAGCATAAGAAATAGCAATTATGTGATGCAAATGAAGCACTCTCAAAATTGATGGAACCGGTCACAAATAAAATAAAAAGTGGTTTTATATAATGCCTGCTTCAAAGCTTTCATTCATCTAGTTTTCCATTTAGCTCAAGACATTAAAATCTTACATAATGAAATTTATAAGCAGCATCTCTTACCTATCGTCATCCAATGAGAGGTCTCCGCCTTTCTGCATGCATTCTCTTACAGCTGCCATTCCCTCTTGAAAACGAGCCTGAAACCTTCGCGAGTAGTAAGCAGCACCCGACTCACTCATATACCTACAAAAGGAATTGCACATAATTTTATAGCTTCCCAGTATTTACGTATTTATGGCTTCACTCACAAAAAAATGTAAAGTTCTGACGTAAGCAAGTGGAAATTCACCAATACCACACTACTAATACAGTTTCTCTCTAGTTAGTTTACTCTAACTAATGAACATTTCTAATGCCTAGTAAAATAAAACAGTAAACCAAGAACATGGAAATTAAATAAACAATTGTCTGCACTATATTTTTAAGTATAAAATCTATTCCTTACCCACTTAGCAAATCTTCATTTCTCATATTGTCTCCCAATACTCCGCCATCAGACATGTACCCCTCTGCTACATCTACCACTTCCACGTCGGAGCTGTAATCCGCATCCAAAATGGATGTACCGCTGGACACAGTTCGCTTTATGTTGGATGGACAGCTCTTCAGTGGCTCCGAGGTCAATAAATGGCGACTAGCTGTTATACGAGGGTTTGACTGCGCATCCTATAAATATTAAAACAGGATATTAACTCTCTAAGAAACTTTTCATACTAATGTTGCTGGCTTAAAACATGCATAACTTCATAGAGACTCAATTCAAGCAACAAAATGCATTCTTATAAAATAAAAGAGTTGTATGAATACAACCAACAGTATTTCAAATGCGTGACGTAGGAATTAAGGTACAAGTAGCAAGATTAGTTTGAGACAATTTTTTCTTTTTCTACTTCTATTGTGCTATTCTTTTTCTCTTACAACAAGACCAGATTACTTTCTTAATTCCTGTTAGAACAAGGAAGGATTGCTTAGGAATTTAAACCTTTAAACTAACTAAAATCTCAAAAAAAACCATTCCTTCAAAGTACGCAGTATGACAAGCACAGTATTAAGCATTCCTCAGAGCCAAAGCCTTAGACTACTGGCGAAGATACTGCAAAACAGCTTTCGTGCCCATAAAGTTGTTAAAATGTTTCTAAAATAATGCAATAAGTGAATACGGCCTAAGTGAAATAAAGACAGCACAACTAGTAGTTTGATTCTGCAAGTCACACTGCCCAAGACTATTGTCCATCATATTTCAATTGACAACTTTGCAAAGTAACTCAGAACGGTTATTAGGAGTTTATTATGAAAAATGGTTCTTTAGGATCAAGTGATACTTTAGATACTCCACGTTGTTCTGCAGATATCAAACTTACCTGATATCTAAGTGGTGAGAATGGGTACTTGTTACCAGAGATTGTCCCAAGGCTTCGCATATAAGCATACGGAGATGCACGTATGATTGGCTGCATGGGTTTAATATTGACCACTGTTTCGTCGGCCTCTTCGCCGAATGTGGTTTCAAGCTTGGGCTTCTCAGAAAGCACCGATTGGGTTATTACCTGTCAAGAAAGAAAACCATTAACATTCAGGCTATAATTTAAAAGATCATTTATTATTCATTACAGATCTAATGAGGAATTTTCTTAATGATTTTTTGGCAAAATTTAGTGATTAATGATGTTTAGGATGTTTAGTACATGATTACCTTTGCCGTAAGATTAGATTTGACTGTATAATTTTACGATTAATTATCTTTCAAATAATGATTTATAGAGTTGTTAGATGTTGGCACACTAATTCACTAATCATATAACAATAATTCATGTGTGCAAATGTATTCAAGTAATCTGTTTTCATCTAAATGGGTTATTTCTTCAAGAATAACAAAAATGTGCACTAAATCAGAACATTACATACATAACATTAACCAAAATCTTCACAAAATTATGATTCTAAATCCTCAAATAAATTTCAAAGCAAATATAAAAATCTCAAATGAATTCTTTTGTAAATGGCATTTAAGCTTAATAAAGTGCAGTATAAAATACACAAAGAAGTAAGATTTGGTGTTTTTGTCAGTGTTTTGATAGTTTGTCAGTTTCAAAACGGGTTTAATAAAATAAAGAAAACTGTCAAGTGCTGGCTTTGAATTTTTATTAGTTAGATCATTTTTATGATATTACGCACTTGGTCCGAACTATCAAAAGTTGTTTCCAGTTTACTGATAATGCCCAATGGCTGTTTGGACCGTTTGCTATTGGTCTGAGGCACTTGACGGCTATCACTGGTCAGTTTTTTGGTAGCACTGTGTAAATAGGCATCGTTGATTATGTCCGATGGACGGAGGATGACCGAATCGCCAGAGGAGTTGCTATTACTATGTCCAGATCCTATGCAAAAATGGATTTTAAATAACAGTACAGTTTACTGTAGTATAGTTTCATGCATTAACTAAATTGGTGTTGATTAGTTTTATATATAGTATCAATGATTGAATAATTTGCCAATTACCAACAAAGTGCTTAGTTTAAACATAATTTATTTAGGATTGGATCAGACAGTTTGAACAACGAGATTTAGGATCCTCACCACAACAGACTTTATACACTATTTACAAGAACATTTACAGTAAGAATAGACTATAACTACACAAGCTGACAAATTTTACTACAAGAATACATTAGACATTAGTAGAAAATGACGGTTAGAAAATATTAATGTACGAATATTTAAGACTGATGCATTTTATGTCAGATAGAAACTAATGGAAGCGTTTAGTACGTAATATAAAGTCATGTATACATTGGAATATTTTACAGTTAGCAACATAGTAAAATTCATCTTTTCCGAATAATAACAACTTCAACAGATCATTATTTCCTAAGGCAGCTATATTAAGGTTTTCGGGCAGAAGTATTTCATTTAATTTATCGAACATAACAACCCTAGCTACTTACTTAGCTTTGAGTCTTTTGTAAACATGCCAATTTTAGATTATATGTTCACATATAAAGCACTCAGCTCCCACACAAATAACAGCATTGTAAAAGACATGGAATAATCTGACACAACTTCCAGATAAAAACTTGTGCCAACAACCATAAATTTCCTTCTGACAAGATCTCTTTACAGTAATTAGCAAATGTAGCACAGTCATTTTTCAACATCAAGTGACTAAACCATGATTGAGAAAATTCAAACCCACTCGAGTCAGCTGACTGATAACAATTTACAGAAATATCGTGATTAATGTGAAATAAAATGCGAATGAAAATTGCAGTTATAGTTATAATTACTTTCTTGGCAACACTATTGACGACTGTTTTACATTTTGAGAGCAATAAAATGTTCTGTGCACGACTATTTTCAAAAGTTTCTTAACAAATATTTAAGGTTACAAGCATGGACACTGAAAATAACACAAAAGACACCTAGAAGTTACGTCATTAGTGCAGGCATTATGCTTTTTCATAAAACTCAAGCTTTGGGAAAGTTTCAGCTAATTTGCTCATTATTTAGAACAAAATGAAGCTTTTTGTAGATGTACTAGTGAACAATAAGCAGCCTACTTTCTGAAATTACATTTGTAGATCACTAATTTTGATCGAAAAATTACCTGTGCTGGCATTCGAGTCCGACCGAGAACTGTTTGTACTCAAGTTGCTATTCTCGCGGCGATTTTTGCACTGAGTTGTTGTTCCAGTGTGTGTCATCGGCGTTACCTTAGCAACGTGTACAGGTGAGCTTGGCATGTCACCCTTGGAGTTTGGAAGAGGCTGTGAGGCATGAGCAGGCAGAGGTGTAGGTTTTGTTACGAGATGCTCAACTCTCTTCAGATCCTGGAGCATAAAATCATCATTAGAAGGTAAAATCGCTATATTGGAATGTCTACAAATTAATGACGTAATCAGTAACTCTCGAGTAATTAACTTCTTTATTGAGGAATATTTTAGTTAAAGTATAAAGGTGCTAACTAATAAAATATCTATATAATTGTAATTTTAATCCTTCAAATAAAATTTAATTTCAATTAATTCAAAGATAATATTGCTAATCTGAAGTAACAGGCACAGAATCATATCTTGTTTAAATACAAAACCTTCTATAAACACCTTCTATAAACAAACACCTTCCATAAACACATTCACATTAAACACCTTCTATAAACAAACACCTTCCATAAACACAGGAGTTTTACAAATCGCGCATAACCTATTACATACAGTCCATGTTTACCACTAAAAAAGACTTTAATGGCTAATAGCAGAAGTCTACATACCTACTTACAAAGTAGTATATGGTATTCTATCAGAGTTCTCAGATAAGACTCAAAAAAACAATGGTTTGCAATAAAATTTTCTATTTTTAGTCCCATCTCAAGCTATTGTATCACTGTGTGCTATGTCAAGTTATATATAGAAACATGAATGAAGTGATACTGTTTTGTGACAATTCATTTAGCAGGCTTTAAAAACCACATTTCAAACCATATTGTGCAAGCATATTCAAACGGCATGTATGTGTGCAACATACCTGAATGGTACTCTCAATTTTTTCTTGGCTCGGCTGTCGCTTATTATTCAGTGCATCGTATTTGGCACGATATTCCTTTGCAGCCACAATGCCTGCCTTACGGTCATCCTTCATCACTTTAGAAGTGCCTTTTACAGCTGCTGTTGGTTTAGGTATGCCAGTTGATCCTGGCAACAAACCCTTGTCTGACACTGACATCTGAGTGACGTCATCTGACTGGTCAGTCCCATTGAAAACAGGTGTTTTAGCGATACCCACGTCCTCCATTTGTCCCTTCGTTTTAATCACAGATTTTCCCGTAGGAGAGACAGATTTTGCTGCAGCTAGATTTTGTGACTTAACACTTTTAGTCCGTGATGAGGCTTCACTACCATTTGCTTCATCACTTTTTTGCTTTTCACTTTTTGATTCAATGGTTAGCAGATCGGACCGCGATGACGACCGTGTTTCCAATTTCTTTGATTTTTGTGTGCCACCACCATTTACCAAACTGTCATCTCTTTTTGGCACCTTAGGAGGGTCTTTGTGGTCAGATTTTTGATATTTTATCACAGTATCTTTCTCTTTTTCATCAGCTTCTCGAGGAAGACTACCCTTTGCACGATTCTTGGCTGCAGATGCTGTAAAATTTTTCGCTTCTTCTTCTAAGCGGTAATCACCATTCACACGAGCTTCTGGTGTACCCTGAAGTCCTTTAGTCGATAATTTCGGTGAAATACTGCCCTCCTTCTTCTCCTTTTTTGAACCTGTAAGAGAAGCAATTATAACACCAAATTTATTTTTTCAAGAAAAAAAAGAACCGAGTAATAAAATGCATGCTACATGAGTTTAATTGTTATTGAAATTTGCACCTTATGTGCTTAGCAATACTTCTTTATTAAATTGATAAAATAATTGCATTGCAAATTCGAATAAATTCTGAATAAAAACTT
Source organism: Tubiluchus corallicola (assembly GCA_030141605.1). Classification (NCBI taxonomy): domain Eukaryota; kingdom Metazoa; phylum Priapulida; class Priapulimorpha; order Priapulimorphida; family Tubiluchidae; genus Tubiluchus; species Tubiluchus corallicola. Next base: position 25,588 of record JAQGDQ010000108.1, on the reverse strand, counting down.
TACTATATTTAACACAAGAAAAAAAATGTAATGTAATAAATCAGTTTCACAATCTTTGAAACTAATAAAACACAAAAACAGAAGCAATGTTAAAATGCAAAGTTCCATAAAGGTTACCAAGGACACAGCTTACCAAAAGTTTTCTTTGCCAATGACTTCACTGCAACTTTTGGGCTGCTTCTCCCACTAGCATTTGCTTCTTGGCTGGGTGTAGGTGTAGATGCACTAAGATGCTTTTCAGTAGTGAAAGCTGGACTGCTTTTACTATTTACATCATTACTATTGCAAAGAAATGGGGAAATATAGCATGGCTTTTCTAAATACATGACAATAAAATACATTAAGGTCTAAAATTAATATATTACATTTTAAAAACTAATAAGCAAGTAAGTAAGTAATTACAACAAGGAGATTAACACAAATAATTCAATCAGTTGTACAGTAACATAGAGAATTAATATTGGAAATTTACTGAAATTTACTGTTGAATATTAATACTATGTAGTTGTGATTTGAATTCTTGTTATCTTATTATATGTCAGAGATATGCAAAAGTTGAGGAAACACTACAAAAGTTATTTGGAAAATCTAGCACACTGCCTTAAGGCTGGCTCAAAAACAGCCTTCAGTGTTCATTCACACTGATGTGGTTATAAATATGGTGTGTCACCACATTATTTTAGTTCAAATTTGACAATTGATATTAAAATTTTGTATAAATATGTTTTAGGACCAAATTGGGCCACCCTAATGTGATTCAGATATACCTAACAATTATAACATACTAAAAACATTGAACATAGAAACAAAATAACATACACTATTGGAATTTTAAGATTCACTAAGATCCACTAAGTTATAATATCTGTTCTGTATCACACTAGCAGCCATTCAAATATTTAAATTAAGAGCAAAGAAATTCTGCTTTTCATTCCTTTACTTAGTCTGTAATTCATCTAATGTATTATTTTTCAAACTTAATTTACCCATTAACTGCAGCTATGGAAGCAGCAGACTTCTGTCCATTTTCAGTGGTGACTGGCCCTGCTTTGTGGCCCTTTTCTTTGTTAAAAAATCTAAACTTCTCTAGCATTGAGTTGTTTTTGTTTTGTGCAATACTTGAGGGTTTCGTCGTAGCTGCCCCCTTTGAGGAAGAATTGGAACTAGTCGACGATGCACCCGGGCTCTGTATTACCCTGAAAAAATATGCAACAACATTACAACATGTTCAGTGAAATAGGACTATTATCTACTGTGAAACAAATCTAAACAAATATTCAATCTGAACATTTTGTAAAGAGATTTACCCCTATTTCTGCAAAATAATCTAAAAGGCAAGAGCACATATAAAATTGCTACATATAATATGAAAGTGTGTATACCTATCTATTTTTGAGTATGCAATAAACTCAAAAAAGTGTAACACTAATAACACAAAATATCTAATTTTATACAATTGTGCAAGTCAAAATCGAGCACTCAATGGCAGGACCCACTACCAAACGTCAACGCTTGTGGCGGGACCAAAATCTAGCTAATTATAATATAATCGATTAAATGGTGGGTATAAGAAATAAAAGTTTACAAGCTCAAAGTTTAGACTCTTAACCACTGCAGATGCATTCCCTTTTCTTAACAAGAAATCCAGAGATAGCTAAATGAGACCACCCAGAAACAATTTCCTCTATTAATTTCCTAACGTTAAGACAACGAGCAAGCAAAGAAAATTTGAATTAGTTGATAAAATTAATACTGGCACCAAACAGAAAAAAGTTAAGCTAAGCTTGCGTCAACTAGCGACGCAACGCATCTCGCCTCAACCGACGAGAAACAGTTGTTGACACACGCTCATTTCGACTACGACTGATTTCAAGCAGCTGCACGCAACTACGAAGATACGCAATACTACTCAAGTCGACGACGACTTACTATACGCAAACGAAAAAAGTCTCTGACCAGAGCATAACCATCGACGAACAATGCACAGGTTGCTGCGATCACTTGGAACTGGGTGCATATCGTATGCCGCGAGTAGAACAAGAACAACTCGTCGGAACTGAGTTGCGTTGGGTTGACTTGCGTCGTAAGCCTGCTTATGTCGAATGGATATACTCGGAACTAGTGGCGAATCATATACCGGCATTTACTGCCAGGTACCCAGCCTCCAGTTGTTCTCAGTTGCATTGCGTTGCAAGGTCGGCCTTAGCCTGCTTTCAGATACGTAACACTATACATAAAAAAGTTCACCATCTATGTAAAAATTTACCTGTGCACTGTTTTCTCAGTCAACGAGTTACTTCGAGAGACCTTTGGCTGTGGCAACCCTGTAGAAAGTGAACTGTAACTGCTTGGACTAGTTGAGCGGGAGGACGCATTGCTACGTGGTGTGGGGATACCAGAACCTGGAAAGTAAAGAAAAAAGTCAGAATTTAGTTAAAAATCAATAATCGTTTACATTTTTACTTATGCCTATTTAGAAATGGTATGCGTATGTGATACTGCAATCGACGTCACAGCCACAACCTAGAACACAGAACAGTTTATTTGCTTCAATAGCATGACGTCAACAACCAAGAGAAACGGTGGTGAAAACACCGAAAAGTCATCTAGTCTGCCAATTATTTAAAAATATGATAACAAAGATAAAGTAAATGTTACATAGAAACATAATTTATAATGTATAAAATAACGTACTTTGCGAACGAAGGCTGCTACCTGATATAAAGGTTTAAAAAGGTTAAAGAAAAGTAGCGAGCAGAGTTATACAAAACAACAAACAAATGAAAGATCTGTGTAAGATAAAGCTAAAAAATGCCACAATGCAACAGTGCAAGTAAATGGACTGGGAGTTACCTAATAGATATATATCACAACAGCTCTAATGGTGAAAGAATTTTTTTGCTTTTCACAAATCATTTACTTCATACATAGAAGTGGTAACCGTCTTTACACTAATACAGTTATTATTCTAACCATGTAAAAAAAATTTGTGCATGTACTTTCAATTGCAATATTCTTACTGGAACTAGAGAAAAACAAAAGCAAATTTAGTTAATAAATAAAGAAATATTCAAACGTGACAAAAGCCTTGAAAAATTGCAATTTCTTATAAATAAGTACGCGAGGATATAGCGAACAACTATAACTTTAAATACACTGTATCTAGCGACATTTACTGAAACACATATCGTGCTGAGTATGCACTTAACTACCCCATTCGGGTTGTCATTTGCGTGTTCAGCTAATTTTCACGAAATCTCAGTAAATTCAAGCACAGGAACGTGAGAAATTTTGCCAGGAAACACGAAAAGCTACTTAAAACAGGAGATTGGGGACACGCAGGCACATTGACAATCTGTTTGCCACCAGTTGCGTGTGCAAATAGGGAGAAATGCTTACCCTGTAAATTCCTGATAATTTTCTACCAAATAGCTCGAATCCAGAAATGCTGTAAATCGTTAAAACTTAATGGTGTCAAGCTGTCCCACAAGAAAGAAGGCCTCGGGAAAGAGGAGGCTGCGAGACCTTATATCAAGCACAATGCAAGTTGCGCCTCATTATTGAAACTGTTGTGAAAAAGAAACAGTAAAACAACAGCATACAACAGTATGCAAGTCACACATTTTTCAACAAGCACTATAGACAAATTGGCTGTTTGCTGTCCTGTTTGTAGATTTACACTTGTTCAGCCCCGACTTTTTTATTTACCTGGCAATAGGTCACACGCAAACTGCGTATAAAATGTTGTTTACCATTACGATTTTTCTAACGACCTTGCATCATGTGATTTTCTAGCGAATTCCAACTATAGTGCAGCGTAAAAAGTAGATAACTACATAGCAAATTCTATAACTTACAGATACATACAGGAATCGCAAGCTCGTAGCCTTTACACCACCACACTAGCAGCTATCTGCAGTTGAACAATTTGAAGACGTAGACGGAGCCTCGATCAATTTTAATTAAGTTTTGCTTGCTGTCCGATCAGATAGACCATGCTATTAGACTTTAATTACAATTTTATACTGCCAGAGCAATACTTTGAAACCTACAAACTCGATAAGAAACCAACACCTCTTTCTAGTCAACATTCTCTATAACCGTAGAATTTACTCTGAATCCACAAATGTTCTACTTCCGAGAAACAACGCTTGTTTGAACACTGAAAATACAAGAACGTAACAAAAATTCACAAGATTATTGACAGTAACACTGACGTTAGCAGTGATGCAAGCAACACTTCAAGGAAGTACGCCACTAAAATGTATTAACTGAGACATTGTCTGGCAATAATCTGGCAGTCAGTGCTGGCAGTATTAACCGAAATACTGTCTGGCACAACAGTGCTTACACTAGTGAGAAATTTTAATTTTACTCTACTAGTACAGCACAGCACATTAGTATACTTTGAGAATTTGGCACACTTATAGCTTACAATAATAGCACCACACTCAAGTTATTCTTCGGTCGATTCTGGCATATTCAACCATCGACGCAGCTCTCTCTTGAATGAATGTCTCAAGATCTTTGATAATCCTAACAGTGATACTGACTGTCGAATTACTGCACGCGTAACGTCTGAGTCACGTAATCTTTACCAGAGTAATATGGATGCTAATCTTGAAATCTTTAACAGTGAATAAATAGGCACACGCAATTATAATATCTAATCAGATCTAACTGCCAGCGCCATTACACAATACCGCCCGACTCCGCCACTGCATTTCAAATGGTACCGTCAGACTGACTCTTGAGTCTAGAGTCTTGAACTTTTTATCATACGTTTAGATCGAAATTACGAGATTTATTATAATTTTGTGCCTCTTGATCTCGTGAAAAGGTCACAGGGATTACTTATAAACAGACAAATAATTTTTCAAGAAGGCAAAGAACAAGTTGTAGGTGCTGTTGAAGTCATTTTACAAAGCGAAATAATTTCAGTATAAGCAAAGTATTCGAACTAAAACAGCAACGTAAATCTGTGCCATTTTACTGTAAAAGCCACTTAAATCTCGGTGAACCAAGACAAAAACTTGTTAGAAATTTTTCTCAAGAAATTGTGTTCTAAATACATCACCAAAATTAATATGCTTGCGGATGATGATGTAAAATTATTTGGGTGAAGAACGACTTAGGCTTACAGATTTTTGTAATTAAGTTTGCACAAAATCAGACAACAACAACATAACAATGGAGACTTACGCTATCAGAACTTTATTACTTTGTTTGTATAAGACCCACCAACAGTTTACAAGGATGAAACAAAGACCCATCAACAGTTTACAAGGATGTTCTCAACACAATTTAAATCTGCTTTCATTGTCACGAATAACTCGACAAAGCTTAGTACAAATATCGGCTAAGAAAATGGTCGGGTGAGTGAGATTTTGACGTTTAAGCATGGAGTGACTTAGTCCAACAGCGATGAGCGACTGAAGTTAAGCAACGCCAAGCCAGGTCAGTAAATGGATGGATGGCCGCTGGGAAAACTGATTCTGAGTGATTTCATTTACTAAAGGATGCAAAGGCATGTAATTAAGGCTAGAACACACCTGCCAGCTCAGCGTCTCATCTGAAAGGACTACCTTAGGTAATGAGGCGTTAAGTGCTGAAAACTGTGGAAAGACCCTTAGTATCGGTTTGAAAGGTGCCAAATCGTAAAAAAGTGCAGGAACTGGAAAGGTAAGGCACAGTGGCAGTAGGCAACGTAAAAATGGACGGTTTAAAAATAAAAATTACAGGGTATAAGCTTATATAATGCGAAGTAAGCAAATTTACAAAAACTATTTCTTTCTAAGAGGCCTTTTTCAATGTAGATGTAAACACGTTACGCAGTTTAGAAAGTTACCTTTTTGCTGTTTTTTAGACTTCTATTTCTTGAACAACCACATGTGTGCGTTACACTGAAGACTAAACTAAGCAGTAAATCGCTTACTCAAATTAGGCATGGATACTGTAAGAATCTGTAATTCTTTATTTAAACAAGAAAAAGTAACATAAGAAAATCTGCGCAAGTATGTCTTTACTTAAAGATTTTGGACAGGAAAACATCGCTACTCGAGATTACGTTGTGGAGCGACAGAAATCCGATTAAAAAACTGCTGATAACAGTATAGGTGAACGAACCGTACAGGGCCCTACATGGTGCCATCTACTGGAATGATACTAAAATAGAAATTTCAACAGTTACGTGCCCGTAGCCGAAGGAATAAGACGTCAACTGCTGAGCCACGTATGTATTAAATGAAACGGAATTTTTTAGTGCAACATCAGCAGCGGGATGAAGTATACACGATGAAGCCTGCATTCATGAGGGAATTAATGTTATGCCTCCTTGGATTCAATCAAGATCTTACCCAGTTCTGCAAGGTGGGCGGGCTGAAAACCTTGGCTTCAGTAATTCTGTTTGGCGGGAATTCACTGATCAGCAACAGACATGTCTGTTTGCTTGTCTGGCAGCAGGAGTTCTGTGTTTCCCCTGTAAATGTTTCACGGCTAGACTAAAATATGTTAGTACTGGCAGAATCAGATGTGTGCTGGCATTTATATCCCAGTCAACAGTGTGCTGCCTTTTTGCCCGTTGGTTTACCTGGTTATCGAATAGTTCGAAAATAAATGCGAGATCAAAATATAACAAAACATAAATAACATCAAGAATTTCTTTAACATACATTAGAACAGCACATTTGGCAGTAATCTCGTTGAAAATAAACCCCAGATGTCTCTAGAATTATTATTTCTGGGCTCACAAGATGCATGAGCCCCTACAACCACCTTGAGATCTGGTCATAGAACCCCTAAAGTCACCCTGAAAACTGGTTAAGTTAAAAAACCATAATTACCACGGCATGATTAAATATTGAAAACCAAACTCAGTGTTTTGAAACATAAAACGTCGTTTTCAAGGAAAAGCCCAAAGTAAAAGGACAGCCGTAAGGGGCCCACGAGACCTGCACACATCTGTTCCTTCACTCTAATCTACAGTCTGTCACGACTGTAACCAGTCATCAAACAAAAATAAGCACGAGTGCTTTTATTTTGGAAACAAATATTGCACTAAACTATATGCCAGCCGGGCCGTGGCGAAGGTTTACGTTTACAAAACACGCGTCTATTGTGTACAGGGCAGACTCCCGAATTCCCAGAGGAGGGTAACAGGAGAAACGCCTGAAAGGAGAACCACAACTTCCCGTAATGGCATGCAAATGGGATAAGGACAACAACATCATGACGGAAGCAAATGGAGTGCATTGACAACATGAATGAATTTGTGCATTGACAAGATTTATCCTTATCAACTTTGTCACACCGTTCCAATACAAACATCAGCTAAAAACACGTATAAACGCCCCGAAGTCTTGAAACAGCTCTGGATAGTATGCATCTTCAAATGGACAGGATGTGTGGCTTCAGTGTCAAACTCATCGGGAAGAAAGACGAGAAGTCAGACACGTGTTCATGTGGAGTGTGTCCACGCATGAATGCGCTCATTGGGCTGCGACAAAGAACGGAATTAGGCCACGTTCACTGGAAAAAAGTTGCGTGACGGAAAATAAACTGATTACTTATAATATTTAGCAGAATACTAAGTAGAAATGCACGGCATCGAACCATGACGGAAGAATTGAACAGTTTAAGTCCTTCATCAGCAATGTACGTGTTTTATATCTTTACCTTATATCTTTATCTAAAACAATGTTTTTCATATCTGCGACAAAACAATATGTCTGTGGCAACGTGTTTTCTAAAATTTCAGTCTTCCTCTTCAATTGTATATTAATTAAACTATTACTTGATGTCCAACTGGGGTTAAAACCTTTAATTCTAGCCACAACAAGGAACGTCAAGGTTCATTCACATAGCGTACCCATGCAGAGTAACTCAATAGTACGCCATTTACGCAGAGCAAATTACCAACAGAAAAACTAGCGTCACGCCTCGTTGGGCATACAAAGAAGCCAAACTTATTATTTCATAACAATCTTCTGGATGTCGATTTGGCAGGGAAAACAGGATCGTTTTGACTGAGTAATCGATTTTCCGGCGGCAACGTTTCTTGTGAGCTGGAAAATAACCAGAAAATTGAATGGCATCTACAGAATAATATGAACACATGCCATTACTCCTCGGGGCAATGTTAACTACACGTACAAGTTGAAACATTAGTAAAAACGGCTACTACCATTACTCAAATAAAAAGTAATTAACGAAAAGTAGAGTCTTGCAAAAAATCCATTAAACAAAGGCCATTAAAGCCGTGCCCAAAGCCATAAAAACGCAAAAAGGAAAAACACGAGTTTCTCCTGGTCTACAAAAGTGCTTGATCACAACATTGTACATTTAAAAGCACGTTGAGGTTTTATTTAAGGAACTTATACACAAATGAGTACACAACATGAACGGATGCGCCAACTGTGACGTTCCTCGCTGCGAGTGCTGAGGTTGGAGGTAATGAAGTTGAGGTCGCGTTCTTTGATGATGTGCGTGTAGTGAGTTTACAGACATCAAAGATGAGGGTGCTAGCCAAATGGGAAACGTGAAAGATGCACATTTGTTTTTGCAGCGTTTCGGTGATTAATTCCGCATAAATAAGAATCCATGCCTTTTGATGTTTACTTTGGATTTCACAACGTTTTTCAATATTAATTAATAGCATAGATTACTCCCGTTCAATTTCACGTATCACTACACATTTTTAAAAGTTCACGTTCGCTTGAAATCCGATAATTAGTAACTAATTTAATCTAAGGCCAAAGATAAAGGACGAAACTAAGTCATATTAATACTAAGTCATAGTAGTTTGCCTTTTTGACTATTATTTCTTTATCCTTCCTTTACCTTTTTTACTTTTTGTGTTTTTGCTCTTGCCTTTTTTAAATTTGATTTCTGTGTATCGACTTTTTCTCGTTGTCTTTTTACCTGTCGTCTACCTGTCTTAAGTTGCGTGTCTGGCATATGAATTACGTAAATTCATAAAAAATACATAAACAAAAACAAAACTGCTAATAGCAACCAAGATGATGATGATGATGGTGATGATGATGATGATGATGATGATGATGATGATGATGATGATGATGATGATGATGATGATGATGATGATGATGATGATGATGATGATGATGATGATGATGATGATGATGATGGTCGAGGTGGTGGTGGTGACAAGATAAGAAAATATATTTATTCAGGATAGCTTAATTGAGCAAAGCTCGTTTACAACAAGGTCCCTGATCGGTGCACAGTTTGCAAACAATATTCAGGCTAATACCAAAAAACATAATTTTTCAACAAAAACAAAACATAAACATTTAAAAACAGTTGAGAAAGACGAAATTTAAAAGGCACAATACAATTAATTACAATAACACTCATGATAAAGAGCTTTAAGTGTCCTTTAAACAAATTAATATTGCTACTGCTCCTTAATTCAGTTGTCAAAGAATTCTATACTTTACCCCCCCCCCCTCCCCCCGTAGTTTAGAGATTTTTGCCCAGCTTGTATTCGGCATATTCGGGGTATTTGTAATTCATTTCTTGTGGCTGACTTGGTTCGATACTGATGCGACTATTCAAAAAAGTGCTGACTTAAAGGATTTTGATCACTTTTAAGTATTTTATACATAAGGCAGCTATATGCACATGCTGTCGAATTTCCAGTGGTAACCAGTTTAGTTACGGCGGTGGTGATGACGATGGTGGTGATGACGATGGTATTGTTTATAAGTGTTTAGTATTTGCTGTTTGAGTGCACAAACGAAATACGCTCGGGAGTTTTAGAAATTTTTAAGCACCCAAGAGATAGCATAGGGAACAAATTACACAGCAATTTGACAACCTGCAACAACGATGAACGCTTCAGACGCTTCTAGCAATTCCATTTAAACAAATTGCCTCGATCGAAGTATTCCCTAACCAACAGATAAATTCACTTATCTAACTAGCGGTAGAAGAGTAGGCAAGGTTAGTCTAGACCTACAAAGATTAACTTTAATCGTTGGCACGAACAAGAATTGGATTAGGAGCGGCTTTCCGGTCAGACAGTGATAGATTCTTATGCGGCTTTTAACCACAAACACAAAGTCCTCTAATCAGAAAAGAAAATAGAAAGTCCCCTAATTTCTTTGTTTTACTCTCTGAAGCACATTACAATTTCTCTCTCACTTTCTCTCCCCGTTTCCCGCTGGATCCTCTTTTACAGCTAACGCAACACACGTTTGTAAGTTACAGACAAGAAAACCATGAATTACAAAATCACAACGATATTATATACCAATTTATGATTCTACAGTAACAATAATCAAATTGTAATTGTAATGTCTACGCGCACTTGCACATTTCAGTATTGAATTTAGAAATAAAAAGAAAATTGAAGGTTCTCGTGTCTAATATTACAGGATGTGCCAGGATAATAAGCTCACAATTAGAGTTGGGTAACCGCTGCAAATACTGCAGCAATATAAAGATTCTTAAGCGGGCTCATCTCTCTAACTTTTTGAGTTTAAGAATGAGAGACATCCCGGAGAACCTCATCCCTCTTCCAGCGTGGTTTTCCATAAGGGAGGGTGCGATTAAAACGATTAAACAAATTCAATGGGTAACTGCTAACACAATATAACTGCTTTACCAAAAAGGACGAAAGTTAAATAATTTCTGTAAACATGTCGTACATTTTAATAAGGAATCCATGAATTATACAGTGGCTACATTGGATCCTTATTGCAGCTCTGCGGCGTGAAAAGACGTGAATAGTCTTGCTGAGGCAGACAGACTGAATCAGACCAACAAGCTGCGATGGAAATTCCATCATTGCCTGTGGGATTTGAAGAAAGGTTGCTAATGAACTAAAATATCACTTTGAAAAAAATCATGCGTAGTTTGAGCCAAGTACATCCGCTGCACGCGACAGAGCAAATGCCAACAGCACCAAGTGCCAAGGTAATTTCTGTAATTATTACATACCACACAGGTAAACTTGCTCTATAGCAGGAATTTGCAAGGCTTATTAGCTGGTTTTCCAATTCAAAAACCGGATTTTTAATATTGCAAAATGTACATATAGCATTCGATCAGTGTAGTAAGCAAAAGAAAACGCATTAGCAACAAAAAGCCAAATCTACACCACCATGTTAATTATACATGGCACGTACACAATTTTGTAACAATCTAACAACATCATGTTGGAGAATGAGGTTTGGTAGGAATTATTATTACTTACTATTGAACTGATTTACTGAATAGCCAATACTGTACCTACTGCTTCGCTAGTAACTATGTAGTATTCACTTACACTCATTGAGTACCTGCTATAAAGTGTACAAAACTTTTACGTCAATTTACTGCAAGACAAAAGAAACAGTACTAGGCAGACTAGTATGCATTATTTTAACTGGAGATTCACAAAGTAAGTATATTTTGTTTCCAAAAAAAACACAGTTTAGACTTGCAGGAAAATTGTTCAGTATTTACTAACTGACTATCAGTTTAAGTCAAAGTCATTCATTTTTAACAGGCATGTCTTTTTAAATACTGTTTCATACTGTAATTACCGAACTAAGTAATTAATTAAATCTAATGTAATTAATGTATTTTGTCTCTGTTGTATTTGCTTGTGAAGTAAATGATCACTGAACTTGGTTCTACGTATCCTTATTGATACTTTTTCAATAAACTGATTTTACTAATACACAGGCTAAGGAATAAACTAACAACTAAATAAACCTTAAAATAAATCAACACGATTGATTGAGACTTTGCAGATGTAAGTTAATGGCAAAAAGGCAAGACTGGCAGGATGGTTTCTTGGTATCTATCGTGAGACTTGGACTATTCAATTTACTTCAACTGGCAGTATATTGAGCCCTGGACTGACCACTTTGACTTGCACCGCTAATGATTGGCCGTAATTAGCAGTAGAATTAAAGAACATCAATTAACCAGCAGTTTGAGCTACTTAATGCACAGTTAAGCTGTTGATATGAACAGCTTCTGTGCCGTTGGCGGACCGCCTTGACTTTCGCTTTTGAGAAATTCGTTAGTACTTACCTGGATTACTTACTTGGACAGCTGACAGGTACGCATTTGTCAACAGGTGCGTTAAATGTCGAAATTCTTTGAGCAGCCAACCTATGTGACAACACGCATAAAGCTTTTTTTGAAAAACCCTGCTTCGCTAATCCAAAAAATTGAATATTTTGTGGTTGTATTTTGTAGTGCAAAAACAACCAAATTCTCATTTCTCATTCATGATGATCAATATGATATAATAGTCACATACTTTAACTAACATTGAAGGTAAAGCTGAAAGAGTGCCAACAATTATAAAATCTGTACAATTATAGATTTTCTAAGACTGTAGCTATGGGTGTATTACAAGGAAGACACGTACATCGCTCCGCGTAACTCATAAATATTTTATGCAGAGACGGTGTCTGACAGAATAACCTTATCGAGTTACAATAGTCACCAGAATGCAAACACAGCCTATATTTTATTGCCCATAAAACGTAATATTAATTCGTATAATATCACGTAATAACATCACGGATTTCCCCCAAGTAACGCAGAGAACAGTGATTAGATGAAACGCTGAAATGTCAGCATAAAACAAAAATCCAAATGACTATGTACAGTGTCGTACATTACTAAATTAGTTTAGACAATTAAACCCATTTATACAGTTTGAAACCGCAATATTAATTAAGCTTAATTTATATATTCGACCACTTAAAATCTTTAATGATATTTATGATTAGTGTGACAGGAACAGGGCATTCTCAAAGGAAAAAAGCTCCCAGCTCTAAGGAAAAAAGATTGAGTTGACTGTGCGTACTTGACCGTATTACTCATAACTGACTAATATCAGCTCCCTGGAGATTAGGGGATAATCATCGCTGAAGCCAAAGGAAGCCGCCGAATTTCATTGTTAACTAATGAGCTAACTAATTCCACATAAAAGCCCTACATCCGATACAAATGATAATTTATTCAGAGCTTGTAAATGTAAGTGATAATGCATTCGCTGACAATAGTTCTGTTGATTTATGCGTACATTCATGCCCACAGACCAAGAGCAGTTCAGAGACTTCAGATGTTAACGCCGCAGGGTGCTCGTGGATCGAAATACTGAATATGCCAAACTACATTTTGAAGGGTATATTAGCAGCAAGTCAAATTTCACAAAATACAACACCTGCGGTAGCTATATAATTCAGGTACCAGATGACGCCAATTAAGACTTCTAAATAGAAACGCTATATACAATCTTTCCAAACATTTGAAGTTGTAAAATGAACACAATGGACCAGCATGGTGATTTAGCTCTAGATAGTTCCGCTGAACAGACCATCAGACATTCTTCCAAGGCATCTTTTGCGAAGGACGCCCAGTCCACTTTGTCCCATCAGTATAGATACTGGTACCTCGTAAGCCTCGTGTACCATAAATTACCTATATATATCCCTGCTACACAACAGCTGTGGAATCTGAACAACTACAGATTTTGTTCTATAGTTTGAAATATCTGACTTCTACGATTCATTTCTACATATTCGTCTTGTTTATTTTAGGAATCACTAAAAATTTCTGAAAAATCTTTTAAAAAGACACCCACAATGTTCCTTTCCAAATGAATCTTAAAGAAGCATTAGACTAGACGGTGACTTAGACTAGACATAGCACACAAGGAAGATTAATCGCTAGTCTATTACTTGTGATGACTGAAGTACACATTGAATATGAAAATATTGGGAGGGACCAGAATATGGTGGGGGTGACTGACACGATAGGATCTTGAATCAGAGTCCCCTGTAACAACCATCCTTCTATATAACCGCGTCTTTATTCACCTGTGCACAAACTAATTCATAAACAGGGGGTATACAAGATTTTTCAAACTAAAACGAGATGTTTTTCAGTTTTTCGCAATCGCTACACTAAAATAATCTAAATTTAAATGAATGATCGCACTGACCGCATTAATTAGACAGTAACAATGTTGTAATATAGTATAAAAGAACTAGGCTTGAGACTTCAGTCTTTGAAAGAAAACACGTCAACGATAAAAAAAAATCTAGACACCTGAACACAGTTGCATTACTCTATTAGTTATTAAAGAAACCCACAGCAGGCGGGCAACAGCAGGCCTGATAGTATAGCAAGCATCAGCCTCTATTAATCAATGTTATATTCAGAACAAAGGGCTGTGTCTTATTAAGCTCATTGTAGGCGAAACACATTATCATAATAATTTCATACAATCATGTCTTACTTAATCATCACCAAATTTATCGATTGTCGAAAAACGCCATGTGTCACTAAAAGCTGTGCTTAAATATCCGAGAGAGACTGCTCGTGCGTTATGGACCCACCACACAGTTGACAAAGAACTGTATTATGCGAAACAAATTAAGCAATGCGCAATTGCCCTGCAGCAAAAGGCGGGCGGGGTTTATAATTACACAACAGTTCTACATTTAATTTACAGGCCAATAATACTACACATATATGTAATGCAGCCCGAGAAAGAACTTCCACGCGTACAATTAATGCGTATTATACTGGCGGGACTTGAGGGTTTTGTGCTGGTAAAAACCTTGAACTATTTTGATTAGAAAACGATAGCAGGAAGGCGTGCCAACGAAACCTGTTAATCTTATTGGCAATTTCAAAATTCTTGATAAAGTTAAAGTTAAGTATAGGTAGTACAATAATAACAAATTTGATAAAAAGAAACAGACGCAGAATTTGTGGCAAATAATAAAACAGCTGCAGATGTAACGACAAAGACTCCATAACTTGCAAACTGTTTCTACGAAGGCAAATTCTTTTTAGCATGCGCAAACAAAAATTAAGAAAACGCTCAATTATAAATTGCCAATAAAAATGAACATCATGTTTTGTGCAGCAGTTCATGAAGTAACGGAATGGGACGCATGTCTCCAGCTGTACTGAGAATATTGCGTCTACACACATATTAGTTAAGCAGACATCAGGCTATGAAATGAAACTTGGCTTGCAACATCAATAGCACAGATCATATCAAATTCCTATAACAACGTTTAACTGCGCAAACGTGTCTATTGCTTCAGTAATTAATATGCATTGCCCGGGCAATGGGAAACATGCATAGCTAGTTCGCTACTATGAGTGTCCCAGTAGAATAATCGATCATACATTTCTACGAAGGTGCTTACCTTTTACACATATAACTAAAATTATTACACTCAGACTGCTTAACTCACTGAATATTTACTTATCTTACGAATGTTGCATGTTTTTGTTTACAAAGACTCAAACTGGCACGTCAAAGATACGATAGTACATAACTTGATAACCTAACGCAACTGAAGATATCTGGATATACGTCTATAGACTTGGAAGCCGTGAATAACAACTGTTTGGGATTTTCTGTTGTTAACGCAAAACTGATAAGTTTTCGTAACATTTGCATATTGTATTTAATGCTTCTTTGCATGCACAGAGAATTTTCAATTGACAAAATAATGTATAATTTCAAAAACGGTGCTAATCATACAGAGTTCAAAGTTACACAATGGATGGTCAAAGTTTTGTAAAAGAGGAAAAGTACTTTCACAGTTCATGTTATTAAAATCAGATACATAATTAATTCTCTTATACAAATGCTAAATGGCAAAAAGTAAAATGCAATGTATGTGTATATTGCTATTAATTAGCAACTAAATGTTTAACTAAAACAATGGATCAATAACCATAATGTAAGGATCCATTAAAGTGAAATTAAGTCCACAAATAAAAGAATTCCACCAACGATTTGGATGGAAGTAAAACTTTAAAGCTGCAACATTGCCGAATATATCTAAGTCAACTGATCGCGGTCACCAGTCAAAATAATGTATTAATAAACGAAAAGACTTCTAATCATTAATCACCTCAAATGCATCTATTCGTAAAGATTTTAGTCCTTCGATAATTGCCTGTCAGTATTAGCACAGCTTCCAACACTGTTATCAGCTTGATTCAGAAGTCAGTCCTGATATCAGAGGAGAGCCTTTTGTACGTTAATCCCTTTGCTAACGCAGAACAAAATCACTACACTGCCAGTCATGAAAGCACGAAAGAACTGATACATTCAGCCAATGTTTTTACTGTTTTCCTGCATAAATCTTGTACACGTGAGACAGTCGTTTGAGAAAAACATTCACAACACAAAGCGTTCAGTCTGCTATGTGCATCAACAGCGCAACGCTGTTCTATGTAGTAGAGTGTGTATTCATCATCACGCTTCATTCATTGAGGAAATGGAGTCGTCCGCTGTCAGGGGAGGGAGCGAGGAAAATCGGGCGAGGGACAATCGAACAAGATTTTTAAGATCTCTGCTCTTTAATATAAAACTTCGTCATCGTAAAACAATAGTCATCATAAAACAAAACACATCATAAATATTTTGAAATTTGTCTAAAAGTTTATGATACATTTTTGTCGGGATACATTTATGATACAGTTCGAGTGACAATGATAACGAATGCAATTTAAAATTATAATCAAACTGTCATACGAATCGCGAACTATTTATAATTATGATTACTTTTTGTTAAAAAGTTATGTTTTATATTATTTTACGTCTGTCTATAATGATAAACTGTGAAATGCAACACGCCTTTTTGGTTAGACACACTATTTAAATAATTACTAAAAAAACTCTTCATTACTCTATTAGGCAACTTGCTAAAATTTATTAGGCTCGGAACAAACTTTTGCACACTATACATATAGGCTAAGTACCAGGTCTTATACACATTCCGTATACGGAGCTCACATTTTAATACGAAAAAGCCTGGGATGAAAACAAGAAGCTAAATTTTTACTACTGTTGCTGTTTTTGCATTATTTAGTCTAAATGTGTCAAAAATCACTAACGAATATTATAGTAGGGCTGGGTATACTTATTATGCTACGATTACTCGCTACCACGATGACTCGCTAGTTTGTTAGGGCAATGTCGTTCATGAACAGTCACTGTCTACTATAGCTGACAATAGTAAGTTTGCCTTACCAAAGATAACATCCCTCTCAAGGCAACACACTGTAATACGATTACATCATTCATTACATTGATGATAGCTTCCACCGTGAAAGCAGAAACAAACATCAATTGTTTCACATTATCGCTAGGGCAAACGGATGCTGGGACTTCTGTTTCTTCATCAAAATTACACGCAGCGTCCGTGATGAGCCTCGCAATAAATCTAATTTGAACAAACGCCTCTGATTAACAGGACAAATAAACCAACAGATGAGGTTATTAGCTGAAAACACACAGGGCCCAGCTGCTGGGCGGGGGACATCTGATTTCTTCAAGCTAGAATAAACAATCTGGGAAAGAGATAAAAAATTCTGATCAACATCGCTCTTGTGGTTAAGCTAAAACAACATAATCGAGTCTAACCTTACACGAAATGGATACATGGAAACGGGAACAAGTGGGAAGATTACGAGAAATATGGACGTGATGCCTGAAACAACATCACAGATGAACAAAAAATTACACCAGTTCAGGACAGCTGGTGACAACAAAATAACACCAGTTCAAGATAGCTGGTGACAAAAGACTAAACAATAAACACTAAACAATAAGCAAAAAACTAATATAAGTCATTCCTTTCACTCTTTTTTCCAAGTTGACTATGTAAAGTATAATAGAAAATCAGTTCAAAGTCTTCAAACTATTTCAAAATAAATTAAGTGGCAACAAAATAGTGGGCAAACAAGATAAATAAATGTATTTACTAACCAGATTACCTTATAAACATAAAGCTCGCTAGCTAGCTGCTAGACCGCTCTGATTGCTAAAAAATGCTGATGTTGGTGCTACTGACGGAGTTTATGATGCATTTTCGTTTCACATACTGCTATATATATGTATTTGAAAAAGCTTTATCCAACAAAGCTGTCCCAAACTTTGGCAAAAATTATTTATCTAGATTAAAGGATACTAACCTGCAGACCACGATAAAAGTGCCTTACCAAAACGAGATAACACTGATGGAAGACCAGGGAATGACAAATATGATATACCGTAAGACGGGGTGAGTTCGCCACTTTTTAGGGGTATTTTTTACATTTTCTGCCATAGCAAGAGAATTACCCAACCGATTTTCTTAGTTCAAACTTTATATTGCCTTTCGAATGAAACACTATCGTGGGGTGAATTCGCCACTAACAATTTAACACTGTTTAATGCCATTCTAGGCAGCTGAAGTTAACTGGTTGTGATTGGCTGGTTGGGGGTGAGTTCGCCACCCTATGAAAAAATTATGAAAAATGTCTAGTTTTAGCCGAATTATTGAAAATGTTCGATGGTGGGACGTTTTCAATAAGGGGCCCTACGTTGGCAAGGAAGGCTTGAACGTCTTGTGCACTGATCTTATCGCGGGCGCCCTTAATGTTGCCAGCCACTCTGAAAACCAGATTGTTCCTTCGGGCGAATGATTTGACAAAGTCTATTCCAGGGGTGTTTGCCTTGAATCGTCGTTCCTGGATTCCCTTCGCGTCAGGAACGCTCTTAATCAGTAGTCGGAGATCGATGGCAGTCATTGGGAACCCCCACACAACGGCCACTTGGAGTGTTGGCGATTTCGTGCTCCTCGGCGGCGGAGAACACTGGCTGACCTCAGGTCTTCCGCGGATGACTTCCTGAGAGTTTGTCAGAAAGGGTCTTTCTTGGAACTCCGAATTGCCTCGCCGCTGCGTTGATTGTCCTGTTGGTATTCTTGACGGCATGTAGGGCAACTTCCAGAGCTTCTGGGGTATAATTTTGGTATCTATGACCCGGTACAGGGGTGCAGGCGCGTGGCATGTTAAGTAGCAAGAAATAGTAGACAAATAATATGTAGCGCAGAATGGAATACTTCTAGTGCGAATTGAAAGAAGATGACTGTCACAAACTGTTTATAATGACGGTGATCATGATATCTGTTCATTAAACACTGAACAACCGTTACAGCAAACCTACAATGGCCATTACGTAAGGGGTGGCGAACTCACCCTCGGGTGGCGAACTCACCCCGTTTTACGGTACCTATCTGACCAGGGCAACAGAGTTTTTTCTAGGCGACACAAACTACTACAAATGATCCCTTCTGCATATGATGACCAAAACTGTGAAAATACTGCTTCAGTGGCAAAAGGGCACTCCTGACAAAACATGGATGGCTCAAAGTAAAAAAGAGTTTAAAAGACATCCTGCTTTGGAAAAATACACTATCTTAAATCACGCTGATTATATCAAAACTATTGAATCTAGATAACAGAACTATGGGAAAGTGTTTAACGCAGAAGGGTGGAATAACGCTTGGCGAACAACACAAATATTCTTTATATGTATGATCAATTCTTCGTTCAGACGGCCTACACCACACAAAGAAATGCCAATAAGCAATTTTTTAATCACAAACACATTCCCAAAAACAGATGCTAGAAAGGTAACCCTATTTAATACCGTTTTTGGAAAGCATTCATCAACAACTCCTTTAAAAGCATTACAAAGGAGTGTGATTCTAACCAGGCAGAGTTAACGAGCCCCTGCGTTCCTCACATCAAACGCAATTCATTTTGATATAACACGAAGCCATTTAGAATTGGTAAACAAATCGAGGCGCAGAAGCTGGTTCGCTTATTGCACGTTTTCATCAGTTGTCCTCTCATGAATCACTATTGATCCAAGCCTCACCAACGGTATGAGTCACTCCTTCCCAGATTCTCCGCCAGGGCGCATCCAGATAGAGAAGGTCACGCAAAGCCATCTTAAATCTTGCCAAAATTAAAGCAATGTAACTTGGATATTTCTTGGTCCTTTATGAGCGCAAAAGCTGATACAAGCAACGCTATAGGTCTCTGGTCCAGCAAGAAAATATAGGAAATACCTTGACTTGCACGGAATACCTCACAACATCACAACGAATGATTCCATGACATCCAGTGAACTGCCAATACATTTAGCTTCACTTAATTATTAGCATAATGCATACCGTAACAACCAAAGCTATTATATACCATAACAATTACACAACAACGTACCACCGAAGCAAAACAATTCTCATGAGCATATAAGCAATAACTTTTAAACAATTAGCGAAAATTAAAATATAAATTCGAATATTTTCTATCAACTGCATTAACATAAAAACATTTGTACATAGCATTCCCGTCAAGAACATTACCCCTCCAAAATGGATGACTCCAGCATGATTTTCAATGAGGTTGGTCGCTTGTGCGTGCAGTGTAGCAATTTTTCACCGGTTTTGTTTTGCTTTGTTATGGCGTGTTTGCCCTCTTCATGCCCACCTGACAGGTGAACTTGTATTATTCGCAAAGATGACAGTCGGCAAGAACAAGGAATGCCTTTGCCCCATTCATCATGCAGAAGCATTTCTTTATTAGCTCAAGTGCTGACCTGTCTTACTAGAAAACCTCAGCACACGGTTTTTACAACAACACTCGAACACATTCCAATCACAATTGAACCGAAGGTCCTTCAAAGACAATCATCATAAAAACAGAAAAAGGCTAATTTTCAATCGCAGCTTCTACAGATCGATGACTCGATGAAACTAGATCAAGAAAAACCTGCAAAATTCGACCAGGTGGCTCAGACTTACTAACGACTACATCTTGCATTCAAGCTAGGCAGATTATTAAAGCTAACCATATTTGACTAATTACAGTGAAAGTCATATTACTTCATTATGCATTCCGGCACAATCCCATTCGCCAGTGATTCATAAGTCACAGGAGTAAATTAGAACGACCGACCGCCATTCGTGGGATTCGTGAGATTCTATAACTGTCCGGGAAAATCCACAAATTTGGTCTACGAATACAGGACGTGCGTATCTAATTAATACGTAATTGTTTGTCATAATGTTTAATCACATTGAATTGAACTATAATATTCTGCTATCGTTCTTGCACATTTTCATAATCTACAATCATTCTTAAACGACCTTGTATAGATCTTTTCAAACTGCGGTTGTTTCACGTGGCTTTTTTCCAAAGCAAAGGTAAAACACATAAAAATCATTAAAAAATTCATGAAACAGTTTCTTTAGAATTAAACAAATTATCACTACTGCAACAAATACAATTAGTAATACTCAAATGATAACAGGCAATTATTTTTGTAGACTCATATGCAACAAGGATTACTATTTATGGAGGCCAAACGGCTGCAGGTTATAGGCTACTATCTGAGAGCTAATTCGCCCCTTAAGTCGGACAAACATTGAGAAGACTATATCCACATGATTCGAATAATGCTGCCCTAGAGAAGTTTAATCGCTCTCTACTCTTCCCGTCAAATTCAAGGAAAGTGGCACAGATAAGATACTCCTACAGGGAATTACATTGATGTGACAGACAGACAGGATAGCTAAAGATCCCTATAATTGGATTCAGACTTTCGAAGAGGAATTGATGGTGTCGTTGAAACAGATTTAGTCCACAGAAAAGGAATACGATAGTCAAGAACTTGACTGTAAGAAAATTGGTAGTTTATAGTGTAGGGTAAAATGTGGACTAATTTGACTTGTTTAAAGATGTTGACAGACAGGCAGGTTTAATTATTTAAAGGAAGACAGGATGATTTTTGATATACTAACCCATTTTCAAGTCCGATAAAAAGTATACATTTTAACACAAATGACACTGCAAAAGCGTTTCTGATAAATAATTGATTAAAATCTTAATTAACGGCGGGCGAGCCCAACTATTGATGACATCACACACTAACATAAAATTCCACGAGCGTGTTCCATATGTTTGCGAAAGCGAAAATTGAAGAACAGTGGTACTGTAAGATATTCAGAGTGTTACATTAAAACTAGGCACGTTTTAAGATAAAAATTCAAATTTCAAGTTTACCGCTGTGCTCACGCATGAGCCGTCAAACGTGTGTAGTTCGTCAGAAACTAACACATACGAATTCAGAAGTACACCACCTATTTTTGTGCAATGCGTTTCCGAAATGCAGGCGCTAGTGCCCGTTCTCACTAGCAAATGGCGAAATGCATATAACAGCTAAGAACTAGTGGCGCGAACGCGAAAATTGTGTTTATGTGGTAATAATTCTTTCAAGTAAGTCATGAAAAAATAGTATGTTCCCTTTCAATATTTTAAAGAGTAGATTGTTTTGAGCTACAGTTTAAGTTTGGGTCCAATTTTGCTTTAAAATTCTTTAAAGTTACTGAGTTTTGAAAAATCTCACATAGTTAGCTTATAATAGAAGAAAATACAGCCACAATCAATAAAGAGCAATACAGCACAATGTGCTTACCGATACATGAAACGATTTGTGTACACTCACACACGCAAACAGAAAATAGATTAAATGGCCCCACAATGGAGCAAAGACGTTTCAGTAAAATTAATCAAGCAATGCACATGCAAGCTTTGTTTCCTCCTTGTCTTTACTTGAGCTCTTGAACAGAAAAATATCCGATTTCATAATATTTAACAACAGCGTCGCACAAGCTCTTAGTTATTGTAGTCTATGCATTTTGTAATCATTTGCTCCACTGACTTGTAAGACCCATAATACTTGTGCTTTTGACAAGAGGTAGCTTGATAGAGGGGAGAACAGCCTGCAAGTCAGTGATAATTATTAACAGGGCTTACCCAACCTTGTGCTGTCAATGTCATGCATAAATTGTTGTGGCTAAGGAGCTCATTATTGTAGGTATGCCTGCATCTATATATTGGCTACTATTAAAAGAAACTAGCAAATGAGATCTTGTTCATCGTGCTACTTGTCAAAAGAACAACATTTACCGTGATTGATTTGAGAATATTTTACTCAGTAAAACTTTTAAATAATTATAAATGCAACCTACAGTTACTGAAATGCTAAATGTTAAAGTAGGTTGTTATCTAACATGTCTGCTTCTATTCAGTGCGTGATCCCAAAGTACAGATTGAAGTTAACAGTGGATTTTTTTCTTCAGCAAGTCACGACAGGTAAACTTATTCAATGGGTTGATTTAACCTAACCTTACACAATGCAGACACTGAAAACACATTTTAACTGTAAGTCAATAAATCCTATGTAAAACCTTTAAGCAATATCCGAAGATTAAGATTAGAAAAACTAAAGTAAACAGTTATTGAAAATGATAAAAGATGAATGTACGATAATGCAGTAAGTATTAAGATCGGATTAGAGCGCATATTGACGGGAGAAATGCGGAAATCAAGAAAACTGAAGAGAATTCTACGGACAACTTTCTTTCAAATCTGAATTGCTGCTTGCTTATGATAGCGTAGTGACATCAGCAACAGTTAACAGTGAATTCAGTTTTAAGTTAAATTTTAAATTTGACTGCCACAACTACCCAATTTTAATACCGAATACGCGATATTGTATACACGATAACCGAAAACGTAAGGCAAGAGCAGTACAAAGAGCGAATGTGATCGTAGGATGTTGCAATTTTATAACTTTTATTGTTGTTTATACTGAATTTATTATGTAACACAAAAAAATTCAGTTCACTAATCCAGTCATGACATCACGCTCAGTCATTTCGTTATAACCACCCTCATTAATATTTCATATGCATTATTACGACAGTAGGTTAGATGTTACACCTCTGGCCGATTTCCCGGGGGGGGTGGGGATTTCCCCGGGGGGGTGGGGAAAAACACCCCTAAAAAAGTGCGAAAATCCGGAAACACCCCTAAAAAAGTGAAGTGGCTCTATTGTCGTGCTAGTTAAGTGACCAATTTAAGGATTAGGAGTGACGGTTGGTCGACGGGCCACGCCCCCCTCGGCTGCCGGGGGTGGGAACAAAAATCACCCCCTAAAAAAAGTGAAGCGGGTCTATTGTTGCGCTAGTTAAGTGCTCGATTTAAGGATTAGGAGTGACGGTTGGAACTCCCGCACGCTTTGGGGGGGGGGGGTGCGCCCGGCGAGAACACCCCCCCCCTCCGCGCTAAATGCAGTCGTCCGTTCGACGCGCGCTCGCTGCGCACTTTGCTTGCTCCACCCTAATTGATTGTGGCTAATCCGGTAATCGACTCTCGCCTCGCCGCCTAGCTAGCTAGCTAGATAATGGGCTAAAAGATTTCTCTACAGGATGTTCTTTTATGCGAGTCTAAATTGCAACATACAGTCTACTCACACGCGCACACACCGCCGAGCACGATTGTTAGCACGGGCCGACCATTAGCACGAACGTTACCGCGTGTAACATACAGTCTACTCACTCGTCGCCGAGCATGATTAATTTCTGGGTTTCTTTATTTTTTGTCAACTGTATCCAACGATGATGATGATGACGACGACGATGATGATGATGATGACGCGGTATTACCTAAAGCAGAGTCTGATCTTTGGTCGTCATCCACTTTTTTTATCCGACAGAACAATAATAACTAATGTTAGTTAAAATTATCTTTTCATTTTGTAAAATCTTTCTATCTGTACTAACTCGCATGTTTAAACCCGCAACGAATGCACTCATCTGATCAGGCGCCAAGGCAGGCACGTGTCTATTTTGTAAAATCTTTCTATCTGTACTAACTCGCATGTTTAAACCCGCAACGAATGCACTCATCTGATCAGACGCCAAGGCAGGCACGCGTCTATTGCTTAATCCGGTAATTGACTCGACTACCTGGCTAATGAGGACTTAATCCGTTAATTGACTTGCTAGACGTGACACCCACGGCTATTTAAGTGCGTGTACCTGTTTTTTTTAAAAGCCCGTTGGAATATACAGCAAGCAGACAGTAGGACAGCTGCCGTCTAGATAAAATTGAATGCCTGCAGCCTTCTAGTCTGCACGCTTTCAACGAGTCAGTATTTTTTTAGGTGAGGATATATATATATAATCCCAAAAACTCACAAGTTGCATTAGCCACATTTTTATTGAAAGATTTCTTTTTTGACAATAGGGTATTTAAAATTTTACTTTTATCTAGACTAGATGTACAAAGAGAAAAAAAACTGAGGCGCTTTACTATTAGACTAAAATTGCCAGAGACTGAAGTGTATTTACTTTTTAAAATATTCATTTATCTTTATCCCGATGGGGTGTACCCTTACTATTTAAAAAATATTCATTTATCTTTATCCTGGTCGGATGCTTTCTTCCGGTTGACAAAAAACGATGTTGGGTGGGGGACCCATGCTCGTTGATGACGCCACTGTTGTTGTTGTTGTTGCTGTCGATGTTGTTGATGTTAGCGGTGGTGGCATATTGCTAGCAGACGCGACCCGAACGTTGACATTGTGCTGCTGCTGCTGCTGCTGCTGCTGTAATCTCGACGGTGGTGGTGGTGGTGGCGTCGGTGACGCTGTTTTAGGTACAGCTGCTGTTCTAGTCATCATTCTAGCAGTGACGATTGGAAGGTGATGCAATCTCGGCGGTGGCAGCACTGCTGCTGCTGCTGCTGGTGCTGTCACAGTCATCTTGGTGCTAGGTACGACCTGGTCCTCGTCTCTCTCTCTCTCTCTCTTTCTCTCTCTCTCTCTCCCTTTCTCTCTCTTTCTCTCTCTCTCTTTCTCCCTCTCTCTCTCTCCTTCCCTCCCTCTCTATCTCTTTCTCTCTCT